>BSBM01000584.1:8375000-9575000 GCA_027924585.1 Larix kaempferi | reverse complement strand
CGGCGCATCGGAGTAAAGTCCAGGTCCCACTGAGGAAACAAATGATGTAGTTGCACCACAAATAGGTTGTTCAATCATAGGGAGAACATTTTCAGGTGCGGTGGGGGCCTTGGGATCGTAATAGGTGAGTTGGTCGACCTTGACCACGCGTCCCTCATGGGGGAACATCATGGTACAAAAAATGGATGAGGAAATAGCCCACATAGCATACATGTAGCTGCGACCAAGTAAGAGGTTATAATCGAGTTGGGCATTGATGACCTCAATGTCAATGAGCACATTTTTACCCGCCAGCTGGACGGGGACATTAGCTAAGAGACCTTGGGGTTGAGCCGAACGGCCGTCGTAGGCTCATAACCTGGTGGTGGACTGCTGGAGAGTAGGGGATCCCAACTTCTGCCAAACGAATGTGGACATAACGCATGTAGAGGCCCCTTCATCGATAATGCACCGATGGATGACAAGATTCCAAACAGAAATGGAAACTTGGAATGCTAAAGTGGAAGGCAAGCGAGGTTCGGACTAGTCTGAATCGAATGCCATGAGTTGTGAATCATTGGGGTCAATAGCGCCAATGGCAGAGAGCAGAGTATTGCGCTGTGAAGGACAGTTTTTAAGGACTTCTAAAGCAGACATGGTTGCAGGAGACTGGGCTAAGTCATCTACAATGTTGTAGTTCGAAGCAGCACGAGCATTGGGATTATTGTTGATGCGATGAAGTGGGAAGCGAGGTGCTTTAGAAGCGCCATCGAGTGTAGCCGGGGGTATACGTAACGTCTGATCTGTGGGATGAACGTTAGTGTTCTTGTCGGCGGGAGGGGCTTCAGGGGTGGAGCCATATTGGTTCCGGCGGGTTTGGAGGTTGGCATCTGCGTATGACATCATCAACAAGTGGTGGGTATCTGAATCAAACATGGGTTGATCAGGAGCGGCATAAGTGATTTGTTGTGGTGGTGCGTTGCCCTGAGCGGGAGCTAACGGCTGAGTGTTGACTATGCCTTGGGTTGGAAAGGGGTTTTGCAGCACCAAAGGTTGATGTTGAGGTGGTGGAGGGTTGGGTGGCGGCTGAGGAGCCGCTTGTCCTTGACGATGGGCATCGTCAGTCCAGAGTTGCCGAGATCGCTCCAGATGTGGGCAAGCATGTGTGTAATGTCCATAGACCCCGCAAATAGAACAAGGATGGTTTGTTCTGAGGTTATTTTTTTTGGGCTGCCTGGGATTACGATCCGGATTCTGGTTGGGAGGAGCAGCGTTGTTATTTTGCGAGGGATTGGGAGGTGGAGGAACTTGATGTTGTTGTTGGTTGTTTCCGCGGTTACATCCTCTTCCGGGGTTTGGTTTCCCACCCTGGTTACGCTAGTTGTTTTGGTGCTGGGGCTGATTGTGTTGAGTGTACACTTTCCCTTGAGCAGCGGGAGGATTTTGGTTTGCCGCAGGTGCGGGAGCAGGTTGCGGTGCATAATAAGATGGCGGGGCTGGAGGTGGTCCAGTTACCTGCTGGGGTTGTTGGTAACCCTGAGCTATTGGAGGTGTTGGGCTAGCTGTCGCAACTTGCTGCGGGTAATACATTGGTTGAGGTGCGGCTGGGGGGGCGTATGCAGGTGGTGCATGACCAAAGCACTGAGGTGGACATGAAGGTCCGTGGGTATGGTGGTGATGTGCCATGGGAGCATATGAATTGGTTGCTCCATATTGAGATGTAGCCCGTGAAAGGTCGAGGCCATGGTTAGGATGTGCAATGGAAAAGGGTTGGGGATGTGAGGCCATATGACCAATGATGCCATCTGCGGCATGGGATGCCCCCGACGCATCGTGTTGGGATGACTCGCCCCGAGGGGTGTTTGGTATAATGGTATACAGATAACCCGATTGGGCGTAAATGAGGTCAAACTGTTGGGCTTTGAGGATGGCATCGTTTTCAGACTGGGGTCGTTCGGATGCCACATCTTTGGCAATGAGAGGGAGGAGGTATTTGAGAAACCAATCTAAGAAGATACGGTCATCTAACTTGATTTTGCAGAGGCTTCGGCATCGATGCCACTCATGAATGTGGTCAGTGATGTGGGTGGTCGTGTTATGTTTGCAAGACAGTAGGATCTTGACTCCCGCATCATAGTGGACAGGTAACTGAAAGAACTGCAGGAAGGTCGAGGCAAGGGAGGTAAAGGTGGCATGCGTCCCATGGGGCTGCTCGATATACCACTTAGCTGCAGAGCCAGTGAAGGTGCTCTGTAACAGACGGATGCGGACAGAGTCGTCCACTATGGAGTTGGAGGAACACCATAGATGGAAGGACATGATATGGTTCTGGGGGTCCTCACCTGCCCTGCCCTCAAACTTAGGGATGTCGGAGGGGAGTTTGGTGGGCATGTGAGGCCACGCAGGGTCGTGTCTAATAGGATCATTGGTTAACCTGGCTAAGTTTGGTAAGTTCAGACTCGCCATGTATGGTAAGCTAGAAGATGAATGTGGCGTAGTGACTGGGACATGACTAGTCATGGTGGTATGATGTGGGGGTCCGTTAGCGCCTAAGTGTATGCTAGGTATTGAAGGTATGTGTCCTCCAATAGCTGTGGTCTGGTATGGGCCAGCCTTTCCAAGTGCAACATGGGTTACACCAGGGTTAGGAATAGTAGTAGAGATTCCTGGGATATGGGTTGTGGAAATGAGAGGGGGTGTGACCCCTATGTTCGGCATACCCATAATAGGAGGTGGTCCTGTGTTGGGCATCCCTAAAAATGGAGTGTCCCCCATATTAGGCATACCCAGGGGGGTGGTTGTTGCCATGGATGGCACCGCAGTAGAAGGGTCTGTGGATGTATCACCTATGGTGCTGGTAAAAAGTGGGTCGAATTGTGTCCCAACCATGAGGTTGGTTGGTAATAACTCGGTAGGGTTTTCAGATTCTGCCTCAAAATCAGATGTGAAGTGAGGCGTGTCAAAATCGGATGACTATCTGTTTGACCAACGATGTGTTGATTCAAGGGATAAGACTCGACGTCAGTGACATGGAGAGCCAAGTAGACTGAACTCTGGGAGTTTGCCCTGAAGACGATGAGAGCATCTAAAATTCTCAATGGTGAGAAATAAGTTTTTTGTGAAAAAATTGTTTAGTGTAAGGTGGTAATGTATAAAAAACTCAAAACCCTAATGCAACCAAGGGTGCAAGAAGGGGAGTGAAAATGAAGGCTCTCAGGCCAAAAAATCAACCTCAAAAAGCACTTATTATAGCAGCTGTGCTATAATAAGTGGAGGGATGCAAAAAATGGTCAGAGTACGAACATGCAAACAACTTCTATAAAAAAGAGGTGCTACTAGACCAAAGGTGGATTGTATCATGCAAACACCTAACTAAAAGTATTGTGAATCAACAAACGATATTCTCTGCAAGGTGATGAAATCCAAGTCAGACAATATTGAGTGTTGAATCAATGGCTAGATATCCCCCTACTAGGAGGGACACCGGGTAATCAATCCTAAAGAATGGCAACTAGGATACTCCGTTCATGACACGTCCAGAAAAGGTAATTCTGTCGTTTGGTCCTTTTACCGCAATACCCCCATACAGGGATATCCCGAGAACTGCGGATGGTAGCCTTCGGTTACTGAATGGATTTTGGTATTCCACTCAGGCTTCCGGAACCATCCTCGCGACTTCAACCCTCCTAGGGGAGAGGCCTTCCGATAAACTGGTTATAACCATTCCAAAAAATACTAGGAGATTTTGGTTCCCTAATGGACAACAGCTATGTCTCAAATGTAATAACTAAGGGGTGTTATTGGAACACCTATCCCCTCAATACTACCCAGCTACAAAGTTCTTTTAAGTGTTCTCCAAGTGGGTTTAAAAGTGGGTTGAAGTTAGGGTAAATTTTTAAGGCTTAGTTTAAATTATGTGTTTGAGTGGGTGCACGTGTGGTATTTTAAACTGAAATTAAATGCTTTGCAAAAAATATTCAAAAAACAAAGGATCTTTTGAAATAGAAAAGCAAATAATATGACTTCTTCAATAAATGGAAATTAAATGCTTTGCAAAGACTATTCAAAAAACAAAGGATCTTTTGAAATAGGAAAGCAAATAATATGACTTCTTTAAGAAATAAATGGATTTCTTTTTCAAAAATTGCTATGGGCAAAATATCAAAGAAGTAAATAGCAAAATTTTAATCTAGATAAAATGCAAATAAATCCTTCTTTCAATTTCTGAAAATTTTTAAAAAGACTTTTTCAAAGGTGCATTCTAAATAGTAAAATTTTTCTATGGTTGTAAAAACTGCAGGATTTTTAATATGGTAAAATGTGCAATGGGGGCAGAAAATACAGTAAAAAATTAATTTTTTAAACGGATTGGCCAAATGAAAAAATTGGCATCGCGGGTTTTGACAGAACAGCTGTGATGGACCGCACGGGTTTCTGTCGCATAGTCGCGATGGACAGCGCGGGTTTTAGCCGCGAAGCTGCGATGCGCAGCGCGGGATTTCGTCACACAGTCTCAATGTGCAGTGCGGAAAATGTCCGCGAAGCCGCGATGTGCAGCGCGCTAATTGGCCGCGAAGCCGCGGTAAACCTCGCGGAAAAGGGTCGTGCAGTCGCGATTAGCCGCGCGACTGTTGGGCAAAAAGCCGCGAGGTGAAAGCCGTACGCGGACGCCGGAAAAACGAACCCGAAAATTGAGAATTTCGGGTTGTTAATGGCAATAAAATGGGCCGAGATCTATAACAGCAATGGATCTGCTGTCTAGGGTGGCAAGTCTATGAATTAAACTAACTAACACTAACAAAAACTAAGATCTAAAGCAAAAGTGAGATCTAAAAATTCGAAAGCAGCAGAGTCGCCAAAAACTGTTGGCTTGGTTTTGAAACCAAGCTTAGTGCTATGGGCACCTGCTAACTAGTAGCAGCAGTTTCAATATTAAGCAAAAACAATAAACTAAATCTAAATCTAAACTAAACTAGCATGTGCATATCATTATAAAATTTTTGAATTAAATCAAGAACAAGAAGTAGAAAAAATAATTTTGTATTGAAAATGGGGGCAAGCAAGTGCTTGCAATAATAATACCTCCAAGTGATGAAGATAGTTCAGAAGCTCCAAGGGTGAGTAGCTCCAAACTCCAAAGGGTCCTTTCTCCAAGGTTGCTACAATGGCCAAAAGCTCAAGGGAGATTTTGGCAGCATGAGGATAGGAAGATGGATGGATGTGAAATGAGGAGCCCCTACCACCTTTTTATAGGTTTTGGTGGTGGGAAATACCATTATGGTTTTGTGAAAACCAATGGTATTGACCAACATGGTTTAGGTACTTTTCCCTCCTTTTTTCTTTTTTGAATAAAATTAATATTTTTATTCCCTTTTTAATATTTTTGAGAATTTTGGACCCTTTTTGAGGGTTTTTTATGCTTTTTTAGGAAAAATAATCTTTTTGAGTGGGAAAAGGGGTGTATTAAGGTCTTTTGGTGACCTTTTGTTGGCTTTAGAGGCTCAGATGGTGGAAAAAGTGGACAAATGGGTCATGTGAATAAGGAAATGAGCTAGTGAGCACTTTTTAGGTGTTAACAATAGGTATCCTATTCCTAGGATTGATGAGCTCATGGATGAGCTATTTGGGGCCACATATTTTTCCAAAATTGACCTTAGATTAGGTTATCACCAAATTCAAATGAAGGAAGAAGATGTGCAAAAGACTGCTTTTATATGTCATTATGGTCACTTTGAGTTTCTTGTTATGCCATTTGGATTAACTAATGCTCCAACCAAATTTCAAGCATGCATGAATAGAATATTTTGCAAGCGGCTTAGAAAGTTTGTTTTGGTCTTCTTTGATCATATTCTCATTTATAGTAAAACTTGGGAAGAGCACTTGCAACATCTAGAGATTGTGTTGAAAAATTTGCAAGAACAATCCTTGTTTGCTAAGATGTCTAAATGTAAATTTTGGATGAAGCAACTATTGTATATTGGGCACATTATTGGGAAAGAACGAGTGAAAGTACACATGGAAAAAATTAGTGCTATCTTAGAATGGCCATCACCAAAAAACATCACCGAATTAAGAGGATTCATTGGAATATGAACCTATTTTAGAAATTTTGTGAAAGGGTTCTCCAAGTTGACTTCTCCACTCACTGATTTGACTAAGAAGGATGCTTTCAAGTGGGATCAAAAGGCTGGAAAGGACTTCCAAAAAATGAAAGAGGCAATGAGTAGTTGTCCCATACTTGCATTACCTAATTTTTCTAATCCTTTTGTTGTTGAATGTGATGCTTCAAGTGGAGGAATAGGGGTTGTCCTAAAGCAATGCCAACACCCTATAGCTTTTGAGAGTAGAAAGTTGTAGCCTCATGAAAATATTTACTCCATTTATGACAAAGAAATGTTGGCCATCATGCATGCATTGGCCAAGTTTCGAAAATACTTGGTAGGAAACAAGTTTGTGATGAAAACTGAGCACAATAGTCTAAGGCAATTCCTCACCCAAAAAGATCTAAATGAAAGGAAGCAAAAGTGGGTAAGCAATTGTTGGCCCGGTTTTGCAACCAGGCTTAGTGCTATGGGCACCTTCTAACTAGTAGCAGCAGTTTCAATGGAAATAAATAACAATAAACTAATTAAACAATACTATTCATGGATCTAAGCAAAGATATTAAGCAAATAACAAAAATAATTTAAGATCAAGAACAAGAACATATAAAATAAAGAATTTGTATTGAAAGAATGGGGCAAGCAAGTGCTTGCGGAATCAATACCTCTAATGGTGAGGTTGAATAGCTCCAAGGATGAGCAACTTCCAATCTCCAATGGTCTCTTCTCCAATGTGGTTTGCAATGGCTAAAATGCTCAGGGGAGATTTCAGCAGCATAAGGATGAGATAATGGATGGATGTGAAATGAGGAGCCCCTACCACCTTTTTATAGGTTTTGGTGGTGGGAGATACCATTTGTGGTTTTGTGGAAACCAAATGGTATTGACCAACATGGTTTAGGTACTTTTCCCTCCTTTTTCCTTTTTTGAATAAAAATAATATTTTAATTCCCTTTTTAATATTTTTGGGAATTTGGACCCTTTTTGAGGGTTTTTTATGATTTTCTTGGAAAAATAATCTTTTTAAATGGAAAAAGGGGTGTACTAAGGTCTTTTGGTGACCTTTTGTTGGTTTCAGAGGCTCAGATGGTGGAAAAGTGGACAAATGGGTCATGTGAGTAAGGGAATGAGCTAGTGAGCACTTTTTAGGTATTAACAGATTGCCCCCTGATGTGTGAGGGCAGGAGCTCATCGTATGGCCGATAGACATCATAGTTCTTTGTCCTTTTTCTGGGGTTTAGGGGAGAGAAGAGACCGGTTGGAGACTGGAGCCACGGCCCTTGGAAGCTGCAAAAAACAACAAATATTACATGGCCTCAACATGAATGAGGTATAATATCTGATAAAGGACGAGGCGGGCATTCCCATGCTCGTATCAAGGCATATACAAAACAATTAGTCCCAAGAAGGGGGATCTAATACATGAAGAAATATACTGGTACATCGTAATGGTCCAGAGGGGACATTATTGTGGGATATACTCATGATCATGGCTGATCTCAATAACTGATACAATGGAATAACTGTTGAACTGCTGAAACTGAAGGTGTCCAACATCTGTAGGGACTCAAAGACTGTGAGCCATCTTTGGGAAGTATTTGTATCTGTATACCCGAGGGAGTATAAAACTGGGGTACATCTGAATACTGTCGCCATACGCAACCCGGATATGTATAGAAAAAATGTAACTGGTTGTATCCATAGGTAGACTCTCAAATGTGGAGGAGTCAGGTGGTATCCGGGGTCTTCGACTAATAACTGAACGCACCAATACCCTGTGCGAGTCTCAACGATGCGATCAAGGTGTTGAAGTCGAGCATGTGAGAAACAACCATTCGGAGAGGCACTGAGGATTGCTCTCGAAATGATTCGTAGGCACTCATCATAAATGGTAATGAGTCCAAGACACAGGGACCTCTAGGTCTATCCTCTGGAATCAATGTGGTTGTCGTCGATAGAGGGAGACCAGCAACTATCAAGGCAATGATGTTTCCTTGATAGGAGCACGAGGTGTAGAACTGAAGTGATGTAGTTCTGATGGTAGGACTGACATACCTCTGGGGAAGGGAAATAACTGGGTCAAAAAATGGGTAGACTCAAACTTCCTTTGTTCAGAGCATGATGACATGGTTGACCTGGCAGCGTAGGGAACTGACTTGCAGGTGTGGGGGTCATCTTTTTAGGTACTGAAGGGTATGTATTGACTCTGGGGGGGGGTGAAGCTGATGGTAGCTGTCGAGGGAGTTTCAGGGTGACATACTACAGAATACTCTGAACAAAGGAGACCAAAGTGGGGAAGCTACTATGTGAGTAGACATGATCTGTTGTGGCGCCAAGAGGCACCATTGATTCCTTCTTCGTAGTTTTAATGAGCTCCAAGAAGGGATAAAAGTGTGCTCTGGAATGGTACGGTCCTGTGGATTTTGCGAGCCCAGGACGGTTCATGCTCATGGTTGCTTTCATGTTTAGAGAGTCTGAAAGCGGTAAGTGGACTCTGTTGGTGTTTCTTTTTCATAAGTTTAGTCTCCAAGGCCCGAAAAAGGATAAAATGATGCGGATGGAGAACTCTTCTAGCCGATGTGACTAGAGTATACCTTTTTCGTAATTAGTCCACAAGGTCCGGAAAAGGGGTAAACTTATACCAGGTAGACGCCCTTTCAGATACGTTTAGCGAGCATGAAAGGAAGCAAGATTGCTCGGCGATCTTTTCATTGTTTTAGGAGTCAGAAAAGAGCTTAACAGAAACTCCCTAAGTGCCTTTTTCGTAAAAAGGGGTTGCTCGGCCCGAAAAAGGGGTAAAATTATACCGAACAAAAAGGATTGATGAGGGCGAGAAAAGGTCTCAAGCATCGTCATCAGTGCGGAAAACTGGATCCGGTGACCTAAGGATTGTTGAAAACGGAGAACGACCGATGTGGCACGCAAACCGAGGTGACGAGGGGGTCAAAAGGAAAAATGCCTGAAAAATCGGGAGGTGAGAGCGAGAAATGATCTCGAGCATCATCACAAGCGTGGAAAACTGAATCCGGCGATATAAGACACATCGAAAATGGAGAACGACCGATGTGGCACGCAAACCGAGGTGACGAGGGGGGCATGGGAAAAAATGCCTGGAAAATCTAAAGGTGAGAGCGAGAAATGATCTCAAGCATCATCACGAGCGCGAAAAACTGAATCCGGCGATATAAGACACATCGAAAACGGAGAACGGCCGATGTGGCACGCAAACCGAGGTGACGAGGGGGGCATGGGAAAAAATCCCCAGAAAATCTAAAGGTGAGAGCGAGAAATGATCTCAAGCGTCATCACGAGCGCGAAAAACTGAATCCGGCGATATAAGACACATCGAAAATGGAGAACGGCCGATGTGGCACGCAAACCGAGGCCACGAGAGAGGCCAAAAAATGGTGAAAAAATGGACTTCATGAAAACGGGAAACGGAAAGAACCTGTATGAAGTTCTCGCTGTGCTGATCCCAACGGTACCAACGGTTTGAGAAATGGACTTCGTATGCTACCGTAATGGTTGTTTGAAATTTGTGGAATTTCTATAAATAGGGCGTGGGCCCCAAAATGACATTTCATTGTTACGTGTGAGTTTGATAGAGCTGTCAGAGCTATTTCTCGATTTGCGGGAGATTTCACCGTTAGTTTTTGATTTAGCGAGTTGTAGGTAACACTATTCGCCTTAACCTTGTCAATTATGTCTTTTTTGTTTGGCGGCGGGCCCCCGAAGGCCGCGAAATTCCACGTTGACTCTCCAACGTGGAACCGCGCGGGTTTCGGGGCTAAACCCGCGATGAACCGCGCGGGTTCTAGGCTCACAGTCGCGATGTTCATCGCGACTGTGAAGTAGGAACCCGTGATGTTCATCGCGAGTTCATGGTGGATAGTCGCGATGTTCATCGCGACTGTCCGGCCAAAACCCGCGATGTTCATCGCGCGTTTTTTCATGGATCCCGCGATGGCCATCGCGGCTTTTTGTGGGAAAGCCGCGATGGGCATCGCGGCTTTTTGTGTAAAAGCCGCGATGGGATTTTTCTAAAATTTTTTGTGCTGGGGCTAAAAATTTTTTTTTCTGTTCTCCTGGCAGGATGTTGCGGAGAGCTCAGTCCGTGTGGCGGGAGAGGGAGATCGACGGTGATCTTATGCTGAGGATTGAGACTGATGGAGGGGTGAGACAGACCCTGGCCATGAGCGGACTCTTGAAGTTCGCTCAGATTCCGCCTATACGTTCAGTGAGGCGACTCCTGAACAAGCTCGTGCAGTGGTGGGTGCCGGTAGAGGGTGCCTTCATTATTGGTGGTGAGAGATTAGAGATCACTCTCACTGATGTATATTTTTTGACTGGGTTGCCTCGCTTGGGTGAGGTGGGTGATATCTCGCCGAGGTTGCCTCCGGGTGTAGATATGGAGGACCTCTTACATACTTTCTGTGTGGATGATGCTGTTTTGGTAAACAGCTCTATTACTCTTAGATTCCTACGTGAGTGGGATATGCGAGCTGTTGGTGCTTGCGTTCTGAGGATACTGGGTGCTGCTACACCACATCGTATGTCTGGGGGGCAGACGATGATGGTGGATTCCGTTCTACAGGGTACTTACTATGCCTGGGCGCAGATGTTCCTGGCCGGTGTCCAGAGAGATCTGGACAAGGCCATTAGAGAGGGAGGCGAGTTTTGTTACGCCTCGTTTTTATGCTGTTTTTTCTTTGAGCGGGTGCCGACCTTGCGGCCACGGGTACCCGTTCGTGCTGGGCTTCTGAGCGAGCCTCGTATGATGAGGTGGGGGCAGATGATGCCCCGTGCTGGCGGTGGTATCCGCGGCTACTTTACAGAGGATTTCTATCAGCAGTGGGAGCAGCTGCCTCTGGTGATCGAGGATTATCCCTACGCCGGCATGGACTACCGGGGTGACCCAGAGATGCCTCGTGCCCCAGGACAGGCCTGGAGCTTAGACGGTATGTTTTTGTGTTTTATCTGATATTATATCATGTGTAGTTTGATTTATCATGATGATTTTGTTATATAGTATCTAATGGTTTACTTGCTTTGTGCAGATGTGGGTCCAGTGCCACCACCTGACTATGTGGCTCGGCAGGGGCGGGCGATGGTGGTCGCTCGTCCCCCTGTACCTGTACCTCCTCCGCGTGGTGGAGGATATGCAGCCCGTGGGCGAGGGGTTGGCCCTCAGGACGACGCCATAGATGGTGTCCGACGGACCTTAGCCCAGATCGTAGCTGGGCTCCCCGAGGATGGCTGGAGGGATCTTGATCGGGACATTTTGCAGGGATGTCTTGGTGCGCCGCCTGAGTGGCAGTCGCTCCTGTTGAGGGCAGCGGTGTTCGTGGCGAGGCATGGGGGCGGTGGACGAGATGCTCCGGCAGTGCCGGCTCAGGGGAGGATACGTCTGAGGGACGATCCAGCGGGGCCAGCAGAGCGGCGAGTTCGGGGTCGTCATGACCCGGCGGGGCCGGCGGAGGTGGAGTCGGAGGAGGAGCCGGAGGAGGAGCCGGAGGATCCTAGGGATCCAGATGAGTAGACATATTGTATCTGCCCCCAAATGTTGATGAGAATATGGGGGAGCATTTTTGTACGACAGATGTATTTTTTGTATATCGGGTGCTGAGGGCACTTATGACATGTTCACCATTTGATTTGTATATATATGTGGATATATATTTTAGATATATTGTCGTGTATGCACGTGGATGCACATTTGTCTTTTGTATATGCCCGTGGAAGCAGTGTGTTTGTTGATTTATGTATGCCCGTGGAGGCACCTGTTATGCACATGGATGCATTTTTTGGTTTGTTTTTTTTTTATGCCCGTGGAGGCACATGTTATGCACGTGGATGCAATATTGGTTTTTGTATATGCCCGTGGAGGCACATGTTTTGCACATGGATGCATTTTTTGTTTATGGATATGACATGATGTGATTGGTGTGCCAGTCGAGGACACTGTTTGCACCATTATCTGCTACACTATTGAGGTGTCTTGGGACATGTGTGAATGTAATGGATTCAAACTGTCTAACCATTTGTTTAGTGCACAGGAACTTTTTGAAGAGACAGGGATCGCGTACCTGGTAATCATTGTTGAGCTGGGAAACTAGGAGCTGTGAGTCCAAGAAAACGTTGAGGTGACGTATGCTCATCTGGAGAGCAGCGGCCAGGAGACCGGTCACGGCATCGTATTCAGCTTGATTATTGGTAGCGGCACCTAAACATACTCCGTCAATGTGAATTAACTCATGTGAAGGGGAGTATATTACCCAAGCTGCGGAGGCGAGATTGGGAGACCAACGGCTTGCACCATCAGCGAAACCGACATGGCAGAGTGGAAGAGGTTCCATCTGTGGTCATGCAGAGAAAAACAAATATTTAGGTTTTTTGAAATTTTTTGTGAACAAAAAATGTATGCCTATACTAAAATGGACGATGGTGTCCATCAGATTTTCTATGGGTAAAATCGTTTAAGGTACAACCCGTTGCGTGGGTTGCGTAGGGTGTTGCCTTCTGAATCGGTCAGAATGTATGCCCCCTGCCCAAGGCAGGTGTGTACAATGTAGGGGCCTTGCCACATGGACACGAACTTTCCCTTTCCGGTTTTGTCATGAGCTTGATCGTAAGCGAGGACAAGGTCTCCCTCCGAAAAGGTTCTTGGGTGGACGCGTTTGTCGTAACTTAGTTTCGATCGTTGTTTAGCAGCTTCCATGTTTTGAATGGCTGTGCGCCGATCTTCATCGGCCTGCTCTAGGAGCAGTAAACGTTGCTCGATCGGGGAAGTGTCCGGTAGGAGCTCAACGGCGATATGTAAGGCTGGGATCTGACACTCAATGGGGAGGACAGATTCGACACCGTGAACTAAATGGAAAGGGGTAAAACCGGTGGCGGTTTTGGTTGATGTGCGGTATGCCCATAGTGCCGAGAAAAGCATGTGGTGCCAATTGGATTTGTGCTTGTCTATAGTACGTTGGAGAATGGTCTTCAAGATTTTATTGATCGCTTCGACTTGGCCGTTTCCTTGGGGATAGTAAGCGAAAGAGAAATGGTGTTCAAATTTCAACATGGTTGATAATTCTTTCCAGACGGCATCTTCGAAGTGAGAGCCGTGGTCTGAGACTAGTTGCTGTGGTACTCCGAAGCGAGCGATAACATGGTTGAAGAAAAACCGTGCTGCAGTATCGGCTTTGCAATTATAGGTCGGCATGGCTTCTGCCCACTTGGTGAAATAATCTACAGCCACCACGATGTGTTTGTGGCCGCCGGCTGACGGGGGGTTGCAGTCGAGGAAGTCAATGGCCCATTTGCAGAATGGTCCGACAGTGATGACTGGATGAAGGGGGGCCGGGGGGGGTTCTTGCTTTGGGGGCAAATAGTTGGCAGTTCTGGCAGTGCTTGACTGCCGTGATGCAATCAGTGAACAATGATGGCCAAAAATAACCGGCCCGAATGATTTTCTGGGCGGTAGCCATGCCGGAGAAATGGCCTCCACAGGCACCGCTATGACAATCATTGAGGACTTGTTCTGCCTCACTATGGGATAGGCAGCGGCGTAAGATCGTATCAACGCCGCGTCGGTAAAGTACATCCCCAATCAGGAGGTATCGGGGGGCGTGGTGTCGTATGCGACGGCGTCCATCACGATCGATGTGGGGTCGAAATTTTTGTGTACGAAGGTAAGTCAATATGTCTCCATACCAAGGGTCGTCAGACGAAATGATTAAGATCTGCTCATCAATCAGGTCCATTTGGATAACAGGTGATGTTGAAGAGGATGGGAGGTCTGTAATGAGGTGAGCAAGCGCGAGGGCTTTGGTGCTTTTGGGAGTTCTGAAAGTAAGGTCATATTCCTGGAGGATAATGACCCATTTAGCAACACGACCTTGTAGGAGCCGCCGGGTGAGGAGGTAGACCATGGGGTTGGAGTCGGCGACAACCGTAGTATGGCTAAGCAAAATGTAGTGTCGCAGTTTTTGTACGGAAAAGACTACAGCTAGGGCTAATCTTTCCTCGTATGGGTAACGTAGAGGTGGGCCAGACAAGGTCTGGCTGACGTAATAAATCACATGCTCTTTGTGTGAGGCATCTTCTTGGACCAAAACTCCGGATACAGCATGTTCAGATGCCGAGACATAAAGGGTGAAGTCTTGAGAGAAATCCGGTGGGGATATCAAGGGGGCTTGTGTGAGAGCTTTCTTGAGGGCTTTGAATGCCGTGTCTGCTTGCTCATCCCAAACAAAGGGTATGTGGGTACGAAGTAAGCGTAAGAATCCATGGACTTTGGTGGCGTAATCAAGAACAAAGCGCCTAAGAAAATTGGACCGCCCTTGCAAGCTCTGAAGCTGCCGAAGCGTGCGAGGAGGGGGAAGCTCTAAGATGGCTTTGACTTTCAGGGGATCGACAGTGATTCCGTCTTGGGAAACAATGAAACCCAACAACCGGCCCGCCGGGACGCAGAAGACACACTTGTGTGGGTTCAAGCGGATTTTATATTTGCGACAACGCAGGAAAACTTGCCGGAGGTCGTTAAGGTGGTCTGATCGTTTTCGGGAACGAGCTGTGAGGTCGTCAAGATAGACTCTCAGGATATGGACCAAGTCATGAAAGCAATAGGTCATGGCTCGCTGGAAAGTGGCACCAGCATTTTTAAGGCCAAATGGCATGACGCGATAGGCAAAGGTGCCCCATGGGGTGGTGAATGCAGTCTTGTACTGATCCTCCTTGCGGATGTGGATCTGGTTATATCCGGAAAACCCGTCCATGAAGGATAGGACTTCATGGCCCGCACACTCATCAATGAGTTGGTCAATGAATGGTGTAGGGAAATTGTCTTTTGGACAAGCGTGGTTTAAATCGCGGAAGTCAGTGCATACTCTAAGGGTGCCTTGCTTTTTGTTGACAGGGACCGGGTTCGACACCCAGGTGGTGTACGGAATAGGATAAATGAATCCTGCTTTGCGGAGTTTCTCGACCTCAGCTTTAACAGCGGATAGCTTGGAAGGGTGAATGGGTCGCTGTTTCTGACGAACAGGGGGTACCTCAGGCCATGTATCAATGTGGTGTTCAATAATGGCGGGGTCGAGACCAGGCATCTCGGTATAGGACCAGGCAAAGACATCACGGAACTCTTGAAAGAGCTTTTTGTACGCCTGAGTTTCTGCTTGAGTGCAAGATGCGCCCAGCGAGATGAGCTCAGGTTTCCCTGGTGTTGTGGAAATGTCTATCTGTATAGTGGGGGAAATGTTTGACATGTTCCCTTCTTCAAAGGCATCCGGTGCTGGGATAGGGTCCTTTAACCAATCGACCTTAGTGGGTATGAAATCTTTCGATTCAACCGATAGCTGGTTGGATGCAGTGGATGTAGATGCTTCTGGGAGGAAGTACGAGCGATGATGCATATCATCCCACGGGTAGTCGGGTGCAGTGAGTGTCTCCAAAATTTGCTCATCAGTATTGAAGTAGTCAGACCATAAATCAAGGGGTTCTGGTTTGAAAGTTGTTGACATCATATAAATTGTATTGACTTCTTCCGACGAGGATGATGGCGGGGGGTGGATCTCCTCGATGAGGGGAGGAGATATCTCTAAGTCGACGTTGTTTAACTCGTACAACGCTGCTCTATAGTCAGGTAGATCAGGACAATGGTGAGAGTAATGGTCGTAAACACTGCATATAGCACAAGGATGGTTTGTGCGCAGTGATTTGTCGCGAGGCTGTAGAGGTGGCTCTAATCTGACTACTGGGATGCCGATGTCATCGTCCAACATATTCATATGCTCTTGGAGTGCTGGTAAGTGTGGGCATTGATGAGTTGGGTGGCCTATCTCATCGCATAATGAGCACTTGGGGGGAGCTCGAAACGCTGGTGGGGGTTTGACTGCCTTAGGGGGTGGTATAGCAGTGTATGGTTGTGGACCTCTGCCCCCATCGGGCTTGATAGGAGGGGGAGGATTTGTTGACGACGAAGGGATATTGAGGCTAGGAGGAGGTGTCGTTGACGACGAAGGGATTGCGACACCAGGAGGAGGTTGATTTGTGGTAACAATAGGTTGTACCGGTTGGAGGATGACGTTTGGTGTCGGCGGTCGAACGGGAGGTGGAATATACCACACAGGTAATCCCAATGTTAGCCCGGGTAGACTAAGGGTAGCCATAACCGGGGCGCTTACTACACCCGAAGGAGGAAATAGGAAGGGGATGGTGTGGATAGGTGTAACACCAATGTGACTGGGGATCAATGGTGGTTGACCACCGGATGTTTGCGTATTCTGTGAAAGGGTACAGAGGTTTGCGACTTGGGTCTCTGGTGACGGTGGTGGAATGGCCTGGAATGAAGAGGTCATTGGTGTATCTGAATAAAGTCCGGGTCCCAAAGAGGAGACAAAGGAGGTAGTTGCACTAGAAGTTGGTTGTTCAATCATGGGAAGAACATTTTCGGGTGCTGCGGGGGCATTGGGATCATAGTAGGTGAGTTGGTCAATTTTGACCACGCGTCCCTCGTGGGGGAACATCATGGTGCGGAAAACGGAGGAGGCGACTGCTTTCATGGCGTACATGTAACTGCGTCCAAGTAAAAGGTTATAATCGAGCTGGGCGTTAATGACCTCTATGTCGATGAGCACAGTTTTCCCACCCAATTGGACGGGGACCTTGGGTAGTAGACCTTGAGGTTGAGCTGACCGGCCGTCATAGGCCCGCAATGCAGTGGTGGATTGCTAGAGAGTAGGGGATCCCAACTTCTGCCAAACAAACGTGGACATGACGCATGTGGAAGCACCCTCGTCGATGATACATCGATGGACGACAAGATTCCGAATAGAAACGGAAACTTGGACTGCTATGGTGGAAGGCAGACGTGGTTCAGACTGGTCCAAATCAAAGGTCATCAATTTCGAATCATTTGGGTCGATCGCCCCAATGGCGGAAAGTAAAGTCTTGCGCTGCTTAGGACAGTTTTTTAAGACTTCTAACGCAGACATGGCTGCGGGAGATTGAGCTAAGTCATCTACAATGTTGTAATTTGACGCAGCCCGTGCATTGGGGTTGTTATTTATACGACGGAGAGGGAAACGAGGTGTTTTAGAGGCACCATCGAGTGGAAGAGGTGGTATCCGTAACGTCTGATCGGAGGGATTAGCGTTAGCCTCCTTATCGGCGGGGGTAGCTTCGGAGGTAGGACCATACTGGTTCCGTCGGGTTTGGATATTGACGTCGGCTGTGGACATCATCAGTAAATGGTGAGTTCCTGAATCAAACATGGATTGATCAGGAGCGGCGTAAGTGATTTGTTGTGGTTGCACGTTGCCCTGTGGGGGGGCTAACGGCTGAGTGTTCACCACTCCTTGTGTTGGAAAAGGGTTTTGTAGTACCAAAGGTTGTTGTGGAGGCGGTGGAGGGTTGGGTGGCGGCTGAGGAGCCGCCTGCCCTTGACGATGGGCGTCATTGGTCCATAGTTGTCGAGCTCGCACCAGATGTGGGCAAGCGTGGGTATAGTGGCCATAGACACCGCAAATGGAACAATGGTGGTTTGTTCGTAAATTAGCATTTTTGGGTTGCTTAGGTGGTCGATCAGGATTCTGATGAGCAGGCGCCGCGTTATTGTTTTGCGGAGGATGGGTAGGTTGTGGAGCTTGGTTACGGTTTTGATTGTTTCCACGGTTGCGTCCTCTTCCGCGGTTTGGTTGCCCACCCTGGTTGCGTTGGTTATTTTGGTATTGGGGCTGTTGTTGTTGTGCGTACACATGCCCTTGAGCATTGGGGGGATTATGAGGAGCCGCAGGTGCGGGAGCAGGTTGCGGTGGATAGTATGCAGGTGGAGCTGGAGGTGGTCCAGTTGCCTGTTGGGGTTGTTGGTACCCCTGAGCTGGTGGAGGTGTGAGGTTAGCTGGTGCAACCGGTTGTGGGTAATGCATGGGCTGGTGTTGGAACTGCATGGGGCTCTGTACCGTAGGTTGAGCATAGTATGTAGGAGGTACATATGCTGATGGCGCTTGGCCATAACAATGTTGTGGACAAGAGGGTCCATGAACATGATTGGTCTGGTTTGTTGGAGCATAAGAGGTTGTCGCTCCGGAACTCGATGTGGCCCTAGAAAGGTCTGGGGCGGGCATGGTGCTCACCATACTGAAAGGTTTTGCTTGCAGTGTAATTTGGCCAATAATGCCATCAGCGGCATGTGATGCCCCCGGTGCGTCACCACGTGCAGAGTCGCCTCGTGGGGCGTCCGGTATGATCGTGTATAAGTAACCCGACTGGGCGTAGATGAGATCAAACTGCTGGGCCTTGAGGATGGCCTCTTCCTCGGACTGGGGTCTTTCAGATGCTACATCCTTTGCAATGAGAGGAAGGAGGGATTTAAGGAACCAGTCTAAAAAGATTCGGTCGTCTAATTTGATCTTGCATAGGCTTCGGCGCCGGCGCCAATCATGAATATGGTCAGTGATATGCGTGGCTGTGTTCTGTCTGCAAGACAGTAGGATTTCGACGCCCGCATCATAGCGGACAGGTAGCTGAAAGAACTGCAGGAAAGTCGAGGTAAGGGAGGTAAATGTGGCATGCGTCCCATGGGGCTGCTCGATATACCATTTGGCTGCGGAGCCAGTGAAGGTGCGTTGTAAAAGCCGTAGGCGGATTGAGTCATCCACTATGGAGTTGGAGGAACACCATAAATGGAAGGACATGATGTGATTCTGGGGGTCTTCTCCTGCCTTACCCTCAAACTTAGGGATGTCAGAGGGAAGCTTAGTGGGCATATGGGGCCACGCAGGATCATGTCTAATGGGGTCATTTGTGAGCCTAGCTAAATCTGGCAGGTTCAGACTCACCATATATGGTAGACTAGCAGATGTGGTGACTGGAACTGGGACATGCCCGGCCATAGGGGTATGGTGAAGGGGTCCAGTAGCGCCTAAAGGTATGCTAGGTATGGAGGGTATATGCCCTCTGATAGGTGTAGTCTGGTATGGGCCAGCGCCTCCAAGTGCAACTTGGGTTACACTTGGGTTAGGAATCGCACTAGGGATTCCTGGGATAGCATTCCCAAGTGCAACATGGGTTGCACTTGGGTTGAGGATCGTACTAGGGATTCCTGGGATAGGGTTTGTGGAAACCAAAGGGGGTATGACCCCCATGTTGGGTGTACCCATGACAGGTGGTGGCCCTGTGTTAGGCATTCCTAAATGTGGAGTGTTACCCATATTGGGCATACCCAGGGGGGTGGTCGTTGCCGTGGATGGTGCTACAGCAAAAGGGTCTGCAGATGTCTGACCTATGGTAGTTGTAAATAGTGGATCAAATGGTGTTCCAGACATAATGGTGGTTGGCGGTAACTCTGTGGGGTTTTCGGATTCTACCTCCAAATCAAAGGTGAAGTGGGGTATGTCAGAATCGGATGACTGTCTAATTGATTGACGATGTGTCCAATCAAGGGATAAGGCCCTGCGTCCGTGACGTGGAGAGCCAAGTGGACTAAACTCTGGGAGTTCCCCCTGTAGACGGTGAGAGCGTCTAAAATTCTCAATGGTGAGAATATGTTGTTGTATAAAAAATTTGTTTAAGTATCAGGTGGTGATATATATGTAAAAGACTCAAAACCCTAATGCAACCAAGGGGGTGCAAGAAGGGGAGTGAACAAAAGAAGGCTCTCAGGCCAAAAAACGAATCCTCAAAAAAGGCACTTATCCTAGCAGCTGTGCTACAATAAGTGGAGGAATGCAACAACCGGTCAGAATACCAACATGCAAACGGCTCCTAGAAAAAATAGGTGTAACTAGACCACAGGTAGGTTGAAATCATGCAAACACCTAATCTAAAAGTATTGTGACTCAAACAGACGATATCCTCTGCAAGGTGATGAAATCCAAGTCAGACAATATGAATGTTGAGACAACGGCTAGATATCCCCCTACCGGGAGGGACACCGGGTAATCAATCCTAAAGACAGGCTACTAGGATACTCCGTTCATGACGCGTCGAGAAAAGGTAAATCTGCCGTTTGGTCCTTTGATCGCAATATCCCAATACAGGGATATCCCGAGAACTGCGAATGGTAGCCCTTCGGTTATTGAATGGGTTTCGGTATCCCACTCAGGCTTCCGGAACCATCCTCGCGACTTCAACCCTCCTAAGGGAGAGGCCTTCCCACAAACCGGTTGTGACCGCGCCAAAAAGTACTAAGAGATTTTAGCTCCCTAATTGGACAACTTCTATGTCTCAGATGTAAGAACTGAGGGGTGTTATTGGAACACCTATCCCCCCAATACTACCTAGCTACAAGAATTCTTTCAGTGTTCCCCAAGTGGGGTTAAAAGTGTGTTCAAATTAAGGTACGTTTTAAGGCTTAGTTCAATTAAGTGATCGTGTGAGTGCACGTGAGGTGTTGTAAACTGAACTTGAAAAGAATTAAATGCTTTAAGGAAATTTTCAAAAAATAAAGGATTTTTCGAAAAAATAAAAAGCAAATATTTATGACTTTTCACTAAAAGGAATTTAAATGCTTTTCAAAAAATAACTCAAAAAAAATAAAAAAAAATAATGGATTTTTTGGATTTATGAAAGCAAATAAAAGACTTCTTTTTAAAAGAAATAAATGGATTTCTTCGTTTCAAGAAAAATTGCTAAGGGCAAGATTTTAAAGAAGTAAACAAGAAAAAATTTGAATCTAGATGAAAATGCAAAATGAGTCTTTCTTTCACTTTCTTGAAAATTTTTAAAAATATTTCTATATATGCACTTTTAAATAGTAAAAAAAAAAATTTCAAAGCTGTAAAATGTGCAGGATTTAATACTGTAAAAAATGTGCTATGGGCAGAAAGTACAGTAAAAAATATTTTTCAAAATCGGGATGGCCGAATGAAAAATTCAGCCGCGCGGGTTTTGGACGTACAGCCGCGATGGGCCGCGCGGGTTTTGGACGCACAGTCGCGATGGACCGCGCGGGTTTTGGGCGCACAGTCGCGATGGACCGCGCGGGTTTTAACCGCACAGGCGCGATGGGCAGCGCGGATTTTAACCGCACAGGCGCGATGGGCAGCGCGGAAAGTGGCCGCGAAGCCGCGGCCTGCAGCGCGGAAAAACACAGAAAAGTCGCGATGGACCACGCGACTGTCTGGGAAAAGACCGCGATGGACCGCGCGGAAAAACGCAGAAAAGTCGCGATGGACCGCGCGACTGTCTGGCAAAAAATCGCGAGGCGGAAGCCGTGCACGGAAACCGAGAAACGAACCCGAAAATTGAAAATTTCGGGCTGTTTATGGGGTCAAATCTCAGAGCAGCAATGGATCTGCTGTCTAAGATGGCAGATCTATGGATCTAAAGGTTAAAAACTCATAAAAAACTAAGATTAAAGGCAAAACTAGAGATCTATAGTTCAAACCAAAGCGGAGTCGCCAAAAACTGTTGGCCCGGTTTTGCAACCAGGCTTAGTGCTATGGGCACCTGCTAACTAGTAGCAGCAGTTTCAATGGAAATAAATAACAATAAACTAATTAAACAATACTATTCATGGATCTAAGCAAAGATATTAAGCAAATAACAAAAATAATTTAAGATCAAGAACAAGAACATATAAAATAAAGAATTTGTATTGAAAGAATGGGGCAAGCAAGTGCTTGCGGAATCAATACCTCTAATGGTGAGGTTGAATAGCTCCAAGGATGAGCAACTTCCAATATCCAATGGTCTCTTCTCCAATGTGGTTTGAATATGTGAAAGGAAAGAATAACATTGTAGCAGATGCATTATCTTGAAGACCTTATTTTTCTCTCATGGACATTGCCAAGGATTGGAAAAACATGCTACTAGTTGAATACGCCAAAGATATATTTGCTTGTGATGTATTAGATGGAATTAGAGGGGATGATAACTACAGAATTTTGAATGGGCTGATATATTATAAGGGAAGAATTTATTTGGTTCAAGATTCAAAACTCAAGTACAAAATTTTGCAAGAAGCACATGATTCCCGACTAGCTGGCCATCCGGGGATCTTCAAAAGTTATAGGCAATTAAGGAAAAGATGCCAAAGGAAGATGTTTAGAAATATGTGAATGAATGTAAGGTATGTCAGCAAAATAGATTAGAACTTACATGCCCAGTTGGCTTATTGCAACCATTTCCCATTCTAGACCAAAATGGGACAGTATCTCAATGGACTTCATCACCGGTTTGCCCAAATCTTTGGGTAAGGATTGCATATATGTGGTAGTGGATAGGTTGAAAACATTTACTCATTTATTTGTTGTTACATCATCTTTTAGTGCTGCACAAGTGGTTGATATTTTTTTCAAAGAAATCTTCAGATTGCATGGACTCCCCAAGAGCATTGTAAGTGATAGAGATAGTAGATTCATGGGTGCTTTTTGGAAAGAACTTTTTAGATTGGTGGGCACTCAGTTGACTCCAAGTACAAGCTATCATCCAAATAATGATGGAAAAACAGATAGGGTGAATCAATGGTTGGAAGGGTACCTAAGAAACTATGTGGGAGAGCAGCAAAAAGCATGGGCAAAATGGCTACACTTGGGTGAGTTTTGCTACAACACCACTTTTCATATGTCAATAGGGATGTCTCCTTTCAAAGAATTATGAGGTTATGATGCACTCACCTTTGTTGAAATGATATTTGGTGATAGTAGAGCCCTCAAAGATAAATATTGGGTGGAAGAGAGCCAAGAAAATTTAAAGCTTTTGAAAGACAATTTGCAGGTTGCCCAAAATCAACAAAACCAATATGTAGATAGACATAGAGAAGAAATGACCTTTTAGGTTAATGATTTAGTATATTTAAGGTTTCAGCCATATAAACAAACATCTTTCAAAAATAATAGAGCATAAAAGCTAAAGCCAAGATACTATGGCCCCTACAAGGTGGTTCGGAAGATTGGGGAGGTAGCATATGAATTAGAACTTCTTGAAGGAAGTAAAATCCACAATGTATTTCATGTTTCTTGTCTCAAGAAATCTCTTGGTCAGCAAATTGTCACTTCAGAAATACTTCCTCCTTTGGATGATGAAGGTCAGTTCATACTTGTTCCGGAAAATATTTTGAAGACAAGGGGAAGGAGATTGAGGAGTAGAACTATCAAAGAATAATTAGTACAGTGGGAAGATCTACCAAGTGCATATGCCACATGGGAAGAGGAGAATATTTTGCAGCATCCAAATTTGAAATTGATTTAGGACAAGAAATCTTGGGTGGGGAGGACTGTAATGTCCCCATTCAAATAATTGCATAACAAGAGAATTCCATCGATCCTACTAGTTCCCTAGGTTGGATGGATACATTTGGAATTGTAATAAGGGAGCTAATAAATGATGTTTATACATTAGAATAGTTCAAGTATTTAATAAAGTGGTGGAATAAATAAATTTAAGAGAACTTCTAAGTGGCAATTGGTTTTGAAGACATATGGAGGATGTGGGACCCACACTTGCTTGATTTTTCAATGCCACATGGCATCTATCTCTTGCCATTTCGAATTCATGAGAAGGAAAACATTCTTGGATGAGTTGGTAGGCTCATACACATGGAATTTAACATCATAGGTAAAATTTGGATGGAATTGTAACCTCCATGGAACATGAAGAGTCAAACTAGAATTTTGTAGACACTTGGGCTAGATTCCCTAGCTCCTATGACAACAATGATGAAGCATCTATGACATCTATGACATATTTAAGATATGATTGCTGACATCTGACCAATATGACATGTCAGGTCCAAAAATAGACTCCAAGGTGGCACTCATGGGAGTTGTAGAATCCAAAGATACTCCTACTCGAATTGGGAGAAGGTGGAAGGTTGGAACTTGGGAGACAAGTGGCAAAATGTGGAATCTTTCCCAAATGGAAATCCCTAGAAGCTAATGAGAGGAATTTGAACCATAGGAGGTTAATGTTGATTATAAAATACATGAATCAAGCATGAGAAGGGATTTTTATCATTTGAGAAAATTGCATTTGTGAAGAGAAAGAGCTAGTGGACAACTAGTCTTCTTGCCTTAGCCAATTTCGAGGGTGAAAGATTCCCATCCAAGTTGGTGTGTGGAGAGGACATTCAGGTCTTTCATGGAGCTTTAATGGAGTCATAAGTTATAGGTGTAGCTACATGGAAGCTATTGGTTTCTTCTAGTGCAGCTCACTCACTCAACCATTTCCAATTTTCATTGCATATTGTTGCTCCTTGAGGGAGGGTGCTTTTGGTGAGCTATTGTACCCTTTGGGGGAGCTTATCATGCCCAATTTATGTTTTAATAAGATTCATATACTCTATTATCCATATTCATAAATGTATCAGGTCTAAAATGAAGTTGGAATGATGTAAATCTAATGTTTAATGATAACAAATAGTGCCATTTCCCCACTACCTTGTTGTGAGCCAATGTAATGTCAATGGATTCAAATGGATAAGTAAAAAAATGATGGATTATTGATGTATGGACTGTTAATGATGTATTCTAAGATTTTCATGCTCATTATCTAAGCATTTGAAGTCATTTTATGAAGTTTCATTGCATTTGGGGAAGATTTGATGCCATTTCCCCCAAGGTCAAATTAGTGATTTTTCTACTGTTTGGGAGAAGGTTATAAAAGAATAAATAACTGATTAATGGTGCACATGAGACCTTAATAATTTCCCTTATAAATATTCTACCTATGTTCATAATTTTGAGTGGTTTTGGAGGCATTTGGAGAGCCATTTTCAGTGCCTACCTTGGGGGGATTTGAACCTCAGATTGCTAGTTAAATTCCATACTTTGTCCATAATATTAAAGGGGTTTACAGAAGTCTTTTGGTGGTCCTATATATCCATGGACATAATAATCAAGTCCTAATATCACTGATATACCTTCTCAGAATATTTGGGAGCATTTGGAGCAAATTGGAGACCTAGACATCAAAACTAGTCAAAGGTCGAATTAGGGGAAAAAGGTGAAAAATTTGTCATTTTAATAAAATTATTAAAAATGGACATTACAGTAGAACATTTTCAACCATAACTTCAGTTTCATATGGTACAGTTTTGGGTTCCAATCCTGTAAGTACATCCACTTCGTTTGCAGGAATCCCTACTAAAGGGTGTGCCTTACCAAACATTGGTTTTCCATATGGTTTGGCTAATCAAGGTCAACACACACAGGGAGTAAACCAGAATCCTCTTGGTATGCCTAACACTTGTCTAAATTCTACTTCTGGGGGAAACCCTTCACCATGGAATGGTAATATTCTTGGCGGAAGCAATGAACCATGGAACATTGATGCCAATTGGGGTTATGCTCCACATATTAGTGGAAATGACCCAGGGGGTTATCCTCTGTCTTACCCTAGCACAATGCCTAGGATAAATCCACCTATCAACCCCATTCTGCAATGGAGTGGGAAGGTTCCAAGAAGTAACCAATCTTCTTGGGAACCACCTTCGCAAGGAGGAAATTGACCTCGGAATGCTTATGTAAACCAAGGAAACAATCAATGGTTTGGTCAGATTCTGGAGAGTAACCAATATTTTTGAGGCCTACCTCCGCAAGGGGGAAATCCATCCATCCATCCCATTCCACCATGGAATGGACAACATTCAGGAAGTAACCAATATTTTTGGATGCCACCTCCACAAGGAGGCAGTCAACCTTGGAATGATTTTCAATCCAAACTTAAACTGCCATGGTGTGGTTGGGATCTAGGAAATAACCAGTCTTCTTGGGCCCCACCTCTGCAAGGAGGAAATCCACCCATTGGTCATGTTCTAGGAAGTATCCAATATTCTTGGGGTCAGTATCTGCAAAGGGAAAACCCACCTTGTAATTATTATCACACCCAAGGACCACATCAATGGAGTGGTCAAGTTCTAGAAAGTAACCAATCTTTTTTGGGCCTAACCCCGCAAGGGTTCAATCCAACCATTAACCCCTTTCTGCAATGGAGTGGTCGGGTTCTATGAAGTAACCAATATTTTTGGAACCAACTTGCAAGACCTGTGTTTGATCCAGCTAGGTTGCCACTTGGACCTCATGTCATTGGTATGATGGATTCCATCAACCAACTTGAACAGATTACCTCACGTTTGGGACAAGTTTCTATTTAGAATTCGCAACCCACAGCTGGCCAGGAAATGTAGGAACCTGCTAATCCTTCCAACAATTCTAATATCCTCATAGTCTCATCCATAGACCTTAGAGGAAAGAAGAAGAAGTACAAGGGTAAGCAAAGTGCTAATCCTTCCCAGCATTCTGAAATCCTTATAGTTGAGTCCAAAGACCTTAGGGACAAGAAGAAGAAATAGAAGAGTAAGAAAAATGCTAACTCTGGGAAAAAAGAGGCACCAACTATGCTTCAATGCGGTGGTAAACAACAACCCACTATTTTGACATCGTCACCCCCGCCAAGGGGAAACCAGCCAACCCCCCCACAAGGGGGCAATGATTCCAATGCCAATGTCTTCATGTGTGATCATGATATGAACACTCAAATAAGACTTGATTCTTATGATGTCTCTCGTAGTACATCCGATCAATCAGTATCACAGCTAAGTGGTTTTCTCTACATTGCGAAACCAACCATAGACTTAGTACCACACCCCAACAAAGGTGTTCTACGTAGAACAATGCATAGTCCTAAAATGCGAGCTACTAATAACGGTAATGTTCTCGAGGATCTAGATCAAGTACCATGTGCCATGTCGGCCTTGGAGGTATTGCAAAGTTTTCCTTCGCAAAGAAAGGAACTATTGTCTACAATTGGTTTTGTAGATCCATCTAATGCGACTTCAATCACATCAGACATAGACCATTCAATATGTAGGATCCCTTCCAAAGTTGCTTTTCGGGTTAAAGTCATGAATCATGGTAAGAAAATTTTTCGAACCATAGTAGATGAAGGGACCTAAGCTTTTGTAATGTCATTTACATGTTGGCAAGCATTTTGATCACCCTTATCTATCGTAGAAGTTGTTGAATATTGTAAGTTCAAAGAATATTATATTTGTACTTTATTATTCCGGAGATGTTTCATCCCTCCGAGGTAATCCTATTATGTATCCGGAGATGTTTATTCCTCCGGGAGTTTGTATTAACTAGGGTTATTAGAACCACCATGTGGGGGTCGGCCCTGTAGTTATATTTTTGGGGTTATTAGACTTCTCCAGGAGAGGTCGGCCCCATTAGGTATTTTAGTCAGTTAGGAGTCAGTATAAATAAGAGAGGTGAACTCCTCATTAGATCATTCACTCACTTGTGGAAGAGTGCGCACTTGTCTGGGAGATCTGCTAAGGAGACAAAGAAGGAAGGAGCACATCTTGTATTTTGGTTGATCATCTTATTGAGGAAAGCTTTGCTGGGTTTTCTACCCCATGAGGGTTTCCCAGGATATATTCTGTGTCTATCTTGTGATTGTGTTTCTTTCAGTGATCTTGCTTGTCTATTTGGTTTAAACTTAACATGGTATCAGAGCTAGACTGAATAGGACATCTTTCACAAGGTAAGAATACCTCTCTCTCTCTCTTTGGTGAAGTTAGGGTTTTAGCCCAAAGTTGGTATTATTGATTTTTGGTTGCATGGCTGGATAGGTCTTTTCAATACCTTTCTTTTGAGCTATAGATCGAACTTTTTGGTTGGGTAGAACTCCGGGAAAGTCAAACCCTAATTCTACCAAAAGTGCGATAAAATTTTGTTCCAAATTCCGGAAAAGTGAAAAGTATCATTCCAGGTAAGTCTACTCTGTCTCTTGGACTCCCCCAAGAGAAGATGGCTCCAAACACTAAGCTTGAATACAAGCTAGAAGGTATAGAAAATTTTCGGGCATGGAAATACAGAATTGGTCTCATTCTTGAGGAGAATGATCTTGCTCATTATATCAAGGAGGAAGTTGCAGAACCAGAAGAAGATGAAGCCAAAGAAAAACACAGGAAGGATTTGGTTAGGGCAAAGAGAATCATAGCTGATTCTATTAAAGACCACTTGATCCCCCAAGTGGCTTCCAAGAAGACTCCAAAGGAAATGTATGATGCCCTAGGGAGAATGTATGAAGGAAAGAACATCAATAGGAAGATGAATCTAAGGACTCAATTGAAGAGTACCAAGATGCACAAAGGAGAATCCATTCAAGACTACTTCTCGAGAGTCTCTCTAATCAAGGAGCAACTAGATGCCATTGGTGATACTTTTGATGAAGATGAACTTGTGATGACAGCTCTAAATGGTCTCACTAGATCATGGGAATCTTTCATCCAAACCATGTGTGCCAGAAAAGAAAGCATGAAGTTTGATATAGTATGGGAGGATTCTGTTCAAGAAGAAGCTAGGGTTTCCAACAGAGAAGCATTACTCAAGGAAGATGACCAAGCCTTGGCCACCCATACCAAGAGAAGAAAGAATCGATCCTACCTTAAGAAGGATAGTCAAAAGGAGTCCCATCCTCCACAGAGATTTCAAAAGAAAAGGGGATCCTTCCAAGGAAGAGACTACTCCTCATTCCAATGTTTCATTTGTCACAAATTAGGACACATTGCCAAAGACTGTCCTAACAAAAAGAAAAAGGGTACTTACCACAGAAGACATCATGCACATCTTGCAGAAGATGAGAGTGAAGAAGAAGTTGAAGAGGAAGAAAGGCCTCTCAAGAAAAGATCTAGAAGAGAAGAAGAAGATGAAGAAATGACCTTCTCCAAAAGAAGACCTAGAAGAAATGAAGAAGAAGATGCAGAAGAGTATGTTCTTTTCTCCGCACTCTCTGGATCTATAACACCTGGAGAAGGTACATGGGTCATTGATAGTGGTGCCTCAAAGCACATGACAGGACAAAAGAAGACCTTATCAAATCTTGAAGAAAAGACCTCTCCACTAAAGGTATCTCTTGGAGATAACTATCAGTATCCCATTAAGGGAATTGGTGAAGCAAACTACAAACTTGATTCTGGAACCCCCATGAAAATGAAGGAAGTTTTGTATGTTCCAGGATTGAAGAAGAATTTGCTTTCAATCTCAGCATTGGACAAGAAAGGCTATAGAGTTGCATTCATTGATGGACAAGTGTTAATGTGGTCCAAAGGCAAATCTATTAAGGATGCAATTGTCATTGGTGAAGAGGAAGGAGGTTTGTATAAACTCAAGGGTCATCCAGAAGCTGCCCTTGTTCATGAAACATCTAGTCCCAGTGAGCTATGGCATAGAAGACTAGCTCACATTAACTACAAAGCCTTACCCTATGTAAGCAAGGTGGTCATAGGACTACCATATTTGAAGGTTGATCATGATGGCTCATGTAAAGGATGTAAGAAAGGGAAGAATGTCAAGAACCCCTTTCCAAAGAGTGAAACAAAGTCTAAGAGTATCTTGGAGCTAATACACTCAGATGTATGTGGTCCAATTCCCACCACCTCTCTAAGTGGATTTGAATACTATCTTTCATTCATTGATGATCATTCAAGGAAAACTTGGATATAATTTCTAAAAGGTAAGAATGAAGTCTTTGGAAATTTCAAAGAATTCAAGGCTCTGATAGAAAATCTCTCAGAAAAGAAAATCAAGATTCTCAGAACAGACAATGGTGGAGAATATACTTCAAAAGAGTTTGAATAATTTTGTAAAGAAGCTGGAATCAAGAGAGAACTAACCACTCCCTACAATCCCCAACAAAATGGGGTTGCAGAAAGGAAAAATAGAACCATCATGGAAGCTGTGAAGACTATGATACATGACCAGGATCTTCCCATGTATCTATGGGCTGAAGCAGCCAAGACAGCAGTATATGTACAAAATAGACTATCTCATAGTGCTCTTGATTTCAAAACTCCAGAAGAAGTCTTTACAGGAAAGAAGCCTGAGGTAAGTCATCTCAAAATATTTGGGTGTCCTGTGTACATCCACATTCCAAAAGAAAAGAGATCCAAGTTGGATCCCTCAGGTAAGAAGGGAATGTTTGTTGGTTATTGTGAAACTTCCAAAGCCTTCAGAATCTACATACCAGGTTTCCATCATATAGAAATAAGTAGAGATGTAACCTTTGATGAGGAAGCAGATCTCAAGAAATCCAGAAAGTGTCAACTTGAAGAAGTTTATGAAGAAGATTCATCTCCCAGAATCTCAGAGACTGTTCGTGTCCCTGAAGAGGATACACCAAAGGATCATGACATACTGGAACCATAAGAACCCCCTGTAGCAGAATTATCTAGGAAAAGAAGACCAGCATGGGCTAGAGATATTATTCAAGGAGCTGAAAGATATGGTGCTCCTGAAGGCTCCACTAGAGAAAGGAAGAAACCAAAACTAGTGTCCAACTATATGGCCTTGATGTGTGATCTTGTGGACCAACTACCTACCAGCTATGAAGAGGCAGCTCAGAAGAAAGAATGGGTAGAAGCAATGACAAAAGAATATCAGTCAATAATGAAAAATGATGTTTGGGATATAGTTCCCAAACCAAAAAATAAAAGTGTGGTTTCTTCCAAATGGATTTTCAAGATAAAGCATGCTGCAGATGGTAGCATTGAAAAATACAAGGCAATATTTGTAGCCAGAGGATTCTCTCAGAAGGAGGGAATTGACTATGAAGAAACATTTGCACCTGTTGCTAGGTGAACTTCAATTAGAACTATCATGGCACTTGCATCCATGATGAAATGGAAATTGCATCAAATGGATGTTAAGACAGCTTTTCTGAATGGTGTAATTGAAGAAGAAGTATACATAGAACAACCTCAAGGTTTTGAGGTCAAAGACAGAAGGACCCATGTATGCAAACTGAAAAAGGCATTATATGGATTGAAGCAAGCTCCCAGAGCTTGGTACGGAAGGATTGACAGTTTCTTAATAAGCATGGGCTTTACCAAAAGTAAAGATAACCCCAATCTCTATCTTAAAGTTTTGTAACCCAAACTTTCCATAGGGTCGAACCTATTGGAAACTGGTGGGTCAGCCCTTCATATCTACATTTTCCACCATTTAGACAAAAGATCCTACCGAACATGGGACTCCCTAGTCAACACCCCATTGCCATTTTGGTGTCCATGCTGAGTTATTATCATAGGACCGGGATCCCTATTAGTCCCATCATGACTTGGAGTTTGAGACCACATATTTCTCTTTCATATATTTCTGACCATATCCTGATGGGATCCCACATTTTTGTCATTTTACATACGCATGTGTTAAAATATTCAATTAAAAATTTGTGTCAACTGCTTCGTTGCTTATTGCTTATGTTGCATATTTTCCTTTGGAGTCACTTTTTGTTGCAAGATGCCTATAAACCATTGCTTATATATATTTGACCCATACCCATGGAGGAAACATCTGTAAGAGTGTACATAAATAGCTCAGCCCTTATTTGCAATATGTATCTTTTCCTTGGCCTGACCCATGCCCTTGAAATTTAGGTTCATTCCCTTGAGACAATCGTTTCCTCTAATGTATCATAGCATGCTTTATTCTTTTTTCAAGCTAATAAATGAAAAAGGTTAAAAAAATTGGAAAACACAAAAATCCAAAAAGAGGGAGAATTGAATCATTCATATTATATCATTGAAGAAAATGGTAACGGCCAGTCCTTGTCGCCCTTGAACATGTCACATAATTTGGTATCCACCGTCAGTACACCATCTACATTTGGCTTAGGAAACTGTACCAGTATTTTGAACAGATCTCCACCGATGGGTTATCCTTCCTGTCACCAATGGAGCTTTCGTTAATGCATCTGGCATTAGCGGATTTCATTAAGGTCAGTTACTCAAAGTCTTATGTTGCCAATTTTCCATTCTACGTCGTGTTATGTGTTCAAGGGAAGTTCAAACTATGTCGTCCATTCCTCAAATATTCATGACCAATCATGTCGGCCTTCCTTGTGTCAGTATACAATGTTGGATCTCGCAGTTCTACCAAACTATATCAGACTATTGATATTTGTTTCATATCGGGTGATGTGGGATGCATTAATTCCCTCCTTCTGATGGATCTATTTCTATCGACACAAAATCATCATCTAGGAAATGGATCTAGAAACCTAGGAGTACCTTGGATCTTGCAGTAATTAGTGGCAGGTTTTCTCACAAATGACAATGGGTATACATCAATGACCCCTGATTATCTGATTCTACAAGTGTTCGACTTCAGAACATATATTCTCACTTGCTAGTTTATACTCAGTACCTTAGAGTCCATCATTATTATCGGCGGGTCTCTTCGTATCTGTTAATGGTATACATCAATGACCGGTAATCAGATGGTGTTTTATTATGCTCAGCATCAGTCCATTTATTCACATGATATAAACTCGTACTATTTTCGGCTTGTATTGAAGTCCTTGGGAAAAATAGTTGTATCACTCATCGATGCACTGCCTGAGCTACGCAAGATTAAACTACCATGTCAGAAGTTCAATGAAGACTCTGTTCTCGCACTCATCGAAGTGCATGCTTACACTTTTGAAAATTTTACTTTTGAAATGGATCCACTGTGTATTGTTCATGGCCATGCTTGTTTACTGCTGAGCATGGGTATGCCCTCCTCAGGAAGATATTATATATTTGAGAAAATGTTCTGTTTGACTTATAGGTATTTCCCTGAATCCCGCGCCCATGAGCTTATCCTTTCCTCATACTTGCTTTGATCAATAAAGAGTATCAGTATGAAAAGTATTAGTATAAAGAGTATCAATTTTCGTAATGTATTTCATCCCTTAGCTCCGCTTCAGACCTCACACATTAGGGGGCATATGTTAACAATCAAATTAACACCCTTAACCAAGTGAAGGCAGAACCATATTTTTACTATGCACCTGCAGCATGAAGACATAATACAAGTACAGAATAGAACAATCCTCTCTAATCTAATCACTACTTCCATAACTGGAATGATTGAGTGAAGAAAGAATAAGCCTAAAGAGATAAGGTTCAGTGATTGAACTGCTCAATTGAAGGCTCAAATCTAGTCTCCATCAGTCAACAGTGAGAAGAAATGCACAAGATTGCATTAATTGTACTTGAATATGCTAAAGTTGTGACAAAATCCTAAAAAACTATGGAAATGGGGTTTTTGAGAGAAAATAATAAAAAATCATGAAAAGGGATAATCCCACATTGAAAAGAGAAACTTGAGAGCCCATTTCCCAATGCTATAAAACAAAGGCATTTGGGGCATAGTAGAGGAGGACAAAGGAAGAGCAAAGGCATGCTGGAGAGATTTGGAGGATTGGAAAGCTCAACTTCTTCATCAAAATCAAGGGTGGAGAAAGTATAGCTCATGGCAAAGGAAGAAGGATGCATCTCAAGCTTCATGGTAGATATGTACTTTCTTCTCTAGCTTAATATGAAATGATTCAAGTTTCATTCCATTTTTTTTGCATTCATGATGGCTTTAGATATTGAGAAATGCTTGATAGTTGATTAAAGATCTTAGGAAATTTGTATTAATTGTTTCATATCTGACATTGGAACTCACCATTTCATAGTAAGATAGCTTATTTAATGTAGATCTAACACTACCTTTAAAGCTATTATCAGATTGGCGATCATAATAGTTGAAATTTCTTGAAATTTTCTTCATATTTTTGGTGTTCTAACCTTTCATATGTACTCCATTTCATCCTTAAGATCCATTCAAGAACATATGTTGTAGGTCTTTAGGCTCCAAACCAGTCTAGATCCACTCTTGAACTCCAAAAATCCTTCAAAACTGAGCTGAGATCTCGGATTTTCTTGCTTTAGAAGGATGGCGCACTCCCTTTGTGTACACAGAGTGCCCAAGGTCCCCTGGCTCACCCTGTACACTACTAAATTGCACCATTGGTTCACTTTCCTAGTGTACAACCTGCGCCTGAACCCTGTTGGTGCTCTGTTATGTTTTGGATGATATGCCGACCATGTTTTTGGAGCCTAGTTCTTCATCTTTGACTTGGTTTTTGTGATTTTTTCTTTATGGATGGGCTTAGGAACCCCCTATATTAGAGTTTAAACCTCATTTGGATCCTCCTTTGCTCAAGATTTGGAATAATTTTAAAGAATTTGAAATCTTTCTTGTTTCAAATTTGCAAAAATTGCTAGAACTAGCTTTGAGATTTCACTATTTTAGGGCCACATTTAGGCTTCAATTTTGTACTTGCAGACCTGAATATTGATTCAAGACAAGTTAATATCATTTTACTACTAATTAAGAAAGATTTGGGAGGGTTTGGTTTGAGATTTTCAGATTTAGGATTTCCTTCCAAAAACCTTTAAAAATGGCTTAAATTGACATTTCTTCCAATTTTTTCTTACAATTGGTGGTAGATCCATTTGATTAAGGTCATCTTTTGCTTATATATCCCTAATTGGATAGGATTAGGACTGATATTTAAATAATTTTGATTCATTTCATAGTTTGCAAACGGTGAAAATTGAAAAAAACATGAATATTTGTTTAAAGAACCTTAAGGCCCTTTAATTTTTGACTCTCATGCACTTGCTTATATGAAACTTGGAACCAAATCTCATTTATGCCATTTTAAAAGATCACTTTAACACATTTGCATTGAAAAAAAAATAATTTGATCACACTTTGAGATATTTTGAAAAACAATCTCCTTCCAAAAGCAACAGCAAGCTTTAATTAGTTAAATTTTGTTTTGGATCTATAATATTTTCATTATACTCTTGCATAATTAGAGGAATTTGTAGCTTTAGATATTAGTTTTCTTGTGATAAGTTGTGTCTGAGCCATCGTATCTTCTTCACTTGGGCCTTTGTGTGATCTTGTGAATGATAAAGTGGATCTTTTGATTGAACTTCACAACACTACCCCTTTCTTTTAATTAAAATTCGCAACTTGACTTTCTATGTGTGCTTTGCATCACATCTTAATATCTTGTAATCTTCGCATTATAACAAAATTGTTGTGTGCAAACTCGCTTCTCTGTTTTAGTGTCCAATTTCAACTGCACTTGACACTTAAACATTATTTTGTTGTTTAACCTCTTCCTGTAGGAGTAGGGCCATCCTTGTAAGGCTTTAGTCCACTCCCATTGACAAGTCCTTGCAAGTTTTTTCCAGGTAATGTGGCTAACTGAACTACGCCACCATTAGTAACATGTTTGACAATGTATGGTCCTAACTAATGCATTCTTAATTTTCCAGGAAATTTCATAAATTTGTTATCATAAAGGTGGACAAGGTCTCCTACCTGGAACAACTTGTGTTTGATGTGTCTATTATGCCATACTTTTTCTCTATCTTTCTGCACTCGTTGGTGAAAGCCTGCAATGAAGTGGTCTTCCTCCAATCCAATTAACTGTAATAGTATTTCATCCATTGTCTCTTTATTATCCATGTCTGTAAATGCTGCAATTCTCAAGCTTGGTACTATGTATTCCATGGGCATGACATCTTCTTGTCCATATGCTAATCTGAAAGGTGTATGGCCTGTCAACGTTTTACAAGTTGTCCTATATGCCCAGAATATTGTTTGTATTCTAAGATCCCAATCATCCCTATTTGTATTGCATTCCTTAATTAATGCATTCTCCAACACTTTATTAAAGGCTTCTACCGTGCCATTAGTTTATGGATGATACGGTGTACTCTTCTGATGGTAGATCTAAAATTCTTCTGTCAGGGCTTCAATAGGTTTGTTCAGGAAATGGGTTCCATGATCACTCATTAGAATATTTGGACTTCCAAACCTTGTCAAGATGTTCTAAAAAATGAACTGCGCTACAGTCCTTCACTGGTTTTACTTCTTCCCATCTGGTTAGATAATCTATAGCTGTAATAATGTATCTCGAGCTAGTTCTCTTTCTTAGTGGGTTAATAGGTCCTACAAAGTCAATAGCCCATTTATCAAAGGCTTGCAATTTCAATTGTGGCATCAATGGCATATCATATCTACGAGATGGATTCCCTATTCATTGGCATACATCACAATTCCTACAATATTCCTTTGAATCTTTATGTTTGGTATCCCACCATAGTCCTGCTCTCAAAATTTTCTGCGCGATAGCTTTTCATGCATATTGTCCTCCAGATACTCCTGAGTGTGCTTCAAAAGATTATGATAGTTATCTCATATTCTAATACGCATCTATGCAATACTTCATCTGGTCCCAATTTGTATAATTGTCTTGCAATTAGGATAAAATGAGTTGATCTTAACACTAACTCTTTCTTCTGTTGCATAGTAAATTTTGTGGGTGCTAACCCTGTAGTAAAAAATTATATAATGTATCTAAAGTGGTCATCTGCTATGTGAATAGAAAACAACTGCGCATTTGATAGATTATCCTCCAAATTATTAGGTTCTTCTCCTAATTTGATTCTTCAAAGACGATCAGGTCTTGCATTCAATCTTCTTGGTTTTACTATGATCTCAAAATCATATTCCTGAAAAATTAAGAGCCGTCTGCATATTCTCCCCCTTAACGCTGTCTTATTGACCAAGTACTTCAAAGCTGAATGGTCAGTGAACATGCAAAAGTGTGAACCTAGCAAATAGTGTTTGAATATCTGCAATGCATACACCATAGCTAATCCTTCCCTTTCTGTTGTGGTATAATTTGTTTCTACTGAATATAGCTTTCTTCTTGAAAATGCGATGGGATGGTCAATGCCTCCATCACCTGGTTGTGCTAGTACAATTCCAAGTGCTATAGATGAAGCATATACATGTACGTGAAATGGATTATTCCAGTCAGGAAATACTAAAATAGGCATTGTAACCATCTTCTCTTTCAGTGTATCTAATCCTCTTTGTAAATCTTCAGTCCAATTGTACTTCACTTCTTTTTTCAATAGTTTCTCCATAGGCGCAATAATCTGTGCATATCCTTTAATGAATTTTCTATAATATCCTGTGAGTCCCAATGTAGTGCGTAGCTCCTTAACTGAATTAGGTGCTGAGAGGTTTACTATGATCGCTATCTTCGCTGGATCAACCATAAATCCTTGTTTACATACTATGTGTCCTAATAAAATACCAAAAGGAACACAAAAGACACACTTCTTCAAGTTCAAGGAAATATGATACTGTCTACACTCTGCTAACATCATTCTTAAGTTCACATGATGGTTATTCAAAATACCAAATACTTTCCAGTAATCAAATTAAATTTCTAAGAATTTATGAATACAATCCTTAAATGCAGCTACATCCACTCTTGAAAAGATAGCAGGTGCATTCCTCAATCCAAAAGGAATAACATTGTAATGAAATGATCCCCATTCATCTGAAACTGATGCTAGATATTCATAGCACGTTCATCTAAAACTAATGCTAGATATTCATAGCACGTTCATCTTAAACTGATGCTAGATATTCATGAAATAATTCATGGATATTACTCAAACCATCATAAGTAGGAATTGGACTTACCTCTATTCCAATCTAGTGGAGTGACTTTGTTATCTTCACACATCGTCTAACTGATACTTCATGCATTCTTCTTTTCCAGTTCTCCAGTCCTGCGTCTGACTCTGATACACAAGAGCTTTCACATATCCAACTCATTGTTCCATCCTCTGTAGGGTTAATGTAATCTACTTGATTAAATCTTATCTTGTAGATATTATCTAGTTCTTGAGCTCTGCATTCTTCTCTTATTGGCTCAAGATACCTTGTTCCTTATGAAGGATCGAGGGGTGCAATAACCCTAACATCCTATCCTTCGAATATCATTTTTGTTTTCTTTAGGTTGATAATTGCAAGGTTATGAATTTCCTATTCAATCCCTAATAATGCAGGATAAGGATTACTGTCATCTATGATCTCAATAACCTCAAAGTTTGCTTTACTTTTCACTCCATCAATGTTAACAGGAAAACTTGACAATCTCCCAAAAGGTATGACCTTCTGCTGGTTAGCTAATCTCAACTGTATAGGAGACCAAGATAATTTTGGTTTCCATATCTTCTCCCATGTTTGTTTTGTTAGCACGTCCACCTCTGATCCCAAATCAATAATGACTTGGTTCATTTCAAAATCTCCAATTTGCGCACTTAACCCCATTTCTCTTTCTGTGCTTTTATGATTCTTAATGTGATGGACTTCTATATGTGCATTGTTCACTATACTACGTTGTTAGTAATATCCCGGCATGTTTTATAATTCTCCTAAGGCGTGCTCATGCCTTAGCAGTTTTATGTAGCCTTATAGGAACTGTGTTACAGGACTTGTCTGTTCTGACAAAGCTTGTGACCCATCATACAAGGATGGCATACCTATAACATGTGTCTTCTCACTTCGCAAATGGATTTCTGCGGTCAAGGCTTCTGAGTCCTGAAATCCTTTTTTTACTTCCATGAATAATTCTTTTTCTCAATTAGAATCAAATACAAGTATCTTTCCAACTTCTTTTCTCACCCAAGCCCCATTAGTAGGCTTTGATCCATTCATATGATTCTCAGAGGTTGAATCTTTATATGTTCTATCATCTCTGGTCAAATCTCCACTCCGCATCACAACATGGATGTTGTGATCTTCGTTTCTTTTCTCAGCTGCGATCATCTGAATATTCTAGTTCTGTCCTTCCAGTCTTTTTTCTTGCATTTTTCCTAGCAAAAGGGGACATGATTCAATGATATGGTTGTAGGATTTACAATACTTACAAGTAATGCATGGGTTATGACAATCTCTTGCCAAATGTCTAGGTTGAGCACAGCTATAACAAACAATTTGACCTCTTCCTTGTCCTTGACCAGTATTACGTCCTCTTGCTCTAAATCCACCTCATCCTCTATATGTTCCTTGATCATACTGCACATTCTCATTATTGTTCAGTGTCTCTCCTTGGACTCTATAGATATCATGTTTTCTTTCTATCATAAGGTCATATGATCTATAGTTGGTGTCATCACGGACAACTGACTTAGAAAATGTGCAGTACAAGTTCTTTGGTGTCTGTACATACTTCTAAAGTAGATAACAGTCCTCTGGTGGATGTCCTATGCATCAAAAAATATCGCACCATGGTCCTTGAGGTTGATTTAATGGATTTGGTGCCCCAGTATAGAGGTAATATATGAATATAGGATAATGTTCCTTGGAATGTCCTTCTCCTCTACATTTAGTGCACCAAATCTCTTCTCTTAAGTCTTTTCCTTTTTGTATATCATGTAACTGTAATGTCAGGTTTGCTAGTTGTGTCTGTATTTCTACCATTCCTACGCAAAGTTTCTCCTATGGGCAAAGCATATAGCTTCATTGCAATTTCCAATGCTTATGTTTGTGAGGAAACCTTCTGTTGCATCAATGGTAATCTAATGCGGGGCAATAATGCAACAATAAACCATTCTTGATGCTATTGCGGTGCTATATAAAAGCTAACTTGATCCAACAAGGCTTTAAATTTCTGATCAAATTCCCACACAGTCTCATTATGTTTCTATTTTATCTCTTTTAGCTCTGTAATGCATTGAGATTCTAATTTAGGCTTCTTAAATTCTCTAATAAGTGCAGTTCTGATATCAACTAATGTTTTGTTCTGTCCAACAAAATATTTCATGAACCATGTTAAATCTCTATCTCTGAATGTGGTGACTAATTGTGTTTTTTTTATAGCATCGTCTTCTACTTGCTTAACATTCCAAACAGCATCACAGAGAAACCAATGTTGCTCTTGATATTCTAGACCAGTTCCTTTAAAAAAACGTAGCTTTATGTCATCTTCCATTCTTCTTCTAAGAGGTGTAGGGTTCTGAAATACTATAGTACTTCCTATGGAGTGAAATGGTGGAGTTATACCACCACTCGGTTGATTCTTTGTGCGTGTTCCTGTAGTATTGCTGTTACTAGTCTTCTGTGAACTAGGACTATCTCTTTCAATAGGTATAGGTTTCTACAGAGTAAAGGATGATAGCCAATATGTATAGGCTCTGTCTCACTATCAGACTCAGCTTGAAATGAATTTCTATCACTTCCTAACTCAGTTTCTAGGGATGTGCGAGGTTCAACTTCTCAAGACCTCTTTCTAGTGTTAACTTTATATCTTTTTCCACTATGCAAAATGCCTATGTCCTCATCTATGTCACTATCTATGGTTTTGAACATTGTAGACACAAAACCTAGGAATCTGATTGCATTCTTAAGATGACTTTTTCAACTAATTGCATTTTAATGCATAAACTTAGGTTTTTCAAGTACTTACCTCTAAATCCTTGGAAAAAGTATCTTTCGGTTGTGTTGTAAGACTTCAAAGTGTCCACAACAAACTCTGTAATATATCCTTCCAATGAGCTATCTAGCCAAAATTCTAATGCTCTTTATATATGGTTATCAATTCCTTTAAGCCTTTGAATCAAATATGGATTCCAAACTGTAGGTTTTTCAACCTCGAAACAATTTTTTCTTTTAGCTGCCCTAGATATCCACTCAAATAGCTCGTTAGAAAACGATGCGAATAAAAATTCATGTAGCTCAGTAAATATATGTCTGTGTAGCCACTATCTTGTAGTGATCCCAGGATGTATGTTTTCTTTCTTCACAAACTCATGTTCTGTTTGAGTCAGCCAGTTCTGTATTTCCTTCTTCTCTGGATTCCACATCAACATAACACATCACCGAAATATCAGTTCAAATCATGGAAACATAACCATTTTTTGGTCCTTTTTATGATGACCCGGGTTCGACGAAGTTATTGTAGACACAACAAAACCCATTTCACTGGCCCTTTTAGCATCAACCTGTAAACAAGATAACATATCACCCAAATTTAAGTATGGGGGATTACAGAATCATGTTTCTGCAACCGTGGTGATGTGCAGATGTGGTCAACGTCCTCACAACATGTCCCTTCCTTAACATATACTTAACAAGACAATATAAACAGATGACTTTGCAATTCCCAATTACCAACAACCTACAAAACTACGCTAACTTGTTGTTATCTTTATCCTTATAATTACGCATTCATCAAGCTTAATGTTACTTCATAATATTCATACACATGTGTTATGTTCACTTAACATATGATTTCCATTCACATACACATGAAATCAAATATATAAATGCATGATCAAATGAACTCAAAACATGCCATAAACTCATACATGACACATAGATTGACGTGGTTCACCCCTAGGCAGGAGCTACATCCACAAGAACTGTTCTTATATTACTTGGAAAGGTAATAGTTCTAGTCTGCGCACTCAACTGCAGACTCTTCTCTACAATCATATCTCTACGCACTCAACTATAGAGTCTGTTCTCTCACAGTCTAGCTCTAACAATCCTCTAATGTTGTAATTTGTCTAACTTCCGAACCCTTCCTTATACAAAAGTACCCATATATATAGATGTTCCTGAAGGTCACATATTACAATTACTATAGGTCAACCCCCATAGTACCCAAAACCCCAAAACCCCAAAACCCCATGGTTATCCTATATACCACGGTTAGCTTTAACTTCGTTGTCCATTTGGTGCCGCTTCTTCTGACTCTGACGCTTCTCTGATAGGCACAGTTTCGACTCTGTAGTGGCATGTCCTTTACACCACTCCACTTCTTTATTTTCTGCTCCTGTATCAGTCAGGTTGTTGCTTGGTCTTTAACTGCTTCAACCACCTCTGGCTTTCCTTAGTACCTCATCTTTACTAAGGAAACATGTTCTTTCATGTCGACTATACTTCTCTCCATACCCTCTACCTAGGATTTGCAGAGTCGCTTGTCTCCAGAACTAGTCAATGTCAAGCCTCGCCTAACTGTACTTTGCATCCAAAAATTCCTTTACTTGGGTTGTAGCCAACATATTACTACACTAAATGAGAAAGAAATAAATAATGTTTATCATATGGATGAAAATGAACTGGAATTCTTGTTTTGAAACTGAAATAACCTGCCAAGAATCAACAATACATACTTATCATGCTAAAATTAACAAGAAGGGGTAGCAAACAGTATGCTACAGTCAGTCAACCATGCAACTCAAATAGTCAGTCAAATCATGCAAGGGAAAAAAATGGGGGCTGGGGTGGTTAAAAGTCAGTTCAGGATGTTTCTGTCTAAGGGGCAGAGGCGTTCTAAGGCGCACTATGTGCAGAAATAGGAGTGCACCCGAAACAGAGTGTTCCAGGTATGGAGCGCTCCTTTCAAGGGAAAAGGGGCGCTCTGGGTCCCTCTTAACTAAGAAAAAGGGGTGCTCTAGGGCTCTCTTAACAGGGCCAAAGGGGTTCCCTAGGGAGCACTTAATAGGAAGACAACAGCCACTCCAAAACTGGATTTGCAAAAAATGAAAAAATAGCTCAGAAAATGATTGAGGAAGGGTTCTGAGGGTTGGTTTGGGAAGGTTTTGCAGGCCAAGGGTCAACTAGGGGACTAACAACACTCGAAAACACCTAAAGGAATATATCTAACAAACTAAACATTTACAGTAAAACATACTAAAAGAAGCTTGAAAAATATACGGGGTATCTGTAGTGACTCTCCCCAGTATGGTCACCAGGTCTATTGGTGGTGCTTTCGCACTCCAACAGGAAAAATGGTGGGAGCTACCAGCTTGAAGAATCCTAGGTAGAGAGCACAAGAAAAAATGATTCTTGTAGCTCTGTGTGTGAGATGTGTAGTAAATTGAAGTAAAAACAAATAAAAATTAAACTAAACTATGAGAACAGGCAGCATGAATCGAAATAATCCTAAGATATATATGCGGTAATAAGCGGCAGAAAATGAGAAATACCTATTTACCAGGATTTACTTAAGTAAAAACACATGCATTATGTAAATCACATATTCTTTACGCATTCAAGAAACATATATGAAAGAATTTTTTATATTATTTATGAAGAATTGGGTTGCAAAGTGACCTCAATGGGCATATGAGCCCGTGTGTCCTCTTAAAGTTGATGTGGCTCTCTGGTTCTCCAAACAGTCCTCCTCCGCCAGGCCACCACAGGGTATGGATGGGAAATGTCTCAACTAAATGGTAGTAAAAGGAACAAAGAGGTGTTCAAATTTCACATAGGAGAATTTGCAGAGGGGTAGCTTTGAAGAGATGGATATTTTCAAAGGAAAAATGGTTTGCATATGTCAATGAGGGTAAAAAATATCAATATATATAATTGTGGTTTAGTTTTTTCTGAGAACCCTGAACCATGGTGGTTTTTTTACTTTCACCACTGGTAAAATTTGAATCTGGGCAGGATTTTTGATTTTGTGCGGACATCCTCCACTTTTGGTGGACTTCCCCCTTTGTTGGGGGAGACCCCTATTTTGGTGGAGGTTTCCTATGTTTTCGGGAGCTTGTCCAAAGTAGGTTTTAGGACTTAGGACATCATGCATTTTGGGTTTTTAACATTATTTTTTATGTTTGAGGGTCTTAAACATAGGAATAGGGTGTGTATGATGCATGGTCATTTTTTTGGTGTTAAAAATTGTCATAATGACATCCTAGGAACTAGGGAATGGGCGCATCGACTCCCAAAATCAAGGAAAGTTGGTGCTCTTGTGGAAAAACAAGGTGGATAAGGCATATCACTAGTCTAAGTAGTCAAATGTGGACAAACATGTGGTCCGAGACTCTATACTAGGCACTAATGAACCAAACATTACTAAGTAGAACAACATTAGGGTCCATGGCATGTCTATGATTGGAATATTGTTCTAACAACCTCCCAAGCAACCTACAACTCTGGAATAACATTATTTGTGTATGATGTGTAAGGAAATACTTTTGAAGGTTTAATACATAAATTGATATATGTGTGCATGTATTTCTCGGGGATGTATATGCATTTGATGCATTTAATGTGAAAGGTAATTTTGAATTTTGTTTTTCACATGGAAAAAAGCACTACTTGTTATTCATTTCAATCAAAGTAGATATTATCTTTACATCAAATTTTTTCAAAGAGAAACAAATTTTCAAAAATTTCCAGATGCATAAAAGAATGTGTAAAATAGTAAAACACGCCATTTAAAACTTAAACCACCAAAAAACACCCAATAATGAGGTCTTAGCGTGCATTTTTATGAACTAAGTAAAACTGTGTTCAAAACAAAACAAAAATTCCATTTTGTCAAATTAACTGTAGGAAAATGGAACATAATTTTAGGCATCATAAAGATTTTTTTGTCAAAAATATATATATCTTCAACCCCGTGGTATTAATTTCAATTAATGTCAATTGTACATAATTTTGCGTGCATTTTTCTAAGCCCATTTTTTTATATTTACACTCTGTTTTTTACTTAACAACTTAGAATTTTCCAAAACATCTAAAATTTTAACCAGGACTTCAAAGCGAATGCTAATTGATTATTTTCCCTCTAAAAACAACTATATTTTTATTACTAAAAGTGAAATTACATAGTTAATATACCTTCTGTTCATGGAACTTGAAGATCAGATAATAGGATGAACATTGATATGACAAAAAAAAATAGGAAAAGGAATGAATATACAAAGTTCACAAACTGATTTTCTTCATACATTCATTCAAAATAATATTTGCTTTCAGAATGATATTATGAAAATAAATAAAATATATTTGAATATCAATGACAGACTATAGGAAATCACAACAAGTAAAATAATCCATGGTCTGAAAGACAATAAAAGCTAAGGTAGAATTGTATTTGTATTCAAATAGCAGAAATAGAGTTTGGCATACACAAAGTTACATGATCTAACTATCAAGTAGCAAGAATTTTGATTGTAGCATATTACATATTAATAAAAAATTTCCCTTTACAAATCTTTCCAAAACTCACTCACGACCCTCTGCACTTGAACCCCCCTTTTGTGCATGCCTACAACTCAAAATTCACAAAATATTACAAAAACACATTTTCGTGAACTTCCTCTAGTGCTTCTGCGATTTTCTATAAGGCGCTACTGGAAATTATGGTAGGCTTCTTGTAACCAACAGTTCAACAATTAAGCCTAATACAACTCAATGCGCAAAATATCCTGCCATCTGCCTTATAAATGACCTCAACAAAAATCAGAAATTATTATTACCTGTGAACGATCTTATTTATAGTCTCTGTAAATTCTTGGTTAAGTATGCTCAGGTACCTCTTCCAGAATTCTGAGGCTCTATGGTGCTTGATTCCTTCTTTTCTCTTGTAAACAATTTTCATTCAATACGTTTTTTCCTTTAGCAACTTATTGTTCTGTTTATGCAACTGCTTCTTCTTCTTGAATGTATTTTGATCCCAAGCACACAATTTGTTATGCTTATCAATAATTTTATCCAATGTTTTCTTAAATTTTTCTCCTTCCCTTTTCATTTCAATGTTTCCATCCTTTGGATGTTCATTTAACTCCTTATACTTATGCAGTATCCTCTGGATTTCTTCCACTTTCTTAAGCTTTTTCTTTTCTAGTTGAGGTGAGTTAGTAAATGCACATACCTCTACTTCTTTAACATGTGCATTCTGCATTGGATCAGAGTATTCATTTTCTGAATATGGTATATTTACAACATTGTCCTCTTCTTCCTTCACATTATTTAGACAAGTTGAACTTGGAGCTATTTCCTCTACCTCATGCTTTGTTTTAGAATCTGTTTGGTCACTATCATCATCTCCAGGAAATTATGGAAATTCCTGTAACCCTTTATTAATATTTGTTAAAATATGAGAAATATGATTCTATATCCTGACAACATGTTCTTCATCATCATATGAATTATCCTCAATAATGATAACATTCTTTTTATTCAAAGTTAGATCCATAGAAGCCTTGGTATTAATCCTAAGCTGATTAGTTGGGCGAGTGTGTGGCCTTCTGAACGCAGGATCTGTTGTATCTTCTTCCTAGTTTTCTGAGAGAATTTCTTGGAATTTTTCTTTGTAATTGTGCTACGGGAAGGTTCCAATATGTCTTGAGCTTGACCTTCTTGTACAGGATTTTCTCTAGGCTCCTTATAACTGAGTCAGTCAATGTAAATCCAAGCTCCTTTGTTTCTAGTAAATGTCTTTTCAACTCTAGGAATTGAAAACTTCCGTTCTGGAATAGAATCTATTCTATCCATTGACATATCTGCCTCCTCAATCTTCCTTTTGCTACTCCTAATTGTTTTTTCAACAATTTCTTCTTTCTACTACGCATTTGAGGATTAACCTTCTTGTACAGGCTCTTCTTCATGCTCCTTAACAACTGAGTTAGTCAATGTAACTCCTCCTTTGTTTCTAGTATATGGATTTTCAACTCTAGGAATTGAAAATTTTCGTTCTGGAATGGAATCTATTATATCCATTGTCATATCTTCCTCCTCAGATACATTATTCCTTTTGCTACTACTGGTTCGTTTTGCAACGACTTCTTCTTTCGGCTTCGCATTTGAGGATTCACCAACAAGGCTATTTAGGGTTTCAAGAGTCCTTGATTTTATAGCATGGGTGTCTATTATAGTTTCCTGAATCTCTTTACCTTCTACTTTAAAACCGTACCAAGACATAAATTTTTGCCAAGTTCTATGTACTTTCTTAAGCTCTTCCATAATTAACAGTTTAATTAAACTGAAATGAAAGATACTGTGTTGGGTGTGCTCAGGATGAGTTCGAACTCTAACTGACATCTTTGTTAAACTTTTCAACAATAATAAGGGAAGATTCATCTTTTTTTCGCTAGAAAGATGCAACAAAAACCTCATATGATAAGCAAAAGAAATAGTATATCTACCTTTGCAGGTAATGTATCTCTACACTATATTCAACAATTATGTCCATTATTCTTTCAACCAGCTCTTGGGAATGCCTTTTTTCCAATCGAGATCCCGTTGTTCTGCTTTCAAAAAATGGTTGTAGTCTGCACTGATACCTTTGTTTTGAAACAACCTTTCACCATCTATAGGTAGACTGGCCACAACAATGATAGATTCCTCTGTTACTTGAAACTTTAAACTTCCCAATTCCACCGTGGAACCATCGAACCTCTATGCAAATGCCTCTTCAACTTCGTTATTGAAACCTAACATTTTTCACACGGACCAAACCACCCTGCTTTCTTGAATTTCTTAGCACATTCTGGATAGGCTTCAAGCCATTTAGAACCCTCGGGTTTGTGACGCAAAACTTTTCCTCCTTTCCTCCCCATTCTTTTTCAAAGGCTTTGGTGGATTCCAGGAATGGATACCTAATTAGGGTAGCTATACCGGGAGTATACTTTAATTATCAACCAGGGAGCATACAAACTTAAGAGGTGCTAAGCACTATATGTGCACTATAGAGTGATCTTTTTCATTCAAGGTGTTGGATGTATCCTAAAGGTCTCTTTGAGGGAAATGGAAATATTGTTCTAAAACTAAGAAGCTGGAAATATGATAAGGATATAAATCTATGAACTGAAGTTGCTGAAAACTGATAGATTTATCTTATGAATTGAATACTGGAAAACTGGAAATTTAATCTAAGAATTGAATACTGAAAGTTGGTAAATATTTTGTAGGAATTACATACTAAAATCTGATAAATCTAATCTAAGAATTTCAATGCTGGAAAACAATCGCATTCTGTCCATCAAATCAAATAGCGAAAGCGTTTAAACATTATTCTATTCAAATCAAATGCTGAAATATTTAACTTCTATGTGATCAAACTTAAATAAGGAAAGGATGCGTGAATTTATAGATCTGAATCATTGTTTGAAAATGGGATAAAAATGTTGGAAAACAGATGTAAAATATGTCTGCGTAGATAGCATACACAAGACTACGGACAGCGTGTTACAGAACTACAAAATCAGTATTATCGAACTACAGAACAAAATCGTTGAAATGAAATCAGGATCTGCTATTTAAACAATTATTAAAGTACTTTCACGCATTATGATGATTAAACCAATTAACAAAGTGCATGAGAAATACCTACAATAGAACATGAGACTCTTGACCTACGTATTGAGGGGGGCCTCCCCAACACGTATTTCAGGAGTGAAAAAGACTTATAAACTCAAGGATTTGAAATGACAGATCGGTCTTTCATTATCAAAATCATAACTTCATGTTCCCGGAAAAACATAAACAGAACTATCTCAAATATAAAATGTGTTGAAGATTGTTTTTAAAAAATGTTAGTAGAACCCCCTGCTATTCAAGAGGTCCCTATTTATTCTTAATTCTAACCTAACTCTACATTGTAAATGTCGATCCTGGTTAACAGGAGCTCTTTCTATAAATCAGGGAAATGTGAGCGTTGAGTCACTCATGATCTTCAATCTTTGAGCTTGATTTACTTGTTGTTTTCTAGATCACCTGCCCCCTGCTCACGCATGCCTCTTTTCATATAATTAGCACATAAAAATTCCCATTAAGCATAAGAATATTAATCTCTAAACTACTTTATTAAATAATCAAAACAAATGCATTTTTCCCCACAAACAGAGGTATTTTCTTATCCTCTCTTGTTCTTGTGTGGCATAAAGGGCTTATAGAGTACCTATATTCTGAGCTCATCATCTCCCCCGGACTTGAAGAAGACACCCATCCTTGGGTGACACATCCTGCCTCATGACAGCCTCCCTGATATCCCATGCAACTATTCGAGGGGCTCCTTCTTGTCTATGATATCCTTAAGTCTGATATTCCCTATCCCATGCTCTCATTTCCTCCTCCTCATCAATATGTTCTTTAATAGTCATAGGGAGAAAAAATGGAGGACTCAATCTCATGCATATCCACTTGAGCTGATTCTTTATCAAAGATTCTCTATAAAACTTGGCTCTAGTGAGTGCAAATTCAAGCCTAAGGGGTGAGTGAGGGTCCCTCTTGTTCAAATATTCTGGGATTCCTGTCCAGCTCTCACCGATGGCTTCCTGAACTTCTCTGCATGTGCATTGAGTGGTGAGGTTGAAATGCGAGACTTCTTCCTTCTATTTTTCGAGGAGTATGGGAATAAGTTCTTCATCGGAGGTGATAGCATGGTGATCCTGGATTACTTTCTCAGGATGAGTTTCCTCAACCCTGACCCACAACGGGTTCTTCCACTCTTCAGCAAGGTACATATGAGCATCTTGTGGTCTCTCTATTTCATGGTTCATCCAGGAGCATAGTGCTCTTAATTGGAAGTCCCCCATATAGGGATTCGGCCACCAATTGGTTGAGTTTGGCACCACGAAATTATGCAGAAAAAATTCTTATAATTGATCTTTTTCTAATTTTGTGCAACCTAGAGAGGTGTCCACTAACTCCTTTGGAGTGGTTAATTCCAAAGGTAGGCCTTGCTTCAACCTATGTAGGTATAATTTGCCCCATTTCCCTCTTAGATACATAGTGTATACCCTGGATGGTGGTCTGATCCCCAATATGTCTTCATAAATTTTGGCAGTGGTGGTCAAGGTATCCTCGAATTGTAGGATTTTATGATCTTTCTGAGCCAACTCCTCTTGGGATTGGACCAATTTTTTTCTTAGTGCTGAATTTTGCTACTCCACCAGCTTCAATTCCCCTGCATGATGCATCTTTAATATTTGGGTCTTTTCATGTATGAATGGTGGAGATGCTGGCGAAATTGGATGGATTATGTGGTGTTCTGCTTCAATTTTTAAGGCAGCCAACTCTTCTTTGACTTTTTCTAGTTCGGCCAATGCCTCAGTCAGCTGGTCCTTGATTCCAGTGTTTACATTTTCACCTAGAGGGTTCCACTAGAAGGCGTCTTCTTCTACCAATGTAGAAGGGTCATCCTGTTCTGCCTCGAAATCTTCAGAGTCAAATAGGTCTTGAATTACGGGGATGGCCTCTCTTTCTTCCTTCTTTGTATGCTTGGCTTTGGGCTGTTGTGCCAACCTTCTACTCTGTCATTTTGACTCTTGCTTGCTGGAAGAAACCCCCGAGTTCTTTGGGAGAGAGGCATCCTTGGAATGTTTTATTCTGATCAAAGTGTCAGCCATGACCTCATATATCGCTGTCCAGGTCAATTTTGTGCTTAGCTCCCGATGCAGAGGTGGATTTTTCTTTTGATCCAGAGGCCAGGGGTATGAATGGATTAGGCATGCCTCTCATCCTTTGCACGTCTTCAGCTGAGACCGACACAAATTCCTGCCATGAGAGCTCTAGAATTTGCACCATCAATTCTTCACAAATTATTAACTTGATCAGTCCATGGTGAGCGAGTGCATCCTCCTTCCCCTGCACTACCTTCTTCCTCATTTCCCCGAGAAACTGAAGGAGGTAGTAGGGAATGCTGATGTTATTATTTGGTGTAATATGGTCCCTATGTCTTAGGATCTCCAAAATTCTGAAATGGAAGATCGGAATGTAACTGAGTCTCCCTGTGCATGTTAAATATTTCAGGACAACGAAAGCTATCTCATCCCAGGGCACAGGCATGATGAGTCTTTTAACCCCGTTCTTTTCTTCCTCATAGCTCTCCCCATGTCCAAAGAAAGATGCTTTTTTCCCTCTGGTTAGATTCCCTATCATATTTTCCCCAATGTAGCCCCATGGGAAATCCTGTATACTTTGCAATTGCTTCGTCATCGATCCTGATGTGTAGTGCCCTTACCCGGGTGACACACTGTTCATCATGTATATGCTTCAGGTTCCTGGAAAATTCTAAGGCTACTTTTGTATTGGACCCTCTCAGTCCTGAGATAAAGAGCATCCATCCCGTTGTGTGGAGGATGGCCAACACCTATGGGATTTCATAGATAGGTGTGTGGTATTTTAGCTCTCTCTTATTGAATCCCTTCGTCATTTTTTAGTTTGCTAATTTAATCAACAAACCACAAAGCTTTGAGTGGTGGACGACTTACCCGTCTGGTTGGGATTGATCATTGGCTTGTGGGAAGCTTGTTGGCTGAGTGGCGAGTCGAACTTCCAGTTTTATTTCTTTCTAAGAAGCTTATATTGCCAAATTGGGTCCTCTTATATATTCTGCTGCATTATTTTACTATTTTTATGCACTCCTCCTAATCATTGTGCATCATGCTTGTTGTCTTATGCATTTCCTTTCATTATTGCACATCGTATTCCTTTACATCATTGTACGTTGCATTGCTTCTTTGATCATCAGGGGATATAGTAGCGAGGTGCGGAGGTCGTAATTCTCTGTCATGTCTAAGGTAGGTCATCATGATTCTGTGAGGTTACCCTAAACCATGACACTGAAATGTCTTAAAAATTGTCCTCGACTTTGAAAAATAAGTGTTTTGTGGAGAGAATGATTTGATTCAGAAATAAAACAAAGAGTTCAGTGATTACCTGCTATGCTAGCATACCTGAGTGTATGATGTGAGCTTGATTCTATGGGAACAGGATTCCGTAGTAGATTGTGTCTGCGTCTGTAGTTCTTTTTGTCATGTCAGTAGTTACGCCTTTTATGACTTTCTGTTTTCTCTCTTCCTTTTTGTTTATTCGCTTGCTGAATTTTTTGTGCAAATTTGGATTGATTTGACTTTTAATTGTGTTCAACGTTGCTTTGTAATGGTTCTTCGAACTTGCTTGATCTGATTTCTGTAGTGCTATATTTTGTCTGTTGGTTCTGGCTCGCTTGAAATTTGTTTGCCGGCTCGCTTGAAATTTGTTTGTTGGCTCGGTTAATTGAATTTGCTGAAATTTTCTTACTAGCTCGCTTGATTGAATTGTGTTGAAATTTGCTTACTAGCTCGCTTGATTCATTTCTCAACCATTGATCTGATTTCAATTTCTGTCTTGACATCCTCCTGATCGAATTTCATTTTTTTTTCCTTCTTTTTCTTTTATTTCTTTTCTTTTTATTTCTTTTTTTCTTCTTTTTTATTTCTTTTTCTTTTTTCTCTTATATATATATATATATATATATATATATATATATATTTGTAACTGTAATCAGTGATCATTTAGGCTCTCTATCAACATTAGATTTTTTTGATAGAGTGTTTGTGTGAACTCCTCTCTGGACTGTGGTTTCTTATATAGCTTGAGTCGATGTCCATTCACCAACATGGGGAATTTTTATTCATCGATTGTTGTAATTTTGACAGCTCCATTATCATAGATTGTTTCGGTGATGTAGGTTCTGAGCCATCTGGTTGTCAATTTACCTTTAAAAGTGTGAAACCTGGAGTCATATAGCAGTTCCCAATCACCTTCTTTGAATTTTTTTCCTTTACATTTTTGTCATGCCATTTCTTCCTCTGTTACTGGATGATTTCAGTGTGGCTGAGGGCTTGTTGGCGGTGCTCATCCAACTGATTTAGTTGTAACATGCGTTCCCCTTGAATCTCTGAAAGTTCCATGTTTAAATTGGTTGCAATTCTCAATGTTTTAATTTCAAACTCAATGGGAAGCATTATTTTCTTCCCATATACCAACTCATATGGGGTAAAGCCCGTTGTTGTCTTCCATGTTTTGTTATAATCCCAAACTGCTTCACTCAATCTGTCTTCCCAATCTCTTTTGTGTAGTTGTACTTTCTTTGTCAACATTCTTTCTAACTCTTTGTTTGTCACCTCAGCTTGATCATTAGCTTGAGGGTGGTAGGAGGAGGACCTTCCGTGTTTAACATTGTTTCTTCGAAGCAGGTCTTCTATGAGGTTGGATGTAAACTGTGTGCCTTGGTTGGAAACTAACTCTCTTGGGACTCCAAATCCGTGGAAGATTTGTTTTGTAAAAAAATTTCCACATTTGTTTCATTTGTTGTTGCAAGTGCTGCTATTTTTGCCCACTTTGTAAGGTAGTCCGTGCATACTAGAATATAGCTTTTTTGATTTGATTGGGGGTTGAATGAACCAACAAAATCAAATCCGCATTTCTCAAATGCTTCCAAAGAGATTTGGGGATGTAGAGGAATTTCTTCTCTTTGTGTAGGCTTCCCCATTTGTTGACAGTCATCACAATGTGACACATATTCATAGGAGTCCTTGTGAAGTGTTGGCCAATAATATCCAGTTTGCAATACTTTATAGGTTGTTCTTTTTGCAACATAATGTCCTCCACATGGCTCATTGTGAGTGGCATGCAGTATGTCATGGACTTCATCTTGTTTGATGCATCTTCTCAATATTTGGTTTGGCCCTTTTTTGAAAAGCATTCCTTCTATCCATGTGTAAGTGGCACTTTGCCTTATGACTCTGCACTTCTCTTGGTAGTTGTAATGTTGGGGAAATTTACCAGACACTAAGTAGTTTGCTATGTCAGCAAACCATGGGATTTTTGTTGAGATTTAAAAAAGGTTCTCATCAGGGAAATTATCATGTACCAATTCATTGGCTTGTCCATGGGTGAGTCTAGACAGACAATAAGCTACTACATTGTGTTTTCCTGGCTTATCCAGGATTGTTATGTCAAATTCTTGTAAGAGGAGTAGCCATCTAATTATTCGAGCACTTGTATTAGGTTTATTCATAAGATACTTGATTGCTGAATGGTCGGTGTGGACAAAAACTTGGTATCCAGTTATGTAGTGCCTGGATTTGTTTATGGCATGTATGACAACCAAAAACTCCTTTTATGTGACTGTATAATTGAGTTTTGCTCCTTCCAAGTTTTTGCTAATGTAGTATATGGCATACAGTCTCTTTTATTCTTATTTCCCAAGGACTGATCCAATGGACTTGTCTGAAGCATCCGAATGTATGTGGAATGATAGTGTCCAATTGGGTCCTTGGAGTATTGAGTTGTGATTGTCTTCTCTTTGAGGTTTTCAAATGCTGACATACAATGCTTTGTCCAGATGAATTATGTATATTTTGTGAGAAGAGCAAACATCGGTGCAATAATTTTGCTATAACTTTCTATAAATATTTTGTAGTCGCCTATTTTCCCAAGAAAACTTCGCACATCCCTTTGTTTGAAAGGTGGTGGCAGTGTCCTAATGACTGTGAATTTTCTTGGTCAACTTAAATTCCTCTTTGTGAGATATGGTGTCCAAGCACGATGCCTTCTACCATCAACATTTTGCATTTATCATTGCTTAGACATAAGCTCATTTTGATGCATTTTTTCAAGACTAATTCTATATGCTTTAATGCCTGGTTAAAATTTTGGCCATAGGGTGTGAAGTCATCCATGTAGACCTCCATCTGATCATTAATAAAATCAGAGAATATGCTTAAAATGTCCCTTTGAAATGTTTATGGGGAATTACAGAGTCCAAAGGGTAGTACTCTGTATGCATAAGTTCCACATGGGAATGTAAATGTTGTTTTATCCTGATCACCTGGGTGGATTAGGATCTGGTTGTATCCACTGAATCCATCCAAAAATGAGAAGAATTTGTTTCCATCCAGTGTGTCCAATACTTGTTCAATGAATGGTAGAGGGAAATGGTCTCTCTTAGTTGCCTTATTGAGCTCTATGTAATCCACACAGATTCTCCACTTCCTTCCTTTCTTAGGAACTATAACCAATGGTGAGATCCATTCACTATCTAAGATTGGGTATATGAACCCTGCATCTAATAGCTTTTGTAATTGCAACTTAACTATGTCTTTTAATGCTGGGTTCATCCTTCTTTGCGGTTGTCTGATGGGAACGACACCTTCTTTGATATATATGTAATGCTTGCAGATGTCTGGGTGTCGGTGAATGTCCATGCAAAAGCCTTGTTGTTTTCTGAGAGTACCTTCATTAATTGTTGTTCTTGTTCTGGCTCCAAATTGGAGTTAATATTAATTGTCTTTCTAGGCATGATCTCAACTGTTTTGAAATGTGTTGATTGTTATTCAAGTGTGAGCACTTCTTCCCACATTCTGTCAGAGTTGTGGGGTGATGTTTTATCTTCTTGCTGCTGATCTGTTTCAAAAAAATCTTCAAGAATATCATGGTTAGAAGATGCATTTTCAATAAATTTATCTAAATGATTGTCTTCATCAATAGCTTTGAGAGATAATGCAGCTTTGATGGTAAGAACGGGTTGTATGTTTTGGTCGTTTATATCATTATAATCATCTGTCCAATTCTAATATTCTAGGTCTGTAGATTTTCTTGTTGGAGGATAAATTGTGATTTTCTTTCTAGCTTACCCACTGGTGATTGTCATGTTGCCATATCTACATCCTATATAGGCATCTGCTATTGCTAGCCAAGGTCTCCCTAGTATTATTGGGTACCCACTGAGCTTAATTTTTACTTATATAACTATGAAGTCAGCTGGGTACTCCTAGGATTCTATGTTGATAATGATGTCTTTGAGCATTCCTTCAGGTTTTACAGTTGATGTGTTAGCAAGCTGCAGTACGGTACTGGTTGGTATGATAATCGATTGGAGTCCCAGGGTTATCATTGTGTCCTTTGTCATCACGTTGATTGCAGCCCCTAAATCAATTAGGCTGCTTGCAATGTGTCTGTTGTTAATGGTTATGTTGACTACTGGACTGCCTGGGTCAAGCTATTTGGTGTTGAGAATGATGCCCAACATTAAAACTGCTAATTGGCCTACTACATTTATAGTTGGTGGGTCACGTCTTCTTCGGCTAGGTCTTTTTAAGCATTTTTCTTTAATAAACTTATTATATATTGGTACATCTCTTATGGATTGTAAAATGGGGATTTGAATGTTCAAATGCTTCAATTCGTTGAGGATAGCGTTCTCCTCCTCCTCTTTGGTGTTTCGAATGAGTCTTTCAGGGAATGGTGGGTTTCTATTTGGTATGTGGGGGCGAATTTCTTCTTCCTGAGGGTTTGTCTCAGCTGGTTGCTAAGTTTCAGGTTGTGTTATCTATTCATGATCAACATTTTCTTGATTATTCTGTGGATGTGTGTTTTGTAATGTTTTCCCAGATGTTACACAGAAATATTCCACCCTGTGAGCATCAGCATTCTTTGGCCTATAGAATCCATTTCAGTGACTCAGATCCATTTTCATTCTTCAGTGATACCAGTCTATCATATTTTTGTTCCTACCCGCATTTTTCATCACTATAGCATGCGTACCCGCGAGTTGCATCCCTATAGCCCACGGGTATCAAGTAAAATGGTAAAAACCACTTTTTTTATTACTTTTTACTCCCAAAAAGCGGTCATTGGGTGACCTTTGGCTCTCCATCTGCCCAAGTAATGTCTCGATGAGTCCTTTCACCTACCTTTGATAGGACTATATATTGAGCACATATGGCTTATGGATGGGAGAAAGAAGAGAATAGTAAAGGCATTCTAGTATATTTTTTCCCTATCTTGAGTCTGCACTCATTGATCCTTGTAGTTGTGAACTAGTTATGTTCACCTTCCAAACTCCTTTCTAGTTTGAGTTTTCCATTCATGGAGGATTGAAGTGGTGGAGGCACAAGTGGATTGATCTAGATCTTGGTTCAGATTGGTTGTCGGCAAGAGGTCATATCACTTTGTACTTCTTCTTGTTCATTAATAGAAATACTCATATTCTCGTCCATTCATGATGTGAATGTCATCTATTATACATTGGGTTGCATTTGCTTATGATATTATGGACCATTGTTATTGATGATGTTAATGTTATTTATATATCACATGTACTTGTTAGATATTTGTTGTCAAGACTAATTTGCAGATTACAAGTGCTTGGATGTGCATGGATTGAAAGCTCCAACGGGGATCTACATCAAACGTTGGATCGAGGTTGGTTACGTTTCTCCATTGTTTTAACATTTTCATTTATAGTAGCATTGTTTTGACAATTGAGTAGATTTCTGGTAGTCATCTGTCTATTGTGGTATTCCCAAGCCATAGTGAGTTTTCTCCAATACAGAAATGGCGACTCCGTTGGGGAAAACATCCATGTTTGGGAAAAAATTTGAGCATTAGTCCATATTTAGAGTTGTTGTTTATCGAAGCTCTGTGTCACGGATTGGCCGTTAGGATACACTATAGAAAACTTGCTTTTTCTGAACCTCTGGACTCTCTGTTTGACCATTTGTTGTTTCTCACCTGCGGGCTGGCTTAGTTCTGCCCGCATATACCCGCCTTTGTTTACTCTACTGCTCGCGGGTACCCGCAGGTATTCCTTCGATAGTAGCGTGTAACTCCGGCTTTTGTTGGTTTATGGCTATTGTTTTTTGCTGGGTGAGTTTGGTTGATTCCTGAGTCTTTGTTGGCCTCTTTCTTGACTATTTCATGCCTTGGTTGTGACCAGATCTCTTCGTTTCTCTTGGTTGAGCCTTCTTGGTTTTTTACCATCTTTGGTTTTAACCTCTTGGTTTCTTCCTTTTGAGCTCTTCCTTTTGGCTGAGTCTTGCTGTTTAGGATCTTCTAGGTTGTCTTAGTGATCTTCTCGGCACTTCAGTGACTGAATAGTAGGATTTTGCTTGCATTTTTTCATTCCATATATATTGAAAAAATACAAAAATATTCATTATTTTTTTGCATTTTCCTTTTTGTTTATAAGAGAAAATACAAAAATATTTTATTTCCATGTACTGCATTTTCCATTGAGTGCTTGTTGCCTTCATTTTAGGTTATGCTTGTGCATTGAAAAGATAAAAGTTTGCATATTTATTTCGGAATTGTTGGTTGATTTTGCATATTAGTGACATTGTTTTATTGGATAGATGAGTCTAGGATTGGACGATGGTGCATACTATTGAGTCTACACATCACTAGTTTCACGACCATATCCCTTGAGTAATCACAGCCACTAAAATTAATGCTTAATCATAAAATTGATTAGACTTATTTTATTTATAGGGTACACCAACTAGCATAGGTTTAGAATCTTTGAATAGATCACTGTGAGTTAACAATCCAATACTACTGAACGAAACATTAGGTGTCTGACCAGGGAGTGGAGGAATCCATGGTATACCTCCGGCTATAGTTTGGGACTCTCAAGCCTCTCCTAGGTGAGACATACCGGCTCTAGTGTCGGGAGCTCATTTAGCCACTCTGTTTGTCTGCTCTTGGTTGTAGATTCTCTAGGTGTGTGCTTTCATTTACTGTTTGTTGATCGATAGTTGGCCTTTAGGAGACGCTGTATCTCTCTCCGGAGAGAACATGGCATGGAGCCCTACACTCCGCCGGTCCCATCGTTTGGCTAGTTTAAAGCTTGCTCTGGTTACACAACACATTACTAGAGGACATCGGAGGGCTCCCTCTGAATCTTCAGATTCTTACACAACTTACGTTGAGGATTACATGGCTACACATCCCGATATCGGGCAAGACCTTTCTACTCCTTCGGGTAGAGTTGAACACACTTTCGATCCCCAGACTCCTCGTGAGGATTGGGGAGGTGATCCACCTGTGACTCAACCTGGTTCTATTTGGCCTAATCCACTTGATAGGAATTTGTTTGATCCTTCAAATCCGGACAATTATCTTTACGGGATGCCTGACTTACCCGAGGAGGAAGAACAGGACGAGCCTTTCGTTCCTTCCTTTCCACGCGATTCTAGATATAGGAGGCCTAAGACTCATGATGAGTCCGGCCCTATGTTCAACCCCACTACACTCTCTTTTGGTATGCCTAGTCACAATACTGTTGAACCTTCCACTATGGTTGGTACTCATGCTAGCACTAGTCAATGTGTTAGCCATACTATACCCACTGGAGGCACTACCCTAGCTGGGGGTACTACGTTATCCACCCACTCACATAGTATGGGGACTAGTCCGATTCCTAACCATGCTAATGTTGGAACGCGACCACCTCCTAGGAATACTCAACCTAGTCGAAATGTTGTCCGAAACACGACTCACCATCCACCACCTAGTACACATGTCGTTACTCGTCAACCTAGGACCACTTTTGCACATGATACCATTCCTCCCAACCACAGGGGTGGACACATACCGCATAATTTTGCGTCAACTACCGCTGCTAGTAATAGTAATGTAGAGGGTGGGAATATTTCCTATCCACATGGACATCACACCACCCACCCTGCTACTGGTCACACGCATATTGGACCTAGGAATACTTCTCATGCTTATGGTCATCACATGACTGCTCAAGCTAATCCAAATATTGGGGTTGGGAACATACCATACCATTACGGTCAATACAACACGGTTCCCACTATGAATAGTACATACATGCCCCATACCCATGGTGGGAACCCTTACTACAACATAGTCGGTGCTGGCCACCAGTATCACCCACCACCCCAATATGGTGCTCAAAATGCACATATACCTGCTTACTCTCAAATGGGTCAAGAAGGGGGAGGTTATCCATCTTATGGCCATGGGAAAGCTTATGGGCCGTCAGGTTCTCAGTATCAACAGTTTAACCCTTATGGTCAAGCTTTTGGTCCATCGTATAACACAGTTCCATTCAATCAACCTTTTATGGGAGCTTATAATCAAGCTTTCCAACCGCAGCTCCCGTTCCTTGCACGTTTGAATCTCCCAGATCTTTCGAAGCTCACGAATGATCCAGTGTGTCATGACCCTACTTGGCCCCCGGTCCCTACCAAGTTTCCTTCGGACATTCCAAAGTTTGATGGGAAAGGTGGTAAGGACCCAGGAGATCATGTCACGACATTTCACCTTTGGTGCTCCTCCAACTCTTTGAATCATGATTCCATTCAATTACGCCTATTTCAATGCACCCTCATGGGGGCAGCCACGAAATGGTATGTGAAGTTGCCCAGAAACACCTATAGGGGATTCAACGAGATTACTTTGGTTTTCTTAGACCATTTCCAATTGCCAATTCGTTATGATACTGGTACTGAGTTGTTGTCCACCTTCCGTCAAAATAATGCCACACATATTTCTGACCACGTTCAAGAGTGGCATCGACGGAAGAGATTAGTGAAAGCCAACATTCCTCCAGAGTTCCTATTGGAATGGTTCCTCAAGTATTTACTTCCATATATTGCTAAGGATGTTTCGATGTCCGACATTATGACTGAGGAACAAGATATCTTGAAAGTCCAATAGTTAGATCTTCTTTATTCTCAGTCTGGCATTTTATATGACATTATTCCTGACGCACCGAGAACAAGACATGAGCCCACGTCAGTTCCTAGACCACATGTCGATGGCATCGTGGGGTCCACATGCACTTTCCCCGTAGACTTGGTAGCTAATCAAATGCAAAATTTGTCGCTAAACCAGTCTGCACCCGGATAGGTTCACACCTTGTCCACTTCCACTCCATCGTCTGATGTACACAATGTGCAATCAACAAAACTGTCGGGTAACCAGCAACCTGGTGGTAAGAAAAAGGGGAGAAACGATTGTAGGGGTGGAAACAATGGAAGTAACAATAATAGAAATCGTAATACTCCTCGTAAAGAGAATGCCAACCCTCCTCAGGAAGGCGGTAATGCTGGCGAGGATCGTAAACCTAGGCGTAAGGTGAAATTCCCTTGCAAGCTTTGTGGGGAGGATCATCTCACTCACTTATGTCCTCGTATTGAAGAAGCATCGAAGCATTTGGCATAGAGCCCAGCTGTGTTGAAGGATCCCCTACCTCATCACCAAAACATGGCTTCGCATGCTCCTCCCACTAGTTATGGTACTAATGAAACGACAACGTCTTCTTCCAATACTAGTGGTTATGGATGCATGAATATGGTTCAGTCGGATGTTTGTGTTGCTACTTGTCAATGTGATTATGGTGCACCACAACCGAATTTGGGGAATGAGCCTCCCCCTCCTCCTGATAATTCCTTGCATATCGAGAAGCCTTCTATTACGCCACAGATACCGAAAGGTGTTCTCAAGTGATCCATGCATAATCCTAATGCTCGAGATGCCAGAAACTACTCCATCATAGAAGATTTGGGCCAAAATCCATGTGCCGTGTCGGCTCTTGAATTTTTGCAAGCCTGTCCTTCTCAGAAGCATGGCCTTTTGAGTGCATTAGGAGTTCAGGATGGGGGAAGTCCTAGTGTTATCAAGTTTGATACTAATGATGTCCAACCTCGCTTGCCTTACCACGTGGATTTTCAAATCCAGGTGGTTTACCTTAAGAGCTTTGTCAAACATACTATGGTTGATGAATGTGCTTCCGTGTCAGTAATGTCGTTGACTTGCTGGAAAGATCTTGGCTGTCCTCCCCTACTCGCATCTAGAACTACACTCACTTCATTCGACGGTAGATCTTTTATGCCGCATGGAATTATCCCTTCCCTTGTTGTCTCCTTGGGAGGTAAGTCTGTGCCTATTGAAGTCGAAGTGGTTGATGCACCCATCAATTACAACCTTTTACTGGGTCAGAACTGGATGTACACTATGAAGGCTGTCGCGTCTAATGTATTTATAGTTATTTGCTTTCCCCATGAATGCAAGATTGTGACGATCGATCAGCTAGATTATGTTGGCACTCCTTCCACAACATCTACGGGATCAGTAGTCCTGCAAGTTTCTGATTCTCCGTCGACGACTGGGAACATAGGTGTTGGAATGTACCCCTCATTGATGGGAACTTTTAACCATTCTGCACCTGTGAATTTTATTGGAACCATTTCCGACAGTGCGCCTCCTCCTTCGAATTGTATGCCATTCCGGACTTCCTATTGTGGTGATCCATGGATTTTTCCATCCGCGGATTCTATGTCTGGAGACATTGCACACATCGGGATGTCTATGCCTTTATCTGTAGCGGAGCTTACTTACGATCACATCCAACAAACCACTGCAGATCCGGATCTCTCTTCTCCCCAGAAAGTTGAAGAAGATCCCATTACGCTGCCAGTTTGGGCAGCCAACTCATCTTGCTCTCACAATTGCCTCGATGATTCTTTGCCATCGCATGAATCTATCCTCGAAGTCATGTGTGGTAGTGAGAGACCTTGGGAATATATGCACCATCGATCTTATTTTCTTCCCAACCTTGAGCTCATTGAGCAAAAGGAGTTTAGGATGACTCTAGCTGAGATGGTTGGTCACCCTGTGGCTCTTTTGCAGTCGCATGATGTTTTCTTGGAGGGGAATATGGCCAATATTTCTCCAACCACTTCGATCAACATCTTCCGCACTCCCGGAAAGATTGAGAATGTTTACGTCAGTGAGGATTGCACTCCTGAAGAGATTGCTATTTACACTGATTTTTTTACTGAACTCTGGGAAGCTTTCGCCTGGTCATATGATGAGATGCCAAGAATAGACCCCCACATTGTTGAACACGAGATTAAAATGTATCTTGATGCTAAACCGGTTCGACAATGCTTACGTGCTGTGAACCCTAGGAAGGCAGCTGCTATTAAGGAAGAGGTGGAGAAACTACTCAAAGATGGTTTCATCTACCCCGTTCCTCTTACCGAATGGGTGTCAAACCCCGTTCCTGTGGATAAGAAGCAGGGAACGATCAGTGTATGCACTGATTTCAAAGATTTGAACCATGCATGTCCAAAAGACAACTTCCCCACGCCATTGATTGATCAAATATTGGATGCTTGTGCGGGAAGTGAGATTTTTTCATTCATGGACAGATTCTCGGGTTATAATCAGATTCAAATCAAACCCGCGGACCAACATAAAACAGAATTTATTTGTCCATGGGGAACTTTTGCATACCGGAAAATGCCCTTCGGCCTCAAGAACGCCGAAGCTACTTTTCAGCGAGCCATGACCTATGCCTTTCACGATCTTAAGAAGATTATGGAAGTTTTCTTGGATGATCTTGCTGGCCATTCTCGCAAGAGAGTGGAACACCCCAAGCACCTCCATATGATTCTCGAACGATGTATCCACTGCAAAATTTGATTGAATCCGAACAAATGCATCTTCGCTGTTAGGATTGGTCGCCTTCTAGGATTCATAGTTTCGAAAGAGGGTATTAGAGTCGATCCTCTCAAAGTTGAGGCAATACTTCAGTTGCCTCCTCCGCGTAATCTGTTTCAACTTTAGAGCCTCCAAGGGAGAGCTACTTTTCTGCGTTGGTTCATAGTTAACTATGCCAGTCTTACTAAAGGTTTCGCACGCCTATTGAAGAAAGAAACACCTTTTATCTGGGATGAGCGAGCCCAGCAGTCTTTCGACGCCCTTAAGAAAGATTTGGTATCGGCCCCCGTGCTTATTCCACTGGACTTTACACGAGATTTCATTATTTATGTGGTCGCGTCTCAAGAGACTATTGGCATGGTCTTGGTTCAGATAGATGATGCGCTCGTCGAGCATGTTATCTATTATCTTAGTCAAAATTTAGTAGACGCTGAACTAAGGTACACCCACGTAGAAAAGTTGGCACTTGCAACTGTTCACACAGTCCAGCGGTTACGGCATTACATTTTGCTTCAAACAACCACTGTTGTAGCTCATATCAATCTATTTCAGTTCATGCTATCACGACACCTTATCGGGGGTAAGTATAATAAATGGATTGTGATCCTTCAGGAATTTTGATCTCGAGTTTGCTTCTACAAACTTGGTGAAATCATTGGTGTTCGCTGAGCTTATGTCGGACCTTCCATGGCTTGATGAGGACGCCATTCATGAATATTCCTTTATGGATGAACACTTATTTCTTATCTCGACCGAGGACCCTTGGTATGGGGATGTCATTCCATATATCCAAACTTTGAAGTTTCCTCCGCATTATTCACGAGACGAGCGACGACGTGTGAGACATCACACTAAAGATTGTACTATCATCGGTGACACTTTGTATCACTGAGGAAAGGATTCCATTCTCCGTCGTTGCTTGACTCACGAAGAAGGGAAGCGGATACTTAATGATTGCCATGTGGGGGCGTGTGGCGGTCACTTATCCGGGCTTGCTACAGCCCAGCGTATTATGTGAGCAGGTTATTTTTGGCCTACTATAATTAAAGATTGTATTAATGCTGTGAAGAGATGTCACCCTTGCCAGGTGTTTTCTCGAAACATACACTCGCATCCAGCGCCCCTCCATCCGGTCGTCACCGTCGGTCCCTTCACTAAGTGGGGGGTATATTTCATGGATTACAAACCTACTTCAGCTGGGGGGCATCATCATATTATTGTGGCCATGGATTATTTTTCCAAGTGGGCTGAGGCCATGCCTACCATTAAAGCCGATGGTGCTACTGCAGCTAATTTCATGTTCAACCAGATTATCACTCGATTCGGTATCCCGCAAGAGATTGTCACTGACCATGCCAGTCAATTTAAAAATAAGATGATGGAGGATTTGTCTCTCAAGCTTGGGTTTCATTAGGAACACTCGTCTTCCTACTATCCTCAAGCGAATGGTCAGGTTGAAGCAGTCAATCAGTCTTTGAAGACCATTCTCCAACGTACCATCCAACAAAGCAAGACCAATTTGCATATCATGTTATATCCTGCTTTGTGGGCTTATCGAACCATAGTTAAGACTGCCACCAGGTTCTCACCATTCCAGTTAGTTCATGGTGTGGAGCCACTTTAACTGGTTGAATGTGAGATTCCTTCGCTCAAGCTAGCCATAGAGCTCCTCCCTGATACGACAAAGATTGAGCAACGTTTAGTACACCTCAAGCAACTTGACGAGCACCGTCGAGATGTCGCTGTGGCCATTGATGTTAACAAGCATCGTGTCAAGGTTCAATATGATAGGTCTTTCCGTCCCCGACAATATGTTGAAGGTGACTTGGTACTCTTGTATGACCAAGCTAAAGAACCCCTGGGGGCAGGAAAGTTCAATCCCATGTGGCACGGTCCTTACATTGTGAGGCGTGTCCTGGAAAAAGGAGATTATGAGTTAGAAGATTACGAGGGAGTTTTCTTGAAGGAGCATCGAAATGGGATCTACCTCAAGCGGTATTACGCTTGAACCTTTGGTTCGGGATGATACTTTTGTACACAATTGTATAGTTTTTCTGTACATAGTCTAGGTTGCATTTTTGGTGGTCGGGTCTGCTGATTAGCCTCTGTTTGATTGACAGATGTCAGCGGGATGTCCTATGTTCTTAGGTTTCACGGATGGTGCTATCCAACATACGCAGCAGCTTGCTTCTGCTGCCTGGGTTATCTTTTCACATGACCATCTAGTTGTGTCCTCAGGAGGTGCTTGTCTTGGTCCTACATCTAACAATGTGGCTGAGTATAGTGTCGTTGTTGAGCTACTTCGGGATGCCACTTCACATGACATCTATTCTTTAGAAGTCCACCTGGATTCACAACTAGTTGTGTCTCAACTGAATGGGAAGTACCGTGTACGAGACCCTACATTACTACGGATATTCCTTAAGGTATGACTCTTGGAGAGACATTTTGTTTCCATTACATATATTCACATTCCGAGAAGTCATAATTATATATCTGATGCATATGCTAACTATGTATTAGATTGGCATTTGTCACATTCATCATGAAGCACATAAATACAAAGACATTCATACATTTGTACCATACACACATATAGTAGAACCGAGAACCAAAGTTGTATATATATATAAATATGTCCAAAAATGTTAGTGTCATACAGGAATGGAGCCCGTCTCCCTAAAAAATATACATATCGATACAAAAATGATGAGACCCTAGGATATCTACTCCCTCCGAGGAGGTCTAGCCGTCGACTCGACGGGATGTGTCTCATAGTAGTACTGTACTGCATTGGCCATCCGATGCAGTAGCCACACCCACCCACCAGGAACACCCACTACCTGGCGCTGCATAGCCTCAGGTAGTCAGGCTACCTCTATCATTGGTACTCGGGCAACCATCTGTGATATGTTGCACTGCAACGTCTATAGTGTGCCCCCTGCTGCAGCATCTGCTGCCACCTCATCTCTACCCCAACGACCATGTCTCCAAAATCCCTCGGGTCTCACTGGGCCTTTGTCTACGAGCAAACAGTCACCCATTAGCACATGACATTACCACCAAAAAAAATATTTTTTGCATTTTAACTATAATAAAAAAATCCATAAAAATTTAAAAACACAAAACCAAAATAGTACTCACCGATGTCTCCGAAGGCTGCACCTAGTGGGAGCGGCATGTTACGGTCCTGTATGAAGTCTATCTCCGCATAGGGGTAGTCCTCGATAACAATCACCTACCGATTCCACCAGTGGAACAACTCCTCAGTATAGGGTGACGCCAAATGGAGACCACCCTGTCGTGTCAGTATCTCAGCCCACTGGGTCAGGGATGGATCTCGGAGACTGTGAGGAGGGACATCCACCCTCGGGCTAAGTCCCGGAACCCTCTCAAAGAAGAAACTGTAGAGTATGATACCATACCCAAAGTTTTTGGCCTTCCCCTCTTTGCATTCCATTAGTTGTGTATTCATAGACACCAACAAAGTAGTACACCAGTCGAATATAGTAGGCTGCAAGCATTGTGATGCATAGAACATCACCAGTCTTGATGCCTGATGTAGTGCTTTGGATCCTGTGATCCGCACCAGAGTTTCCACTATGATCTTTGTGCTCAAGTCTGTTATGAGATTGAACGGCACCTGACTTCCCACTGGTCATGTGTTGGTGAGACAGGACCATACTATGTAGTCTTGCACAGTGATCCCACCACCCACAGTCTGTGACCGAAGACTAGCCACTTCCTCTCTACGGGACAAACCGGTAATGAAATAGATATCCTCTACTTCCAATGTCAGTGTTTTCCCGTTGAGGATGAAGTTTTGAGCATCCAAATCGTAGTAGTTGATCAAATGACAGAGTAGTAGGTTTTGGGCCCTAAAGCCCCTTAGACTCCAGTATTTATATAAGCCACATGCTTGCAATACTTGTTGTGCTTGCAAATCATTGCGCGTGGCCTCATCTACCTGGTCATGCTCTCTCTCCCTCCACTCTAGAACCATCCTGGAGTGCAAAGCAAGATATTTTTAGTCAGTTTCATGCTTAAAAAATTCTTCACAGCCTTACTCGCGAGCGATATTGTAGACAGGTGCTGTGACCACTAACCTGCTCTAGATGGTTCGCTAAACGGTTGCTCGTAGCTCCCACGATCGACGCTTGAAGTTTCAGGTGCAAACTTACCACTCAACTCCAAAACGGTGAATAGTGCAAATGAATTGAAAATTATTAAATTTTGTTACTATTTATAATTTTTTGGACCCACTTTTCTATAGTTTTGTCCATTTTGGGCCGTTATGAGCTAATATCGTGTTCTGGAGTAGTGTTTTTTCAACAGATTTCCTCCACGAGAGTTGTTCTGATCCATTTCACACCTATGACAGGTATGTTTCACACCTGGCATATAGGTTAGATGCCATTTCCACATGCATTATGCATTTGACCTGTTGACCATATTCATAAACCCTAGGTGCAACCCCACTTCGTGACTGACACGAAACCTTCACACTGTTATAGAAGTGTCATCATGTGGCAGTGGGGCTTTCCCGAACATGGGTACCCTAGTTAGAACCCCTTATGCATTTTGGTGCCCATGCCATTGTTTGTCCTCAGGATTGGGAGTCCTTTGTAGTCACGCCATGACATTGCGATAAAGACTCATACTCTACTTTGTCTTATGTTGTCCATCTCCCTTAAGGACTCCCCTCAGTTATATCATGTTGTGATTGCATTGCATCATCCTGCTTGTCGCTTGAGCCTTGTGTTAGCTCCCACTTACTCAATTGTTAGCCTGGTTCCTGTGCACTTTCCCTGTCGAGCCCTACAGAGCTTATATATTTTCCCTTCACAATTTAATGACCCTTTGACCCTGAGGGAACACACCCCCGAGTGTCCACATCCTCTACGCACTTCCTTGCATTGAGCATAGGTATGTTCCACTGCTTGGGACTAGTCTACTAGCTATTTGACACTCGTTCCCTCACTTGTTGTACTATAAGCAATTTTATTCTTTTTCAAGATTCTCCCAAATATGAAAAAGACAAAAAAATCAAATATTCCAAAAAGATGGATGGGATTATGGTCATTATTTCTTGTTGGTAGTTGTTGTGTCTCCTTTGAACAGAGCATTCATTCCACTCCGTACATTATGAGTCGGGACTATAGTTGGGTCTTAGGAGCTATACTTGTTTCTCAGTTTTCTCCACCGATTGGTTAAGCTTCCAGTGATTATAGAGCCCTCTGTAATGCCTCCTGCATTGCACATTTTATGTCGAGTCTATGCTGCCTGAGTCTATCCATCTGCTCATGCTCTTGTTCAAAGGAAGTCCTAAAACCAATGTCGGCCACTCCTTAGATATCTTGACTATTGCATGTCGGCCATCCCTATTGAGTCAGTCTGTTTCACCTGAGATCTTCCAAATCTTTCAGCATTGCTGGTACCTCGTGCTTGTTGATGGGGGATGCCTTAATGCCCTCCTTCCAGCGAGTCTCGTTCCATCGACCTCAACTCATTTATTCCAGGACTTGAGGCTTAGATTTCGGTTGAATACCTTGAGGCTTGCAGTCATTAGTGGAAGGTTCTCTCGCCATCGACAGTTTTGGGAATACATCAATGTCGCCTAATCGATGGATTCATCCTAGTGTTCAACTTCAACCCATTTATTCACACTCTGATGATTGTGATCTGTGCCTTGATGCCCATTTTCATTATCAGTGGGTCATCTCACGTCTGTTAATGGTATACATCAATGACCGGTAAACAGATGATGTCTCATCAGGTTCGACCCCAACTCCTTTATTCACTTGATGGGACTTGTGCCGTCGAAGACTTGTGTAGAAGACCCCAAGCGATTGTGGCTTTCAGTATGCTACATATGACTTTGACTTTAAATCTGAGATATCACCTCTCAGATTTCATCGGTTTGTACCTCCAGTTTGCATCGGTTGTCTTCTTTTTAGCAGAAGACCATATCTTACTATAGAGGGATCATGGCTATGATCACTTATGACATGTATCTACTTATGTACTGCCTATTCATGGCCATTGTATTAGACTGTTGTACTATACCGACATGTATTCAGTGATACTATTGTATTATGACAAGTGATCCGTTCTTCCACTTGTGTCTCCATCACTCCACTTCTGAGTTTTATAATGTATTTCGGCCATCGTAGCACATTTCAGTCTCTGACCTCACACATTAGGGGGCATCTGTTACACAGAAATATTCCACCCTGTGAGCATCAACATTCTTTGGCCTATAGGATCCATTTCAGTGACTCAGATCCATTTTCATCCTTCAGTGATACCAGTCTATCCTATTTTTGTTCCTACCTGCATGTTTCATCACTATAGCATGTGTACCCACGAGTTGCATCCCTATAGCCCACGGGTATCAAGTAAAATGGTAAAAACCACTTTTTTATTACTTTTTACTCCCAAAAAGCTGTCATTGGGTGACCTTTGGCTCTCCATCTTTCCAAGTAACGTCTCGATGAGTCCTTTCACCTACCTTTGAGAGGACTATATATTGAGCACATATGGATTATGGACGGGATAAAGAAGAGAATAGTAAAGGCACTCTAGTGGATTTTTTCCCTATCTTGAGTCTGCACTCATTGATCCTTGTAGTTGTGAACCAGTTATGTTCACCTTCCAAACTACTTTCTAGTTTGAGATTTCCATTCATGGAGAATTGAAGTGGTGGAGGCATAAGTGGATTGATCTAGATCTTGGTTCATATTGGTTTCCGGCAAGAGGTCATATCACTTTTTACTTCTTCTTGTTCATTAATAGAAATACTCATATTCTTGTCCATTCATGGTGTGAATGTCATTTATTATACATTGGGTTGCATTTGCTTATGGTATTATGGACCATTGTTATTGATGATGTTAATGTTATTTATATATCACATGTACTTGTTAGATATTTGTTGTCAAGACTAATTTGCAGATTACAAGTTCTTAGATGTGCATGGATTGAAAGCTCCAACGGGGATCTACATCAAACGTTGGATCGAGGTTGGTTATGTTTCTCCATTGTTTTAACATTGTCCTTTATAATAGCATTGTTTTGAGAATTGAGTAGATTTTTTGTAGTCATCTGTCTGTTGTGGTATTCCCAAGCCATAGTGAGTTTTCTCCAATACATTAGACCTCAGATTGATCTCATTTATCTCTAGTGTATCCATGACATAAGTAGGGAATTGCATTATTTCAGTGTTATAGGCTTGTTGTTGTCCTGCTTTGTTGTTGTTTGGGTTTGGAACCGGTTGGGAAGGAATTGCGGGTGGTCTGGGAGGTGGTTGGTTCTGTGGGGGAGGCATGATGAGTGGCTGGTTCAATGAAGCTCTCCAGTTTTTTGAATATGGATATGGATTTCCATAGTTCTTTCGTGGTTGAGAAAATGGTGGGGAGTATGGAGAATAAGATTGTGTATAATATGGTTGTTGATACGGTGTTTGATTTTACTGCCATGGATTTGGAGTTGGCTGAGATGGCCATGGGGCTGGTGCTAAGGGGTTCCAATTTTGTTGATTACTTCCCTGGTTAAAGTATGCTTGGTTGTTGGGATGGAAGGGCCTAGTAAAATTGTTTCTTCTTTGATTAAAAAAACAGAGTTGTTCTATAGTACCTTTAGTTGTGGGATCCTAAATGGTAGCTTTGCATGATGGCAGCAGGGGGAATTTATCAATAGAGTGATCATCAGTGTAGAGGCCACATATTTCTATTGTGTTCAATGTGCACTATCCCTTTTCATGTTTCTTTCTGCGGTGTGGGAAAAACATTGCCAGTGCCTAGTTTATCTCGTCCTACTTCTTCTTTATTTGGAGTGCATCAAGTTGCATTGTTAGGGATTGAAGGATATCAGTTTTCATATCATCAATAAGGTTCCCTGGATCAGACATTGTGAGGTTTGGTCCTGAAGATGATGATCCTCCAGTAAATGGATGTGAATCCCTTGTCCCACTTTTACCTTTTCTATATCTAGAATAGTTCTTGAATATTTATAGGATTTGGTCATATGTTTTCTGGAATATATCCCCATCTCCTAGAAGGTTCAATACTTCTAGATTTTCTTCTTTGATTCCTCTAAGAAGGACAATTTTAAGTGATTCTTGGTCTAAGGTGCAGTGACTAGCCCGTTTGTAACTAAGTTGAAAGCGTTGTGCGTAGTCTTTTAGGGATTCTCTTTCTCCTTGTTGCATTCTGAAGATTTCATCTCTTGTATCTTTTTCCTTACAGTAGTCCCTGTACTTTTCTAGGAAGGATTGTTTCATTTGGTCCCAGGTAAAAATGTTATTTCCTTCTAGGCTCATAAACCATATGAGTGATAGATCTTTTAAAGTAGAAGGAAAGAGTATCAGTTTTTGTGCATTGGTAGTGTAACCAAAGTACCTACAATCTACTTCAAATTCAAATAAAAATGTGTCAGGATATTCTGAGGTTAATCCATGGAAGTTTGGTAGATTATTAGGGTTGATATTCTTCATTCTGGCATCCCCAAGAGGTACACTAATGGGAAAAGTGAACGGTTCTCTAGGTTCATCCTCTTCTTCTGCCATAGTAGTGTTTGAGCTAGAGCTAACAAAGAAGTTATCTCGGTTTGGATCGTAGCTAGAATCAACTTTGTCTTCAGAGTTAAGGAATTCAAATTGAGAATGATCATAACTGCTATTACTCATAGGGCGGTTAGGCAGAAAGCGTCCAAATCTATCCCTTTATCATCGATCCATTCATGGTAAATTTTTTAATTTATATATATATTTTTAATATGTCTCCTATAGATTAAGAACCTCCCCGGCAGCGGCGCCAAAACGTGGTGGACTCCAAGAATGGATACCTAATTAGGGTAGCTATATTGGGAGTATGCTTTAATTATCAACCAGGGAGCGTACAAACTTAAGAGGTGCTAAGCAGTGTATGTGCACTATAGAGTGATCTTTGTCATTTAGGGTGTTGGATGTATCCTAAAGGTCACTTTGAGGGAAATGGAAATATTGTTCTAAAACTAAGAAGCTGGAAATATGAGAAGGATATAAATCTATGAACTGAAGTTGTTGAAAACTAATAGATTTATCCTATGAATTGAATACCCGGAAAATTGGAAATTTAATCTAAGAATTGAATACTGAAAGCTGGTAAATCTATTCTAGTAATTACATACTGAAAGCTGATAAATCAAATCTAAGAATTTCAATGCTGGAAAACAATCGCAATCTGTCCATCAAATCAAATACCGAAAGCGTTAAGACATTATTCTATTCAACTCAAATGCTGAAATATTTAACTTCTATGTGATCAAACTTAAATAAGGAAAGGATGCATGAATTTATAGATCTGAATCATTATCTGAAAATGGGATAAAAATTTTGGGAAACAGATGTAAAATACGCATGTGCAAATAGCATACACAAGACCACGGACAGTGTGTTACAGAACTACATAATCAATATTATCGAACTACAAAAGAAAATCGTTGAACTGAAATTAGGATCTTCTATTTAAACAATTATCAAAGTACTTTCACGCATTATGATGATTAAACCAATTAACAAAGTGCATGAGAAATACCTGCAATAGAACCTGAGACTCCTGACCTATGTATTGAGGGGGGCCTCTCCAACACGTATTTCAAGAGTGAAAAGACTTATAAACTCAAGGATTTGAAATAACACTGCTCTTTCATTATCAAAATCATAACTTCATGTTCTAGGAAAAACTTAAATAGAACTGTCTCAAATATCAAATGTGTTGAATATTGTTTTTCAAAAATGTCAATAGAACCCCCTGCTATTAAAGAGGTCCCTATTTATTCTAACCTAACTCTACATTGTAAATGTCGATCCTAGTTAACATGATCTCTTTCTATAAATCAAGTAAATGTGAGCATTGAGTCACTTGTGATCTTCAGTCTTTGAGCTTGATTTACTTGTTGTTTTCCAGATCACTTGCACCCTGCTCACACATGCCTCTTTTCATATAATTAGAGGATAAAAACTCCTTTAAGCATAAGAAGAATAATCTCTAAACTACTTTATTAAATAATCAAAACAAATGCATTATTCCCCACAAACAGAGGTATTTTCTTATCCTTTCTTGTGCTTGTGTGGCATAAAGGGCTTATAGAGTACCTATATTCTGAGCTCATCAGGCTTGTTTCTTTCTAATTCCGAATTATTATGCGATCAATTGGAGTGAAATTACAAAATAAACTCGGGTTGCAAACAACAAAGGAAAGGCCCATTAAAATTATCTTCTTGAAATTATGATTTAGCATGCATGGAAATCATATCAAGAGCATGCTTATCAGTACAACATTTGGCCGCAATATCAGGAAATTCAAAAACAACACATGCCACCTTGATGTGAAATGATGAGGCATATATTCACTTAATAAAAAACATCCGAAACGGTTTCATCACCTTTTATGAAAATAATTGCATTACTTATTGGGTAATGTTATACCTTGCAATGATATAGTCGTGACACCGTGGAATACCTCTTGTCGGGACTTTTAAATTTCCAGTAGTGCCTTCTTTACATCATGGTCGATATTACACTACTGGAACGTGGAACTTCTGGTACAACCTTCTTTGAGGATTTTGCACTTTTTTCTATCGGAAGTTTGAACTTATACCAACAATTGTATTCTTGCCTATAATTTAAACCAAGGGCCTGCAAAAGTATTGCTATGCAATAGAAACACTTCTTGATGGGATTATGTAATCATGTGATACTCTATCTATGACCACTTATTGAAGCAAAACAAACATAACTCACAAATGAGTAGACCAATTAACATGGATTTAAATGAGGTTTTAAGAAAATTCATGAAAATTGAATGAGCAGACCAATTAACAGTGCTTTAAGATGAGGTTTTAAGAAAATTCATGAAAATTGAAAAGACGGTGCTAACACCCTCCATCATTTAATACATTTCCACAATTTGGTAACATAAATGTTACCACAGCAGAATAAATTTTCACTATGGAAAGATCACTAGAAATGCTTATTACACCATAAGTTTATTTCACCATTTTGCATATAATGTTGCATTCTGATCATCTAGGACGTTTTTTTTATTTTTGGCTTGTCTCTTACTTGTTATAATGACATCAAATTTTTTAGGATTCCCAACATCCATATTTTGGATATCAACTACTACCCCTTGAAATTATTGAATTTTACCACTCTGCCCTATACAATTTATTGAGGATGGAACACCCTTTTTATTGACCGTCATAGCATCGATCGTTGGAATATCAATAACAGCTGCTTCGTACACTTCTTTTGTTTCACTGATTTTCCCTGCTTCATTTCCTGAGGATGAAACACTGATTTTACAGTTACTTTCACTTGCCATCATAGGTATGTCAACAACAGCTACCCCATTCATTTCTTATGTTTAATCAGTCTGCGTTGCCACTATTCTCTTGGATGAAACACCTACATTTTTACTGTTATTTCTTGATTGAACATTATTTTTCGCCTTGCACTTTCCGAAGCAATGTGATTCACGATATGCCTCTTCACCATATATGGTTAATGGCCTTGATATAGGAAGATGATTATTGAACTACAAGAACATATTAATAGTTAAACACACATTACGATCCCTCACACTATAAAATAAAAGAATAATTAGATACCATTTAAAATTAGTGCATATTTATTGTTGGTGGTGTATTCAACGTTTTCTTAGATTTTTTTACCTATGACCGAAATAGTTGTTTTCTTGATGAGAAGTGACATTACGAGATAAGGGTTCCAACTGTGTTGCAGTTTCATCATTTAGTGGACTTCTTATCTTTCCATATTCAACACCAAGTTGACTTCTAATATTCAAGTCCAGGTATCTTCTTTCTTTAAAATTTTGGAAAGTACCTTCTGACCTCATAACAAGTTTGAAACATTGTGCTCGCATCTCATTTACAAGACACACTTTTTCATCTACAAATGTGTTTCTATACTCCTTAGGAACTCCTCTTCCTCCTTGGTTGTTATTCAAAATTTTCATTTCCCTATGCTTACATTCCATTACTTCATTCCGTAACCATCCTAAATTACAAGGATGAAAAAACCTATTCATCTGAAGAGCATGGGCCCCTTGGATATGCATATAAGGAACCATCTCATCTCCCAAATAACAAGATCACAACCAAAGACACTTACTAGCAAGGAATCCAATCCTGCAATGATAGTGGATCAATTTTTTTTTATCGTAAATGAATAATACCACCATGCTGAAATACATAATACTATAAACTTATTAGAAATTGGTGTACCTTTCCTCATATTCATACCTATCATCCCCTACACACCCTTGCAATTGCAACATGTGGAATTCTTTGTAACACTTCCACATCCTCACCAAATTTGTATACTTTTCTTCATTTGGTAGGCCTTCAATAACATACAAGCACAACATTTCATTGTACATGACATATTACTTATTTTCTATTATAATTTCTTAAAAATCATATCCAACTTCACTATTATGCAATCATAAAATCATCACTTATTGTTAGTCAAAACCGAAATTGAAAATATTGGACATGCTAACATAATTATTATACCTTTAAAATTCCCTCATGTCGAATTAGGATCTTGCTTGATGCATATCCCTCTGATTTCCCATAGTTAAGATCATTGTACTCTTGTATTTTATAATGGTATGGTTCCCTGGGCTTACATGGAACCCCAATTTTCTCCATCACCTCCCAAATTTGAAAAAAAATCATTTTCTGAGTCCCTGTAGTTGGATGAACCTTGTCATAATATTGTGCAATTTTTTTAATTTCACGAAACATATTAAAAAAAAATGTAATTCCATCATGTCGACCACAATATAGAAGATTGGACATTGATCCAGGAGTCAGCTGTAATTAGAAGCACATGTTCCACTAGGAATGAATTACTTAAATAATAAGAATTTCCATCTATAGTAAAGAAATAACTATGAAAGCATGTACCTTTTCAGCATTTGTTCTATTCATGGGATACTTTTTCATAATATTCAATTCTCTACCGCATAAGGCTGGTTGAATGTCTGTAATACGCTCATCCAAATTTTATTCCCATCCTTCAATGATTTTTTCCAAAACAGGATTCAATTCCTAAAGTTTTAAAACAAAGTAAGATTAAGAAAGTCATGGCAAGATATCAACAAAAATGTCAACTTTCAATAAATCTGTATAGCTTACTATGAGCAAGTTTGGCGACATTGCATAAAAATTGGGAATACTATGCATGGTATCCCCATCTTGGATTTTGATTTCATATGTAACCATGTGTATAGGTTTTTTATGGCACATGAACCAATGACAAAAATTGTTCCCCATTGGAGAAACAATATTATTGCAAACTAAACTACATATGGCCACTAGATCATGGAACTCAAACAAATCCACTTTCACTACCCTTCCATTTGTCATTAGGATCCCATCTTGTGAAAGCTTGTTTATTTGTTTCATTAAGTTCCTCATTTATCGGATTAGCAACATGTGTTAAAACCTACTTATATTCTTCCTTTCCATCCCATTTTCCAAGTCTTACACAAGACATCAAGCCACTATATTCTAGTAACTCAAATAGTATCTCACATACCTTCCCACGTCGATCATAATGCACACGAGAATCAATACCAAACTTGAAAGAAACATCAATGACTCTACTTCCAGTACTCCTTTCATATGACTCAACCATAAAGGAAGCATATGACTTTACTTGCTTCACTCTCACTCCATATGTGAGACCATCAATTCTCTCCCAATACATATCAATATCCTCAACTTCTTTGCTCCACTTTTTCATCTCCTTGGAAACTAAAGCTGGACTAACCCCCCTGCAATACACTATGCGGTTAATCCACTTCAGACATTGCAAAGCTTTATGTGTCATGCTTGATTCAATAAATACAAAATCCATATTCCTAGGCATAAAATAGTTACGTATCTCTTGCATAATAACTGATTGAATTTTATGAATCACTCCATCTAGTTGTTCAAGAACATCCTCAATTTTAGAATCTTGACTATAGTTTTTGCTCATGAAGTACCCAATTCCAGAAATAATGTCACTTTCATCTACATCTTGAAGTAACTTCCCGGAAAACCATCTACCAATTTCCTTAATTTTTTTCTTCCCCTCATTTATTCTGCGGTGAAACCATCCAGACTGCTTCTTAAGACTCAATAAGGATGCCGTTAATCAGTTTCCCATTGACGTTCTCATAGCATGTGTACTTTGATCTATTGAACACCTTTCAAGCATTTCTACTGAAGCTTGTACATATTCAGAATTTTTATTTTCTGTAGGTGCATTTCTATCCATTTTCTCATGAAAGGTAGTTCTCTCAGTTGTTTCATGACTTCTAGTTGTATGCAAATTCTCAAGGGATGCATGTTGTAATTGTTTTCTAGTAGGTAGGACTACAATTTCATTCCCTTCAACCGTAATTGGAGACAAATACAACCTAGGTTGTTGAGCAAAACAACCTTCTATACTTTGATATGAATTATTTGTAAGGGTAACGGCATCAACGAATGATATTTGAGGGACATTTGGGACCACATTATGTGAAACGGAGTTAATATTCTGGTAAAGAGCTCTATCTCGTACATTACCATTCCCCTCAACTGTAACTAGAGAGAAAGGATTCCTGGGTTATTGAGCAACATTTTTGTTTGTCACAGCATCAACAAATGATATTTGATGTACGTTTGGGACCACATTATGTGAAACAGAGTTAATAGTCTGGTAAAGAGATTTATGTTGTACATTACCATTCCCATCAACTGCAATTGGAGATGAAGGATTTTTGGGTTATGAAGCAACATTGTTGTTTGTCACGACATAAACAACTGATATTTGAGGGATGTTTGGGACTACATTATGTGAAACATCATCAATATTCAAGTAAAGATATCTATATTTTAAATTACCATTCCTCTCAACTGTAACTGGAAAGAAAGGTTGACTGGGTTGTTGAGCAACATTGTTCTTTGTTACAGCATCAACAACTGATATTTGAGGGACATTTGGGACCACATTATGTGATATAGAGTTAATATTCTGGTTAAGAGCTCTATGTTGTACATGACCATTCCCCTCAACTATAATTGCATATGAATGTTTCCTGGATTATTGAGCAACATTGTTGTTTGTCACAACATCAAGAGCTAATATTTGAGGGAGGTTTGGGACCACATTATGTGAAACAACAGGAATATTACGGTAAAGAGCTCTATATTGTATATTACCTTTCCCCTCAACTATAACTAGAGAGAAAGGTTTCCTGGGTTGTGGAGCAACATTGTTGTTTGTTACAACATCAATAGATGATATTTGAGGAACGTTTGGGACCACATTATGTGAAATAGAGTTAATATTCTGGTAAAGATCTCTATCTTGTACATTACCATTCACCTCAACTGTAATTGGAGACAAAGGATTCCTGAGTTGTTGAGCAACATTGTTGTTTGTCACACCTTCCTTACATAGAGCACATCTAGTTTCAAAAGTTGCTATGTGATTTCCTGTTGTTTGAGTAAAAATTCATTCTAATATTTCATGGTATGGAGTTTTGATCTGTAAATGCTTGACATTGTTGATGGGAAGCATGAATAGAATCTCTTTTACCCCCAACAGGATTGAATTGAAGGAAAATGTTATGTGCTGTCAAAACTGAAAGATTATGCAATTCTACTTCCTTATGTCGACCTCTCTTTCGTGGAATATTTTGTTCAGGTGAGAGGTTTGAATGATCCATTGAAAGGTTATTCTGAATAATCAACAAAATAGTAAACATTAATACCCAATATAAAATTATGTATAAAAAATACTTCTTTGGGGTCATAAATAAATTATGTGTGTGTATAAGAACATTGCGAGAAGAAACATATAAATCAAGCACTAGATACCCTCATGATCCTAACAGAAGTTGTGTAGCAACTCTAACAAGGCTTCCATGATGAGTGTTAAATGTGATCAAAGGAATATACTCGATCAAGGCATTCCAATTTTGATGGAGATCATTTTTACAACAACTATCATAACATTTTTTAAGACTAGATGGTAGTGCTACCGAAACTGGTTGTCTCACAACTTCCTGTAGCGCACTCCATACAGAAAAATGCAAAAGCACTACTTGATGTCCTGGGAAAATAATTTTCACATTATTTTTCCAATTTTGAATTTCTAGTGCATACAACAAGGATATAACGTCTTCAAGTAGACTCAAAAAGTATATAACCTCTTCAAGTAGCCTCAACCTCAATAGCTTGCATTTTAGTGAACTAAGTGGGCATTTCACATTTAGAAAGAAGCCTTGTAGTGTTTTTGCACCGCAGGCATATTTTTTGCAAAAAATGAAAAATAAAGGTACATGAATGTGCCAAACAATAAAAAAAACTATATCCGACTGAGATCACTAAAAAATACTAAATGAAAAGGGTTGGGCGTGCATTTTACTGAACTAGTCAGTTACAGTTCAAAACAAAAATGTTACAATTTTCAAAACTTTACTGTACACAAACTGTGAGGAACCTCCAACAATTAATTAATGAAAATGCACGATATATCAGAAATAATAGAACACATAATAGATTTATTGATTGCGGGCCACTTCGAGAAGGAAACCTCTTTTGATCAATCTCAATAAAAATAACTTATCGATGCCTTCATTGGCCTCAACATGTACTTATATACTAAGTCTATGCGCCAATACTATGGATCAATACCATGGAACATATAATACTACGGGATGACTTATAAAGCATATGCACCCAATACTATGGATCAATACCATGGAACATATAATACTACGGGACGACTTACAAAGCATATTCGTCCAACAACAATATACTGACAAAGTAAAGAGAAGGGTTGACACAGGTTCCTAACGTCCCCTCCCCTTAGAAAAAGTTTTTTCCTCAAAGCTTTAGATGTGGAAATTGATGCTGAACCTGAAGGAGTGGTTCCCATGTAGCATCCTCTGGTTGCATCCCGTGCCACTGAATTAATACCCCTGTGATAGATCGAGAGTGAAGCTGGTGAGTGCACTTATTGAGGATGGGCTCCAGCTCCAAAAGGATGGATCCTTCATTATCCAGTTCAAGTAAAATAGTTTTTCCTCTAATGTTGGTGCCAAGAAATTTCGTTAGACAAGAGACATGAAATTCTGGATGAATGCAGGAAGAAGGAGGAAGTTCCAATTTATAAGCAGCAGACCCAATATTTTTAAGAACCTTATAGGGCCCATAGAACTTTGGGGCGAGCTTATGACGCCCTGTGAGTTTTAGGGAGGATTGCTTGGAAGGTTGTATACGAATAAAAACCATATCACCTTATTGAAAAGTGTGCTCAGAACGATGTTGATCGGTTTGTTGTTTCATTCGAATTCTCGCCATGTGAAGATTGTCCTGCAAAATTCGAAGAATCGAATAGCGGTTTCGAAGAACCGAGTCAATTTCCTGAGCTGGCGAAATGCTAAGGGTGTATGGAAGAAGAACTGTCGATGCCTGACCATAGATTGCTTCATATGGAGTCATTTTAGATGTAGTATTGTACCACCATTCAGCGAGAGGGATAAACTTCTCCCATTGAGGTTTTTGTTCGGAGGTGAAGCAATAAAGATAAGCTTCCAAACATTTATTGGCAATTTCAGTCGGACCATTTTTTTGTGGGTGAGACCCTGAACTCATCTTCAGTTTGGTGCCAGTGTGGCAAAATAGTTCTGTCCAAAAATTACTGGTGAAAGTTGCATCGCGATCCAAGACAATGGAAGAAGGGATTTCATGAAGACGAAAGATATAGTCCAGGAAAATTTGGGCGACTGACGAGGATGTATAGGGATGGATGAGGGCACAAAATTGACTATATTTGTAGAGGCGAGCAACCACAACCAAAATCACTATCTTCCCTCCAGATTTAGGGAGCCCTTCAATGAAATCCATAGAAATATCTATCCAAATCCGTGTAGGGATGGGAAAGGGTTCTAGCAATCCTAAAAGGAGTGTCGTTTCACCCTTGTTGAGCTAGAAATTATCACATTCAGACACCATCTATTGAATTGTCATTTTCATTCCCTGCCAAAAGAAGTTACGATGTGTCTGTTGATACATTTCATTAGAGAAATTTTGAGGTAAAAATGGGCCTCAAAACAAAGAAAATGTACTATAAAAATCAACCAATCACATTCTAGTAGATGACATCATCCCCCATGGTTGAGGTGACATTGCATGAGTTAAGAATGCTTATTTGTCAAATTTTCTATGGTGGATGAAAGCCCATAGTTAACCAAGGTAGTGGTATAAGTACTTTTAGGTCATAAAGTAAAGTACTCATAATGAGTCCTTTAACATGTTTTCATAAAATAATATTATTGTCATTTTCAAGTAAAGTACTCATAATGAATGTCTTTTCACACTTTTTTTTCCTTTCACACTTTCTCATAAAATAATATTATTGTCATTTTCAAGTAAAGTACTCATAATTCATAAAGAAATTCATTTCGAATTTTTTTCCTTTCACATTTTTTTATAAAATAATATATTGACATTTTCATGTTTTTAATTTTAAATTATATATTCCCTCCATTCTATTTAATATCATAATGCCAAACTAATTTATAAGTATATATATATATATATATATATATATATATATATATATATATATATATATATCCTTGTACTTTTAAAATAAAATAAATCCATGAATGATATTAATATGAAAAAGTTATGTTAGTTATGCAATGTAGATTATAATAATATTATTAACATTTTACATGCAAATAAATTTTCAATTAAATCTATCCATTGGTTGTAGCTTGGGTGGTTGGGAGGAAATATTGTTTCCCTCCCCACCCAGGTTCAATTCTTGTAAGTGACATGATGCTCTTTGTTGGAGCATAGGCCGCAGCTATGATAAAGCTGCCAAAGTTTGAGGAAAAAGCACTAAGTTTTGAAGGAAAAGTGCTAATTTTGAGGGAAAGCACCATTTTTGGGCAGAAATGAACAGTGCGCGGAATGACGCCAGATGGACGAGCTCACCGCAGATTGCGGGCCGGAAATCGCGGAGCTCGCACGCACAAGTCAAAGGAAAGAGTAAATAAGGTGATCGAGTAGAAAGCTCAACCACCACAATAAATGAAGTGGCAGAAGAGGGATCAGCTACCCTCATTAAGGCAAAGTACAAGAGTTATGGTTGCTCGGACCAAGGAAGAGCAACGGGCCGAAGCATTGAAGGAGAAGGATAAGGAGCAAAGAACGATGAAGCGGTGCCCATACCCGCGATCTGCGCCAGAAATCGCAGAGTCTGCAGGAAGCTGCGACGTGACTGCAAGAGGCGCCTACAGTACACCTAGCCGTGTCAGTGGTTAGGGTTTTGGGGGATCACTGTTGGGGAAAGGCCCACAGTTTTGTAAAGGTGCAACCCTGAGGGCCACCTATATATATGTGTAATTGAAAAAGGGAAAAGGGTTGGTTAGGTGGTTAGATAGTTGATAGTCACTGAGTCATTTGTATTGCTGTGTCTTGTAAAGTTGTTAATGATCATTTTTGTGCATGTAAGAAGGCCGCGATCTCGTAGGAGACTGCTTGACGTAAAGGCCATTGTATGTATAGACCAGTCGAAAGAGGACTGAGAGGGGAATGTAATGGTATGTCTTTGTCATTGTAATATATGTAGAAGAAGAGAATAGATCTAAGAGAAGGGCTCCGAGCTGTGTTCGTGGAGTTTCCTAGAAAGATCTAAGGCTGCAGCTGTGTGCGCAACAGAACTGTGTTATCCCCATCTCAAGATAATATAAAACACAGTTGCCGTGGACGTGGCTTCCCACCTGGAAGTGAACCACATAATTCTTGTTGTTTTGGTGATGTTTTACGTGATTGCATCTCTTTGCTTTATTGTCTATGTTTCCATGAATGTTTCGCTATCTTCATGAATGAGTATGTAAAGTAAATCCTTGAAGCTCCCTTAGAAGTGTACTTGTGCATTTTCGAAGGAGTCTGTAAGAATACTGTCGTCACAGCGCTTAAGGAGTGTGTTACTGCGCTGTGGTGCAAGGGCAGAGACGATACGTAGTGTGTCGGAGGTAGCGGGTAAAAGACTAGTGCGCAGGTGTGGAGCTACCGCGCACTTCGGGCTGAGAAGAGTGAGTTCCCGCACTGTAGCGCTGTAAGACCTGTGGAAGAGTAAGTGCTCTGTTCTGGGGTTACCTCCAAGCAGGAAAGACAGAAGACTGTAGACTCCACACCGCCTAGGTTAAGGAAACCTGATTCCTTATCCCCCCCATAGCCACTTCGGGTGAGACTTCGGGCTGCTACGCAGCTCGTTGCCGAAAGGGCCAGTGTGCCAAAGGGGTTTTTGTTGCTATGCATCCTGAAAACCCGGGTCTGTCCAGAAAAGCAGCCAACAAATGGTTTCGTTTCCCAACAAATGATTCCATTGCCGGCTTTAACCCTATTATTTTGAAGGCAATGTGGTGCTGGAATCCTAAAGCTAAAGAAATTCAAGAGTAGTTTGATTCAAAGGCTAGAGAGTTCACTGAACGTGAAAATAGAAGCCCTAGGCTTCAGACAGAGGACTGGTTGTAGAAGCATATTTATACTGAGCTTCACGAAATCTTCTTTGTAACATTTCCAATCGAGTTGCATGAGTGGGTATCCAAGCTAGCAGATACTGAACCCACTGTGCATGTTGATCAACCTATCGTTTGGAGATCTGAGCTAGTTAGCATTTTGAAGGGGGTAGATAATCCTTTGTCCCGCGCAGTAGACTTTTGGTTGAACAGTCTGCTGGAAGGCTTCATCATCGAGTTTTCAGTAGATACGAGAAAGAGCTTCAGCGAGGCTGAGAGGAGCTTCTTCAAAGCATACAGGGGTAAGTTCTTAAATTCTCTGAACTTGTGGATTAAAATGCTCTTATATGAAAAAGGAAAATTATGCATAGCTTCCGATGAATAGCATAGAGAAGTAATGTCTGCAAATTCTGATAGTGATCTTGAAGTTATTGGTTGCACTCGTAGTGGAAAACGGTATAAAGTAGGCCTCGACCAGCATTCTTTTGAGTCTAGCCCAGAAGATAGTCGAGCTCGTAGAGCGATCCATATGGAGAGACAAGGGAGTGCTCATATCCCTTACACCCTTTTACACCGCAAAAGCCAGACGGGGCTCAGCATAACCCCGTAGTAACAACCTCTAGTAGCCCGCATGGTACTTCTAGTACCTCAGCCCCACCTTTGTTTAACCATCCCGGAGGCAGTGCCACAGCACCTCCACATCAACCTAGCGCAAGAAGGATGGGTGATGACATGAAGCTACCAACCTTTAGAGGAACAGGGCTAGAAGACCCTAAGCAGCACTGGTTTCTATGTGAAGCCATTTGGACGATTAAGCAAATTAATGATGATGATGTTAAGCTGGTTCAGCTAGCAACCACACTAAGAGAGAGAGCCTTAACCTGGTTTATGAAATACTCAACAGCACAGAATAGGACGCTTGCTGATGTAAGAAGTGCTATGATTAAAGAATTCAAGAAACCTAAATTAGAATCACAATGCATAACAGAACTCAAAGACATAAAACAGTTACCTACAGAATCAGTATGGGACTTTGACCAGAAGTTCAAAGCCTTGATAGATCAAGTAAGCTTTGAGTTTGCACCGCAACAGCATAAGGAATGGTTCATTGCTGCGCTGCTTCCTCATATTAGACTTCCTCTTATGCAACAGAATCTCACTACTCAAGAACAAGCTCTAGAGATGGATATGAAACTAGAAACTTCACCAATTGCTGGAACAAGCAACGATGTTGCGCAGTTGCAGAACCAAATAGCAAACCTAACCTTGCAAGTGCATTATATTAAGAAAGGAAAGGATGTTAAAGAAGAAATTTGGTGTACAAAGTGTAGAGCACAAGGAAATTCAAAGGACCATTGTCCTGTTTTCATAGATTATATTGCGACCGGAGCACCTAACCCTTTACCACAGGCTCAGGGGCCTTGGTGTGAAATCTGTAGAACTACAGGCCACAAACCACAAGAGTGTCACTTGTTACAGAAATATGTACAAACTCCAAAGAATCTATATTGCAATTTCTGTAAATCAGTAGGCCATGATGAGAACAATTGCAGAGCATATGACCTTATGATAGAAAGAAAAAATGATGTTTATAGAGTACAGTCAGAACCACAGGGACCCACAGCAGGTCCGCAGTATGAACAAGCTCGCGAAGGCCGAGGAGGAAATTACAGGGGTCGAGGATGCACAGGAGGTTTTGGTCGTGGAAGAGCACAGATCACTTGCTATAACTGCGGAGCTCAAGGCCATTATGTAAAATTAGTCACAGCAGATCTAATGAACAAGTAAATCAATCACAACAGATGAACATAGAAAATATGGTGCAAAACTGTGCAAAACATGCAGCAGTGCTCAATATCCCAGAAAGGGTGAATGAATTACAATACAAACTGTCACAATGACAGAGCAATTCGAATTGCCTAAGGAGGTCATTCGAATCACTGAATGGAGTAGCTTGACTCCAACTAGGAGTCCTCATCAATCAATCGGTGGTGCTCATCAATGCACAACAACCAGTCATCCAGGTGTCAATCTGAGTCTAACTGAGTGTAATAAGTGTAACTGAAGTGTGTAGCACTGATTAAGGATCAGGAGGCTCAGTGGGGGCGCATGGGAGGCTAACTGAAGTCAGAACAAGTCATCTAGTCAATCTGGAGGTCCAACGGAAGTGAAACAGTCAGTCGGGAGTGAAACTAGCCTCAAATCAGGGAGAATCGGAGCTAACTAAATGTAACTGAAGTGGAACTGCAGTGGTAGGTGAACAAGTGCGCCTTTCTCTGGCAGTAGGTGAGAAGTGGGCGCCTTTCAGCCTAGGAGGGATAAAACTCTGTGTTAAGTGGCTCCCGGGTGCTAGAATGAAGTGGATAAGGTGCTGGAGGCATCAAACTGGTGACTGGGATGCATGCAAGTGCATGCAGGTGCATGCAAACCCTAGATTCTGCATGCAAACCCTAATTGCATGCAAGATCCTGGAAAAGATGATGTGGATATCCGAACACCCCCCCTCAAGCTAGACTATGATGTGCCAACAAAAATAATGTGGGGCCCTGGTAACTAAGACCAAAGGTCACCCCAATACAATAATCCAAAAAATGCTGAAAATAAACTAAGTGAGGAAAGAGGGAAAACCCAGTGGGAAGAAAGCCCCCCCTCAAGCTAAAGCATAATAATGAATCAATCTGTCTCCACCATGATGGAACTCACCCCCAACAGTGAACGGAGGTAAGAGAACTTCTTCTCAGTGAAGCTCTTGGTGAAGATGTCTGCAATTTGCTCATCAGTAGGGCAATATTGCAGAATGATGGTGCGGTCATGCACCAACTGTCGAATGTAATGCATATGAATCTCAATGTGTTTGGTCCTCTGCCACTGAACTGGATCTGTGGAGATCTTTATAGCACTTTGATTGTCACAAAATAGGACAGTCGAAGTAGTGCCACCAAAACCAAACTCGGAAAGAATACCCTGCAACCAAACTGCCTGAATGCAGGCATTGACTGCCCCTCGATACTCTGCCTCTGCTGAAGAAAGTGCAATGGCTGCTTGCTTTTTGCTGGACCAGCAAATAGCACCATGACCAATCATGAAAACATAACCGGAAGTGGACTTCCGATCAATGCTATCACCTGCCCAATCTGAATCAGTAAAACCAATGAAATCTAGCTCAGAATCTGCAGCATAATGTATGCCAAACTGTTTCGTACCTTGCACATAATGCAAGATCCGCTTGGCTGCTCGCCAATGAAGCTCATGTGGCTGCTGCATATATCTTGACACGGCACTCACGGCATATGAGATATCAGGCCGTGAGTGTGTCAAATAAAGTAGTGAACCAATCAACTGTCGATACATACTGCAATCTGCAAGCGGTGTGGAATCTCCCTCCTCAAGACTGATTCCTGAGAGGAATGGGAATGGGGCTGCCTTACATTCAGCCATATTAAACTTCAATAACAGGTCGGAAGCATATTTTTTCTGATATATAGTGATCCCATCAAAATTTTGAGCTATCTCCAAGCCCAAAAAATGACTCAGCAAGCCCAAATTGCTCATGTCAAAAGCTAGATTTAAGGCAGATTTTAGCTTGTTTATTGAAGTAAGTGTGCTACCAGTAATAAGCAGATCATCAACATAAAGTACAATAACCAACAAATTACCTTTAACTCGCTGAAGATACACATTCGGATCAGATTTGCACCTTTGGAAATTCTGAGAAAGAAGGAAGGAGTCCATCTTTGTGTACCAAGCTCTTGGGGCCTGTTTTAACCCGTACAAAGATTTCTTCAATCTACAAACCAATGATGGATCTGATGTATAACCCTCTGGCTGCTGCATATAGACCTATTCAGCAAGGTCTCCATGTAAAAATTCACTCTTCACATCCATGTGGTGCACTTCCCAGTGCTTGGATGCGGCAATAGCTAAAACAAGGCGGATGGAATCCATCTTTGCAACCGGTGCAAAGGTCTCAGTGTAGTCCACTCCTTGGACTTGGGAAAAACCTTTTGACACCAAACTTGCTTTATATTTGCTGATAGTGCCATCAGCAACAACTTTAGTATGGTATACCCATTTACACTTCACTAATTTTCTTCCAGGTGGAAGAGAAACTAGCTCCCATGTGTTGTTCTTTTGAAGAGAACTGTACTCTTCGTCCATGGCACTTTTCCATCTCGGATCTCGATGGGCTGAATAGTATGATGTAGGATCTGAACCAGCCATCAAATAAAAAATCTCAGGAAGAAATGGATCAGCAATAGAAAGAGCCATACCTTCTCTTTGAAAGTCTCCTCTTGTTCGTCTCGGATCAGCAGGATTTCCAAGATTCGAACCAGCAGAATGTAGAGTATTTTGGGCCCACTTTGGTAACTGAGGAGGATCATAATGATCGGATTCCGAACCTGATATGTCATGATCATCATATGCTGCTACAATATCAGAAATATCAGAACTCATACCTTCATTATAGCTGCTCGGATCTTCTTCTTGTGAAGGCGGTGAATCGGCAGTCTTCTCCTCGACTAGTTGCAATTCTTGAAGCGGTTCTTCAAATTGCACACTGCGCTCTATGAATATTTTTTTAGATCTGATATCCATGAGTTTATATGCTTTTGATTCTTCCCCATATCCTATCAATATGCACTCGATACTTTGTGGATCCAAAGCTCGTCTCTTCTCAGAAGGAATTCTAGCCCATGCAGTAGAGCCAAAAACTCTCAAATTTGACACATCCGGTTTGTGACCAAAGAATGCTTCGAAAGGAGTCATACCTTTCACGGATGAATGTGGAACACGGTTCTATATATATGCAGCAACATTGATTGCTTCAGCACAAAGATTTGCAGCCAAACCTTTCGATTCAATCATGCATGTAGCCATCTCTTTCAGTGACCGATTTTTCCTTTCCGCTACACCGTTCTGCTGGGGTGTGTAGGGAACTGTATGTTGGATGTTAATTCCGCTTTGGGCACAAAGTTGCAGCAACTCGGACTTGATATATTCCCCACCATTATCAGATCTAAGAGCTTTGATCTTGCTCTCAGTGGCGGTCTCAACAGAAGCCTTAAAATCCTTGAATTTTCCAAGCACTTCTGACTTGTTTTTGAGAAAGAATACCCATGTAAAGCGAGAAAAATCGTCAATAAATGTCAAAACATACCTTGAACCATTTAATGACATATGGGTCAGCGGACCACTGATATCAGAATGGATCAATCCCAAAATAGTAGAAGCTCTGCTAGCTTTGCCGCGGTCGAATCTGTGCTCGGGGTGCTTCCCAATAATGCAACCAGTGCATATTCCCTTCGAGGAACGGAGTTGTGGAAGCCCATCTACCATGGATTTATTTGATAGCAGTAGCAAATACTTATAATTTAGATGTCCAAATCTTTCATGCCAAATCCTACTAACCTCATTACCATGTGTGCGAAGAGCAGTGGGCTTTGCAAGCGGAATAAAGTGCGAAAACTCATAGCATTTTGCAGTGTGGTTTGCCTTTCCAACCGCAACTAGTCTTCCACTTTTGATATCAGAAATTTCAACTGTATTAGGGATGAATGTGACTTGATTTGGTTCACCAGTATGTGTCATTTGATACACAGAAAGGAGATTTGAAGCCAAGGAAGGCACATAGAGAACATTCTGAAAGCTTCCATGTTCTACATGAATCGTACCTTTTCCCTTTGAAGAAATTTTTGAGTCATCTCCCAAATGGATGGGGATGGAGCTGTTTGGATCGAATGAGGAAAAAGAATCAATATTTGCAGCCATATGATTTGATGCACCCGAATCTATCAAGAGAGTAGTGGGCTTCGAAACCGTTGCCATGAGTGCTTGTCCTCTTTCATGATCATCATTCCTATCCTTCTTCCTTGCACCGTCAGGAAGGGTTATGTTGTTCTTTTCCAAAAGGAGGGCCATTTGATCTATAGTCTTCTTCATACATGAACTTTCGGGATGAAATCCACGGTTACAATAAGTACATTTAGATTTTTGGTTACCTTCTTTGCCCTTTTGCTTGGATTTCGAACTGGATGGTGCATCCGTTTGCTTGCCTTTGTCTTTTTGCTTGTGAGGCTCGAATTTGGGCTTCTCCTTCTTTTCTTTCCTTTACCATTCGAGATCTTGGGTCCTTGAACAAATAGGGATGAATCTTTGGAGCTTATGGACCCCATTTGAATCAACTTGTCATGCTCTTTTGTAACGGACTCAATGAAGGCATTCAAGGTAGGCATCTTCCAATTCGGGGTAGTTAGCCGACCGGAATTGAAAGTAGAGACAAATACCGAATAATATTTTCCAAGCTTGCTTAGAATGGAGAGGATCAACTGTTTATCCTCTTTGATAACACCACTGTTCTTCAATTGCAAGTTCAAGTTCTTGAATTTTGTGAAGAATTCATTGATGGTCTCGAAATTCTCAGGATTAAGGCCAATCAATTCATTCTCTAATTGAAAAGCCCTAAGCTCATCCTGCTTGCCGAATAGTGTTTCAAGTTGCTCCCTTATGGCTTTTGGAGTCTTCAATCCGCTGAGATGGAAGTGAAGATCTTTGGAGATGGAGAGACAAAGAAGACCATAAGCTTCATCAAGCTTGTTGTAGTGTTTGGTTCTATCTAATAGATTGTTTGGCTCCAATTCAAGACCAATAGTGACTCGGTAGTAACCTTTTGAACGTAATATGATCTCCATATCATCTTTCCAATCAAAATAATTGAATGGGGTGAGGATAGGCTTTGAAGAAGAGTATTCCATTGCTAGGAGTGAGTCAACTGATGAAGAGGAAGCTTGCATGCACACTATAGCGAATGCAATTGCTGTAGGGAAGCTTGCATGCAAAATGGAGCAAGTGCAATTGATGGAGACAATAAACCTGCAAATCACATAAAACCAAGAACCGTAAGGTCGAACAATCCACCCTTTGAGAGTTGCATCACACCTGGGATTGGATTTCAAGCAATGTTGAATGGGTCCAATGTATCAGATCCAGGAATTATGTGGTAACTCAAGCTTCTGGAGTGGTATTGGAATAATTTTCAAGCTTTGCATGCACAGGAGTGAATGCCCTTGAGATATCTCATGCCAAACTTTTTGCAATTTTTAGCAATTCAGTCAAATCTTCTTGTACAAACACCTGTAGAAAAGAGATCTTGTCCCTGCAATGGCTCTGATACCATGTAAAATTAGTCACAGCAGATCTAATGAACAAGTAAATCAATCACAACAGATGAACATAGAAAATATGGTGCAAAACTGTGCAAAACATGCAGCAGTGCTCAATATCCCAGAAAGGGTGAATGAATTACAATAAAAACTGTCACAATGACAGAGCAATTCGAATTGCCTAAGGAGGTCATTCAAATCACTGAATGGAGTAGCTTGACTCCCACTAGGAGTCCTCATCAATCAATCGGTGGTGCTCATCAATGCACAACAACCAGTCATCCAGGTGTCAATCTGAGTCTAACTGAGTGTAATAAGTGTAACTGAAGTGTGTAGCACTGATTAAGGATCAGGAGGCTCAGTGGGGGCGCATGGGAGGCTAACTGAAGTCAGAACAAGTCATCTAGTCAATCTGGAGGTCCAACGGAAGTGAAACAGTCAGTCGGGAGTGAAACTAGCCTCAAATCAGGGAGAATCGGAGCTAACTGAATGTAACTGAAGTGGAACTGCAGTGGTAGGTGAACAAGTGCGCCCTTCTCTGGCAGTAGGTGAGAAGTGGGTGCCTTTCAGCCTAGGAGGGCTAAAACTCTGTGGTAAGTGGCTCCTGGGTGCTAGAATGAAGTGGATAAGGTGCTGGAGGCATCAAACTGGTGACTGGGATGCATGCAAACCCTAGATTCTGCATGCAAACCCTAATTGCATGCAAGATCCTGAAAAAGATGATGTGGATATCCGAACACATTATGCAAGGGATTGCCAAAACCCTACAACCACCTGTAGATACTGTAAATCTTATGATCATGTCATTGAAGAATGCCCTCAGTTGATGGCCAAGATGAAAGAAAAGAAGCCATAGGTTAACCAAAATATTCAATTGATTGCAGCAGAAAAAAGAGAACCAGATCCCACAATTAATATAGTGACGCATAGTGGTACAACCACTGGTGCGCCAGAGTCGGGAACTGGAAATCCAGCAACACAATGGGTGCACCGCGCTAATATTAAACCATCCCCGCTCGACCTACAGAAGAAAAAAGAAGCATTCAAGCAAGCTCAAGAGTATTTCTCTGATCCGCGAGCTTCAAGTTCTGTCCCATTACCGCACAATGATATCAGACCGCATGTGCCACGACAAGAGAACCCGATACGAGAGCAGGCCACTACATCTGGAAGGCCTGATGAGGAGGATACACTAGGCAGTTTTCATGCTTTCCTGAGAAGCTGCTTAAAGTTGTTGCACAATGAAAAAGCAACTATGGAACTCCAACACCTGTTGGACCAGTGTCAACAATCTGCTTCGATGAACACACTGCATCGTGCCGTTCATCATATCAGGAGTCATACTAGAACTGGAAGAGAGATGAGACTCACAGCGCAGATTGGAGCATTTGAAATGGACGAAGTCATTTTGGATTTAGGCTCAAAAGTTAATGTTCTCACCATGCAGACATGGGAACATATGGGTATCCCTCAGCTTATCAGATCTCTTATCCATCTAAGACTAGCAAATCAGCAACGAGTTTCTCCATTGGGCAGATTACCCAATGTACCCATTGATATTGAGGGAGTAACAAGTTCTGCAGACTTTGAAGTATTCAAAATTCTGGATGACAGTAGACCTTACCCAGCACTTTTAGGCATAGACTGGGCATTTGATAATCTGGCTATCATTAATTTGAAGAAAAGACAGATGACCTTTGAGGATGACCAGATTAGGGTCATTGCACCACTCGATCCCCTTCAAGGACCATGGTATATTGAACCCATTCAAGCAGAAGAAGAAGTGTGCCACATGGAAAGTTTGTATCAGATGACTGCTAGTCATAATGATTATGTCAATCCCACAGTGGACGGCCATATCAGCTGGCGATGCGATAGCTCATGCGCATCAGATTCAGAAGCAGGACTGGAAAACTAGCAGAATCGCTTACATGAGGTTTCTGCAAGGCGTTGCGCCATGATGACTAAATCCATTCGATGGATTGGCACAGAATTGAATAACACTCCAATGTTTGATGGTATAACTAGAGTAAGTGAATTCATACATGCATATGAACAAGAAATTCCAGATGAGTAGTGCATACAAGCATTGGATGTAGCACTGCACGCTACACCCACAAGATGGTGGGGTGCGCATAAAAAAAATATCGACACATGGAAAGACTGTCGCAGGTTGATACTGCGCAGATTTCAAGAGACTACAGCAAGAGTTTTGTGCAAATATGATGGAAAGAGTGACCCCAGGTCACACGTTGAAGCATGTATTCAGCAATGGTCAGATATTCCAGAGGATGAGTGGGTTCACCTATTCATCCACACGTTGGATATAGTTCCAAGGAACTGGTACACTGAAACAGAATTGCGCAGAGGCACTATCACTTGGCCTCTCATGATTGAAAGTTTTCAACTCACTTTCAGCTTTGAGTCAGAACATCCAAGCATCGATTAGGCTTGAAAGTGTATCAGAAAGAAGGTATTTGGACAATGTCCTTTACCAGAGTACTCTCAACCAGATTGGGCTGTCCAGATGGAACATGCCCTGGAATGCTATAATTTCATCGCTGGAGAAGAGGATGATGATCCTCGCAACATCAATATTCCAGAGTAAAAAGGGACGCGCAAAGTCGAAGTCCCTCAGCTTGATATCCCTGCCATTACAGAACACATCAAGCTCAAGAAGATTAACATTGGTACAGAAGCCGAACCCAAGTTTGCCTCTATAGGATATTATTGGGATGATCAAACTGTTGACCATATTGCAGATCTACTACATGAGTACCAAGATATCTTTCCTACCAAGTTTACAGAAATGAAAGGCATCCTAGGAGATTTAGGAGTTATGCGCATACCTTTGAAAGCGGACACTAATCCAGTAAAACAGCGCCCGTACAGGTTGAACCCACGATATAAAGAAAAGGTCAGAGAAGAAATTGATAAGATGCTCGTAGCTGGTATAATTGAGCCAGTAGAGGAAAGTGATTGGATTAGTCCTATGGTGGTACAAGAGAAAAAGACAAAAGGTGAAATAAGAATCTGCGTGGACCTGCGCAAGCTCAATGACGCATCAGCGCATGATCCATTTCCTACGCCCTTTATAGATGAAGTGCTTGACAATGTTGGAGGACAAGAGGCTTACTCCTTCACTGATGGATTTTCAAGATACCATCAGATCAGAATCCATCCAGAGGACTACCATAAGACCACTTTTGCGACTGAATGGGGCTCATTCCAGTATACGGTAATGCCCTTTGGTCTTAAAAACGCTCCTGCTATTTTCTCGAGAGTCGTTGTTGTTGTTTTTAAAGAATTCATTCATAAGTTTCTAGAAGTCTATTTTGATGACTGGACTATGTTTGGTTTACTAAAGAACCATATAGGGAATCTAAGGATGATGTTAGAAAAATGTAGACAGTATCAGATTTCCCTTAACTTGAAAAAATGTATCTTCTGTGCTCCTTTCGGTATTTTTTTGGGTCACATTGTATGCAGACAAGGACTCATGATGAATCCTGCGAAGGTTGCCATCATTGCTAACTTTCCTACGCCTAACTCAGTCAAACAATTGCGCACTACATTGGGACATATAGGATACTACAGGAAATTTATCAAGGGTTATGCAAAGATCACTGCACCTATGGAAAGACTGCTGAAAAAGGATTCGAAATTCCAATGGACAGAAGAATGCCAACAGAGCCTGGACACACTTAAAGGAAAGATGGTCACAGCACCTATTCTAGTTTTCCCAGACTGGATAAAACCCTTTCATGTTCATGTAGATGCTTCTTCCATAGCATTGGGGGTTGTACTGACACAACCGGGAGAAGGAGGTATTGACCACCCCATTGCTTACTCTAGCAGAAAGTTGTCTACAGCTGAGAAGAACTACACCACTACAGAAAGAGAAGGACTAGCTATGGTGTATGCTTTACAGAAGTTCAGACACTATCTATTGGGTGCTCATTTTAAAATGTATACTAACCATTCTGCCTTCAAATACTTGGTCAATAAGCCAGTGTTAGGGGGAATAATTTGCAGAGGGATACTCCTCTTCCAAGAGTATGATTTTGAGATTATTGTGAAGCTAGGTAGATTGAATGCAGGACCTGACCATTTATCTAGGATAGAGTCAGGGGAGGAACCTACAAATTTGGAGGACAATCTGCCTGATGCGCAGCTGTTTTTTGTTCAAGCAGCAGACGAGTATTACTTCGATATTCTTGAGTGTCTCACTACAGGACAAGCACCAGTTGAGTTCACAATGCAGTAGAAGAAACAACTTGTTGTCAAATCCGCAGACTTCACTTTGATAGCAGGCCAGCTCTATAAGTTGGACCCTGATGAAGTCTTGCGTAGATGCATTTTACCGCATGAGAAGAATTCCATAATCGCATAAATGACTGGAGATCCCTATGAGACCCTTGCCGTGGGGTTCAACCAGTACTTGAAAGAGCAATTTTAGGATTTGCATGCCTCTCAGGCCAATATCAAAAGTGCTCTGGACCTACACCTCGTGGAGTTGAATGGTCGCGCAGGATGAGTTGCGCAGACCCATGCGCCAACATTCGGCTCGTAGGTGCCGCAAGCATCTACAATCACCGAGCGGGTTGAAGTACCTACAGAAAGGCACACTGTCATCCACATCCCACCTGCAAGCATGACACTCCCAGATCCTTTGGCTGCACTGCAAGTAAGCGTAGTTGGCCCTGTTGAAATAAATTTGTCACTAATTCCATTGGAAACTCTACAGTTGGTTCAGGAGCAGGTCTCTACTAAGCTGAGAGCTAGGGACCTCTCCACATTCCATGCCAATCAAAGACTGCAGACGCAAGAAGTAGAGTTAAGGGCAGTTTATAAGGAGATCTCTACGCAGCTTGAACTTCACGAAGTGCAAGACACTGGGCTAAGGAATGTCATCAATGAAATCATCCAGGAGCTGCCAGCCTGCCAGATTCAACCAGACCTTCCTTTAGTTGAGAAAATGCAACGCATTGGCAGAAGGGCGCAAGCCCTAGAACAACAAGTAGCTTCTATAACTGAGGACCATAGAAAGCAGCTTGCCGAGTTAGAAGCTCGTGTCGTAGTGCCTCCCATAGATGAGAAGCAAGAACGACTTGAAGCACTGCGCATAGCTTCTACCCAAATGAAGTGCATAACAGATGAATCCCAGCAGTTAATGACGCAAGCTATGCAGGCTTGGGATGAGCTCAAGAAGCTCCCTTCCAAATTTTCCCTTTTGGAACAGGTGGAAGCAGCAGAACAGTCCCTAACTGTTCTGAATGAAGAAGCTAAGCCCTTGGAAGACTTAGCCAAACTGAGAAAGATGAGCGAACTCCGCAAAGTCCAGCAAGAACTGCACAGGCTCAGAAACAAAGATGCTACTCTCGCCAACATCATTCAGCCATTTATGGATGAGTATGCTAAACTTACTGCCCAAGCAGAGCCCAAGGTCAAAGCATTTGTTGAGTCTCAAGAGTTGGTCAATGGCACAGAAGGAGAAGAAGCTACTTTAGACCTGGTGCAGACAACCACGAAGTGCGTGCAAGACATGGACTCCTCTATTGCGCAGTGGAAGCAAGCCTTCACTGCGACCCAAGCCAAGTCAGATGCACAACTAAAACGACCGCAAGCTAGTGCGAGTGGCTCGAGGATGAGCCACAAGTAAGTGTTAGGGGCCTGTTGGAGCATAGGCCGCAGCTATGATAAAGCTGCCAAAGTTTGAGGAAAAAGCACTAAGTTTTTAAGGAAAAGTGCTAATTTTGAGGAAAAGCACCATTTTTGGGCAGAAATGAACAGTGCGCGTTACGGCGCCAGATGGACGAGCTCACCGTAGATTGCGGGCCGAAAATCGCGGATCTCGCGCGCACAAGTCAAAGGAAAGAGTAAATAAGGTGGTCGAGTAGAAAGCTTAACCACCACAATAAATGAAGCGGCAGAAGAGGGCTCAGCTACCCTCATTAAGGCAAAGTACAGGAGTTATGGTTTCTCGGACCAAGGAAGAGCAACGGGCCGAAGCATTGAAGGCGAAGGACAAGGAGCAAAGAACGATGAAGCGGCGCCCATACCCACGATCTGCGCCGAAAATCACGGAGTCTGCAGAAAGCTGCGACGTGACTGCAAGAGGCGCCTACAGTACACCTAGCCGTGTCAGTGGTTAGGGTTTTTGGGGATCACTGTTGGGGAAAGGCCCACAGTTTTGTAAAGGTGCGACCCTCAAGGCCACCTATATATATGTGTAATTGAAAAAGGGAAAAGGCTTGGTTAGGTGGTTAGATAGTTGATAGTCACTAAGTCATTTGTATTGATGTGTCTTGTAAAGCTGTTAATGATCATTTTTGTGCATGTAAGAAGGCCTCGATCTCGCAGGAGACTGCTTGGCGTAAAGGCCATTGTATGTATCGACCAGTCGAAAGAGGACTAAGAGGGAAATGTAATGGTACGTCTTTGTCATTGTAATATCTGTAGAAGAAGAGAATAGATCTAAGAGAAGGGCTCCCAGCTGTGTGCGTGGAGTTTCCTAGAAAGATCTAAGGCTGCAGCTATGTGCGCAGCAGAACTGTGTTATCCCCATCTCAAGATAATATAAAACACAGTTCCTGTGGACGTGGCTTCCCACCTGGAAGTGAACCACATAATTCTTGTTGTTGTGGTGATGTTTTACGTGATTGCATCTCTTTGCTTTATTGTCTATGTTTCCATGAATGTTTCTCTATCTTCATGAATGAGTATGTAAAGTAAATCCTTGAAGCTCCCTTAGAAGTGTACTTGTGCATTGTCGAAGGAGTCTGTAAGAACACTGTCTTCGCAGCTCTTAAGGAGTGTGTTACTGTGCTATGGCACAAGGGCAGAGACGATACATAGTGTGTTGGAGGTAGCGGGTAAAAGACTGGTGCACAGGTGCAGAGCTACCGCGCACTTCGGGCTGAGAAAAGTGAGTTCCCGTGCTGTAGCGTTGTCAGACCTGTGGAAGAGTAAGACGCTCTATTCTAGGGTTACCTCCAAGCAGGAAAGAGAGAAGACTGTAACCTCCACACCGCCTAGGTTAAGGAAACCTGATTCCTTAGCCCCCCCATAGACACTTCGGGTGAGACTTCGGGCTGTCGTTGCCGAAAGGGCCAGTGCCCCAAAGGGGTGTTTGTTGCTGCGCATCCTGAAAACCCGGGTCTGTCCAGAAAAGCAGCCAACACTCTTGTTAAGCCCTATTGTAATGATTGTATTTCAAGCTATCATTGATTCCTTGAGAATAGAAGGAAGGTGATTTTTCCACTGAAAAAAAAATTCAATTAAATCGCATTATATTAAATTGATGAGAAAAGTACTAAATATAAAAAGTCAACATAAATTAAAAAAATAGCTCTTAAATTTTTTTTTTTATTATTTAATTTCATTTGCAAGTTCAATACAAATAAATGTTAAAGGACAACAAATTTTTTGGAATTTACAATGAATCTTAGTCGCATCAATGTAGAGTTATTTATTAATTTGATTTCTAGTAAATTTTAAAAAGTAACTCAACCATGGTTATTTATATTGTGCATATAAAATAGTGTAGGAGGTGATGGGTCATATATACCTACCCCATAAAACCGCTAACTCATAATATTTTAATATATCTCATACTTGTTTAGTACATCTCATAGGAGGCCATTTTTTCACCTCAAAATCTCTCTAATGTGAGGAACCCAGAGTGCCCTGCCGATGGAGAAACATGGAGCTCATAGAAGACAGCCTGTTGAAGATCTGTGCTCTTGGGAAGCACCAGATGACCCTTGTATCTCAGGGAAGTACCATGCCAAGAGTAATGTGGTACAGTAGAAGGGATTTTGTCCAACCATTGGATTATTTGAGATAATGAGGAGTCATTAACATAACTCTGTTGAACAGATTGCAACCAATTTGGAACAAGCATAGAAATAGCTGAAAGATAAACTTTGTCATGAAATGTGTGAGAAAGAGAATCCACCACCAGATTTTCCTTACCCTTCTTGTAAGTGATCTCATAGGAATAACCCATGAGTTTTCTAACCCATTTCAGTTGTGCTGGGGTGGAGACTCATTGTTCTAAGAAATATTTCAAACTCTAGTGATCAGTCTTGATGCAGAAATAATTCCCTAATAGGTATGGTTGCCACTTTTATACTGCAATATGCAAAATAGCCATCATTTCCTTCTCATACAGAGAGGGGGATAAATTCTTAATGGAAAGGTCTCTTGAAGGTGGCAATCCCATTGGTTCAGCAAAGACACCTGCATATCTTACCAAAAAAATTTGTAGATCCAAAGGAGTAGTGGAGACCATTGATGGGTGCATCTAAATGGAAAGGATCTAAGGGATGACACCATGTGAATTATTCTTAAGGATATTTTCCATGCGATGTGAAATAATGATGCGAAGAGAGCCTGGTTGTAAGCCCGTCAATGTGTGTTTTTTCCCATTGATTAAAAACTGCATCCAAAGTCAGCAAAATCCCATAAGATGGGGCTAAGTGTGTGTAACCATTGAGCTCCCAAAACCACATCACATCCTCCTAATGCTAAGGAAAACATTTCAAAGTGCAGGTTATAATATCCCATAGAGATATTCACATTGCGACACTTCCACTTGCAAGGTAAGGTACCCCCATTGGTAATCACGACTTCAAAGTTGGAGCAAGGATGGACAAAACAATCAGCCTGTTTAGTGATCCAAGGGTCAATGAAGTTATGAGTGCTACCAGAATCAATGAGTATTGTAAGAGGGAGCTTCTTGAAATAGCCCCTGACCCACATGTTTTGTGGGGTGGTGACTCTGGCTAAAGCATGGAGAGATATCTCTAGGCGATCGTCTTGAGACAGAGGGTCAACTGGAGATTGTTGAATGTCGACCTGATCATCTATTGCATTTGGAGATTCTTCACCAAGTTTAGAGTCAAGCGAAGAATCCACATCCAAGAGATAGAGATTTTGCTCAACACATCTATGGCCCCGAGTGAATTTCTCATCACAATTATAACTAAGTCCTTTTTCTCTACGTGCCTACATCTCTGCTTCCAACAAATGCTTGATAGGAGTTGGTCGAGGAGATGGAGTGATGGAAGGTTGTTGGGAAAACATATTTCTGAATGGAACAAAAAGTGGATTTGGAGCGTTGTTGGGTTGTGATATTGTCCTCTTCCAACTTAGCCAACCCTAGGATTTCCATAATTGTGTTGGGACCAAAAATTTTAACCTCTGATCGGATTGCATCCTTGAGACCATTGATAAAACAACTCTTGTAGAATTCATTAGACAATCCTTTTGTGTGATTGGACAGTTTCTCAAATTCTGTCTAATACTCTCTCACAGAGCCAATTTGGAGAAGTTTAGTGAGTGCTTCTGTGAAGTCATCAAAAGCACTTGGACCAAATCATTTCAAAAAGAGTTGGCAAAAAAAATTTCAGTTTGGATCTTCATGAGCCTTGATGTACCAATGGTACCATTGAATGGATTCATGTTCCAAATGAAAGGATGCAAGTGGAACTTTGCTGACATCAAAGTATTATGTAGATTGAAATATTGTTCTACCTAGTATATCTATCTAGTTGGATCATTACCATTGAAGAGAGGAAAATCAAGCTTCGGCCCACGAAAAAATGCTGGAAGAAGAGAACCCAGTGTCTGCAGAATATTTTGGATGTCATTTATTGTTCATGGCTGAATGATGAAGATGGAGGCTGAGAAATTTTTCATCCAGATCTTGGAGTTTGGTTTTGAGGGCTGCAAGTTCTTCCTCCATGATTTTTTCTCTTATGCGGGTGACAACCATAACCAAGAGTTTTTTTTGTGTGAATGGGTAGAAAAACAAAAATATATGCTTCTTTTGTAAAGGAAAATTTGGATTTGGGAAAAAAATCTAATGGGTAATTGGGGTTTGACTAGGTTTTAAACACTTTTTGATGGACAAGGAATAAAAAATGGAGATTTCAGAAGCGGGGTGAAAGAATAAGAAAAGTTGTCAAAGAGGGACAAAGAAGCGGAAATAGGAAACGAACACTGTGGAAAAATTTAAAGGCGATTGGGTGAAAATCAAAGAATTTATGGAAAAAACACATAATGGATCTGCAACGGCGCGAAAGTGATATGCAACAGTTATGGACAGATGTAATTTGCAATTTATCAGCTGGCAATAGATATGGAACTTAGGTATATGTGACTTCCTAAATATCCAGGGGATTCACTCAGCCACCAATGTTGTCTAATGGCTTGCGTATTGGGGTAGTACCCCTCACTCCACGGCTCAAGTAAAACTGATAACCGCTTTGCCACAAATGACATCTCTTGGTTTAGCTTATGGGTATGAACTAGTCAATTAGGTAGGGTTCGTTTCCCTTTTCGCTGGAAGGTCCTTTCAATGGGCCAGCCACTTCGGGGTTCCTGTGGTACTCCTCACAATGATTTTTAGGGTTATGCCCAAGTACTTCCCATAGTTAAGCGGATAGGTATTATTCTCAGATCCGAACCTGCAATTGAAAGGAACAATACACACACAAAAAAAAATAGGTATAAATTCCACCCAAGGAACCCAAGAAAATGCTATGATACCAGATGTGAGGAACCTCCAACAATTAATTAATGAAAATGCACGATATATCAGAAATAACAGAACACATAATAGATTTATTGATCGCGGGCCACTTCGAGGGAGAAACCTCCTTTGAGCAAGATCAATACAAATAAATTCTCGATGTCTTCATTGGCCTCAACACGTACTTATATATTAAGTCTATGCGCCAATAATATGGATCAATACCATGGAACATATAATACTACGGGACGACTTATAATGAATATGCGTCCAATACTATGGATCAATACCATGTAACATATAATACTATGGGATAATACAAACTATGGATCAATACCATGGAACATATAATACTACGGGACGACTTACAAAGCATATGCGTCCAACAACAATATACTAACAAAGTAAAGAGAAGGGTTGACACGGGTTCCTAATGCAAACTAGACAAAATTTCAAAATTATGAAGGAGGATTTTGTCCATAGTATATATATCCTCATGTATTTGGAATTAGGTTTTAAAAATTACCTCTATAGACATTATAGAAGGCATTTTTCTAAGCCCATTGTTACTGATTTACACTTTGTTTTTACTCAACAAAATCAGAATTTTAGACATTTTTTTTCTTTATTTTTGACCTTGTTACTTATAAAATATGTAACATATTTTTAAATGATAAAAAAGGTGTAGAATATACAAGGACAAGAATAGTTGGGGTCTTTAAATAATACCAGCCTCACCAAGGATATAACCTCGTCAAGAAGCCTTGTTGTGTTTTTCAACTATAGGCCTTTCTTGTCCAAAATTGGAAATATAAAGGTACACGGAGGTGTAAAACAATAAAAAACACTATACCCAACTGATATCACTCAAAAATAATAAACAATACGTGTTGGGCGTGCATTTTTGTTGGGCCTAGCCCAAGTAAGGCAATTTTGATACAAGTCAGTTTTAGAGCTGCAGTGCAGCTCAGATGAAGACAATTTTGATAAGCTAGTTTTGAACGCTACGAAGTTGAGCGTAGTGCAGTACAGGAAAGTAAGGAACCACGCAGTTGAGGTACGGTTCCGCGAAGACGTAGCACCGCGAGGTGCCAGCAGGGCACCTATTTTGGGTAAAGAATAAAGTTAAGGTCAGCTGGGTGAAAGCAACCTTTTGTTGGTTAAGATACTCCATGATTACCAAGCAGGCGTGTAAGGAGTAAGGAGGAAGGAAAGCAACCAGTCACACGAGCAAGGGAAGCATGACGTGAACCGATCATGTAAGGTCATTATAGAAGGAACGGTTGGGTGAAAGCGACAGTCGACATGCAGTCGATAGGGTAGGAAGAAAGCATCATGACCACATGCAAAGGATGGCCACGATGGAAGATTCGCTACCAGAAGCCAGCAAGTTCGGTTAAGGGAAAACCGCGATAGTTTTGGGAAACCCTAGGGTTTTTACCTATGCATTGTAAATACATGACCTACGGGCATGATTTATAAAAAGGCACAGTTTTGTAAGGGAAAGGGTTAATGTTGAAATGGCATTGTTGAATCTGAGTGATAATGTGTTGTATTGCTAAAATCCATTGTAAAGGCTCTGCAAGCTACGTGCGCAGAGGCCTATTGAGAGAGAAGAGAGTCTACAGCTGAGTGCACATAATGGAACTGTTGTACCCTTCCCAAATACTAATATAACAACAGTTTTTGTGGACGTAGCTCCCATCCTGGGGGTGAACCACGTTAAATACTATGTTGTGTGATTGCTTAATGTGTTTGAAGTTGTTGTCTGTATATTTGCTTATAATGGATGCTTGAGATCTCATTTATCAGTTTATGTACTTGCTTTTATATGTATTCGCCATAAGGAATGAAGATGGGAATAATATGTTAAGTATCGCATATGTGGATGAATGTTAGATGCATGAGTATTTCTAAATCTGAGAGTGCATAAGTAGATTGGGATAATACTTAAGTAAGTGGAATTCGTGTCGTGTGACTCACTTGAAGCGCAGCACCAGAAGCAGTGTAATTTTTAAGGGCGAAATTTCGCCAATTAGCTATTTTTCAGGCTTTTTTTCAAAAAATAAGTTTGCTATTTGGTCATTTTTAGTCTCTAATATCGCCTATATTTACATAAAATATGTTTTTCTATCATAATATTCGCCAAAATTTACACATTTTAGTAGTAAATTGTATGTTTCATATTTAATATTCACCTACCTATCTATATACATGTTTTTTTCAATCCAAAATAATTGCTTAGGATACTATACTTAAGTATAATATTAGAATCCTTAAAAAATACCCTGACAGGAAGTGCGAAGCACATTGTATGTTTTCATATTTCATAAGTCATAAGATAAATAGCATAAGGCAATTGATGAATGGATAAGAAATCCTAAGTAAAGTCATCGAACTTGGTTAAGTCTGAATGGGAGCATAGTTATCAATTACGCTTTCCTGTCGACAAGAGATCATCCACCGTCGTGCAGTCCTTGGATGCACGATAAGACTAGATATAGACCACGAAGGAGTTAAGCTTTGTGTCGTCTCAGTTCGCAGTGTGAGTCTTGCAACGCGATGTTCATCAAATCTGTTTACGCACTCATCACCTGGTTGTGGAAACCAGATTCCACAACCTCCCATAACTTCGCCTTGGGTGAGACCTCAGTCTGCTCGCAGATTCTTGTCGAAGGGGCTGGTAAAAAGGGGTTTTGTTGGTTCCTTGAACCATGAAGAACATGGGTCTTTATAGAAATCCTCAAGACATTTATGTAAGCCAACAAATGGTTCCGTTGCCGCACTAAGAATCCGTGATGAGTTGCCACGCCTGAAACAGTGATGTGCTCGAATGGAAAGGTTCCGTTGATTGCAGAAATTTGGAATCCAGAGAAGAAATAAATCTGTGCCTGGTGTGACAAGACAGAAAGAAACTTCGCAAGGAATGAAAATAGATACCCGCATCTCTCCGACATAGATTGGTTGAAAAAATACCTGAGGAAAGATATTCATGAAATTTTTTGGGCATCTTTTGGAAACGAGTTGCATGAGTGGTTTTCAAGGCTCGCAGAGCGCAAGAACTGCTTCTCGCTAGAAGTACTGACCGAGTGGACCCCGAAGCTCATTGCGAGACTCAAAGCAATAGATAGTCCATTTTTGAGAGCAGGCGACTTTTGGGTTGACAGTATACTAGAAGGATTCGTGACAGAATTCGCTGTGGACACGTTGAAGTCCTACAACGTAGCCGAAGCAGAGTTTTTCAAAGGTTTCAGAGGTAAGTATCTGAACAATCTCAGTTTATATATTAAAATGCTTTTAGCTGAGAAAGGCGTTATAAAAATGCAGTAAAGATTCCTAAAAAATTTCAATTTGTAATGGTCAATAGCATCTATAGTGATTATGACAAAGAGACACATAGTTTGAGGAGTGGAAAAAAGATATAAGTATACCACTAAAAATACTTCCAGTGAACATGGAATCCGCGTAGATATTGATTCACAAACCATGCCTGATAGCCAAACCGCACCTCTATCAGCCACCTAGCAGCCTATTACTCCGCAGAACCCAACGGTTGCAAGTACCGCGCCTCCTATCTCTCAGAATCCGTTAGTTCAGACCCATCCTATTCCTAACATTCCTAATCCTCAAAGTGTTGATACCAGTAACACCATGGGAGTGAGTACTTAGACCATTCTAACTCAGACCATTCCAAATCCGACTATCCCGACTCAGAATATTCCGCTTCAGAACATTCCGCGCAATACCAATTTTACTTTTTCCACTCAGAACCCTGTGCCGAACCCTATACCACCTAGGAGAAGGATGACTGATGATATTAAGCTACTGATATTAAAAGGAACAGGTCTAGAAGACCCTGAGCAACATTGGTTTCTATGTGAAGCCGTGTGGAGTGTTAATCAAGTTCAGGATGATGCTATGAAGCAAGCACATCTCATCACCACATTTAGAGATAGACCCTTGAATTGGTTCATGAAGTACTTTGTTGGAAATCATAGAATCTTAGCAGAGATTAAGGCTGCACTATTGAGTGAGTTCAAGAAACCGAAGTCAGAATCCCAATGTATAACAAAACTAAAGGAGATTAAGCAAAAACCTAATGAGACAGTTTGGGAATTTGACCAAAAATTTAAGACACTGTTGGACCAATTAAGTTTTGTCATAGCACCACAACAACATTAGGAATGGTTTATCGTCACGCTGTTGCCCCATATCAAACTGTCGTTGATGCAGCAGAAGGTGGCTTCGCAGGCAGAAGCTTTGTAGATTGCAATGAAGTTAGAAGCTTCACCAATTGGAGAGACTAGCACAGGCATGTCTCAGATCCAGACACAGTTATCTACCCTGACACTACAACTACAGGATATGAAGAAGGGAAAACAAGAAAGACAAGAATTCCGGTGTACAGGATGCAAGGGAGAAGGACACACCAGAGAGCACTGCCCTTTATTTCAGGAGTACCTTTATAGTGGAGCACTGAACCCACTAAATCAGAATCAAGCACCGTGGTGTGAAAAATGTAAAACTAGAGGACACCGACCAGAAGACTGTTATCTAATACATAAGTATGTGCGCACTCCTAAGAATCTATATTGCAATTTCTGTAAGTCATTTGGACATGATGAATCCAATTGTATAGCATATGATCTCATGAAGGAAAGGAAGCGAGATATGGAACATATGCATGATAGTGGAGTATATAGAGTCCAAGAAGCAACTCCGTAGAATAAATATAATGCACAGTATGACCAAGGCGCATATAGAGGCTGTGGAGGATTCCGCAGAAGAGGATGAAATACTGGCCCAGGACAAGAAAGGGGAACAAACGAGATGATCTGTTACAACTGTGACCAGGAAGGTCACTTATCTAGAGATTGTACCAATGAATGTACTACTTGCAATTACTGTAAATATTTTGATCATGTTATTGAGGTCTACCCAATGCTAGCGGCATAAATGCAGAAAAGAAAGCAAGATGCGCCAAACCCGAACATGCATTTCATCTCAGCAAAGAGAAGCGCTGCGGATCCAAGTATCAATGTAGTGACGCGAAGTGGCGCTACAATAGGAAGAGATAGAGGAGAAGAAGCTTTGACTTGTGGGGGCTTTGAAACTAAGAAGACCCCTCTTGAAATGATCTGGATCAGAAAAGCTATTACTAAGGCACTTGCCTTCAATCTAGAGAAAAATAAAGAAGTGTTTGAAGAAGCGCGGGACATTTTCAAAGAACAAGCACCTAGGTCACCAAGAATCCCATTGCGCAATGAAATACCACATATAGAGGATATGCCGGCTGCTTATGAAAAAACGTGACATGCAGCAGAGACAGGAACCTCTGTTGCGCAGTTCCTACGGAGCTGCATGAAGTTACTGAAGAGCGCAGACACTATAGAAAAATTGCAAAAATAGTTAAACCAATATGAACCATACAGCGAGATGGAAACTGCCAAGAGCGCAGTTCGTCACATTAAGAAACACAAAAGAACAGGTCAATAAATGAGGCTCAATGCGCAGATATGAGACTATGAGATGGATGAGATCATCCTTGATCTGGGATTTGAAGTAAATGTCTTGACTAAACAGACATGGCAGCAGATGGGACGAACAAAGTTGTTATGGTCACCTATATAGTTGAGAATGGACAACCAGGAGAAATTCATACCTTTTGGAAGGTTAGGCAATGTTATTGTTGACATTGATGGAGTGCAAAGTCATGCATACTTCGAGGTTATCAAGATTGTGGATGATAGTCAACCTTATCAAGCATTATTGGGTATAGACTGGGAAATGGATAACCTCACCATTATAAACTTGAAAACAAAGAAGATGATCTTGGAAGGATAGCATCTTAGGGTCATCGCACCATTGGACCCTTCAGACGGAGAAAGATACAATGAGCCGATTCTAGAAGAATCCAGAGCTCAAGACCTGGACCACATCTACAAAATGACTATGAATGATGCTGACTACATTAATCCTACTGCGGATGGAACACTCAGTTGGCGATGTGATAGCTCTTGCATCTCAGACTCTGACATAGGACTGGAGAACTGGCAAGGCCATATGCATCATGTTTCTACAAGGAGATGCGCGGAGATCACAAAGTCAATGCGCTGGATTGGAAAAGAGGTAAGTCCAATCCCCACCTATGATGGTTCATCTAATGTTTATTCATTTATCTAAGAATATACTGTATCAGTTGCAAACAAACATCGCATACCAGCACTAGACATGGCACTGCGTGAGACACCTGCCAGATGGTGAGCTGCGCATAAACAAACATTAACCACATGGGATTAGTGTAGACGCATGATGCAAATCAAGTTCGTTGATAAGGTTGTACTGCCCTTTGAAAAATATAATGGACAGACGGATCCAAGGGATCATATTGAAATCTGTTCACAAGCATGGGAGGAGAGACCACAGACATAATGGGTGAATATTTTTGTGCATACATTGGAGGAATAGAATCCAAAGAAATGGTACCTAGATATGGAGTTGCGTAGAGGAACTACAGATTGGCTTACCCTGACTGTGAACTTCAATAGAAGTTTCAGTTTTGAAGATGAAAACCCGAGTATAAATGAAGCATTACAGGTCATTAAAGAAAGAATATTCAGAACATAATTCCCAAGTACAAACTAGGCATTGGAGGAACTCAAAGAGAGAGTGTTTGAAGATATAAAAGTACCTGTGAACCTACAGCCAGAATGGGCAAGGAAGATAGAACATGCCCTTGAATGCTATAACCTCGCTAAAAATGGTGAAGAATAAGAAGAAGAAAGCGATGAGGAGGATCCGCGCAACATCAATATAGTGGAGTCAGAAGGTGGGCGCGATGTAGAGGGACCTCCACTGGAAATTCTAGACATGAGCGACCCTGTGAAGATAATAAAAGTGAAGATTGGCACAAGCGAAGGGCCGAAGTTCGCATCTACTGGAGACTACTGGGATGATCATATGGTCACGGAGATCACAGGCCTACTACATGAATATCAGGATTTATTTCCGACAAAGTTTACAGAAATGAAGGGTAATTGGGGCGATTTGGGAGTTATGAAGATACCTCTCAAGCCAGGCGCAAAGCCTATTAAGAAAAGGCCCTATAGATTGAATCCTCGATACACATAAAGAGTTAAGGAAGAACTTGATAAAATGATTGATGCGGGGATCATTGAGTCGGTCGAAGAATCGGAGTGGATAAGCCCGATGGTTATTGAGGACAATAAAACTAAGGGTGAGATCAGGATCTACGTGGATCTCAGGAAGCTAAATGATGCTTCGCTACATGACCCATTTCCCACTCCTTTTACAGATGAAGTCTTAGATAATGTTGTAGGAAATGACGCATACTCATTTACTAATGGATTTTCTGGATACCATCAAATAAGAATTGATCCAGCAGATAGACACAAGACAACGTTTTCCACGGAATGGGGGTCGTTCCAGTATACAATAATTCCCTTTGGTATGAAGAACGCACCTGCCATCTTTTCCAGAATTGTGGTCGCACCATTTAAAGATTTCATGCATAAATTTTTAGAAGCATATTTTGATGACTGGAATGTCTTTGGTTTGCTGAAGAACCACTGTGAAAACCTCAGAATGATGTTAGCTAAGTGCAGGAAACATCAAATTTCCTTTAATTTGAAGCAGTGTGTTTTTTGTGTACCCTATGACATTCTATTGGGACACATTGTTTGTAAACAAGGTTTGATGGTTGATCCTATGAAGATCGCAGTAATTGTGAATTTATCTGCACCTACATCAGTAAAGTAGCTTCGCACCACGTTGGGACACACTGATTACTACAGAAAATTCATTAAGGGTTATGCATAGATAGCCGCACTGATGGAGAAATTGTTGAAGCAAGACGTGCAATTCATCTGGAACGCAGAATGTGAGCAAGGCTTGGACACATTAAAAGAGAAAATGGTAACTGCGCCAATCCTAGTTTTTCCAGACTGGGAGAATCCATTTCAAGTACATGTTGATGCTTCATGTATAGCATTGGGTGTTGTACTAGCACAACCAGGAGAGGGAGGTATTGACCATCCCATTTTATTTTTGAGCAGGAAGCTCTCGTCAGCTAAGAAGAATTATACAACCATTGAAAGAGAGGGTCTATCTATAGTCTACGCACTGCAGAAATTTAGGCACTATTTGCTCAGTACGCACTTCTCTATGTACACTGACCATTCAGCTTTGAAGTACCTTGTCAACAAGCCAATGTTAGGGGGGAGAATCTGCAGATGGTTGTTACTCTTCCAATACTATGACTTTGAAATTGTAGTTAAGCCAGGAAAATTGAACTTAGGACCTGACCATCTCTCAAGGATTGAGTTAGGCAAGGAACCCACCAATCTTGAAGACAGTCCACCTGACGCATAGTTATTTTCTATATAGATCACAGATGACTATTATAAAGACATTGTTGATTTCTTGACTACTGGGTTAGCACCGACAAAGTTTACTACGCAACAGATGAAGCAGCTGGTATTAAGGGAAGTAGACTTCACCATAATCGCAGGACAACTATACAAATTGAGACTGGATGAAGTGATGCGCAGATGCGTATTAGAGCATGAGAAGCCATTTATATTGGTTGATGCACATTCAGGTGTATCGAAAGGTCACTATGCAGGAAGAGCCACTACGCATAATATATTGCGAGTAGGGATATGGTGGCCCACTATTCACAAAGATCCAAAGAAACATTGCCAGAGCTGCAATTTTTTCCAAAGAACAGGAAAGCCGTCGATAAGAGATGAAATGCCTTTGAATCTGCACTTGACCGTTCAAGCATTTGAGAAATGTGCCATTGATTTTGTGGGACCTATAAACCCACCGGGAAAAAGGACTGGTGAGAGATATATTATTACTACGACTGATTATCTCACCATATGGGAAGAAGAAAAGCCAGTGAAGGACTGTAGCGCAGTCACTACACAGTTCATTTTTTAGAACATCCTTACTAGGTTTGGATTCCCGAAGATTTTGATGAGTGATCAAGGCACTCATTTTCTGAACAGAACTATTGAGGCCCTAACTGAAGAGTTCCACATTCATCATCAGAGGAGTATGTCGTACCATCCTCAAGCAAATGTAACTATTGAGTATTTCAATAAGGTACTGGAGAATGCGCTAAGGTATGAAATGTCAATAGGGATGATTGGGATCTGCGCATTCAAGCTATATTACGGGTGTATAGAACTACTTGCAAGAAATTGACTGGCCATACACCCTTGAGGTTGGCCTATGGACAGGAAGCAGTAATGCCTATGGAGTACATTGTTCCCAGCTTGAGAATAGATGCATTTACAGGCATGGAAGATCGAGAGGCACTAGAAGAAAGGCTTCTACACTTGGTTGGCTTGGAGGAAGATCGCTTCATCACAGGCTTCCACCAGCATGGCATGATCGCCATATCAAGAACAAGTCCTTCCAGGTAGGTGATCTAGTCCTCCTGTATGATAGCTAATTTATGAAATTTCCTAGAAATTTTAAAATGCATTGGCTTGGTCCATATACTGTTGTACATGTTACTAACGGTGGCGTAGTTCAGTTAGCCACGTTAGCTGGAGAAAACCTACCTGGATTAGTCAATGGAAGTAGGCTAAATCCCTATTGGGATAGTCCTACTTTGCATAACCCTCTATAGAGTGAAGTCATGAAGTTTTCAAAAAAAAAAAAGAGAGAGAGAAAAGAAAAATAAAAGAAGAACCACGCAGCTCGAAGCTCAAAAAGGTAGCTGCGCAGATCCAATGAAGCAAGGAAGATGCAAATTTCATAACCAGGAAGTTCAACATGGCGAAGTGACTGCGCTGGAGTAGTGACGACCCGCTTTGCAGTTTGACACAACACTCCAAGAAACTATCAGTTGCAATGTCGGTCGAAAAACTAGCCGTTATACAGTAATTCTGCCAACGACCACTTGAGCATTTAACGCAGAAATAATAGTTCTGACGCAGTTAATGAAGGAAAGGACCCAAATCCGTGGAGGATTTGGCCAACGGACATGTCATTTAATGATTTTATATCCATTAAGGGGCGCGGCTGGGCCTCACTGTGCCTATAAATATGGATGCATTTGGACTCGCGGGCGTTACCGTAACTCTGAAATTTTCCTGCGAGCCATACTTCCAAGTTGTTTACAGCAAGCCCTAAGTGATCCTGTTAGTTTGTTGAGAAATTATCCAGTGAATGTCTGAAATTTCATCCATTGAGGAAGAATTCATAGTCAAGGAGACTATGAAGGTGTTTCAATACGGTGGGATTGAAGCGTTGATGAGAAACCCCACTAAGAAAGTTGTTACTGAGCAAGGTCAAGGTTCCCAACGATCACCAAGACACTCTACAGCTATGCAAGACAAAGGAAAAGGACCAACATTGGAGAAGTCGAAAAAAAAGATGATGAGCTCCACAGAACCAGAACTCCTGCTGGGCAACAAGGAAAAACCACTTAAGCTAAGCCCTCAGTATATCTCGCCATGTGCAGAGGATGCACCAGTCATCAATCTATTAAAGAACACAAAGTATGAAACTCCGTTGGCACGTATCTCGAAGCATGTGAAGATAGAAGGAAATATGTTGGAAAAAATTGCAGAATGTAAGTTTGAGGACTTCGACCTGCTTTAGATGTAGAAAGACCTGGTTGAGCCAAAGTTCCTGAACTTTCAGCCAGATCAGTACATGTGCTGGAGGAAGGATGTAAAAGGAAATTCTATACTGGTCGCACAGAACTGGTTATCCGTAGTAGTTGAATCGGGATTGCTCAATCTGTTGAGGCTCCCGCACTTCGACCGAACCCCAGATTTGAATGTGTTGGTGTGCACTCAGATGTCACTCACCCACCCAGGATATCTATGGCTGGATCGCAACGTCGACCTGAACATCAACCTGATCCATCGCATCAAGGGGATAAGCAAGCGAGGTGAGGACCCCAAGCAGTTCTTTCAAGGAAAAAGCATGGACAAGGAGGTTGCCGTGAAGATGAAGAAATCACACACCATCATGAAAGGAAAGAGAGGCTTTGTCATAGACGAAATAGACGACGAGGCTATGCGGTTCGTAACACAACTGCTAGCAGGAAAGCTTCTACGAAAATCAAGACCCACTGAAGTACCCACTGGCGCAGTGCTCCTTGGGGAAAAGGCCGCGATGGGAGGAAGATTAAACTGGTGTCAGTATCTATTAAATGAGTTAAGAAGTGAACGATACACAGACACATGGCAGCAATTTCCACAATACCTATTTAATAGTGTTGATTTCATATGTAGGGTGGAAGGACCCAAAAAATTATGTTGGGTTGATCACTAAAAACAATGATTGTATAGGAGCCCGTTATGCTAACCTTTGGGCGAATTTGATATCAAAAAGACAGCACGCATCAGCTGAATTCTTCTACACTTACTATGAGCAGCTTCACAAAGTCATCATTGTCAAGCTATGGATATCAAAAGAGGTAACAACTAAATATATTCACACTATCAATTTTTACGTTGATAATCACTCTATCTTCATTTCAGCAAAAGCACAGAAGAAGAATCCAAAATGGTTCCAACGGAACTACCACATGAGCGAAGAAGACATCGCCACCATTATGAAGTAATGGATACCTGGATTCAAATTTGAAGGGATTGTGGAAATTGAGAGTGATTCTGTGGAGAGTAATCCCATTCTTACACCTATTGTTGAAGAGTCATGGACGAGAAAAAGGAAGGAAGCTGAGAGTCCTATACAGCAAAAGGTACAGAAAAAGAAGCAGAAATTCGTTAAGAGCCAGTCAGAATCCAAGCTCCACGATGACAATTATGAGATGATCGCATCCACAGTAATAGCGCAGATGGAAGACCTAATGTCTGCTAAAGAGAAAAAGGATGAGGCAATTCAAAAGAGTCTGCAGAAGAATCTGACTACGTTGCAAGGTATAACATAAAAGTTTGAACAAGTACAGCATAGCTTACCCTTGCCGCAAGATTCAGAATCAGAAGGAAATTCAGGGGGCACTTTCCGAAGACAACGCCTCTAGCCCTGACCTTTCCAGTGAAGTCTTGCATAGTTAAACTTGACTCGCTAATCATAAGGTTTCCACCACAAAAACAGTGAGCTTCGCGCACAAAGGACTTAGAGCATGTGGAAATCAACATTACAACGTTGCCAATGGAGGGTCTACACAATCTGTATCTGTAGGTTGTGGAAGAGATCCATGAGAGAGATGTAGTCACTCTGAATCAGCACCATGAGTTAGTTGCAAATTACAAGCAGCTGCAGGAAGCCAGCTTAAAGAGGACCATGCAACTTCAGGATGAGCACAACCAATGAATGAGGTTAGAGCATACGGTCGTTGCAGTCGTCGCGGAAATACCAGAATGTGAAGAGATGCCAAAACCTGTGGATAATGTCCTTAAGATCAGCTCACTGGTCAACAAACTAAAGGCTGAGATGAAAGATATGGAGATGGATTACCATGCAAAGATCACTTCCTTGGAAGCATAGAATCCGCCAAAGACACCACCTAGTTAGCAACAACTCAGAGCAAAGGAAGCAAAAGCTACTAAGGAAAGTATAGCTAGTGAAGTGGTTAGGTTCCAAGCTTTGTTGGATGAAGCAATAAGAAAATTTACTACGCTGGAAGACAACCCAGAGCTACTAGAAGTCATGAACACCCTGAAGGAAAAGAAGTCCGTGTTAGAAGCCTTGGACGCAGAAGTGAAGGATCTCCATCCAAGAGAAAGACTAAAAATATATCAAGAATTCAAAGAATTGAAGAAAGAAGTTCAGGTATTGAGAGACAGGGAGGCTAAAGCCAGAGATAAATTGTAGTCCCTGCAAGAGGAATCTCATGAGATATTGCAGAATATAGAGGGATAGCTCATAGAGCTGCGCGATGCACATGATTCAGTCAAAGAGAAAACTGACGATGATATAGAAGAAGATGTGTTAGACACTATCAAGAGTATTGAACAGGATTCCATGGATTCCTTTGCAAAGTTGAGTGCAACCTATCAAGAGTTTGCGGCTAAGTTACCTCCTCGTGAGGAAGAGCAGCTAGGCGAACCACAAGTTCAAAGTGGCTTGAGGGCGAGCCACATGTAAGTGTTAGGGGCCTGTTGGGCCTGGCCCAAGGAAGGAAATTTTGATACAAGTCAGTTTTGGAGCTGCAGCATAGTTCAGATGAAGACAATTTCGGTAATCCAGTTTTGGACGCTACAAATTTGAGCTCAGTGTAGTACATGTAGGTAAGTAACCGTGCAGTTGAGTTCTGGTTCCGTGAAGACGTAGCAATGCGAGGTGCCAGCAGGGAACCTATTTTGGGTAAAGAATAAAGGTAAGGTCGGCTGGGTGAAAGCAACCTATTGTTGGTTAATATATTCCATGATTACCAAGAGGCGGGTAAGGAGTAAGGAGGAAGGAAAGCGACCAGTCACACGAGCAAGGGAAGCACGACGTGAACCGGCCACATAAGGTCGTTAGAGAAGGAACGGTCGGGTGAAAGTGACAGTCGGCATGTGGTCGACAGGGAAGGATAAAAGCAACATGACCACGCGCAGAGGATGGCCACGATGGAAGATTCGCTACCAAAATCCAGCAAGTCCGGTTAAGGGAAAACATCGACATTTTTGGGAAACCTTAGGGTTTTTTCCTATGCATTGTAAAGACATGACCTACGGGCATGATCTATAAAAAGGAACAATTTTGTAAGGGAAAGGGTTAATGTTGAAATGTAATTGCTGAATCTAAGTGATATTGTGTTGTATTGCTGAAATCCATTGTAAAGGCTCTACAAGTTGCGTGCACAGAGGCCTATTGAGAGAGAAGAGAGTCTGCAGCTAAGTGCGCAGACTAGAACTGTTGTACCCTTCCTAAAGACTAATATAACAATAGTTCTTGTGGATGTATCTCCCATCCTAGGGGTGAACCACGTTAAATACTATGTTTGCGATTGCTTAATGTGTTTGAAGTTTTTATATGTATATTTGCTTATAATGGATGCTTGAGATCTCATTTATCAGTTTATTTGCTTGCTTTTATATGTGTTTTCCATAAAGAATGAAGATGGGAATAATATGTTAAGTATCGCATATGTGGATGAATGTTAGATGCATGAGTATTTCTAAATTTGTTAGTGCATAAGTAGATTGGGATAATACTTAAGTAAGTGGAATTCATGCTGTGCGACTCACTTGAAGCACAGCACCGTAAGTGCGTAGCACATTGTATGTTTTCATATTTCATAATTCATAAGATAAATAGCATAAGGAAATTGATGAATGGATAATAAATCCTAATTAAAGTCATCAAACTTGGTTAAGTCTGAATGGGAGCGTAGTTATCAGTTGCGTTGTCCTGTCGACGAGAGACCATCCACTGTCGTGCAGTCCTTGGATGCGCAATAAGACTATATATAGACCCCCAAGGATTTAAGCTTCGTGTCGTCTCAGTTTGCAGTGCGAGTCCCGTAATGCATTGTTCATCAGATCTATTTATGCACTCATCACCTGGTTGTGGAAACCAGATTCCACAACCAACCATAACTTCACCTTGGGTGAGACCTCAGTCTACTCGCAAATTTTTCCAAAAGGGACAGTGAAAAGGGGTTTTGTTGGTTCCTTGAACCGCGAAGAACCTGGGTCTTTATAGAAAAACTCAAGACAGTTATGTAAGCCAACAATTTTACTGAACTAGCCAAATAAAGTTCAAAACAGAAAAATTACACTTTTCAAAAATTTACCATACACAAATTAGCCAAAATTTCAAAATTATGAAAGAGGCTTTTGTCCATATTATATATATCTCCAGGTATATGCAATTAGGTTTTAAAATTACCTCTGTAGACATTATGGCGGGCATTTCTCTAAGCCCATTGTTACTGATTTACCCTTTTGTTTTTACGAAACAAAATTAGGATTTTAGACATTCTTTTCAATTAGGACCATGTTACTTATAAACTATGTAACCTCTTGGAGAATGATAAAAAGGTCTCTTCATAGTTAGCATGGGGACTGAAACTGAGCCAAATTCTAGAGTAGAGAAGTCCAAGTTCTTCAACAGAATGGATGAATCTTTTGGCATGCTTTGTCTCAGCATTTCAAGAGACCTCTTGTTCCATATTGACAGTCTCACTACTCCAAATGAAGTGTGGGTCAAGCTTGAGTCATTTGTTGGGAATACTAACGAAATGAGGGGCCACCATCTTGAGAATGAGTTGATCTCACTGAGCCCAAGCAATTTCAAAACTTTCCAAGACTTCTTCACCAAGTTCAAATCCTTGGCCTTGCAGCTCAAGCAATGTGGAATTGATAAGAAGGACGAACATTTGGTGTTTTCCATTCTTTTGAAGTTGGATCCTGAGTACTCTGTGTTTGTATCTAAATTTCACTCCACCAAGCTCACTGTTCGCAATTGGAATATGCCATCTTTGGCATATTTCATGGAGATGCTTACACAAGAACAATATAAATTGTTTTTCATGGGTTCCATCAAGCAAATGGATGAGGTTTCTGCAGCTGGGGATCCGAAGCAACCAAGAGGAAAGCAAAAGCCTAAGGGTTCTAAACATCAATAGAAGAAGAAAGACAAGGAGAAGCCCAAATATTCTGATGGGGATTCAAATCCTATCAAGGATAAATGAAAGAAGAAAGAAAATATCAAATGCACTTACTTTCAAAAGGGTTGGCACCCTGAAAGTCGATGCATGAATAAGACTATTGATATGATGACCCATCTCCTTCAGAAAAATAATATTCCTCTTCCAGAAATTTCAAATAAGGAGGGTGTTTCTGAAGACAAGGAGAGGTGCAATGCATTGATGGATAGTACCTAAGAATATTCCTCTGTCATCATAGATTTAGGTGCCTCAAGGCACATGGTTTCTACAAGATATGTTTTCTCCACTCTTTCATCTTATAGTGGTCCTTGTCATAGTAATTTTTAGGGGCGAAATTTAGCCAATTGACTATTTTTGGGGATTTTTTTCAAAAAATAAATTTGCTATTTGGTCATTTTTAGTCTCTAATATCGCCTATATTTACATAAAGTATGTTTCTTATCATAATATTTGCCAAAATTTATGCGTTTCAGTAGTAAATTATAGGTTCCATATTTAATATTTGCCTACCTATCTATATCTATGTTTTTTCCAATCCAAAATAATCGCCTAGAATACTATACTTAAGTGTAATATTAGAATCCTTAAAAAATACCCTGGTCCCTGTTGAGCTAAATATATCACTACAAATAGCCTTCATAAAATGTCAACCCAGGGAGGTAACCTTTGAGGCACAAGCACTTTATGTGCAGGATCAGAGCTTAGCCTAACCTGATCTAATCTAATCTAGAAACTATTTGAAATGCTTAATACTAAGATTCTTAATCTATTGATCATCAACTCTATTCAAATTTAAGATCCTAATGATGACTAAGTACTCTCACATTTAATATCTATAAAGCATTCAAATTTCAATCTCTAATGTAATTGCAAAAATGAAATAATGTTCAAACTGACTTCAATACAATCCTACCTCTAAAGCATATCCTTGCAAATGAAAATAACTAATAAAAATCACTCATACTCATAAACTAAATTAAGTAAGTAGAAAACTATATAATGACATAGAAAGCAGAAAACTATATAATGACACTGAAAATAGAACATGTGACGGAAAGTGAACTAGAAATTGATTTCTCATTTAATGTCTTAATGATTTTGTTAAATTAATAGATTTCCCTATCATGAGTTTTAATAAGTTTTATATCAGCATAGAGTTCACTGTTCAAAACAATCTTAAAATGAATTACTACCTATAATTGAAACTATTCGAAATTAAATTTGTAGTTAAAACTACAGTAAAATAAATGAAATTTGCAAAGGATACTATCACTGAGTCTAAGGGTATATTGATAAATTACTGAAAGAAACACTCAAATTAACCTAGAGTCTAAACGATGATAAAAGGAAGCAAATGAGATCTGCAGATCCTATAATTGAAGAAGAATACAACCAAATCTATTCCACTCATAAACTCAAATTAGTAGAAAGAAATGCATGAATCTAAAGATAGAATCTAAAGCAGAAAGAATGCTAGAATCTAAAGCTACAGTAAAATAAATACAATCCAAATCTATGACACTAGGAATTCAAAACAATGCTTCAAATAAATCTACCCTAACATCCGAGCTCGTTCCTACATCATCAAACACTATACGCGATACTTCAACAACAATAAAATAAGGAGGAATAGATTCCCAGCATATACAATTTGTTCTCGACAGCTGCTTGACAATCTTACTAAACCCAATTCTCACTTCTAATAAAACAAAAAGTAACTAGTTACATCATCTATTATATACATGAATTAAAGTTACAGGGGAAGGTCTTATGGTCTTCTTGGTGGATCCTTGCGAACAATACCAAATTTCCTTAGACGAACTGCATAATAAAACTCTAAGATACAAACATATAATAAGATGATGAAAACATTAAAATAGAAACAACTTCAAATTACAATCTACAAAATCATATATATATCATTACTAAGAGTAATAAAACAACATCATATCAGTCAATCTCTGTTTAATTCATAAAACTAGCACTGGAACAGCGCAATTCTTCAAACAGTCATCCCCCCTATTACATTTCGATCCTTGGTTTTTATAACTCGGGAGCTAAGATAACTAATCCTGATTTTCTAGTAACAAAGCCTATCTTCTTTTTAATAATACAACCGTTTTACAAAAGGTAAATGATTCCTTTAATTGATGACTAACTTCTTCATGCTCGAAAAATGCTCTGAACGCGTTATCTGATAACAGATCTTCAGCTCTATGGCATGTAGTGCCTAGAGATGAAGATCTCATTGATTGTATGTGATTCATCAATGAGAGATGTAGTGGATAAATACGGTTTTGGCTTGAGCAAGCAGGCAGCTTCTGAAGTATAGAAAATATCCCATGCTACCTAATCTACTGATGAAATCAAAACATGTTGCAGAAACCAATCTGATGAGTCACAAGCTTCCAAGAATTGTATTTAATCATTAAAATCAAAGGAAATCAAAGAGTTTTGATAAATAATTATACCTGACTATACTTGCTGAGTAATTAGGTAAATATATGAAAATATGGATGGATTTATAGGGTGAAGTGATCAAATGAAGAGGTAAAAAGTGGATTTGGATGAGGCAAAGAGTGTCAATTTGGCGATCCAACACTCTCCCACGCCTGTGTATTTTCATGTCCTCATGCAAACAAGCCTCTTTAGAAGCTGCAAAAATTTCCAAACTGATTTTCAATCCTTCTATCAAAACTTAGGATGTATTGACAATGATATTCAGATTTCCACTAGCCTGTTCTCCAGCACTCTCTCCCTCCCACACCTGTGTATTTGCATGTCCCCATGCAAACATTCCTGTTAGAAGCATCAAAATTGCAAAACCGGGCTTGACAAAACTTATGATGTTTTGGCAGTAATATTCAGTTTCTCACTGGCCTGATTTCTTCTGGCTTTGAGTTTCTTCTTTAACATGCTGATGTGAGCAAGATGTTTTAAGGCCTCTACTTTCCAAGTCCTTCCTACCTTTTCAAGGCATTTATTTGCATCAATTGTCTTCTTACAATTGGAGACCAATTTCTCATATTTCTTTGCAAGTTTAAGACCACATGCCCTTAATTCTGTGATGGCTTCCTTATACTCTTTGACAGACACCTTCAGCTGTGCATGCTTGTAATACCCCCAATTCGACCCTTAGGGTATATTAGCCTTTAATGTAAATAATGTGTACATGTGATGTATGTTTTCCTAGCGTGGAGCTCAAGGCCAAGGCCCTGCTAGTGAAAGCCGAATTTTATTTAAAGGGCAAGTATTTGATATTTTGATACCATGTGCTCTTAAGCCATGGGAATTGTAATAGGATGTAAATAAACATCAGGCAATATAAAAATCCAAGACTGGCTATGGAGGCAACGAATGAGAAGGGGCCACGTGTATCCACTAGGGAGTGGTGAGGGGGCTATGGGAGTGAACCATAGGTTGTCATATGTCTTTATGAGAACCCATTTGACCTTTCTAGATGACATTTATTCCTGTTGTAAGAAATGGTTGAAGAATTAAGTCAATGACTTTGATGGAGTATGGGCAGCCCTAAAATTCGTATGGGTAGGTATGGGCTCTTTTGACTTGTCCCACAAGTCACTCTACATATTGGGGGTTGCTCCATCCTTATCCCCATTCCATTGTGGAAGTATGGGACATCTTTCTCCACCCAAAAACGAGCTTCCAACAGGGAGAAAACCGGAAATCGCGACTGTGAGAGAACCCACGTTTTGGGAAGCCAAAAATGTCCCGATTTGGTATTGGACAGTGAAATCCAATGGGGGATCCATTGGTAGGAACCTTGGGGCGAATTTGGGAGCAATAGCTACCCAAAAAGCCATGGGAAAACCCAGTTTTAATTGCCCAGAAAATCAGTGACGGATTTGGGGTTAATTGCTGAACAAAGCTGTGAGAAATCCAAGTGTGGATGTTCGAATGGAGGCTGGGATCATTTGAGTCTAGCTTGATGTGTACCTAGCTCTGGGATTGAGCTTAGTGGACTAGAATCCCTCTCCATTTCCCATTGCATGCTTGAAAAACCCAACTGTGTGTTGGCTTAGCATGGTTGTCTGAGTGAAATCTTGACTGTGAGGGAGCCATCTAGTTCCTCCTTAGTGGATACACAGCCCAGCTCAGGGGTGATCTCTCAGCTGAAAGAATACAGGCTAGACAGAGATCTATGGTTGGGTGGAACGTTGCTCTCACGTAGCCAGTCGTTGGATATCGCGTTGCAAGATAAGTGCTCTCCGTGACTTTAATTTGGATATATATATATCTGGGTTCTGCAATGTGTTATTTGAATGATTATTCTTCATGTTAATGAAATTGAAATGAAGTCTGTGCATGGCATATGAATGAGAATGGGTCTCTTTATGTTGAATCATTCTCTGCTGTGGTAAATATGTTATGCAATTACGGTCTGTTTGTGTGCTTGCTAGTATGTTCATCCGCTGTGTTTATATTGAAACGAATCTGCATATAGAAGTTTTAAAATGTTAGTTATTTATGTGCAAAAATATTGGGGCTAAGCTTACCAAAAGCCCGGTATGTTGTTAATGTTTCCTTCCCTGTTGTTCTATGGAGAAGGGGACATTACAATGCTCAGCCTTAATGTGCCGATCAAGAACATTATACTCTTATAGGGATATTTTTAGCTGCTCTATCTTTCTATTCTTTTCCTGGATTTGATTACTCTTAGAGGTTGTAGGCACAGTAGCGGGGATCTCAGTATCGGGAAGGTCATCTTTAGGAGTGCCATAGTCGAACTAATGAAGATAAAATAATTCAGGGTTATATTCGACATGACCAGATTTAGAAGAGAGTGGGTCGTGAGTAGGCTTAGTATATTCAAATTCAGAAGGGTCATTGTGGGAAATATTTAATGAAGAAAAATCGAATTCAGGGAAATTGTTGTGAGGAGAATCATGCTCAAGCATAGAAGAGGGTTCTGAGGAGATCTTCTTCTTTTTCTTAAAGGGTTTCGGGTTTGACTCAGGGGATTCTTCCAAATTAACCAAAAAAGACGGTTGTACATCATGGGTTGAATGTGAGGGTTTAACAAGTTGTCTAGCCATACTTCTAGTGGTTTTGCGCGATACTGTGGGTTCTGCAACAATGGTGTTTTTAGACTGACGTCCTCTCTTTTTCAATACATAGGAGAAACGTTCAATTAGGGGTGGTTCCGGTTCTTGGTCAGGAATGGGTTCTAATACACAACCTTCAGCCTGAGGAGAAGATTGAATGCATGGAGAAGGAGGGCTTTCAGATGAAGGGAGACCCCAAATTCTGTTCACAAAATTCACCTAGGTATCCTTACGAATACGCAATTCATCTTCAATAAGAATCTTAATCAAACCGTGATGATAGAGACTGTTATAAGTATTTCCAGAATTCTTTTGAACCCGTATTGACATCTTATCTAGACTTTTGCACAATAAATATGGGAAATGTAATTCCAATTCGACTTCAAAATGCAAGGGCAGGCGGACATGGTAATTTCGAGTGGTTACATAACTCCCTTCGCAGGTTAAGTATTTATGCAACACATAAAGCAAATTACAATACTCATCCTTCATCCAGTCACGAGGGAAGCCCTTTTTCCAACTTGCAGACCGATTCTCCTCCTTTAAAAACCCGGTACATACTGCATGTTCTATGGGTTTATTTTTAAACCATCGTTCCCCTCGACAAGGTAAGCCAGAGGCACGAGAAATTGTTTTCCCGGACACTGCCATGATAAAATTGCCCATGCGCACTACTTTCCCATCAAATCCTTGTGAAAAATATAGTGTGATTTAATCATCATACCCTTGAAATTTCTGAAAAAACTTATACCAATCTGTGCCTTCAAACCTCTATTTAGATGCATTGAACTCGGGACGACCTTCTAACACTGAGATAGAAATAGGCTCATGGCGTTCAACTCCCTTCCACCTCATAATTTGCTTGACACTATGCTTAGACTGGAGATTGGATAGAGGACAAAGGATGAAAATGGGCACTGGGAGAATGGCGAAGATTATTAGGTAGGCGTGTGATAAATCTCAACAAATTTTCTGAAGGCTTCTAATGCTGCGAATGAATTGGTAAGTGATAATCCCGATTCGTATTTCACCATCAATCAAATGCATGGTGCGAAAAAAAATGTTGGGTTGTTAGTGTAATGATGAACTTATTGTGCACAGAAACACAAAGAGAGAATCGAATTATGAATGGATAAAAGATAAACATCATCATATTCTTTTAAGGTGAATAAGATCTTCATCTCTATGCACTATGTGCCATAGAGATGAAGATCTATCTATAATTTATAGGGGGGTAGAGAAAGATGATGACAAAAAAATATGGTAAGAAAGGTGTAAAATATATGACGGCATTGAAAGGATAGAAAGAAATAGGTTGAGCAAGTATTGTAAGTATAATTAATGAAATTTCCTTAGATTTAATGAAATCAATATAGTCAAAGAGAGAATCATTACCTCATATAAGGTTTAGCTTATAAGACCAAGTTCTTCAGAAATACCTTGGTTGTCAAAAGTTTATGCTGCATGCTGTAATTACCATGACAAAATGGGATTTCTGTAGCAGAATAAGATTTTATGTTTTCAATTGCACAAGATATCGTGTTGCTGTAAGACTAAGAATGATACTTCTGATAGGCTATAAAATGTATGTGTTGAATGATACTAGACTGTTGTAGAAAACAGAGCAATAGACTGCCCTTCTTCTAAGTGAAAGCTGCTAACTATTGGAACTGTCCATGATTACTGAGTAATGAACTGCAAGGTCTTCATCCACATCCTTCTCTTTGTGCAAATCTACCTATGTGAATAAATTTTGTTGCTAAAGAACATAGGTAGAAATCATTGGATTACCAACCAATGAGGATAGTTGTTAACCAATGCGAGATATTCCACCCTTAATGTTAAGGGAAATCAAGGCACTTGGTACATCCTAACAGTCATGAATAGATTTGTTGAAGTCGAATGAACTGTAGAATTCATTTGTCAAGAAACATTAATCTATTTCCTTAACAAATGACAAGTATACCTGCCATTTGGGCATGCAGGCTACAGAGTCCCACTATTGTCTCGAGTTTCAAACCCAGAAAATGTTTTGAAGTTGATGGGTTGAAACTTGCTGGAGGGAGAGCCTTAATAAAATCTCCCATCATCCATCTGAGCACAGAACTAAAATTTTTTTGCAGAAATGAAGTAGACATCACCAACAGACTTTATTATGGAGTCTATCCAGCCAATCACCTATTTTTCTAACTAGACCCCTTCTAGATTGTTCCAGACAAACTGGTTTTCACAGTAAAGCTTATTTTTCTCTTTACTTTTATTCCTATCTCTTTTTTATATATTTTTTTATTTTTTTATTTCCTATACTACCCTATTCTATTGGAAGTAAAATGATTCTTTCAAGTATATGCATACTTCCAGTGTAACCACCTACGAATCACGATTTCTAAAACATTCTTGTTCACATAAAGTATATGAACAAATACCCAAATATGAAGAACCAGCTTCTCATATGATCTGCATTTCAAAAGTTGTTGAAAAGTAAAAGACTGGAGTTGGAAAATTGATTCAGTCTGTGACTTAATAGGTTCTTGATTTGCTTGGCTTCCTCCTTTAGTATTCTTTCTTTCTAATCCAAGTTGATATTCTTCCTTTGGCACCAGGCAAGCAAGAAATTCTGTAATTTCAGGTTTTAATTGTTGTTCTTCCTCAGCTACTATCCATGATTCTTGGGCTCCTTCATTGGATGAGGAAGGATAGATGAATAGACCTCCATGCTGACAAAACTTATTAATTTGTTGCCCACTTTGCAAGATGAATTCTTCTTCAGATATGGATCTAATACTATAACAAGGATTGAAGAAACTCCCTATGGTAATAATCCTTTCTCTGTTCAACAAATTCTTGAACATCCTCAAACTTGTACTGGTTCAAATGTCCTCCTTCATAGATGGGTCAGTAACAAATTTCTTACAATACCCAAATGATTTTAAAGTTCGAATTTTAAAGCTAAAATTAAACTATTTGTAGGAAAACTGTTTATGCAGAAAAATCAAATGCATGCATTACAAAAATGTAAATAACTTGAAAGCAAAGAAACTAAGTTAAAATTAAGTGTTGTGGGTGCAACTAGCCTAATATTTTATGCAATAAAAAAAAACAAATATTGAAATGAAAGCAATCAGACTCTTTACTATGAAACCATAAACTTTAAAAAAAACTTTCCTACTTGAAAGAAATCTTACTTTTGCTGAGAAAAGGTACTCTTTCACACTATTGAAAGAAAGAACACACTTGCATCAGAAGTAACTATAGGAAAATAAACTACCTAAATAAAAGCATATATGTATGAAATTAAACTATGTGAGAGTACACTATCTATATTTGTAGAAAGGGAAACATACAAACTTATGTGGAAAAGGAACAACAAGGCTTTGGGGCACCCCACTATAGTGGATGCGCAGGTTCTTACCTCTCGTCTTACCGTTCTCCCCTCCCCCTTGTTGTGTAATGAAAAAGCAGCCTATCTACCTAGACTCCAACCCCTTTAGCACCTCCCCAGCAACGGCACCAAAATGTTGAGCTAAATATATCACTACAAATAGCCTTCATAAAATGTCAACCCAGGGAGGTAACCTTTGAGGCACACACACTATATGTGCAGGATCAGAGCTTAGCCTAACCTGATCTAATCTAATCTAGAAACTATTTGAAATGCTTAATACTAATATTCTTAATCTATTGATCATCAACTCTATTCAAATTTAAGATCTTAATGTTGACTAAGTACTCTCACATCTAAGATCTACAAAGCATTCAAATTTCAAGCTCTAATGTAATTGCAAAAATGAAATAATGTTCAAACTAACTTCAATACAATCCTACCTCTAAAGCATATCCTTGCAAATGAAAATAACTAATAAAAATCACTCATACTTAGAAACTAAATTAACTAAGCAGAAAACTATATAATGACACAGAAAATAGAACATGTGACAGAAAGTGAACTAGAATTTGATTTTTCATTTAATGTCTTAATGCTTTTGTTAAATTAATAGATTTCCTTATCATGAGTTTTAATAAGTTTTATATCAGCATAGACTTCACTGTTAAAAACAATCTTAAAATGAATTACTACCTACAATTGAAACTATTCGATATTAAATTTGCAGTTAAAACTACAGTAAAATAAATGAAATTTGCAAAGGATACTATCACTGAGTCTAAGGGTATATTCAAAATTTACTGAAAGAAACACAAAAATTAACCTAGAGTCTAAACTATGATAAAAGTAAGGAAATGATATTTGCATATCCTATAATTGAAGAAGAATACAACCAAATCTATTCCACTCATAAAGTCAAATTTGCAGAAAGAAATGCATGAATCTAAAGCAGAAAGAATGCTAGAATCTAAAGCTACAATAAAATAAATACAATCCAAATCTATGACACGAGGAATTCAAAACAATGCTTCAAATAAATCTACCCAAACATACGAGCTCGTTTCTACATCATCAAACATTGTACGCAATACTTCAACAAAAATAAAATAAGGAGGAATAGATTCCAAGCATATACAATTTGTTCTCTACAGCTTCTTGACAATCTTACTAAACCCAATTCTCACTTCTAATAAAACAAAAGTAACTAGTTACAACATCTATTCTATACATGAATTAAAGTTACAGGGGAAGGGCTTATGGTCTTCTTGGTGGATCCTTTCCAACAAGACCAGAAGTCCTTAGACGACCTGCAGAATAAAACTCTAAGCTACATACATATAATAAGATCAGGAAAACATTAAAACAGAAACAACTTCAAATTACAATCTAGAGAATCATATATATCATTACTGAGAGTAATAAAACAACATCATATCATTCAATCTCTGTTTAATTCATAAAACCAGCACTGGAGCAACGCAATTCTTCAAACATTCATCCCCTCTATTGCATTTCGATCCATGGTTTTCATAACTCGAGAGCTAAGATAACTAATCTCGATTTACTAGTAACAGAGACTATCTTCTTTTTAATAATACAACCATTTTACAAAAGGTAAATGATTCCTTTAATTGATGACTAACTTCTTCATGCTCTGAATTCGTTATCTCATAACAGATCTTTAGGTCTATGGCACGTAGTGCCTATATATGAAGATCTCATTTATTGTATGTGAGTCATCAATGAGGGATGTGGTGGATAAATACGGTTTTGGCTTGAGCAAGCCGGAAGCTCCTGAAATATAGAAAATATCCCACGATACCTAATCTGCTGCTGAAATCAAAACATGCTGTTGAATTCAATCTGATGAGTCATGAGCTTCCAAGAATTGTATTTAATCATTAAATTAAAGGAAATCAAAGAGTTTTGATAAATAATTATACCTGACTATACTTGCTGGGTAATTAGGTAAATATATGAAAATATGGATGGATTTATAAGGTGAAGTGATCAAATGAAGAGGTCAAAAGTGGATTTGGAGGATGCAAAGAGTGTCAATTTGGCAAGCCAACACTCTCCCATGCCTATGTATTTGCATGTCCTCATACAAAAAAGCCTCTTTAGAAGCTTCAAAAATTTCCAAACTGATTTTCAATCCTTCTGTCAAAACTTAGGATGTATTGACAATGATATTCAATTTTCAACTGGCCTATTCTCCAACACTCTCTCTCTCCCACACCTGTTTATTTGCATGTCCCCATGTAAACATACCTGTTAGAAGCTTCAAAATTGTGAAACCAGGTTTGACAAAACTTATGATGTTTTAGCAATAATATTCAGTTTCTCACTGGCTTGATTTCTTCTACCTTTGAGTTTCTTCTTTAACATGCTAATGTGAGCAAGATCTTTTAAGGCCTCTGCTTTCCAAGTCCTTCCTACCATTGCAAGGCGTTTATTTGCATCAATTGTCTTCTTACGCTTGGCGACCACTTTCTCATATTTCTTTGCAAGTTTAAGACCACATGCCCTTAATTCTGTGATGGCTTCCTTATACTCTTTGACAGACACCTTCAGCTGCATTCTCAGCCTTAATGTACCGATCAAGAACATTATACTCTTCTAGTGATATTTTTAGCTGCTCTATTTCTCTATTCTTTTCCTGGATTTGATTACTCTCAGAGGTTGTAGGCACAGTAACAAGGATCTCAATATCGGGAAGGTCATCTTCAGGAGTGCCATAGTCGAACTGATGAAGATCAAATAATTCAGGGTTATACTCGACATGACCAAATTTAGAAGACAGTGGGTCGTGAGCAGGATTAGTATATTCAAATTTAGAAGGGTCATTGTGGGGAAGATTTAATGAAGGAAAATAGAATTCAGGGAAATCGTTGTGAGGAGAATCATGCTCGAGCACATAAGAGGGTTCTGAGGAGATCTTCTTATTTTTCTTAAAGGGTTTCAGTTCTGACTCAGGGGATTCTTCCAAATTAACCAAAACAAACGATTGTACATCATGGATTGAATGTGAGGGTTTAACAAGTTGTCTAGCCATACTTCTGGTGTTTCTGCGCTATACTGTAGGTTCTGCAATAGTGGTGCTTTTAGACTGACGTCCTCTCTTTTGCAATACAGAGGAGAAAATTTCAATTAGGGATGGTTCCGGTTCTTGGTCAAGAATGGGTTCTAATTCACAACCTTCAGCCTAAGGAGAATCTTGAATGTGTGGAGAAGGAGGGCTTTCAGATGAAGGGACACACCGAACTCTGTTCACAAAATTCGCCCAGGTATCCTTACGAATACGCAATTCATCTTCAATAACAATATTAATCAAACCGTGATTATAGAGACTGTTATAAGGATTCCCAGAATGATTTTGAACCCGTCTTGACATCTTAGCTAGAGTTTTGTAGAAGAAATATGGGAAATTTATTTCCAATTCGGCTTCAAAATGCAAGAGCAGGCGGACAAGGTAATTCAAAGTGCTTACATAGCTCCTTTCGCAGGTTAAGTATTTATGCAACACATAAATCACATTGCACCATTCATCCTTCATCCAGTCACGAGGGAAGCCCTTTTTCCAACTTGCAGACTGATGCTTCTCCTTTAAAAACCTGGTACATACTGCGCGTTCTATAGGTTTATTTTTAAACCATCATTCCCCTCGACAAGGTAAGCCATGAGCATGAGAAATTGTTTTCTCAAACACTGTAATGATAAAATTTTCCATGCGCACTACTTTCCCATCAAATCCTTGTGCAAAATATAGTGTGATTTCATCATCATACCCTTGAAATTTCTGAAAGAACATATACCAATTTGTGCCTTCAAACCTCTATTTACATGCATTGAACTCGGGAAGGCCTTCTAACACTGAGACATAAATCGGCTCATGGCATTCAACTCCCTTCCACCTCATAATTTGCTTGACACTATGCTCAGACTGGAAATTGGTAAAGGACAGAGGATGAAAATGGGCACTAGGAGAATGGCAAAGATTACTAGGCAGGCATGTGATAACTCTCAACAGATTTTCTCAAGGCTTTTAATGCTGCGAATGAAGTGGTAAGTGATCAGCCTGAGTCGTATTTCACCATCATTCAAATGCATGGTGTGGAAAAAAATGTTGGGATGTTAGTGTAATGATGAACTTATTGTGCACAGAAACACAAAGAGGGAGTCGAATTATGAATGGATAGAAGATAAACATCATTGTATTCTTTTAAGGTGAAAAATATCTTCATCTTTAGGCACTATGTGCCATATAGATGAAGATCTATTTATAAGTTATAGGGGGTTATGGAATGATGATGACAAAAAAATATGGTAAGAAAGGTGTAAACTATATGATGGCATTCAAACGATAGAAAGAAATAGGCTGAGCAAGTATTGTAAGTATAATTAATGAAATTTCCTTAGATTTAATGAAATAAATATATTCAAAGAAAGAATTGTTACCTTATGTAAGATTTACCTTATAAGACCAATTCCTTCAGAAATACCTTGGTTGTCAAAATTTTATGCCGCATACTGTAATTACTGTGACAGAATGACATTTCTATAGAAGAATAAGATTTTTTGTTTTAAATTGCACAAGATATCGTGCTGCTGCAAGACTAAGAATGATACTTTTGATAGGTTGTCAAATGTGCGTGTTGAATGATACTGGACTGTTGTAGAAAACAGAGGAATAGACTGCCCCTTTACAAAGTGAAAGATGCAAACTGTTGGAATTGTCCATGATTACTGAGTAATGAACTGCAAGGTCTTCATCCACGTCCTTCTCTTTGTTCAATTCTACCTACGTGAATAAATTTTGTTAGTGTCGGACATAGGTAGAAATCATTGGATTACCAACCAATTAGGATAGTTTTTAACCATTGCGAGATATTCCACCCTTAATTTTAATGGAAATCAAGGCACTTGGTACATCCTAACAGTCATGAATAGATTTGTTGAAGTCGAATGAACTGTAGAATTCATTTTTCAAGAAACATTAATGTATTTCCTTAACAAATGACAAGGATACCTGCCATTTGGGCATGCATGCTCCAGGGTACCCACTAATGTCTGGAGTTTCAAACCCAAAAAATGTTCTGAAGTCGATGGGTTGAAACTTGCTGGAAGGAGAGCCTTAATAAAATCTCCCATCATCCAGCTAAGCACAGAACTAAAATGATTTTGCAGAAATGAAGTAGACATTACCAACAGACTTTATTATGGAGTCTGTCCAACCAGTCACCTGGTTTTCTAACTAGACCCCTGCTAGACTGTGCCAGACAAACTGGTTTTCACAGTAAAGCTTATTTTTCTCTTTACTTTTATTCCTATCTCTTTTTTATATATTTTTTATTTTTTTATTTCCTATACTACCCTATTCTATTGGAAGTAAAAAGATTATTTCAAGTATATGCATACTTCCAGTGTAACCACCTACGAATCACGATTTCTAAAACATTCTTGTTCACATAAAGTATATGAACAAATACCCACATATGAAGAACCAGCTTCTCATATGATCTGCATTTCAAAAGTTGTTGAAAATTAAAAGGCTAGAGTTGGAACATTGATTCAGTCCATGACTTAATAGATTCTTGATTTGCTTGGCTTCCTCCTTTAGTATTCTTTATTTCAAATCCAAGTTGATGTTCTTCCTTTGGCACCAAGCAAGTAATAAATTCTATAATTTCAGGCTCTAATTGTTGTTCTTCCTCAGCTACTAGTCACGATTCTTGTGCTCCTTCATTGGATGAGGAAGGATAGATGAATAGACCTCCATGCTGAGAAAACTTATTAATTTATTGCCCTCTTTGGAAGATGAATTCTTCTTCAGATATGGATCTGATACTTTAACAAGGATTGAAGAAACTCCTTGTGGTAATAAGCCCTTCTCTATTCAACAAATTCTTGAACATCCTCAAACTTGTACTGGTTCAAATGTCCTCCTTTATAGATGTGTCAGTAACAAATTTCTTACAATACCCAAATGATTTTAAAGATCAAATTTTAAAGCTAAAATTAGACTATTTGCAGGAAAACTGTTTATGCAGAAAAATCAAATGCATGCATTACAAAAATGTAAATAACTTGAAAGCAAAGAAATTAAGTTAAAATTAAGTGTTGTGGGTGCAACCGGCCTAATATTTTATGCAATAAAAAAAAAAAAACTATTGAAATGAAAGCAATCAGACTCTTTACTATGAAACCATAAACTTAAAAAAAAACATTCCTACTTGAAAGAAATCTTACTTTTGCTGAGAAAAGGTACTCTTGCACACTATTGAAACAAAGAACGCACTTGCATCAGAAGTAACTACAGGAAAATAAACTACCTAAACAAAAGCATATATGTATGAAATTAAACTATGTGAGATTACACTATCTATATTTGCATAAAGGGAGAAATACAAACTTATTTGTAAAAAGAACAACAAGGCTTTGGGGCACCCCACTATAGTGGATGCACAGGTTCTTACCTCTCGTATTACTGTTCTCCCCTCCCCCTTGTTGTGTAATGAAAAACTAGCCTATCTACCTAGACTCCAACCCCTTTAGCACCTCCCCGACAATTGCGCCAAAATGTTGAGCTAAATATATCACTACAAATAGCCTTCATAAAATGTCAACCCAGGGAGGTAACCTCTGAGGCACAAGCACTATATGTGCAGGATCAGAGCTTACCCTAACCTGATCTAATCTAATCTAGAAACTATTCGAAATGATTAATACTAAGATTTTTAATCTATTGATCATCAACTCTATTCAAATCTAAGATCCTAATGCTGACTAAGTACTCTCACATCTAAGACCTACAAAGCATTCAAATTTCAAGCTCTAATGTAATTGCAAAAATGAAATAATGTTCAAACTGACTTCAATACAATCCTACCTCTAAAGCATATCCTTGCAAATGAAAATAACTAATAAAAATCACTCATACTCAGAAACTAAATTAAGTAAGCAAAAAACTATATAATGACACAGAAAGCAGAAAATTATATAATGACATAGAAAATAGAACATGTGACGGAAAGTGAACTAGAAATTGATTTCTCATTTAATGTCTTAATGCTTTTGTTAAATTAATAGATTTCCTTATCATGAGTTTTAATAAGTTTTATATCAGCATAGAGTTCACTGTTCAAAACAATCTTAAAATGAATTACTACCTATAATTGAAACTATTCGAAATTAAATTTGCAGTTAAAACTATAGTAAGATAAATGAAATTTGCAAAGGATACTATCACTGAGTCTAAGGGTATATTCAGAAATTACTTAAAGAAACACTCAAATTAACCTAGAGTCTAAACTATGATAAAATGAAGCAAATGAGATTTGCATATCCCATAATTGAAGAAGAATACAACCAAATCTATTCCACTCGTAAACTCAAATTTGCAGAAAGAAATGCATGAATCTAGATCTAGAATCTAAAGCATAAATAATGCTAGAATCTAAAGCTACAGTAAAATAAATACAATCCAAATCTATGACACTAGGAATTCAAAACAATGCTTCAAATAAATCAACCTAGACATCCGAGCTTGTTTCTACATCATCAAACATTGTACACAATACTTCAACAACAATAAAATAAGGAGGAATAGATGCCAAGCATATACAATTTGTTCTCTACAACTACTTGTCAATCTTACTAAACCCAATTCTCGCTTCTAATAATACAAAAAGTAACTAGTTACATCATCTATTCTATACATGAATTAAAGTTACAGGGGAAGGTCTTATAGTATTCTTGGTGGATCCTTTCCAACAAGACCACAAGTCCTTAGACAACCTGCAGAATAAAACTCTAAGCTACAGACATATAATAAGATGAGGAAAACATTAAAACAGAAACAACTTCAAATTACAATCTACAGAATCAGATATATCATTACTGAGAGTAATAAAACAACATCATATCAGTCAATCTATGTTTAATTCATAAAACCAGCACTGGAGCAGCGCAATTCTTCAAACAGTCATCCCCTCTATTACATTTCGATCCATGGTTTTTATAAATTGGGAGCTAAGATAACTAATCCCGATTTTCTAGTAACAGAGCCTATCTTCTTTTTAATAATACAATTGTTTTACAAAAGTTAAATGATTCCTTTAATTGATGACTAACTTCTTCATGCTTGAAAGATGCTCTGAATTCGTTATTTGATAATAGATCTTCAGCTTTATGGAATGTAGTGCCTAGAGATGAATATCTCATTGATGGTATGTGAGTCATCAATGAGAGATGTGGTGGATAAATACGGTTTTGGCTTGAGCAACCTGGCAGCTCCTGAAGTATAGAAAATCTCCCACAATACCTAATCTACTGTTCAAATCAAAACATGCTGCAGAATCCAATCTGATGAGTCGCGAGCTTCCAAGAATTGTATGTAATCATTAAATTAAAGAAAATCAAAGAGTTTTGATCAATAATTATACCTGACTATACTTGCTGGGTAATTAGGTAAATATATGAAAATGTGGATGGATTTATAGGGTGAAGTGATCCAATGAAGAGCTCAAAAGTGGATTTGGAGGATTCAAAGAGTGTCAATTTGTCGAGCCAATAGTCCTCCCATTCTCATGGGTGATGATTCATAGATCCCAGAGAGAGGAATTGTTAAGATTGGTCTAGAAAATGGGTACTTCAGTAATGTACTGTATGTGATTGATCTTGCAACAAATCTCCTCTCTGTTTACCAAATAACCCACACTAGTTCAGCCAAGAGAGTTATTTTCACTCAAGAAGATGTGTAAATTTCTGAATTTTCTATAGGCAAAGTGGTAGCAGTTGGTGTTGCAAATCATGAGTCAAGAATGTACAAGTTCTCTTACTTTCTTTAGTATTCCTCTCCTAATTCACTTCTGTCACATGCTAATGAAGCCAGTAAACTTTGGCATGAGAGTTTTGGACACCTAAACTACATATATCTTCATGCATTGAGCACATAAAATATGTTTAATGGAATTCCAAGCATCAAGTTCTCAAAAGGCAGTTGCAAAGGGTGCATTGTTGGTAAGCATGCAAAGCGCAAGTATGAGAAGGGGAAGGAAATAAGAGCTGCTCATACTCTTGGTTTGGTCCATTTAGATGTGATAGGACCTCTTCCTACACCCTCCTATGGAAACTTAAAGTATGTCCTAACATTCATTGATGTTTTTTCAAGGTACTGTTGGATATTCTTTCTCAAGCAAAATTATGAAGTCTTCCTATCATTCAAAGTTTTCAAAGCTTCAGTGCAGAACTTCAGTGGGAGGAATATATGTATCTTTAGGACTGATAATGGAAGGGAATATGTAAATAATTACCTACAACAGATATGTGAAGAAGATGGAATTCAAATGCAACATTTTGTTCCTTACACGCCCTAGCAGAATGGTATTGCAGAGCATAAGAATAGAGCATTGAAGGAGATGGATACATGCATGATGGAGGATAAGTACTTGTCTCCAAAACTATGGTCTGAAGCCATTAAATGTGATTCATATGTTAATAACAGAGTACCACATAAATCTATGTAAGGAAAGACTCCATTCAAGGCTTGGATGGGACACAATCCTGATGTGTCTCACCTCAGGGTGTTTGGCTCAAGAGCATGGGCTAGAATACCTCCAGTGAAGAGAAAGGCCTTGCAGCCCCAAAGCAAGGATTATATCATGGTTGGATATGCATAATATGAAAAGGGATACAAGATATTTTTCCCCTCATCTCAAATACTTTCATTGAGAGGAGTGTTCAGTTCAAAGAAGATCCCATGCATGCAGTAGAACAAGGAGAAGGGGAATGCTCAAACCCCCTACCTGAAGAGGATGTAAGTGATGATTCATATTCTGATATTTGTAATTATGATGTTGAGGATGAATATGATTACATTCATGCAAATCATGACCCACCTTCAAGGACCAAGTGGGCTGATAAAACCATACAAGGAGTTGGTGAACTTGCAGGTGATCCACAAGAACAAAGGAAGACTACATCACAGTTTAACAATGCATTGTTGGGTTTTCTCTCTTCCAGACCCGGGCTGCGGTAATCCCTTAGACCAACAGAACCCTTAGCTCACTGGCCCTTTCGGAAACAGGTCGCGGAGGCAACCTGAAGTCTCACCCGAAGTGATTCTAATGGGAGGCAGAAGACTCAAGTGTCCTCAGCCAAGTTCCGAGGCATCCAGGGTACTAAAATCCACCTTGATCCCTTTGACTGGAGCTGTCTGTCTCATTCCATTACTCCGGCTACGCCTCCGTCTTATCGCATTTCGCAGGGGATGCGATAAGTCTTCCCCTATGTAAAACTGTCTAGCGATACCTAAGATATCATAGGCGCGATATCTTCCCCTTCTAGTTCCTGCGGTAAGTGAATCTTGACCGCTTCCTGGATTAGTAAGTGGTCTCCGCTATCCTTATCCTGGTACTGCAGTTAGCTACAACATTCAGTCCCCAAGCTTAACCCTCGCTAATGAACTTGACCCTTGATATCTCGCAACAACGTAACTAAGTAGAATATCACTTTGAGCAGTGTCTAAGTAGACCATTCATGACTTACATTCAGTTCCTACTCGCACCTTATCCTCTGTTAACAGTTATCTAGTTGCTATGCGGGTAGCTATGATTATCGCAATTATTATACATCATTCGGAAGTTAAACTGACGACCATGTACATTACTTATAACAGACTGAAGCATTCATATATAACACAGACAAGTGAATGAGAGCAGTATCTACACAAATACAATAGTGCTACTTAAATAAGCATGTTGTTACTCCCAGGGCGAGAACTACGCCCAGGGGAACTACGGTTCTTGTTACACTCTGAAGAATAAACACAGTTCCGTTCCACTCTTTACAACAAGGGTCTTCTGGGAAACTCCACCTCAGTGGGAGCCCTTCTCTATAGACCTCTTTCTCTCACAATCCCTGCGGATCGCACTATCTCTCAACAGGTTGGCTCTTGTATTCTCTCAGGGATGTCCAGACTCTGCAACCACAAAAGGCTTGACTAACCTCTACCTGATGTCTCTATCACTATGTGGCCAACCCCTTATCATATAAAAAAGACTACTATATATAGATGGCCCGAAGGTCTCATCGCAGTTACAAAACTGTGGGCCTTATCCCAACAGTGACTCAACCCTAACCACTTACAGTCAACTGGCTGTACTTCCATGGCCGCCTTCTGTCTCGTCGCCGCTTCCTGCAGTCCTTAGTCTTTAATGCATCGGCCCGTCGCTTCTTCTTGGTTCAAGCAACGCTGACTGTAGTCCTTCTTCTTTAATGAGGGTAGCTGAACCCTCTCTTCATCTCCGGCGCCTTTATTGCGGTGGTTGAGCTCTTCCTTCGGCCTCTTCTTTGTACCACATGCTTGACTTTTCTGTACCTATCGCCGTGATTCCCGCCAGGATTTGCGCTACGGCGATATCTTTGTCTTACCGCCAAAATTGGTACTTTCTCTCCCAAATTAGTTATCCTTCCCAAAATTAGCAGCTTCCTAAATGCTGCGGAAGTTCTCTCCAACAACTCCCCTAACACTTACTTGTGGCTCGTCCCCGAGCCACTCGCAACAACAGCCTGATTCATCTGCCTAAGCTTATCCTTTGCTTCTTGTGAGATTGCTGCGAACTGTGCCTTAAGCGCTTTAATACTTTCATCCATGTGTGTTACTTCTTCCTGCGCTGCGCTGAGCAGCTCAGCAGTTACCAAGGAGTCCTCTGTGCCCTCAATGACTCCTTTACTTGAGGTGAAGCTTTTCACCTTTTGCTCCAGTTCATCAACCAGATGTGCGACTTTGCTTTCGTGCGGGCTAACTTCGTTAGCCAGGTTGATCTGCTGTGCTCTGTATTTCTGCACCTGCTGCTGCATTTGTGTGATTTCTCCTTTCTTTCTTATCTTCGCAAGAGCACTCAAGCCCTTGTACTCTTCTTCAGCTCTTGCTATCGCATCTTCACAGTGCTTAATGTGCTGATCGAGCTCGGCTTTCTGTGGGAGCTCCTCTAGCTCCAGCCATGTTTTTGATGCATCTTCCAGGATAGCTTCTGCTGCCTCCACCCGACAGTGCATCTGTGTCTGTACAATTCTGAAAGCTTGCACTCGTGCTTCTTGGATTTCCTCTGGAGTGGGTGGCTTATTTGTTTCAAGTGCAGCAATCCTTGCTTCGTATTCTTCCTCCATCTTTTTCTTCTCTTCATCTAGAGCCTTTGCTCTTTCCGCTATTTTTCTGATCTTCTGAGTTATTTCTAACTCAGGCCTGATATCGCACTGCGGAAGTTCTGCTGCAATGTTCTTTAAAACAAGAGAGACATCCTGCTCTCGCTGAACATATTGCGTCAACTGGGCACTCTCTGCCTCATGCTGTGCAATGAGCTGCACATTGTCGTTAGATAGCAAAACATTTTGCTCATATGTGACTTGTTCTCTGTGCCTCAGCTCTGTGCCTATCTGCTGGAAAATTTCGTACAATTGATCCACAGGTACTTCTGGTAGGTTCACCTCAAGAGGATGAACCATCTGCACTTCCATCGGTACAGGGAACTTAATGCTTCCTGGCGGTATACGAACAATGTTCGTGCGGTCCCTTGCAATGCTTTCTTCTCTGCTCTGTGAAGGGGGCTGCGAACTTTCTGCGACTGTAGTTGGGGCTGGCTGAATCTGCATGGAAGCAGTCTTCTCAGTGATTGCCTTCAATTCTCGCAATTTGTTGTCAAGGCTGATGCGCATACGATCCTGCGATGACTGAATCGCAGCGAATTTATCCCGCATCTTCTCTTGTATTCGGATGGCGATGAGATCATACTCATCCTCTGTCATGATTGGCGCCTGCGGTTCGTCGGAAGTAACCGCCTTTGTTCTCTTCTTCTTTGCTCGCACCGGAGAAGGGCCTTCAATAGCCTTTCTCTTAGAACCTATTGGTTCCTTCTCTTTGTCTTTAGGATCTACCTCCACAACATCTTCTGGATCCTCAGCTGGGGGATCAACTGGAACTAGGCCAGAGGATAGATCATCATACATTTGTTTCATGTCCTCGTCGAAACAGTTCTTAATGGTATCTTCGACCTGCTGGATTTCCATGCGATATGGGCCGGGGGCCCATTCGTTATGTTTCCTGAATCCTTTGGGTCTGATGTAGGTTTTATCCCTGTCGACTTTAAATTCCAGCTTGGACTGATAAAGATCAACGACCGGCGAGTCGACACGCGGAATCGTTGCGACGGATTCAAGCAATAGCATATAATATTCATGGAATACCATTGCGTTATTCTTGTGCTTCTCGGGGTGACTACTCGCCCAAAGATTTGAGTACCTCGACCCTCTGCACGCCCCTGGCGGCAGTTGTGGAAACTGCGAATTGGGCGGCTCTTTCCATCCAATGAAAGCCATAAGGATCAGCAGCCACGAGAAGTGGAAGCTGTGAAGTGGATCCTGCTGCGCCTGCGCACAGTCTTGAAAGAAACTATTTAACAAAAATAAGCTCCAGTTGTAAGGTTTACCTTTTATGACTTCAATCGCGAGGCGGATAACTGAGCCTGTGACCTCCTTCGGCCTCACCTTGAGGAGGAGTTTTCCGGCCAACAGACTAACAGTAAACCGCAAGGCGTCATCCTGTATTGAATTGACATCGTAGGCGCGACCTCCTATTTGCAGCTTATACTCCGCAACCTGCTTGGTTGAGAGCCTGGTATCCTTTGTGGCGCCATCAATATTTATCTGTGGGTCGAAACCAGTCTTTGACAGACCGGTAATGCGGTGAATGAGGTCAACATTGACATCAATTCGGTTACCCAACCATAAGTAACCACCATGCACACATGACAGTAGCGTCCGCACCACAGCATTGACCTCCGGGCCCCGTCCAAAGTGTGGAATCTCCAGGAGATTGAGCAGTCCCGACGGTGCTAAATGGCTTACATGGTCCATGGGGACGAACTCGTCGTGCTGTGTCCTTGGGTTCCTCTGAATTGTCATATAACGATCGCGGCGGAATTGTGGGTACAGCGTATAATCTCTCAGATTATAATCAGTAAACTTAACAGCATGCATATTCCCCCACAAGTTACCTTCTTCCTTCACTCGGTTATCCAGCGGTGGGAGTATGAGTTCATATTTAAAGTCTCGTGGAAGAACAATGGTTGGCGCATTCTCTATTCTTGGTGGGAAGTATATGGTAGTGACTGTAACTTCTTCCGGAAGTTCCTGCACCGGTTCTTCTGAGTCTGTGCTATTCGGGGTCTCGCTACGCTCCATATTAGCTAAGGTTCCTGGTGACTGGCGTGTAGACGGAGAACCAGCAGCAATTTTCTTCCCTTTCTTTGCCACAACCGAAGTCATAGCGCACTCGATTCCACCCCTTTGGAATCTCTGCAACACGTCTTCGAGAGGCTCGTCTGGCGCGAGGGACCTTCCCCTGTGGTACTCTGGACTTCCTATGATTGCTAATCTTAATGCAAATCAGAGTCTGCAACTGTTTTTTGGTTTCCCTGCTCAGAACTTTGCTAAGAATACGCTTGGCTCGGCTCAACTGCGCTCAACTCTTTTAGTGAAAATGACCAAGTAGCCCCGTGCTTTGAATAGAACGTGTATTTATCATAAGGCGGAATTTCAAATGGCAACGGACCAGTGACTGGACCCGTTGGCAGCATTTAATGCATAGACAAGACAGCACCCCGCGCCTATTTATTGCAAACGCCGTTTGAAATTTCGCTGGGAAACTGTGCGCCGGAGTGATGTCGCATCGGATTTTCCAAATCTAGAAGAATCGTCGTACTGCTGCCAAATCTTAGTACAACAGATACTTGTCAGCCGTGCAGTTAATGCTTGTCAGATGGAGAAGTGACTATCCCTCTGATGAATTCAAAATTTGGTAGCGCATCCATCTGTTTTCTGTCCTCTGCGATAAGATATCGCATCGTCTGGAGATGGAAAGTGCCACAAACTCGCCTCATATCAAAATTATCGCAACCACCAGGAAAGCTGGCTGCGAGTTCTTACCTAAAGTATTTCCCGGTGTAGACTTCTTAGGGTGCGATGCTTCATTTCAACTACACTGAACATCTGCACCACTAGCTTCCTTTCTGGGCTAGGGCTGGGAGGTGGCATGGCCGTCGCGATACAGCTTAAGCCGAATACCATTCATCAGGGTTGGAAGAAACTCCCCACTCATAGTACGAAGCTGTATAGCACCTCCATCTGTTATTTGCTGAATTTGATATGGCCCTAACCAATGAGTTTTGAATTTTCCAGGGAACTTTATAAACTTACTGTCATAAAGGAGTACCAAGTCTCCCCGCTGAAAGATTTTGTTCTTGATATGCCTATCATGCCAAGCTTTTTCTCGTGCTTTCTGCACTTTTTGATGGAATCCTGCGATAAATCTGTCTTCCTCCAGATTGAGCAGCTGTGCCAATCTCTCCTCTAAAGTATCAGAATCAGCCATCTCTGTAAGCTGAGCAATCCTTAGACTGGGTAAGATGTATTCCATAGGCATAACAGCCTCTTGTCCATATACCAGGCTGAAAGGTGTGTGCCCTGTTAGTTTCTTACACATGGTCCTGTAAGCCCATAATACAGCATTAACTCTGAGGTCCCAATCATCCCTTTGACTGTTACAAATCTTTGTAAGAGCCTGTTCTAATATCTTATTGAAAGCCTCCACCGTACCATTAGCTTGAGGGTGGTAAGGTGTACTCTTATGGTGCTGTATTTCAAATTCCTCTGTCAATGCTTCTATGGTGCTATTCAAAAAGTGTGTGCCTTGATCACTCATCAAAGTCACTGGGCATCCAAATCTAGTGGTGATGTTTTCAAAAATAAATTGTGCTGCTGTCGCAGCATCACAATTCCTGACTGCTTTCGCCTCAGCCCACCTAGTGAGGTATTCTGTTGCTGTAATAATATATCTCGCACCAGTTCGTTTTCCTGGGGGGTTAATAGGACCCACGAAGTCTATGGCCCACTTATCGAATGCGCGTAGCGTTATCTGTGGTCGCAACGGCATTTCATCTCTTCTGGAGGGCTTTCCTGTCCTTTGGCAGATATCGCATGATCTGCAAAACTCTTTACTGTCTTTATGTAATGTAGGCCACCATAATCCGGCTGCTAGGATCTTCTGAGCGGTAGGCTTCCCTGCGAAATGGCCTCCTGCGATGCCCGAATGTGCTTCCTTAAGAATGGTCTGTTTCTCGTGGGGCATAACGCATCTGCGCAAGATTTCATCTGGTCCTAGCTTATAGAGGTGTCCTGCAATCAGGGTGAAGTCTGCTGCTTTCACCACTAATTGTTTCTTTTGCTGCTTGGTAAACTCAGGTGGCGCCCACCCTGTAGTAAGGAATTGAATTATGTCTCCATAATATTCATCTGCGACCTGAATGGAGAACAATTGCGCATCAGGCAAGTTGTCCTCTAAATTACTTGGTTCTTCACCTGAGTCTAGCCTTGACAGGTGATCAGGTCCTGCGTTTAGTCTTCCTGGCTTAACAATGATTTCGAAATCATATTCCTGGAACAACAATAGCCATCTGCATATTCTTCCCCCTAACACTGGCTTATTGACCAAGTACTTTAATGCAGAATGGTCGGTGAACATCTTGAACGGGGCACCCAACAGATAGTGCCGAAATTTCTGTAAAGCATACACCATTGCTAACCCTTCTCTCTCTGTGGTGGTGTAATTCTTCTCAGCTGTCGATAGTCTCCTGCTCGAATATGCGATAGGGTGGTCAATACCCCCTTCGCCTGGTTGCGTGAGAATAATGCCCAGTGCGATGCCAGATGCATCCACATGAACATGAAAAGGCTTGTTCCAATCTGGAAAGACCAGAATAGGTGCTGTAACCATTTTTTCTTTTAGAGCGTCAAGACTCTTCTGACATTCCTCATTCCACTGAAATTTGATATCCTTCTTCAATAATTTCTCCATTGGTGCGGTAATCTTGGCATAACCTTTGATAAACTTTCTGTAATACCCGGTATGACCAAGTGTAGTTCTCAGCTGCTTTACTGAGTTAGGTGCTGGTAAATTGACAATGATGGCGATCTTCGCGGGATCTACCATCAAGCCTTGTCTGCACACAATGTGACCCAACAACGTACCAAAAGGCGCACAAAATATACATTTTTTTAAGTTAAGGGAAATTTGGTGTTGTCTACATTTTTCAAACATTAATCGCAGGTTTCCTATGTGCTTCTTGACTAGTCCAAATACAGTCCAATCATCAAAATAAACTTCTAGAAATTGATGGATGTATTCCTTAAAGACAGCAACAACTACTCTAGAAAAAATTGCTGGGGCGTTCTTAAGACCAAAGGGCATTACCGTATACTGAAAGGAGCCCCATTCTGTCGCAAATGTGGTCTTGTGCCTGTCGTCTGGATGGATTCTTATCTGGTGATAGCCTGAAAAGCCATCAGTAAATGAATAGATTTCTTGTCCTCCAACATTGTCTAAGACTTCATCAGTGAATGGTGTCGGAAATGGGTCATGCAGCGATGCATCATTCAGTTTGCGCAAGTCGACACAGATCCTGATGTCTCCTTTTGTTTTCTTTTCTTGTACTACCATGGGACTAACCCACTCACTTTCTTCAACAGGTTCAATGATGCCTGCTGCTAGCATCTTATCTATTTCATCTTTTACTTTTGCTTTATACCGCGGATTCAACCTGTATGGACGTTGCTTCACTGGCTTAGCGTCCTCCTTAAGCGGTATTCTCATGACTCCGAGGTCACCCACTATTCCCTTCATTTCTGTAAAGTTGGTAGGAAATAGGTCCTGATACTCATGTAATAGGTCTGTGATTTGGCCAATTGTCTCATCATCCCAATAATCTCCAATAGAGGCAAACTTAGGATCTGTTTCTGTGCCAATATTGCTCTTTCTAATCTTGATTGGTTCTGTTACAGCTGGGATTTCTAAGTGTGGACCTTCAACTTCACGCGTACCTTCTGTTTCTGCGATATTGATACTGCGAGGATCTTCATCCTCATCGCTTGAATCTTGTGCGCAGTTGTAACATTCCAGTGCATGTTTCATCTGAATAGCCCACTCGGGTTGCGAATCCGCTGGTAATGGGCAATCCTCAAATATTTTAGTCTTTATGATCTTCAAGGCCCGATCAATGCTGGGATGCTCAGATTCGAAACTGAATGTGACCAAAAAGTTTTCAATCATAATAGGCCATGAGATAGTTCCTTTTCTTAGCTCTGCTTCTGTATACCAATTCCGTGGAACCGTATCCAGTGTATGGATAAACAAATGAACCCATTCTTCTGCTGGAATTTCTAGCCAACTCTGTTCACAGTTCATAATGTGTGTTCTGGGATCACTCTCCCCTGTGTATTTCCGCTGTGTACAGTCTCTTTCTTTAGAGAATCTAATGCGCATCAATTTCTTACAATCATACCATGATGCGATATGTTCCTTGTGTGTGTACCACCATCTTGCAGGTGTGGCTCGAACTGCAAGGTCAAAAACCTCCATCCTCTGCTCTTGAGGAATCTCTTGTTCAAACTGCTGCAAAAAATCATTGACGTCTGCTAATCCATCAAAAGTTGGAATATACCTGTTTTCAGTCCCAATCCATCGCAGTGATTTAGTCATGAATGCGCATCTGCGAATAGAGACTTCGTGGAGTCTATTTTGCCAATTCTCTAAGCCAACATCTGAATCTGATGTGCAGGAGCTATCACATCTCCAGCTGATATGTCCATCAGCTGTAGGGTCAATGTAATCTGTCTGATTAGAAGTCATTTGGTACAAATTTTCCATGTTATGCACCTCCTCTTCTGCTTTGATTGGCTCAACGTAGCGAGGACCCTGTAAAGGGTCTAATGGTGCGATAACCCGGACTTGAGCATCTTCAAATGTCATCTGCCTTTTCTTTAAGTTGATAACAGCCTTGTTATCAAAAGCCCAATCAATACCTAATAGAGCTGGATAGGGTTTGGTGTCACCAATAATTTCTATGATCTCAAAATCGGCATATGTGTGAACTCCGTCGATGTCCACTGGGACATGCGATAAGCGACCCATCGGTGATATTCTCTGCTGATTAGCTAGTCTAAGATGGATAGGGGACCTGCTTAGTTTTGGACTTCCCATCTGTTCCCATGTCTGCTTAGTCAAGACATTTACTTCTGATCCTAAGTCTAGGATAACCTCATCCATTTCAAATAGTCCGATCTGCGCTGTGAGCCTCATCTCTCTTCCTGTCCTTGTATGGCCCATTATATGGTGAATGGTGCGCTGTGTATTGCTCACAGAAGGGCTCTGCTGACATTGGTCAATAACTTTCTGAAGTTCCTCTATAGCTTTCCCATTTCTTAGAAGTTTCAAACAACTCTGCAAGAAGGACTGTACACTCCCGGTCAATTCCTCTTCGTCGCATCTGCCAGATGTGCTAGCCTGTGGTATCTGCGCAGTACTAACATCCTGCGGTGGTTTCCGTGGTATACCCTGAGATGGTAATAATAGTGATCTGGGAGGTGTCTGTTCAACAAAGGAAGTCTTAGTTTGTTGAAATGCCTCCTTATTCTTCTGTAGATCAAGTGGGATAGGTTTTCCTGGAGCTTTGCGCACCCACTGCGTTCCTGTCGTTTTTTCCACGTCCTGCGATATGTTGCTTGTGGAGAGACCACTGCGAGTTACAATATTGACTCGTGGTTCGGTTTCGTTCTGCTCAGCAGCGATAAACTGGATATTCTGATTGGTTGCTGGCTTGGCGTCCTTGATCTTAGCTATCAGTATGGGACATTCCTCTATTGTGTGATCATAAGATTTACAATACTTGCACGTTGTAGTAGGGTTCTGACAGTCTCTAGCGTAATGTCCTGTGCCTCCACAGTTATAACAGGTGATAGTTCCACGGCCACGGCCAGATTCATAGCCTCCTCCGCGTCCTCGACCTCTGAAATTTCCTCCACGGCCTCCTTGATTCGGATCAGCTTGTGCACGTACTGCTGGTCCGGATGCTTCTGACTGAACTCTGTAAAGGTCATGCTTCCTTTCTATCATTAGCTCATAAGCTCTACAGTTGTTTTCGTCATGTCCCACAGATTTACAGAAGTTGCAATATAGGTTCTTTGGTGTCTGCACATATTTCTGAAGGAGAGGGCATTCCTGAGGACTGTGTCCTCTGGTTCTACAAATCTCGCACCATGGTCCCTGGTTCTGCATCAACGGGTTAGGAGCTCCACTGCCGATATAGTCAGCAAAGACAGGGCAGTTATCCTTACTGTGTCCCTGCGCTTTACACTTAGTACACCAAATTTCATGCGCAACCTCCTTTCCTTTCTTAATTTCATGCAGCTGCAAGGTGAGGTTAGCTAGCTGATTTTGCAGATTAGTGATGCCGGTGCTAGTTTCTGCTAGAGGTGAAGCCTCTAGTTTCATTGCCATTTCTAATGCTTCATCTTGTGTATTTAATTTCTGTTGCATTAGCGGAAGTCTGATGTGTGGTAATATTGCTGCGATAAACCATTCTTTATGCTGTTGAGGCGCAAGCTCAAAGCTTACCTGATCAATGAGGGTCTTGAACCTCTGGTCAAAATCCCAAACCGTTTCCGTAGGCAATTGTTTAATATCTTTAAGTTCTGCTATGCACTGTGACTCGGATTTAGGTTTTTTAAACTCTTTAATCATAGCAGTTCTAACCTGTGCAAGCGTTCTGTTATGGCCAGTGGTATACTTCATATACCAAGTTAATGCTCTTTCTCTAAATGTGGTGGCCAGCTGGACAAGCTTGACATTATCATCTTGTATTTGCTTAATGGTCCATATGGCTTCGCATAAGAACCAGTGTTGCTCAGGGTCCTCCGACCCTGTACCTTTAAATGTTGGTAGCTTCATATCATCTCCCATTCTGTTTCTAGATGGTGGGTTCTGGTTTGTTGTATGACTACCACTCGGTTGTGTAGATGTGGAGGGTGTAGCGGCAGTATTCGCTGTGTAAGAGCTACTGGACGGGGTTCCTGCGGGATTATTCTGAGTTTCGACTGGCTTTTGAGGAGTCCTAGGGTTCTGACTCTGCTGTCTCGGGTGGTCTGAGCTGTCTTCTTCAGAAGAAGATGAATCGTTGACTCTATATCTTTTACCACTACGTGTATGTCCAAGATACTCGTAATCGCTTTCAGAGTCTACTGACATTACAATATCATGCTACTATTCATCTGGGAGTATATCCAGTACTCCTTTCTCATATAGTAATTGCTTAATGGACAGGCTTAGAGAATTTAGGTACTTACCGCGATAACCCTTGAAGAAGTACCGTTCTGCTGCGCTGAAACTCTTTCTCTGATCAACCGCGAACTCTGTGATGAAGCCTTCCAGCAGACTCGCAAGCCAGAAGTCTGCTGCGCGTGAGATGGGGTTATCGACACCTTTCAAGGTCTGAATCAGCTCTGCTGTCCAGACAACTTCTCGATTCTTCTTAACACCGCTGTGGTCAACAAGCTTTGATAACCAACCATATAACTCAATAGAATAAGTTACGAAGAATATCTCATGGAGATCTGTAAAAATGTGCTTCTGTAGCCAAGCCTCAGTGCTCAGTCTAGGATTCTTGTTTTCTTTTGCAGCAAACTCTCTTTCTTTTGACTCAACCCACTGGTTAAGTTCTTGCTTGGTAGGATGCCAACAGAACATCAGCTCAATGTGTTCAAACCGGCAACGGAACCATTTGTTGGGTTTTCTCTCTTCCAGACCCGGGCTGCGGTAATCCCTTAGACCAACAGAACCCTTAGCTCACTGGCCCTTTCGGCAACAGGTCGCGGAGGCAACCTGAAGTCTCACCCGAAGTGATTCTAATGGGAGGCAGAAGACTCAAGTGTCCTCAGCCAAGTTCCGAGGCATCCAGGGTACTAAAATCCACCTTGATCCCTTTGACTGGAGCTGTCTGTCTCATTCCATTACTCCGGCTACGCCTCCGTCTTATCGCATTTCGCAGGGGATGCGATAAGTCTTCCCCTATGTAAAACCGTCTAGCGATACCTAAGATATCATAGGCGCGATATCTTCCCCTTCTAGTTCCTGCGGTAAGTGAATCTTGACCGCTTCCTGGATTAGTAAGTGGTCTCCGCTATCCTTATCCTGGTACTGCAGTTAGCTACAACATTCAGTCCCCAAGCTTAACCCTCGCTAATGAACTTGACCCTTGATATCTCGCAACAACGTAACTAAGTAGAATATCACTTTGAGCAGTGTCTAAGTAGACCATTCATGACTTACATTCAGTTCCTACTCGCACCTTATCCTCTGTTAACAGTTATCTAGTTGCTATGCGGGTAGCTATGATTATCGCAATTATTATACATCATTCGGAAGTTAAACTGACGACCATGTACATTACTTATAACAGACTGAAGCATTCATATATAACACAGACAAGTGAATGAGAGCAGTATCTACACAAATACAATAGTGCTACTTAAATAAGCATGTTGTTACTCCCAGGGCGAGAACTACGCCCAGGGGAACTACGGTTCTTGTTACACTCTGAAGAATAAACACAGTTCCGTTCCACTCTTTACAACAAGGGTCTTCTGGGAAACTCCACCTCAGTGGGAGCCCTTCTCTATAGACCTCTTTCTCTCACAATCCCTGCGGATCGCACTATCTCTCAACAGGTTGGCTCTTGTATTCTCTCAGGGATGTCCAGACTCTGCAACCACAAAAGGCTTGACTAACCTCTACCTGATGTCTCTATCACTATGTGGCCAACCCCTTATCATATAAAAAAGACTACTATATATAGATGGCCCGAAGGTCTCATCGCAGTTACAAAACTGTGGGCCTTATCCCAACAGTGACTCAACCCTAACCACTTACAGTCAATTGGCTGTACTTCCATGGCCGCCTTCTGTCTCGTCGCCGCTTCCTGCAGTCCTTAGTCTTTAATGCATCGGCCCGTCGCTTCTTCTTGGTTCAAGCAACGCTGACTGTAGTCCTTCTTCTTTAATGAGGGTAGCTGAACCCTCTCTTCATCTCCGGCGCCTTTATTGCGGTGGTTGAGCTCTTCCTTCGGCCTCTTCTTTGTACCACATGCTTGACTTTTCTGTACCTATCGCCGTGATTCCCGCCAGGATTTGCGCTACGGCGATATCTTTGTCTTACCGCCAAAATTGGTACTTTCTCTCCCAAATTAGTTATCCTTCCCAAAATTAGCAGCTTCCTAAATGCTGCGGAAGTTCTCTCCAACAACTCCCCTAACACTTACTTGTGGCTCGTCCCCGAGCCACTCGCAACAACAGCCTGATTCATCTGCCTAAGCTTATCCTTTGCTTCTTGTGAGATTGCTGCGAACTGTGCCTTAAGCGCTTTAATACTTTCATCCATGTGTGTTACTTCTTCCTGCGCTGCGCTGAGCAGCTCAGCAGTTACCAAGGAGTCCTCTGTGCCCTCAATGACTCCTTTACTTGAGGTGAAGCTTTTCACCTTTTGCTCCAGTTCATCAACCAGATGTGCGACTTTGCTTTCGTGCGGGCTAACTTCGTTAGCCAGGTTGATCTGCTGTGCTCTGTATTTCTGCACCTGCTGCTGCATTTGTGTGATTTCTCCTTTCTTTCTTATCTTCGCAAGAGCACTCAAGCCCTTGTACTCTTCTTCATCTCTTGCTATCGCATCTTCACAGTGCTTAATGTGCTGATCGAGCTCGGCTTTCTGTGGGAGCTCCTCTAGCTCCAGCCATGTTTTTGATGCATCTTCCAGGATAGCTTCTGCTGCCTCCACCCGACAGTGCATCTGTGTCTGTACAATTCTGAAAGCTTGCACTCGTGCTTCTTGGATTTCCTCTGGAGTGGGTGGCTTATTTGTTTCAAGTGCAGCAATCCTTGCTTCGTATTCTTCCTCCATCTTTTTCTTCTCTTCATCTAGAGCCTTTGCTCTTTCCGCTATTTTTCTGATCTTCTGAGTTATTTCTAACTCAGGCCTGATATCGCACTGCGGAAGTTCTGCTGCAATGTTCTTTAAAACAAGAGAGACATCCTGCTCTCGCTGAACATATTGCGTCAACTGGGCACTCTCTGCCTCATGCTGTGCAATGAGCTGCACATTGTCGTTAGATAGCAAAACATTTTGCTCATATGTGACTTGTTCTCTGTGCCTCAGCTCTGTTCCTATCTGCTGGAAAATTTCGTACAACTGATCCACAGGTACTTCTGGTAGGTTCACCTCAAGAGGATGAACCATCTGCACTTCCATCGGTACAGGGAACTTAATGCTTCCTGGCGGTATACGAACAATGTTCGTGCGGTCCCTTGCAATGCTTTCTTCTCTGCTCTGTGAAGGGGGCTGCGAACTTTCTGCGACTGTAGTTGGGGCTGGCTGAATCTGCATGGAAGCAGTCTTCTCAGTGATTGCCTTCAATTCTCGCAATTTGTTGTCAAGGCTGATGCGCATACGATCCTGCGATGACTGAATCGCAGCGAATTTATCCCGCATCTTCTCTTGTATTCGGCTGGCGATGAGATCATACTCATCCTCTGTCATGATTGGCGCCTGCGGTTCGTCGGAAGTAACCGCCTTTGTTCTCTTCTTCTTTGCTGGCACCGGAGAAGGGCCTTCAATAGCCTTTCTCTTAGAACCTATTGGTTCCTTCTCTTTGTCTTTAGGATCTACCTCCACAACATCTTCTGGATCCTCAGCTGGGGGATCAACTGGAACTAGGCCAGAGGATAGATCATCATACATTTGTTTCATGTCCTCGTCGAAACAGTTCTTAATGGTATCTTCGACCTGCTGGATTTCCATGCGATATGGGCCGGGGGCCCATTCGTTATGTTTCCTGAATCCTTTGGGTCTGATGTAGGTTTTATCCCTGTCGACTTTAAATTCCAGCTTGGACTGATAAAGATCAACGACCGGCGAGTCGACACGCGGAATCGTTGCGACGGATTCAAGCAATAGCATATAATATTCATGGAATACCATTGCGTTATTCTTGTGCTTCTCGGGGTGACTACTCGCCCAAAGATTTGAGTACCTCGACCCTCTGCACGCCCCTGGCGGCAGTTGTGGAAACTGTGAATTGGGCGGCTCTTTCCATCCAATGAAAGCCATAAGGATCAGCAGCCACGAGAAGTGGAAGCTGTGAAGTGGATCCTGCTGCACCTGCGCACAGTCTTGAAAGAAACTATTTAACAAAAATAAGCTCCAGTTGTAAGGTTTACCTTTTATGACTTCAATCGCGAGGCGGATAACTGAGCCTGTGACCTCCTTCGGCCTCACCTTGAGGAGGAGTTTTCCGGACAACAGACTAACAGTAAACCGCAAGGCGTCATCCTGTATTGAATTGACATCGTAGGCGCGACCTCCTCTTTGCAGCTTATACTCCGCAACCTGCTTGGTTGAGAGCCTGGTATCCTTTGTGGCGCCATCAATATTTATCTGTGGGTCGAAACCAGTCTTCGACAGACCGGTAATGCGGTGAATGAGGTCAACATTGACATCAATTCGGTTACCCAACCATAAGTAACCACCATGCACACATGACAGTAGCGTCCGCACCACAGCATTGACCTCCGGGCCCCGTCCAAAGTGTGGAATCTCCAGGAGATTGAGCAGTCCCGACGGTGCTAAATGGCTTACATGGTCCATGGGGACGAACTCGTCGTGCTGTGTCCTTGGGTTCCTCTGAATCGTCATATAACGATCGCGGCGGAATTGTGGGTACAGCGTATAATCTCTGAGATTATAATCAGTAAACTTAACAGCATGCATATTCCCCCACAAGTTACCTTCTTCCTTCACTCGGTTATCCAGCGGTGGGAGTATGAGTTCATATTTAAAGTCTCGTGGAAGAACAATGGCTGGCGCATTCTCTATTCTTGGTGGGAAGTATATGGTAGTGACTGTAACTTCTTCCGGAAGTTCCTGCGCCGGTTCTTCTGAGTCTGTTCTATTCGGGGTCTCGCTACGCTCCATATTAGCTAAGGTTCCTGGTGACTGGCGTGTAGACGGAGAACCAGCAGCAATTTTCTTCCCTTTCTTTGCCACAACCGAAGTCATAGCGCACTCGATTCCACCCCTTTGGAATCTCTGCAACACGTCTTCGAGAGGCTCGTCTGGCGCGAGGGACCTTCCCCTGTGGTACTCTGGACTTCCTATGATTGCTAATCTTAATGCAAATCAGAGTCTGCAACTGTTTTTTGGTTTCCCTGCTCAGAACTTTGCTAAGAATACGCTTGGCTCGGCTCAACTGCGCTCAACTCTTTTAGTGAAAATGACCAAGTAGCCCCGTGCTTTGAATAGAACGTGTATTTATCATAAGGCGGAATTTCAAATGGCAACGGACCAGTGACTGGACCCGTTGGCGGCATTTAATGCATAGACAAGACAGCACCCCGCGCCTATTTATTGCAAACGCCGTTTGAAATTTTGCTGGGAAACTGTGCGCCGGAGTGATGTCGCATCGGATTTTCCAAATCTAGAAGAATCGTCGTACTGCTGCCAAATCTTAGTACAACAGATACTTGTCAGCCGTGCAGTTAATGCTTGTCAGATGGCGAAGTGACTATCCCTCTGATGAATTCAAAATTTGGTAGCGCATCCATCTGTTTTCTGTCCTCTGCGATAAGATATCGCATCGTCTGGAGATGGAAAGTGCCACAAACTCGCCTCATATCAAAATTATCGCAACCACCAGGAAAGCTGGCTGCGAGTTCTTACCTAAAGTATTTCCCGGTGTAGACTCCTTAGGGTGCGATGCTTCATTTCAACTACACTGAACATCTGCACCACTAGCTTCCTTTCTGGGCTAGGGCTGGGAGGTGGCATGGCCGTCGCGATACAGCTTAAGCCGACTACCATTGATCAGGGTCGGAAGAAACTCCCCACTCATAGTACGAAGCTGTATAGCACCTCCATCTGTTATTTGCTGAATTTGATATGGCCCTAACCAATGAGTTTTGAATTTTCCAGGGAACTTTATAAACTTACTGTCATAAAGGAGTACCAAGTCTCCCCGCTGAAAGATTTTGTTCTTGATATGCCTATCATGCCAAGCTTTTTCTCGTGCTTTCTGCACTTTTTGATGGAATCCTGCGATAAATCTGTCTTCCTCCAGATTGAGCAGCTGTGCCAATCTCTCCTCTAAAGTATCAGAATCAGCCATCTCTGTAAGCTGAGCAATCCTTAGACTGGGTAAGATGTATTCCATAGGCATAACAGCCTCTTGTCCATATACCAGGCTGAAAGGTGTGTGCCCTGTTAGTTTCTTACACGTGGTCCTGTAAGCCCATAATACAGCATTAACTCTGAGGTCCCAATCATCCCTTTGACTGTTACAAATCTTTGTAAGAGCCTGTTCTAATATCTTATTGAAAGCCTCCACCGTACCATTAGCTTGAGGGTGGTAAGGTGTACTCTTATGGTGCTGTATTTCAAATTCCTCTGTCAATGCTTCTATGGTGCTATTCAAAAAGTGTGTGCCTTGATCACTCATCAAAGTCACTGGGCATCCAAATCTAGTGATGATGTTTTCAAAAATAAATTGTGCTGCTGTCGCAGCATCACAATTCCTGACTGCTTTCGCCTCAGCCCACCTGGTGAGGTATTCTGTTGCTGTAATAATATATCTCGCACCAGTTCGTTTTCCTGGGGGGTTAATAGGACCCACGAAGTCTATGGCCCACTTATCGAATGCGCGTAGCGTTATCTGTGGTCGCAACGGCATTTCATCTCTTCTGGAGGGCTTTCCTGTCCTTTGGCAGATATCGCATGATCTGCAAAACTCTTTACTGTCTTTATGTAATGTAGGCCACCATAATCCGGCTGCTAGGATCTTCTGAGCGGTAGGCTTCCCTGCGAAATGGCCTCCTGCGATGCCCGAATGTGCTTCCTTAAGAATGGTCTGTTTCTCGTGGGGCATAACGCATCTGCGCAAGATTTCATCTGGTCCTAGCTTATAGAGGTGTCCTGCAATCAGGGTGAAGTCTGCTGCTTTCACCACTAATTGTTTCTTTTGCTGCTTGGTAAACTCAGGTGGCGCCCACCCTGTAGTAAGGAATTGAATTATGTCTCCATAATATTCATCTGCGACCTGAATGGAGAACAATTGCGCATCAGGCAAGTTGTCCTCTAAATTACTTGGTTCTTCACCTGAGTCTAGCCTTGACAGGTGATCAGGTCCTGCGTTTAGTCTTCCTGGCTTAACAATGATTTCGAAATCATATTCCTGGAACAACAATAGCCATCTGCATATTCTTCCCCCTAACACTGGCTTATTGACCAAGTACTTTAATGCAGAATGGTCGGTGAACATCTTGAACGGGGCACCCAACAGATAGTGCCGAAATTTCTGTAAAGCATACACCATTGCTAACCCTTCTCTCTCTGTGGTGGTGTAATTCTTCTCAGCTGTCGATAGTCTCCTGCTCGAATATGCGATAGGGTGGTCAATACCCCCTTCGCCTGGTTGCGTGAGAATAATGCCCAGTGCGATGCCAGATGCATCCACATGAACATGAAAAGGCTTGTTCCAATCTGGAAAGACCAGAATAGGTGTTGTAACCATTTTTTCTTTTAGAGCGTCAAGACTCTTCTGACATTCCTCATTCCACTGAAATTTGATATCCTTCTTCAATAATTTCTCCATTGGTGCGGTAATCTTGGCATAACCTTTGATAAACTTTCTGTAATACCCGGTATGACCAAGTGTAGTTCTCAGCTGCTTTACTGAGTTAGGTGCTGGTAAATTGACAATGATGGCGATCTTCGCGGGATCTACCATCAAGCCTTGTCTGCACACAATGTGACCCAACAACGTACCAAAAGGTGCACAAAATATACATTTTTTTAAGTTAAGGGAAATCTGGTGCTGTCTACATTTTTCAAACATTAATCGCAGGTTTCCTATGTGCTTCTTGACTAGTCCAAATACAGTCCAATCATCAAAATAAACTTCTAGAAATTGATGGATGTATTCCTTAAAGACAGCAACAACTACTCTAGAAAAAATTGCTGGGGCGTTCTTAAGACCAAAGGGCATTACCGTATACTGAAAGGAGCCCCATTCTGTCGCAAATGAGGTCCCTCTATGATCTCAAGCAAGCTCCTAGATCTTGGTATGCTAAGATGGACAATTTTTTGCTATCACAAGGTTTTGAGAGATGTAAATATGAGCCAAATTTTTACATGCAACATGTTAATGACCTTATTCTGATTATTGTACTATATTTTTTATGATATTTTGATCACTGGTAATTGCATCAAAGAACTAGGCTCAGTTAAAGCCGCATTGCATAGTGCATTTTCCATGTCATATCTAGGATTGTTGAAACAATTTATTGGCTTGGATATTTATTAATCTGATGATGGGATCAAGGTTTCACAATCTAAGTATGCTTCATATATGATACAGATGTTCAAAATGGATGAATTTAAATATTCTAAGTTCCCATTCCTTTCAAGAGTTAATCTTCATGAGTGGGGTTCTTCACCATTGGTTGACAGTTCGTTGTATAGACATCTAGTTGGGAGCTTGTTGTACCTCACTCACTCTTGACCAGATTTGGCTTATGCAGTAGGTGTTTTTTAAAGGTACATGAAAGAGCCTCATGAGATACATTGGAAGGCTTCCAAAAGGATATTTCATTATGTGCAAGGTACCAAGCAATATGGGATACACTATGCAGTTGGTTCATCACTTGAACTAGTTGGTTTTTTTATTCAGATTGGGTCGGAGATAGCACTGACCGCAAGTCCACTTCTGGTTATGTATTTATGCTTGAACATGGTCCCATTTGCTGGTATAGCAAGAAGAATCACACTATTTCCTTATCTTCAGCTGAGGCCGAATACAGGGGAGCAGTGAATGTAGCTACACAATGTGTGTGGTTGCAAGGTATTCTTGGAGAGTTTGGATTTGAATTTGATTCACCCACAGTCATTTGGTGTGATAATAAAAGTGCAATCAAGATCTCCACTAATCCAGTACAGATATAGAGTACCAAGCACATATAGATCCACATGCACTACATTCGAGGCTTGGGGCATGACCAGATTATTGCCTTGCAGTATTGCCCATCTGTTGAGCAAACTGACGATATCTCCACCAAGATTTTCATTGAGAAGACCTTCGCTTACCTTAGATCACTCCTTGGGGTGAGTGATACATGGTGAATACTAGTATATTTTCCAGATTTGTTTCATGTCCATTTTAGAGGGGAGTTTTTATTTCCCATGTGGTTTTCTTCCTTACCTTGGTTACATGGACTAATAAAAATTGTTGTTGTAAGAGGTGACTTGAGCCTTAGTCTCCAAGGCCTCATTTTTGTTTTGGATACATAAGTCTATATTAAGGGGGGGTGTTGGAACATTATTACACCTAGGACCATAGTATACAAGTTAATCTGGTGGTTATTGGTCCAAAACATGGTTAATGATGTTAATCCAAGGTTGTTAAAAGGTTGTTCGGGCAATTATGGCACATTCCACCACTGCTGGGAAAGATCCTAGTCAAACTAGATGTTAGGCACCCTCATTTATTTCCACTACCTAAGTGAAGGCACCCGTATCCCTTGTTTTATGGATTTGGCTTTGACTTGAGGCACCCATGCATTGAATGTGGCCATTTTGGCCCCTCCTTGGTCGTTTTGGCCTATCCTGAGACACCTACACTCCACCAAATCCTCACCACCACATGTGCCATCATCATTAATGACTTATCATGCCTACCCAATGTTCATATTAGGAATTTGCGACAATTTGAGTAGATTTAGGAGACTATTGGTCAATTTAGGGGGGATTGAGGTCCAATGTAAGCTAGCCACTTGTATTTTCCTCCAAATGCTAACGAATTCTTCCAAATGCTATATAAATGTATTCAAAACTCATTTATGTGTTGGACAGTTACAATAAACCTTCTATTTGATCATTTGTGTATGGATTTTGATCATTTGTGTGTCCAGAATTTGTTTTACACTATTGTTTTGCATACCTAGACAAATTTATCAATTGTGAGGATATCCTTAGCTAGTAGATCCTACTGTGAGTTAGATTTCACACACACACACACACACACACACACACACACACACACACACACATATATATATATATATATTCCAAGGTAGAGAAGATGGCCTTGGCAGTGGTTCATAATGTCCAATGATTTAGAAATTATATACTTACACAGAAAATGGTCTTAGTGATATAAATGAACCCTATGTAACACATTTTATCACGATGTATCATCAGGGGAAAATATTCAAAATGGATAGTCATTCTGCAAGAGTTCGATCTTGAATAGTCCAAGAAGTCATTAACTTTTACCAAATTAATGTCTGAAGTGCCATGAGATTTTATATATATATATATATATATATATATATATATATATATATATATATATATATATATATATATATATATATATTCCCAGGTAGAGAACATGGCCTTGGTAGTGATTCATAATGTCCAATGATTTAGACATTATATACTTCCGCGGAAAATGGTTGTAGTTGCATAAATGAACCCCATGTAACACATTTTATCCTGATGTATCATCAGGGGAAAATATTTAGAATGGATAGTCATTATGCAAGAGTTCGATCTCGAATAGTCCAAGATGTCATTAAATTTTTCCTAATTAATGTCTAAAGTGCCTTGAGATAAACAAGGAACCATAAGTTTTGAATCCTAGCCAGACGAACATTTGTTTCTCACTGCATCCTTTGATCCTTGGTATGGAAAAATTGTTGTGTATCTTCAAACCCAAAGTATTGATGCTCAATTTTCTAGTAATGAATGGTATTTCATTCAACATGGGGCATGAAGATACCTCATCATAGGGTACACTTTGTACCATCGAGAAATCGAATCAATCTTACATCGTTTTTTTGTGCATGTAGAAACATATAAAGTCTTGAACGATTTCCAAGAATTAGCATGTGGCGATTACCTCTCTATGTTGGAAACAACCCAGAAAATATTGCGTGTAGGATACTTTTGGCCAACACTCTTTAAATATTGTATTAATTCCATGAAAAAATGTCAATCCTATCAAATCTACACAAGGAATATGCACACTCACCCAACTCCATTAAATCTCATGGTCACCATGGGTCCATTTGGAAAATGGGAAAATGATTTTATGACTTATAATCCTCATTCAACTGATGGTCACTACTACATCATATATGCGAATGAATACTTCATAAAGTGGGTTGAAGTGATGTCTACACTCAATAGCTTGTCCAAGGCTACAACATACTTTCTATTCAATCATGTTATATCCAGGTTCAGTGTGCCAAGGGAGATCATTACTGACAATGAATCTCATTTTAGGAATTCACTTATGGATGAACTCATGACCAAGTTAGGATTGCGGCAAGACTTGTCTTTTCCCTATTACCCACAATGCAATGGTCAATTAGGATCCATCAACAAGGTTTTGAAGGCCACGATGGAAGGAATGATCAATAAGAACAAACATAATTGGCTCTTGATGTTGTTCTAAGCTCTCTAGGCATAATGTACCTCATCCAAGACCATACCAAGGTTCAATTTTTTCCAATTAGTTTATTGAATGGAATTCATGTTGTTGATTGAATGTGAAATCCCATCCTTAAAACTAGCTATTGAACTCCTACCCAACACTTTTGTAGAAGAAGAGAGGCTCATGTATCTACAACGTCTTGATGAAACTCAACGGGAAGCCACTCTAAACACTGAGATATAGAATATTAGAGTCAAAACCCACTACAACAATCATGTCCATCCGCGAGTCTTTTCAAAAGGAAATTTGGTTTTAGTTTATGACCAAGACCATGACAAATTAGGCACAAGAAATTTTGAACCTCGATTATATGGTGCACTGGTTTTTAAATCCATTCTTAAATGAGGAGCATATGAACTAGTCAATTACGATGGGGAATCACTATCGGATATCAAGAATGGTTTCTATTTGAAGAAATACTTTGCGTAGGTTTTTACGCCTCACAACTCTTGTTGTATTTTCTTTATTTTATTTACAGAATTTTGTACAGTAGTTGTTTTGAGCGCATGCTTATATTGATTGGGATATTGCTTGGTAGATGGACCAAGAGACTTTCACTTACTTGGGATATGAGGATGGAGCTATTTGTGGCTCATGAAACATTGCTTCCGTTGCAAGGGTGATTTTCTCCCCTAACAACCAACTTCAAAGTCCATGAGGAACTTTCCTTAGATCTGTAACCAATAACATTGTAGAATGTAGCGCAATCATTGGGATTCTTGTCAAGGCCACCATCCTTGACATCGAGTGAATAATCATCAAACTAGACTCACAATTGGTTGTCTTTGAGTTAAATAATCAATATCAGGTTCATAATCATATACTGCATAGAAAGTTTCTATGAGTATGTCTTCTAGAATGTCAATTTGAATTCATTGATCACATTCATGCTCCTATAAGTCTAAATAGTCTAGATGATTCTTTGGATAACTGCATACTTGATTGGAATCTCAGTCATTAACATAATTCAGATAAAAGAAAGCATATACATTCATCCATGTCAATTAATTGAAATCACCAATTAAAATATTTAACTAAATGTCGAAACAACAATCACATGTATAAAGAAAAATCAGTTACATCATAACCCAAAAGTGTGATAAGGTTCTAGATACAAAATGTCAGCTTTAGAGCCGCAAAGGATGCATATATAGTCTATCTAAGATCTACATAATATTCATCCAAATGCAGTAATAATAGTACAAGTTGCTTCATAGGGACTCATCCGACAAATCTAGCAAATGATGTTAATCATGGTAGTAGGTGATGGTTGTCGCCACATGGTGTAGCAAGTAGGATGTCCGTGAGGGAACCCCCACTACATGGTGTTGCATGTGTTATGGGTTCCTCCTAATATGAGTAGGGTGCACACCCCTGGTCAAACCCTCGAGGTTTGCTTGGACCTCTTAGAGGTCCTCTACCACTGCACCACCCACATCTACTGTCGCACCACCCACATTTTTTTCCACACCACCCACGTTATCATCATCATCATTGGATATTTCTCCTGTACTCAGATGGTTTGGCCACATGCCTTCTGGGCATGTAGTTCCAAAATATGCATCATAAACAAATTCTTTTGTCAATAAATTTGCACAAACCAAAAATAAATAACATAGGCTTTGTCATCTTTTTGTTGATGTATATGTAACTTCGAAATGTATTTCATCTATGTATATTGTACTCATATAGAGATGGTATTATTCCTCTATACGGAAGTGTCGTCATTTGTATTGACAAGTGTCGCAAGTGTCGTAACTTGCATATGATGGGTTATTAGACCACCGAGTGTGGGGCCGGCCCTGATTCGTATAACCATGGGTTATTAGACTGAGTTAGACAAGTCGGCCCTACTAGGTTATTAGGCAGGTCAGGTCATGTATAAATAGAGTGCGGGAGGCACTCTATTTGATCATCTCATTATTCACTTCTACACTACTCGGAAAGTGGCGCACTAGTGAGGAAGGAGGAGTAGCTGCTAGGAGAAGACTATCTCTTGTACTTGGATTGTATCATTGCTCTTTCTATCTCTGAGGAAGTTGTGGGGTTTTTCACCTTTATGGTTTTCCCTAGTGAAACTATGGTGTCTATTGTCTCATGTGATTGCTTGGTGTGATTGATATGCATTGTTATACTTGATATACTGTACATGTTATTCTCTCAGTAAAGATCCTAGAGTATATTGAATTAATGCTCAAAATCTAACATGGTACCAGATCTAACCTGAGAAGAAGACACTGTGCAGTTGTGCAAACTAGGGTTTCTTGTTTATTGGGTTTCTCTCCACATATTTTGGAAAGGCAGTAAGGTAGATTGACTCTACTCAACAAGGTGCATCTTTCTGTCCAATCAGAATTCAATTCTAGGCACTTTAATTTTTGGCCCTAAAAAATCAAGGTTTCCACAAAAATAGGAATTTCTGAAATATGAGGACATAGCTGGAAGCTCCTTGGAAAAATCGAAGTTTAGAGCTTTGGATCGAAATTTTTGGTTGGGTCCTCCCTAATGACTCCGGGAAGACTAAAAGACATTTCTGAGGGGTGCAACTTTGCAATTTTCAAATTCTAAGCATACCAGGCTGATCAGCTCATTAAGGCGCATCTTTCTATCCTTTCATAAGTTTGAATTTTTAGGGTTTCTCTGGCAAACCCTAATCCGGGACCAGATCCAGTTTTCAGCAAATCAAGTGGTAAGACCTAAATCTTTTCTATTTCCATTTGAAGTACTCTTTAAAGATGTCTCACCACACCAAGCTTGAGGATAATCTTGAAGGGTCTGATAACTTCTGAGCATGGAAGTATAGGATTGGGTTAATCCTGGAAGAAAATGAGTTGGACACTTACATAAGTGAAGAGGTCCCTATCCCAGAGGAAGAAGTGTTATACCTCAATATTACACATTACATATTAGTGTCGCATCCTTACACTAGCAACCTAAACAACAGTTTCCCTTAAAAATTATCTAAACATCCAGAGTGAAAACCATTGACTGAACACTGAAAGAAAACACTTTTTCTGCCATCTGTCAACCCAACTTGGTCCTGTTTGCAAGCACTATCGCTCCCTGCACATCTACAGGGGCGCGGTAGTCAGCACTACCACGTGTTTCTCCTCCTCTGGGGCATGGTACTACCACGTTATGCTCATTCTTAGGGGTGCGGTAGTCCAAAATTAACCTTTTGCCTTGGATTTTGGGATCTTGACTTTCGAGAGATATCATTGGGATTGCCACCTCTAATTCGATCTCAACTCCCCTCTCTGTTTAGCTGGCCTGATCCACTAAACACTCCATAGATCTACACTTCTCTCTTGTTGGTTAACCTTCCCACATGCTATAAGAGAGAGGCCTTCCATGAGCCAAAGGGAGGACTTTTGGGGCACCAAACCTATGATATTAGGACTTCTGCAGAGATAGCTAGAGGTGGAAGCACTTGGAGCTCGAGGATTGGCTTGGGAATCAAGCAACCTTTGTAAGAACTTTTCAAGCTTCTTAATAAGATAACTTGTCTTGTTTTTCCCATTTCATGTGTATTGTATGAATCCTTGATATGAAATGTATCTAGTTTAGATTTGAACTTAACCTTTGCTTCAAAGTATTTGGAAGATTGCATGCTTGTCCTTTGTTAGATTTCAACAGGTTCTACATTGGAGATTCGGGATCAAGAATTATAAGCGGGACAAACATCAAATTGGAAGGTAAGTTACGTCTTTCATCTCTTCTGAATACATTCAATCTTGTTGTGAATATTGGTTTAGGAACTCAAGGTAGAATTTGTTTTATTTTTGTCTTAGTATAGAGTCAGTACACCCGGCTTTATCCTAAGAGAGTTTCTCTTTATCTGTAGGGAGAAATATCTACAACAAGAAGAGGCTAAGGCCTTACACAAAAGGAATTTGGTCAAGGCTAAGAGGATCATTGTTGATTCTATCAAAGACCATCTCATTGTTGATGTATATGTAACTTCGGAATGTATTTCACATATATGTATATTGTATTCCTATAGAGATGTTATTATTCCTCTATACGGAAGTGTCGTCATTTATATTGTAAGTGTTGTAACTTATACTTGATGGGTTATAAGACCACCTTGTTGGGGCCGTCCCTGTATAAGTCATGTGGGTCAAAGGGTTATTAGACCACCCTATTGGGGGTCGGCCATGTGGGTCAAAGGGTTATTAGACCACCCTAGTGGGGGTCGGCCCAGTCAGCATTATGTTAAGTGGTTAAGTTGAGGCTGACCTAGTTGAGTAAAGGTCAAGTCAAGTTAGTGTATAAATAGAAAGTGTGTCTCTCTCATTTTACACATTCTATTCTCTCACTCACACTATGGAGAGTGGCGCACTTGTGGAGGAGGAGGCTATGTTGCTAGGAGAAGACTATCTCTTGTATTCTGGTTGTATCATTTCTCTATCTGTCTCTGAGGAAGTTATTGGGGTTTTTCACCTTTATGGTTTTCCCCAAGTAAACTCGGTGTCTCTTCTGTGCTTGCATTATTGTGTCCATGAATGATATGCTGTAGATTTGCTGTACATGTTGTTCTCTCAGTTAAGATCCTAGATCAGATTGAAGTAAATTCTGAAAATTTAACATGGTATCAGAGCTAGCCTGAAAGAAGGCATGATATGGCATGTATGACACTTGTTGCACTTACGATGCTAGGGCTTGATATAGCAAACACCATTCATCGTAGCACTTTCGCTATAAATCCTTTTTGGAGTAGTTTTCAAATATGAAACCTTTACAGGTAGACTATTAAATCCCCATGTACCTTGTGTCCAAAGGACAACCTCTAATTTGTTGTACTTTGTGATTTATGATCTGTAAAATATAGGGTTTCTGCCTCTTCCAGATCTGAGTCAAAATCAGGTGACCCTGGGAAAAAGGTCATAACTTGGGCTAGGAAGATCCAAATGAAATTTAGTAAAATGTGACAGGTAGTACACAGGCTGTACTATCTCAGGAAAAGTTTTCAGAGGCCGAATATGAACCAGGGACACGTGGCACACCGTACAAGTTCGCTCTCCTGTATTATCTCATCAACAGGTCATGTTACGACACTTGGAATAACTCTCTCTCAGAGAATCCAATTGAGGTCATACCTATCGAGATGGAAAGATAACAGGTCGGGCTATCTTAGGAATCTTTTTCAGACCCTATGGATCGAAAAGTTAGGAGTTACACTAGAAACAATCAGGTACATATTTCTATCAAAACAGAATTATTTTTGAGTACCTTCATTCATGGCTTCCGAAATTTAGGGCTTCGGAGAAAGTTGGAATTTTTGTAATCGGAGACCACGGCTGGATGCTACTCATAGAAATAGAAATTTAGAGACCAAGATCAGATTTTTTGGTTGGGCAGAATCCCGGGTTTGATCAAACCCCAATTCGGGACTTTGATCGGAAAGATGAAAAATTAGGGCTTCTGCAAAAATTGGAATTTTGGAAATCTGTGACCACGGCTGGAAGCTCCTCAGAAAAATCGAAGCTTAGATTTTTGAATCAAATCTTTTGGTTGGGTGAAGGTCTGGGAAATTCAAACCCTAATTCAGGGTCCTCCCTAGTAAATCTGAAAATCTAAAAGGCAATTTCGAGGGGTGAAACTTTGCAGTTTTCAAATTCTGAATATACCAACTTGATCAGCTCATCAAGGCGCATATTTCTATCCTTTCGGAAGCTTGAAATTCAAAGTTTGAATTTTGGGGGTTTCTTTGACAAACCCTAATCCAGCTCCAGGACCAGTTCTTGCAAATCAAGTGGATTGGGTTAATCCTAGAAGAAGATGGATTGGTCACCTGCATAAGTGAAGAAGTTCCTGTCTCAAAGGGAGATGAGGCTAAGGCCTTCCATAAGAAGATTACAAACAATCTCGACAGGTATGACTCAGCGAGGTATGTTTCGATATTTGTTCATGATTAAGTTTATGGTATGTTTGTCTTCATGTTATTATGGTTAGTACAATCTTGATTTTAGATTTGTCGTATCACCTTAACAAAATTATGAATGCATGATAGAAGATATTCATTGGTTAGGGTGTTGACACTTATGATTGTACTAATGCATTATGGTGTTGTATGAGGTTTATGTTGTCTGCTAACATAAAAGGTACACCAAGAAAGACAAGTCATGTTCTACTTCAAGAACGTATGATCATGGTGACATGAAGACAAGGATTCATCCATTGTCATGGATCACATAGAAGATCTACTTTCGAGGTATGTATAACTTGTTTCTACAATGGTTAACTTATGAGACATGCAGGTTACTAGCACAAGTCACTGAAGAGAACCAGAAGACATTATGCGGGTATGTTAGACATAACTAGCTAGCATGCTAATCCAGGTATGTTTTTCCTATATCAAGCTAGAATCCTACCTTGTGTTAGGATCTTATACTGTTGTGTTGTTGATAATGATTATTCATGAAGTCATAGGTTTGAATAATCATGGTTGTATGCATATTATGTTTCTTACCATAATTGATGATATGACTAACCAGAAGAATCATGAAGGTATAGGTTTGAATAATCACAGGTTTTATGCATATTATATCTCTTATCTTGATTGATGATTCAACTAACGAGAAGAGTCCTATGATCAAATAAGAAAATGTATGAGTAAAAGAAGACTTCCCTGAAACCTTGAATACTAATGTTTATTATCTTTGAATGATCATGAATATACATGTTTAAGATTATTGTGTTTTGATAGTTTTAAGATTATACTAATAAATGTGTGATTATGTATGAGACCTCAAGGATAACACAATGATGACACTAATAAGCATGCATAGTGATTAAGGATGGATGTAAGTTCAAGGACAGGTAATCCAGAAAGCAAAGATCAAGAGGGAGCACACTCTAGTTGTTCCTGCAAGAAAGCAAAGCAGCACACTCCAGTTGTTCCTGCAAGAAAGCAAAGGAGCACACTTCAGTAGTTTCTGCAGGGATGCAAATATTCAGAGGGACTTGACCACTTCTCACAATCCACATAAGAATGGAGTTGCAGAAAAGAAGCAAAGATTGAGAGGGAGTCAACCCAACAAACAAACAAAGATAAGTATTTGAATTGTCATTACTTGCATATTTTATTGTTTAAATAATACTGTTCAATAATGTATATACTGATGTTCCTAGAATTAGGTTGTGTATTATGCATATTAGAATAGTTGCATTGATGAACAGTATACTACTAATATGCATGGGTAAGTAGCCTATGGAACTGTACAACATTCCATTGATACTTATCTAGAATGAAACCTCTTTGCTAACATGTTGGGAGTTGTGCACACTCTTAACAATGTTCTGGTAGAGATTGGAAGGAATCTAGAAATTTACGGGATATGGATAAATGTTGTATTGAAGCATTGGCTAAGATAATTGCATGACTATATGACATATTTATTTATGTGTAAGAATTTGTTCTGAAAACTATGAGATGTTTTCTAATCATGCAATTTAACTTGTTGTGTAGGAAAGATCGTATGCCATCTCCTACAAAAGAAGAACTACAACATTTGTTCAGCAACAAAATTATCTATTGAAGATATTGAAGTTCCCAGGATATGGGAAGAATGCCATGATCCGTCGATCATGAAGAATGATGTTTGGGATGTAGTCCCAAGACCTGAAGGGAAGTTTGTTATGACTTCCATATGGATCTATCAAGATCAAGCATGCTGCAGATGGCAGCATAGAGAAATATAAAAGTGATGAAATAGAAGATGCAGCAGATGGATTTCAAGACAGCATGGTGTAGTCATATATGTGTGCAGAACTTGGTATGGTAGGATAGACAACTTTCTATCCAGTTTGGGCTTTACCAAGAATAAAGCGGATTCCAACCTTTTCTACAAGGTTGAGGAAGGCAATCCATTGATACTACTTTTGTATGTGGATAACCTGTTTGTTACAAGTGAAGATAGATTGATTGCCGACACACAGCAGAAGCTTGCTGTCGAGTTCGAGTTGAGGAACTTGGGGATGATGCACTATTTTTTTTTGGCATGGAGGTGTGGCAGAGTGATGGAATCTTCCTTGGACAAGGGAAGTATGCAATAGAGATCCTGAAGAGGTTCGGGATGATGGACTGCAAGGCTATGGCCACACCTATGGCATCAAACCTGAAGCGTCTGTGTGATGCTTCATCAGATGATTGGGTCCTTGATGTACCTGACGAACATGAGACCAGATATTTGCTTTACGGTGAACACATTGAGCTAGTTCCTGACGGATCTGAGGATTGTTCACCTGGTTGTTGTAAAGCATGTTCTGAGGTACCTGAAGGGTACAATGGATTATGGGCTCAAGTATGAAGCGAATCAAAGTTTAACCTGCAGGGTTATGTTGATTCAGATTGAGCAGGCAGTGCTGCAGATAGGAAGAGCACATCTGGGTGCTGCTTCAGTATGGGATCAGGTGTGATCTCTTGGTTCAGTGGAAAGTAGTCCTGCGTAGCACTGAGTACAGCTGAGACAGAGTATGTTGCAGCCTGTTCATCTAGTTGTGAGGCAGTATGGCTACGGAAGCTACTGTCTGAGTTATTTGATCTCCCGTTAGATGCTACTGGTATCTTTTGTGATAACCAGAGTTATGTGAAGCTGTCCGAGAACCCAGTGTTTCATGACAGGTCGAAACACATAGAGATCAAATATCACTATATCAGGGATATGGTGCAGAGAGGAGCTATGAAGCTCCTGTACATTGCGACAGACGAGCAGATTGCAGATATGCTGACGAAGCCACTAGCCAGGGTGAAGTTTGATTACTTCATAGAGAGGCTTGGCATTCTTCAGATCGAGGACACTTCAAGGAAGAAGTGATGGACACATTTGTTGAAGCCATTCCAAGCATGTTGGAAGGAGGATCCTTCACATGGTTGTGGATGTAAGCGCTGGATGATGTTATGTTTTCTACTGTGTATGATCAGTTGGATCATTTTTATATGTATGTATGCATCATGTTGGATGCTGGATATGATCAGTTGGATCATTCATATGTATATGTATGTACGCATCATGTTGGATGCTGGATATGATCAGTTGGATCATTTATATGTATATGTGTGTACACATCATGTTGGATGTTGGATATGATCAGTTGGATCATGTATATGTATGTACGCATCATGTTGGATGTTGGATATGATCAGTAGGATCATTTGTATGTATTTTGTATGCATCATGTTGGATGCTTGGACCATGTATTTGTATATGTATCAGGTGGAAACATTGTATGATCAGGATGATCATGGATGGTGATATGTATCATGTATTTGTACTTGTATCAGGTGGATACATTGTATGATCAGTTGGATCATGTATCATGATATGTATCAGGTAGATACTTGGTATGCATCAGGTAGATGCATTATATGATCAGGATGATCGTGGATGACGAGCTTCAAAATGTTGCTTTAGATGACATGCAGCAGGATGTTGCAGTGATGATGATCAAGATGATCATGTGTACATCAGGATGATGTATGGTGAGTATCAGCTTGATACTCTATGGGCGTGGATCAGGTTGTGTAGATGAGCATATAATTTGGCCCTAGGAGATTTGTAGATAGTCTTTCGAGGTTTTGCCTATGGCATGTAATTCGTGCCCTGGGATATCTGGCAAATGCTCTTTCGAGGTTTTGCTCTAGGAGGACATATAATTTGGCCCTGGGAGATCTGCAAATAGTCTTTCGAGGTTTTGCCTATGGCATGTAATTCGTTCCCTGGGATATCTGGCAGATGCTCTTTCGAGGTTTTTTCCTATGGCATATAATCTGTCCCTGGGAGATCCGATAGGTTGGGCTGTGTGCCCGTAATAAGTCCTGGGATGCTCTTGTGAGGTTTTTCCATGACCACATATAATCTGTCCCTGAGAGATACTATAGGTAGAGCTGCGTGCTCGTAACATCCTGGGATGCTCTTGCGAGGTTTTGTGGTGACCACATATAATCTATCTCTGGGAGATCCTATAGGTAGAGTTGCGTGCTCGTAACATCCTGGGATGCTCTTGCGAGGTTTTGTGGTGAGGTCACATTTAATATTTCCCTAGGAGATCCTATAGGTAGAGCCATGTGCTCGTAATAGCCTAGGATGCTCTTTCGAGGTTTTGTGATGCACGTAATAAGTCCTGAGGATTCCACAGTATGGCCAGTAATGACAAAGACCTGCAGGTGGTGGGCCTACATCCAGTATGAAAAAGGACTGGCTCTGTAGAACTTCCTATGACGAGTAGATTTAGAGATTGATTGAGATAGTAGCAGTAGTGATGATGATGATGTCTCGATGACGATTATCCAGTGACGATGATCCAAAGAAGAAGACTTGTGCTAGAAGACCTGTGTCGAGAAATACCTTCCTAGTTAAGAGGGAGTGTTGATGTATATGTAACTTCGGAATGTATTTCACATATATGTATATTTTATTCCTATAGAGATGCTATTATTCCTCTATACAGAAGTGTCGTCATTTATATTGTAAGTGTCGTAACTTATACTTGATGGGTTATTAGACCACCTTGTTAGGGCCAGCCCTGTATAAGTCATGTGGGTCAAAGGGTTATTAGACCACCCTATTGGGGGTCGGCCATGTGGGTCAAAGGGTTATTAGACCACCCTAGTGGAGGTCGGCCCAGTCAGCATTATGTTAAGTGGTTAAGTTGAGGCCGACCTAGTTGAGTAAAGGTCAAGTCAAGTTAGTGTATAAATAGAGAGTGTGTCTCTCTCATTTTACACATTCTATTCTCTCACTCACAATGTGGAGAGTGGCGCACTTGTGGAGGAGGAGGCTCTGCTGCTAGGAGAAGACTATCTCTTGTATTCTGGTTGTATCATTGCTCTATCTATCTCTGAGGAAGTTATTGGGGTTTTTCACCTTTATGGTTTTCCCCAAGTAAACTCGGTGTCTCTTCTGTGCTTGCATAATTGTGTCCATGAATGATATGTTGTAGATTTGCTATACATGTTGTTCTCTCAGTTAAGATCCTAGATCAGATTGAAGTAAATTCTGAAAATTTAACACTCATACCACATGTGTCATCTCTAAAGACACCAAAGGAGATGTTTGATTCCCTGACCAAGCTATTCAAAGGGAAGAACATAAATCGAAAGATGACCTTGAGGAATCAATTGAAGAATGTCAAGATCCAGAATGCAGAGACTATGCAGTATTATTTCTCAAGGGTCTCCCAGATAAAAGAACAACTTAAAGCTGTGGGAGAAGACATAGAAAATGGAGAAGTGGTAATGACCACTCTTAATGGCCTTCCTAGGTCATTGGATTCCTTCATCCAAGGAATGTTTTCTAGGAAGAAACTTATCTCATTCAGTAGGCTGTGGGAAGAATGCTCATAGGAAGAAGCTCGAATTGTAGCTCGAGAAGAGAAGATGGGGAATGAAGACCAAGCTCTGAAAGCACACTCCAAAACACATGGTGACAAAAAGACTCACCATCATGGCAAGAAAGAAATGCATCACCATCATAATCAGAGGGGTAGTCCCATACCTTGAAGAAACATGTCCTATGTCCGTTTCTATACATGTGATGAAAATGGACACTATTCCAGAGACTGTCCCGTAAATAAGAAAGATGGTTCTCACAAGAAGAAGAACATCAAAAGAAGACATAATGCTCATGCTGTAGAGGATGATGAACCTCCTAGGAAGAGGGCTAGAGAAGAAAGTGAAGATTCTTCAAGTGATGAAGAATATGTTTTGATTTCTGCTCTCACTGGAACCATTACTCATGGAAGTAATGATTGGCTTATATATAGTGGGGCTTCTAAACACATGACACGATTCAAGGAATCCTTTATGAACCTATCTGAACATGAATCACCCCACAAGTTGAAACTTGGGGATGACTACAAATATCCAATAAAAGGAAGTGGTGAAGCCTCCTATAAGTTGGAAAGTCTATGAAGATGAAAGATGTACTATATGTTCCAGGTCTCAAGAAGAATCTACTCTCCATATCTACATTAGATGCAAAAGGCATGAGGGTTATATTTATAGATGTCCAAGTCCTAATGTGGCCAAAGGGTAAGACTATAGATGATACAGTGGTGATTGGAGAGCAAGAGGGAGCATTATACAAATTGAAGGGCCAACCAGAACAAGCCATGGTCCATGATTTAGTAGAGCAGAGTGAACTTTGGCATAGAAGGCTTTCACACATGCACTATAGGGCATTACCAATTGCAAGCAAAGTAGTGGAATGTCTTCCTGAAATACAAACAAAGCATGAAGGCATTTGCAAAGGTTGTGCAAAGGGAAAGAACACAAAGAAGACATTTCCAAGCAGTGAAAGCAAGGAAAAAATAATCTTTGAAATCATCCACTCTGATGTATGCGGTCTGATGTCATCCAGTTCTCTGAGTGGGTATGTATACTATGTTTCCTTCATTGATGATTTCTCTAGGAAGACTTGGGTTTGCTTCTTGAAAAACAAATATGAAGTGTTTGACAAATTCAAGGAATTCAAAGCCTTGATAGAAAACCAAACTAACATGAAGATCAAGATCTTCAGATCCGACAATGGCGGAGAATTCACTTCAGGAGACTTCAAGAAGCTATGCATTGATTCAGGGATTAAGAGGGAGTTGACTACTCCTTACAATCCACAACAAAATGGGGTTGCCGAAAGGAAGAATAGAACAATCATGGAAGCAGCTAGGGCAATGCTTCATGACCAAGATCTACCTATGCACTTATGGGCTGAAGCAGCCAGGACAACTGTATATCTGCAGAACAGAACACCTCATAAGATACTTGACAATAAAACACCAGAAGAAGTGTTCACTGGTAAGAAATAAGAAGTTAGCCATCTCAGAATATTTGGTTTTCCAGTATACACTCACATCCCAAAAGAAAAGAGGACAAAGTAAGATCCTTCAAGAAAGAAGGGCATATTCGTGGGTTACAGTGAAAGCTCGAAGGCATATAGAATCTACTTCCCAGGATTCAAGAAGATAGACATCAGTAGGGATGTAACATTTGATGAAAGCTCAACATACATCAAATCAAGGAAAACATGAGTTGAAGATAATGAAGAACCCAGAATATCCAGAACTCAAGACACCACCATGAATGAAGCAGTTTCTAAAGAAGATCGTGAAATGGAAGATCCACAACAACCTGTAGATCCACCCCGTGAGAAGAACTCTCACAAGAGGAAACCAACATGAGCTAGAGAGCTCATTCAAGATGCAGAAAGGTTTGGCATTCCAGAAGAAGAACACAGAGAAAGGAAAAGGACAAGATTACATACCAGCTATGTCGCTTTACTCTGTGACGTAATGAACAAAGAACCTTCCAGTTATGAAGAAGCAGTAGAAAAGAAAGAATGGAAGGATGCCATGGTCGAGGAATACCAGTCGATCATGAAGAATGATGTTTGGGATGTGGTCCCAAGACCAAATGGGAAGTCTGTGGTGACATCCAAATGGATCTATAAGATCAAGCATGTTGCAGATGGAAGCATAGAAAAATATAAGGCAACGTTTGTAGCTCGTGGCTTCTCCACAGTGCTCTAGGGCGCGGTACTGCCCAACTACCACTCTGTATTGGTCTTTGTAGGGGCAGCACTTTCCTGTTTTGGTCATTTTTGAGCTTATTTGGAGGGGTTCCCTTGGGTTTTTTACTCCCAAACTTTTTGGGTGCCTCCATATGGTCCATTGGCTTCTTTTTGACACATTTTTGAATATATTTGAGTCCTTTTCATCCACATTTTGTCTCTAGTCCTTCATTGGCATATTTGAGGCCATTTGGTCAATTTGGAGTCCTCTGAGCCATTTTTCAGTTCTGGGAGTCAAGTGTACCTTCCCAGTCACTTTAGGATCTCTATAACATAACTTTGAACCCTTCCAAACCTCATTTTGGAGAATTTGTGACCCTTTTTCTTTGTTTGGAAGACTAGGTTCTACCTTGGAAAGTTGAAATCCCCTTGGGTTAACTTGATCCCTTGTTTACATTTTTTATTTTTCTGAATTAGAGTCTCTTGATCAGTGATTTTCTCACCATTACATGACTGATTTGGACTGATACAATTCATTTTTGGATTGTTTTAGAAACTCTTGGCATCTTTTGGAAGTTCAAAGCCTTTGTTTGGTTTCTTGAGTCAAACTAGTGCTTTGTTTGCTTATTGGGTAGAATTGTCTTTCTTTTCAAGCCCCAATAGCTTGCATTTGTTTTTAAACTTATTCTCGCCATCGAATTGTGTTTGGTTCAATTTTTAGAGATCTATTTAGTGTGATATTCCAAAGGTTTGCTTGGTTTGGCATCATTTGGATTGATTAGATTGGATTTGAAAAACTTGGGACATCCTTGTATTTTTGAAGTCATTTTCTTGGGTTTTGCACTTTGTTTCCTTTGCATCTTTAACTATTTATTGGCCATTGGAATAGATCGATCCCTTGTTTCCATTTTTTGTTCAAAGGAAAGCTTTATTTTGTCACTCTTTTTCTATATTCATGAGATTGGAAAACATAAGCATTCTTCTTGCTTTAATTTGATCATTTGGCATTCTTGGTTTCACATTCATAAGAAGAAGAAAGGCTTGTTTCATATTTCTGTGCATTTGAGTTAGACAAGATTGTTAAGTGCTTTTATTTGTCTTTCATTTGATTGGAAATGTTTGTAGAATCCTTCTTTCCATAGCTTAGATGTGTCTTTCTCAAGTGTAAAGAGATAGGAAACAAATTATAATTATTCCATTTGGTGTTCATGAAAAGATCTCTTTTTGTCACTTTAGGATAGTTTGGGTATGGTTTGCATGATTTGTTATCATTCATTAAAAACCTAAAATTGCATTTGCATTGGGTTGTACATATTGGGAATGAAAAGAATTCTTCCTTACTTTAGCTAGAAGTTCATTAAAGAAAAAATACTTGCATAATTCATCCATAATTGCATGGTTTGATTCAATTCTACACACCACAAGTTTCACTTCCATAACCTGATTGTGTAAGACAACTTATAAAATTAATCTCCCTAACTAAACCAACATTAACCTCACTTGGGGAAATCAAAAGAATTTTGTAGTTAGGTAGGACACCGGGGATGGGCATCCAAATAACTCCCCCTTGTCATTTTTTATCTGAGACATAGTCGTTGTCTTCAGGGAACTAAAATCCTCTAGTATTTATTGACATGGTCATCGACCAGTTTGTGGAGGCGCCTCCTGTTGTTTCAGGGGTTTAACCGCCGCAAGATCGACAACCAGATAGACTCTGTGGAATGCCGCACTCCACTTAGCCCTAAGGAAACATCTATCATTGTCTTCCTTGTATTCTCTGGCCACCATACTGGTGATACAAGGGTGATAAGGTAGAAGCACCGAAAACGTTTTCCAACATGTCATGAACGAGGTAGCTTAGTGAATTTTCTACTAGGACTCTTTTACCTGGGATCCCTTTCGATAGAGGGATATCCTTCCATTATTGGTCTCTCATTTTGTATTGTTTGACTTGGATTTCATCACCTTGCGAAGGATACAACTTGCTGAGGTCTCCAGCTTTTAGTTAGGAGTTTTTGCTTGCTATGTCATCTTGTAGAGGGTTTTTTCTTTTTAGTGCCGCTTGTTGGCATTTTGGCCGCTTCTATTTCAGCTCGCTTACTGTGACGCCGATCCCAGTATAGTTTTTTGAGCTTGCTTTTTTGGCATGAGTGCCTCTTTTTCTTCTAGCTCCCATTTTGCACATTCGGTTGCCTGAGGATTTTTTAGTTCTTTTTAGCAAGAATTCACCTACATCACTTAGTCTTGTTCCATGGCAAATCCATCTCCATGCACCCAAGCTCCTTCTGGGACTACCAATCAAGTGACCCCTTTTCAAGGGGTACCTTTTGTCTTTCCTCCAGTTGGAGATATTGGTCCTCCCTTTATTGCCACGTTAAATCTTCCTGGATTAACCATAGGATTACCTGTGTGGTTATTCAATCTGGTGATTCCGACTGTACCCAGTGTTTCAAATGTTAACTCTCCACCACGAGAGCATCAATCCCAAACTGATCCTTCCCCTTCTTCATTGGATGCATCTTCTTCCGTTCCTTCTTCCTCGCCTGATCAAAGCAATAGTGTTAGTAATCAGGTGGATAAGAAGAAGAAGAAAAGGAAGATAAAGAAGAAGAAGGATAAGAAAGAGACCAAGCGTAAACCAGTTGCCTCTAATGGCACTCATTCTATGAAAACACTTCATGAGTTCAAGTTCCCTTGCAAACTTTGCAAGGGTGATCACCTTCTTAAGGATTGCCCCGGTCTTTCCCATGTGTCAGAAGTGTGGTCTAAAAACCCCAAACCACTTGTATCATCAACCTCTGACCATCATGTTGATGACACCCCCTCAACCAGTGACCCCTTGGTGAAGGGTCGGAAGGGTAAAGTCCTATATCCCTGTTTGATATGCAAGGGTATGCACCGTACTTTCCTTTGTCCAAGAATGGATGAAGCTTCACGATGGTTGGAAGATATTACTAGTTCTCAACCAGTGCTTCTAACAAATGATAGTAAGTTGTCCCTTGACCCCCCGCTGGTTGACCAAGCGATCAATTCAATTTCATTTGCAATTGATCCCACTCTCCCTTCCAAGAGTGAAGTGATCAAGTCGTTGTCATCTCCACTCAATCCCGCTCTTTCATTGGAGAAATTCTAGACTGAAGCAGTCACCTTGACACAATCTTCGTCTCATTCTTATCTTCCAAGCGAGAGTGGATTGATAACCACTGATGTTTTTCTAGTCGGTTCTGATCATGATGGGAAAGAGCCCGTTTCCATGGGACCCCCTCCAAGTACTGAGGTCATTTCATTTGATTGTAATGGGTTAACAAAATCTCATCTTCCTTCAAGTATTCCTTTTCAAATATCTGTAGGAGTTTACGATAAAGAAATTTTTCGTACGATAGTTGATGAGGGAGCTTCTGTTAGTATTTTATCCTCAACTGCTTGGCAAGATTTAGGTTCCCCTCAGCTTGTAGCAGTAACTGACTAGATATTGGATTTTAACCGAAGGCCTACTCAACCTTTAGGGATCCTTCCTCAGTTACCTATCACTTTGGGAGGGAAAACTATCTGTATTGATGTTATGGTAGTCCAAGGTCCCTTAGATTTTAATCTGCTCCTTGGACGTGATTATGTCTATGCTATGAAAGCTGTAGTGTCCACACTCTTTCGAGTGATGTATTTTCCCCATCATGGGAATATGGTGACCATTTATCAGCTTTCCTTTGTGACACCCACTCATCATATGACTACTAGTCATCAGACTTCCCTGTATGTCCCGCATGTTTTGGTGGTGTCTTCCCCTTAGAGATGGGAAAGGGACTCCAGTCTTTGGAATTCGTGCTGGAATCACCTCACTAGCAATCATGCTGGAGGGATTTTCCTCCTGCATGCAGATGTCATGTTGAGAGTCCTGGAGCATAGTTCTTTTTCCGGTGTCAAGCTCGTTAAAAAATGAAACCATTTCTCAAGCATAGTTTACTTTTGGTTTTAAGCTTGTGTAAAAATCAAACCAACCATCATTTTCGAGCATAGCTCATTCTGTTTCAAGCTCGTTAAAAAATAAGATGGGCCCCCTCAAGCATAGTTATTGTCTATTTCAAGCTTGTGTAAAAATGAAATAGATCTCCCTCCCATCAATTCGAGTCTCTCGCTAGATTTAGAACTTGAACCTTCATTTCATATGCTTCTCGTTCCCCCCCCTTGGTGAACATTTTCATTTTAGTATCCAAGTTGGTAGTTGGGATAGCCAGCAACATTTTCAGACGAAATGAAGCTTGGGGGGCATGCCACATGTCGTACCTTCAGCAATCATGTTGAGGGAACACTACCATGTTAAGCCGCTTGCAATCATGCTGGGGGAATTTACCAACCTCTGGGCATCATGTTGGGAAGGAACCCATCAATGGGCCTTAACCATGAGCAAAGTTTACCTTTGGCTTCAAACTCGTTAAAAAATGAAACCAGTAGCTTGAGCATAGTTCCCTTTCTATGTCAAGCTCGTTAAAAAATGAAATAGGTTCCCGTGAGCAGATTTCTAACCTTGTGTCAATCTCGTTAAAAAATGAAACATATCCTTTCCCTTTGAGTCGAGTCTCCTCATAGACTTAGTACCTGAACCTTCTTTTCACCCGCATATGCCTTAGGCGGATGAAATGAAGCTTGGGGAGATGTATTCAACCTCTGGAAGTTACGTTGAAGTCAACTCGATCGCCTCTCCACACCACGTTGGAGCTAAGTCACTTTATTCTAGCAATCATGCTGGGGGCATGTACCAACCTTTGGATTTCATGACGGGAAGAAGTTCACCATTGGGAACATTTTCGAGCATACTTTCCTTTTTAGGTTTCGAGCTCATTATACCATGAAAATTATCCTTAACATAGTTCATTTTCTGTTACAAGCTCGTTAAAAAATGAAACAGAAATCATGAGCATTCTTCCAACCTATCTTCGAGCTCGTTAAAAACAGTAAGATGGTATTTGAGCCTACTTTTCACTTTTTTCATGCTCTGGTTAAAAAACATGAAAAGTGATTTGAGCTTACTTTTTCCTTTTTCGTGCTCTGGATCCAAACATGAAAAAGATTTTGAGTGCTTTTGATACCATTGTCGTCCTCGTTAAAAATTTGAGTAAAAAGGTGTCTAATGAGTATAGGTTTATCACTTTATCTGACCTCGCTAGACTATTTACAGAAAAGGAACTGTGCAAAGTTTACATTTTCCTCTATCGTACTCGGTTACCAACCATGACAAAGTTGTTCATGGATTCCTTTTAAGCTCTTTTCAAACTCCTAAAATAGGAAAAGATGGCCAAGCGAAATTTATTCGTTCACGCTTGTAAAAGGATTTGAATGATCATCTCCCTAGTGATAGTTTACCCCTTTTTCGGACCAAGGGGCACCACTTACAAAAAAGGAATACTCCAGCCAATCATGACTGGAAGAGTCCTCTCCCGCATTGTTTTACCCTTTTTCGGGCGATGAGGATAACTTTACGAAAAAGGACCATTGGAGTCTTCTTTAGTTCTTTTCAGACTCTCTAAACATGAAATGACGACCGAGTTTTCCTTCCTTGGACTCGTTAAAATTCAACATCGAAGGGCCCAATTTGGGACGAACCCCTCCTTTCTTAGGTTTGAAAAACATGTGAGATAGGACTCATCTATGAGATGAGCTATACCGAGCATCTATTATCCTCCTCAATCTCATAAAACAACAAAGAGGTACTCGTCCATCATGTCGAGGGAAAATGGGAAATGAGTCAAGTTTATTCTGTTGGAAGCTCGTTAGTCGTCACCTTTGAACATGGCATGCATCTGTATCTTGTCTAATTTTGGGTATTTATCTTCTCCTATTGAGTTATGGTCATCATATCGAGTTGTCTCTTTGACCACGATCCCACTCATTGTATGTCTTTCCTTTACCATCGCTAATCCCTGCTGCCAAGTTCTGTTCTATGCCATTATATGTTCAAAGGGTTTGTGTTGCTCTGAGTCATCTGTTGTGTCAAGACTTCCGCTGTGTCAGTACATGATCTATTGTTTCATCATTTCATACTATCTATCATTCCAATTTCGTGTCAATTATGTGGGAATCATTATGGCCCACCTTCGACGAGTCTATTCCTGTCGACACCAAATCACTATCCAGGAATTAGGCTTAGGATTCAACCACTAGTACCTTGGTACCTGCATGCCTCAATGGCCGGTTTCCTTGTATTTGATAGTAGGTTTTCATCATTGACCTCTGATTGAAAGATCTCTCGGATGCTCGACATCAACTCGTTTATTCGCATTTCATTGAAATGTACTATAGATACCTTGGGGATCATTGCCATCATTGGTGATTTCCCTCGCATTTGTTAACGGTTCACATCATTGACCGGTAATCAAATGGTTTCTACCATGTTCAACTTCAACACCTTGTAATCACATTGCTAGATTCGTATCGTTCGCAACTAGGTAGAAGACCCTGGACACCTTTTTGTATTTTGATTACGTCTAGGTTGCAATGGAGATTTCTTCTGTATTGTCACACAGATCCACTTATGTATTGGTCATGGTTGTGTCATCACCGTCTCATGGATCTACGCTTGTTCATAGTAGCCATTTGTCTCCAGTCTATATCATCTCAGTACTAATGGATCTGCAATGTATTGGTCGGCAGCCATGCTTTGATTCAATTGTCTCTGAGCATGGGAATGCCCGCCTCGGTGGTATATCTGACATTTTGTTTCTATTTCAGCTCCTTGTTGCTCCCCTCGATGCTATCTCTGCACCATATTTGTAAAGTCTTTCGACCATCAGTCTCTTCTGACCTCACACTTTACGGGGCATCTGTTATACCTCAATATTACACATTACGTATTAGTGTCGCATCCTTGCACTAGCAACCTATACAACAGTTTCCCTTAAAAATCATCTAAACATCCAGAGTGAAAACCATTGACTGAACACTGAAAGCAAACACTTTTTCTGCCCTCTATCAACCCAACTTGGTCATGTTTGCAAGCACTACCACTCCCTGCACATCTACAGGGGCGCGGTAGTCAACACTACCACGTGTTGCTCCTCCTATGGGGCACGATACTACCGCGTTATGCTCAGTCTTAGGGGTGCGGTAGTCCAAAATTAACCTTTTTCCTTGGATTTTGGGATCTTGACTTTCGAGAGATATCATTGGGATTGCCACCTCTGATTTGATCTCAACTCCCCTCTCTGTTTAGCTGGCCTGATCCACTAAACACTCCATAGATCCACACTTCTCTCTTGTTGGTTAACCTTCCCACATGCTATAAGAGAGATGCCTTCCATGAGCCAAAGGGAGGACTTTTGGGGCACCAAACCTATGATCTTAGGACTTTTGCATAGATAGCTAGAGGTGGAAGCACTTGGAGCTCGAGGATTCACTTGGGCATCAAGCAACCTTTGTAAGCACTTTTCAAGCTTCTTAATAAGATAACTTGTCTTGTTTTTCCCATTTCATGTGTATTGTATGAATCTTTGATATGAAATGTATCTAGTTTAGATTTGAACTTAACCTTTGATTCAAAGTATTTGGAAGATTGCATGCTTGTCCTTTGTTAGATTTCAATAGGTTCTACATTGGAGCTTCAGGATCAAGAATTATAGGCGGGACAAACATCGAATTGGAAGGTAAGTTACGTCTTTCATATCTTCTGAATACATTCAATATTGTTGTGAATATTGGTTTAGGAAGTCAAGGTAGCATTTGTTTTATTTTTGTCTTAGTATAGAGTCAGTACACTAGGCTTTATCCTAAGAGAGTTTCTCTTTATCTGTAGGGAGAAATATCTACAACAAGAAGCGGCTAAGGCCTTACACAAAAGGAATTTGGTCAAGGCTAAGAGGATCATTGTTGATTCTATCAAGGCCATCTCATACCACATGTGTCATATCTAAAGACACCAAAGGAGATGTTTGATTCCCTGACCAAGCTATTTGAAGGAAAGAACATAAATCAGAATATGACCTTGAGGAATCAATTGAAGAATGTCAAGATCCAGAATGCAGAGACTATGAATTCTTATTTCTAAAGGGTCTCCCAGATAAAAGAACAACTTGAAACTGTGGAAGAAGACATAGAAAATGGAGAAGTGGTAATGACCACTCTTAATGGCCTTCCTAGGTCATGGGATTCCTTCATCCAAGGAATTTGTGTTAGGAAGAAACTTATCTCATTCAGCAGGTTGTGGGAAGATGCTCACAGGAAGAAGTTCGAATTGTAGCTCGAGAAGATAAGATGGGGAATGAAGACCAAGCTCTCAAAGCACACTCCAAAACACATGGTGACAAAAAGACTCACCATCATGGCAAGAAAGAAAGACATCACCATCAGAATCAGATGGGTAGTCCCAGACCTCGAAGAAACATGTCCTATGTCCAATTCTATACATGTGATGAAAAGGGACACTATTCCAGAGACTGTCCCATAAATAAGAAAGATGGTTCTCACAAGAATAAGAACATCAAAATAAGACATCATGCTCATGCTGCAGAGGATGATGAACCTCCCAAGAAGAGGGCTAGAGAAGAAAGTGAAGATTCTTCAAGTGATGAAGAATATGTTTTGATTTCTGCTCTCACTGGAACCATTACTCATGGAAGTAATGATTGGCTTATAGATAGTGGGGCTTCTAAACACATGATAGGATTCAAGGAATCCTTTATGAACCTATCTGAACATGAATCACCCCACAAGTTGAAACTTGGGGATGACTACCAATATCCAATAAAAGGAAGTGGTGAAGCCTCCTATAAGCTGGAAAGTCTATGAAGATGAAAGATGTACTATATGTTCCAGGTCTCAAGAAGAAACTACTCTCCATATATGCATTAGATGAAAAAGGCATGAGGGTTATATTTATAGATGGCCAAGTCCTAATGTGGCCAAAGGGTAAGACTATAGATGATACAGTTGTGATTGGAGAGTAAGAGGGAGGATTATACAAATTGAAGGGCCAACCAGAACAAGCCATGGTCCATGATTCAGTAGAGCCAAGTGAACTTTGGCATAAAAGGCTTTCACACCTGCACTATAGGGCATTACCAATTGCAAGCAAAGCAATGGAAGGTCTTCTTGAAATACAAACAAACCATGAAGTCATTTGCAAAGGTTGTGCAAAGGGAAAGAACACAAAGAAGACATTTCCAAGCAGTGAAAGCAGGGCAAAAATAATCTTGGAAATCATCCACTCTGATGTATGCGGTCTGATGTCATCCAGTTCTCTGAGTGGGTATGTATACTATGTTTCCTTCATTGATGATTTCTATAGGAAGACTTGGGTTTGCTTCTTGAAGAACAAAGATGAAGTGTTCAACAAATTCAAGGAATTCAAATCCTTGATAGAAAACCAAACTGACATGAAGATCAAGATCTTCAGATCTGACAATGACAGAGAATTCACTTCAGGAGATTTCAAGAAGCTATGTAGTGATTCAAGGATTAAGAGGGAGTTGACTACTCCTTACAATCCACAACAAAATGGGGTTTCCGAAAGGAAGAATAGAACAATCATGGAAGAAGCTAGGGCAATGCTTCATGACCAAGATCTACCTATGCACTTATGGGTTGAAGCAGCCAGGACAGATGTATATGTGCAGAACAGAACACCTCATAAGATACTTGACAACAAAACACCAGAAGAAGTGTTCACTGGTAAGAAACGAGAAGTTAGCCATCTCAGAATATTTGGTTGTCCAGTATACACTCACATCCCAAAAGAAAAGAGGACAAAGTAAGATCCTTCAAGAAAGAAGGGCATATTCGTGGGTTACAGTGAAAGCTCGAAGGCATATATTATCTACTTCCCAGTATTCAAGAAGATCGAGATCAGTAGGGATGTAACATTTGATGAAAGCTCAGCATACATCAAATCAAGGAAAACACAAGTTGAAGATAATGAAGAACCCAGAATATCCATAACTCAAGACACCACCATGAATGAAGCAGTTCCTGAAGAAGATCGTGAAATGGAAGATCCATAACAACCTGTAGATCCACCCCATGAGAAGAAATCTCACAAGAGGAAACCAGCATGGGCTAGAGAGCTCATTCAAGATGTAGAAAGGTTTAGCATTCCAGAAGACGAAAACAAAGAAAGGAAAAGGACAAGATCAAATACCAGCTATGTTGCTTTACTCTGTGACATAATGAACAAAGAACCTTCCAGTTATGAAGAAGCAACAGAAAAGAAAGAATAGAAAGATGCCATGGTCGAGGAATACCAGTCGATCATGAAGAATTATGTTTGGGATGTGGTCCCAAGACCAAATGGGAAGTCTGTGGTGACTTCCAAGTGGATCTATAAGATCAAGCATGCTTCAGATGGAAGCATAGAAAAATATAAGGCAAGGTTTGTAGCTTGTGGCTTCTCCACGAAAGAAGGGATTGATTATGAAGATACTTTTGCTCCTGTGGCCAGATACACTCCCATTATATCAGTACTTTCTCTAGCTGTAGTGATAAAATGGAAGGTACACCAGATGGATGTCAAGACAACTTTCTTGAATGGTGTAGTTGAAGAGGAAGTGTAGTTGAAGATGAAGTTGTGATGCTTCATCTGAGCCGGTTGATGCTACGATGTATCATTAGATGATTGGGTCCTTGATGTACCTGGCGAATACAAGACCAGATATCTGCTTTACGGTGAACACCTTGAGCCAGTACTTGACAAATATGAGACATGTTCACCTGATAGCTGCAAAGCATATTCTGAGGTACCTAGAGGGTACAGTTGACTATTGTTGAATATTGTAACTTCTAAGAATATTATATTTGTACATTATTATTCCGGAGATGTTTCATCCCTCAGAGGTGATTCTATTATGTATACGGAGATGTTTATTCCTCTGATGGTTTGTGGTAACTAGGGTTATTAGACCCACCATGTGGGGGTCGGCCCTGAGTTTATGTTTTAGGGGTTATTAGACTTCTCTATGAGAGGTCGGCCCCATTAGGGATTTTGGTCAGTCGAAAACTAATATAAGTAGAGGAGGAGAGCTCCTCATTTGACACACTTCCACAACTCAAAAAGTAGCGCACTTGTGTCTGGGAGGTCTGCATGTGAGGTAGAGAAGAAGGACAAGTCTTGGAGCACATCTTGTATTTTGGTTGATCATCTTATTTAGGAAAGCTTTGTTGGGTTTTCTACCCCATGAGGGTTTCCCAGGGTAAATTCTGTGTCTATCTTGTGATTATGTTTCGTTCAGTGATATTGCTAGTCTATTTGGTTTAAACTTAACATGGTATCAGAGCTAGCCTGAATAGAACATCTTTCACAAGGTGAAATTATATTTCTCTCTCTCCCAAAATTAGGGTTTCTGCAAAAGTTAGTATTTTTGGATTATGATTGCATGGATGAATATCCCTTCTAAATATCTATCTTTTGAGCCTTCGATTGAGGTTTTTGGTTGGGTAGAACTCCGGGAAAGTCAAACCCTAGTTTTACCAAAAGTGCGATAAACCAGAAATTTTGTTGCAGATCCGGAAAAGTAAAAAGTTAAATTTTCTGGGTAAGTACTATTCTATCTCTTGTCTCTTGTACTCCCAAAGAGAAGATGGCTCCAAGCACTAAGCTTGAATACAAGCTAGAAGGTATAGAGAATTTTTGTGCATGGAAATACAGAATTGGTCTCATTCTTGAAGAGAATGATCTTGCTTAGTATATCAAGGATGAAGTTGCAGAACCTGAAGGAGATGAAGCCAAAGAGAAGCATAGGAAGGACTTGATTAGGGCAAAGAGAGTCATAGCTGATTCTATTAAAGACCACTTGATTCCCCAAGTGGCTTCCAAGAAGACTCCAAAGGAAATGTATGATGCCCTAGGAAGAATGTATGAAGGAAAGAACATCAATAGGAAGATGAACCTAAGAACTCAGTTGAAGAGTACCAAGATGCACATAGTAGAATCCATTCAAGACTACTTCTCGAGGGTCTCCCAAATCAAGGAGCAACTAGATGCCATTGGTGACCCTCTTGATGAAGATGAACTTGTGATGACTGCTCTAAATGGTCTCACTAGACCTTGGGAGTCATTTATACAAACTATGTGTGCCAGAAAAGAAAGTATGAAGTTTGATGTAGTATGGGAGGATTGTGTTCAAGAAGAGGCTAGGGTAGCCAACAGAGAAGCCCTCCTTAAGAAGGATTACCAATCCTTGGCTACTCACACCAAAAGAAGTAGAAAGGGTCACTTCAAGAAAGTTGACCACAAAGGATCTCAACCCTTCTCTAGAGTTAAAAAGGGAAGAGGACCCAACCCAATAAGAGATATCTCCACAGTCCAATGTTACAATTGTCTTAAACTAGGACACATTTCCAGATTTTGTCCTTCACAAAAGAAGAAGAAGTTTGTCCACAAAAGACACCATGCACATATGGCAGAAGATGATAGTGAAGAAGAAGAAGAAGAAGAAGAAGAGGAAGAGGAAAGGCCTCGAAGGAAAAGATCTAAAGTAAAGAAAGAAGATCTAGAAGAATATGTCCTATTCTCTGCACTCTCTGGATCTGTATCTCCTGGAGAAGATACATGGCTCATTGATAGTGGTGCTTCAAAGCACATGACAGGTCAAAGGAAGACTCTCTCAAAACTTGAAGAAAAGTCTTATCCACAAAAGGTATCTCTAGGAGATGATTACCAATATCCCATCAAGGGAATTGGTGAAGCAAGCTACAAGCTAGATTCTGGAACACCCTTGAAGATGAAAGAAATTTTATATGTACCAAGTTTGAAGAAGAACCTACTCTCTATCTCAGCACTAGATAAGAAAGGTTTTAGAGTTTCTTTCATAGATGTTCAAGTACTTATGTGGCCCAACGGAAAATCAATTGAAGATGCAGTTGTCATTGGTGAAGAGGAAGGAGGTCTCTATAAGCTCAAGGGACATCTAGAAGTTTCCCTAGCTCATGAAACCTCTAGCCCCAGTGAGCTATGGCATAGAAGATTAGATCACATTAACTATAAATCCCTACCCTATGTAAGCAAGGTGGTCATAGGATTACCAGACTTGAAGGTTGATCATAATGGCTCATGTGAAGGATCTGAAAAAGGGAAGAATGTCAAGAACCCTTTTCCAAAGAGTGAAACAAATACTATGAACATTTTGGAGCTAATACACTCGGATGTATGTGGACCAATGCCCACCACTTCCCTAAGTGGGTTTGAATACTATCTCTCATTCATTGATGACTATTCAAGGAAGACTTGGATATACTTTCTAAAAGGTAAGAATGAAGTCTTTGAAAAATTCAAAGAGTTCAAGGCCTTAATACAAAATCTCTTAGAAAAGAAAATCAATATTCTCATAACAGATAATGGCGGAGAATATACTTCAAAAGGAATTTGAAGACTTTTGTAAGGAAGCTGGAATCAAGAGGGAACTAACCACTCCCTACAATCCCCAACAAAATGGGGTGGCTGAAAGAAAGAATAGAACCATCATGGAAGTTGTAAAGACCATGATACATGATCAAGATCTACCCATGTATTTATGGGCTTAAGCAGCTAGGACACCAGTCTATGTGAAGAATAGACTCTCCCATAGTGCTCTTGAATTCAAAACTCCAGAAGAAGTGTTCACAGGAAAGAAGCCTGAGGTAAGTCATCTCAAAATATTTGGTTGTCCTGTGTACATTCACATTCCAAAAGAAAAGAGAACCAAGTTGGATCCTTCTGGTAAGAAGGGAATATTTTTTGGATATTGTGAATCATCCAAAGCCTTCAGAATTTACATACCAGGTTTTCATCATATGGAAATAAGTAGAGTTGTAACATTTGATGAAGAAGTAGCTCTCAAGAAATCCAGGAAGTGTCAACTTGAAGAAATCTATGAAGAAGATACACCTCCTAGAATCACAGAAGCTATGCACATTCCTGAAGATGATACACCAGAGGACCATGACATGATGGAACCACAAGAACCCCCTATTACAAACTTATCTAGGAAAAGAAGGCCAGCATGGGCTAGAGACATTATTCAAGGAGCTGAAAGATATGGAGCTCCTAAGGATCCACTAGAGAAAGAAAGAAACCAAAGCTAGTATCCAACTATGTGGCCTTGATGTGTGATCTTGTGGATCAACAACCTACTAGCTATGAAGAGGCAGCTCAGAAGAAAGAATGGGTAGAAGCAATGACAGAAGAATATCAGTCAATAATGAAAAATGATGTTTGGGATATAGTTCCCAAACCAAAAGATAAAAGTGTGGTTTCTTCCAAATGGATTTTTAAGATAGAACATGCTGCAGATGGTAGCATTGAAAAATATAGGGCAAGATTTGTATCCCGAGGATTCTCTCAGAAAGAGGGAATTGACTATGAAGAAACCTTTGCACCATTTGCTAGGTATACTTCAATTAGAATTATCATGGCACTTGCATCTATGATGAAGTGGAAATTACACCAAATGGATGTTAAGACAGCTTTTCTGAATGGTGTAATTGAAGAAGAAGTGTACATAGAGCAACCACAAGGGTTTGAGGTTAAAGACCGGAGAACTCATGTATGCAAACTGAAAAAGGATTTATATGGATTGAAGCAAGCTCCCAGAGCTTGGTACGAAAGGATTGACAATTTCTTAACAGACATGGGCTTTACCAAGAGTAAAGTTGACCCTAATATTTATCTCAAGGTAATGAATGATGAACCAGTTATACTATTGTTATATGTAGATGATCTATTTCTAACCGGAAATGAGAAACAAATTATTGAATGCAAGAAGAAGCTTTCTTCAGAATTCGAGATGAAAGATCTCGGATTAATGCACTACTTCTTAGGTCTAGAAGTATGGCAAGAACCAAAAGGAATCTTTCTAAATCAAGGTAAGTATGCTGTGGAGATTCTAAAAAGATTTGATATGTTGGAGTGTAAAGCCATGGCCACTCCCATGGACTCCAACTTGAAATTATTAGTTAATGACTCATCATAATTAGTGGACATAACTCTATATAGACAAATCATTGGGTATTTGATGTATTTAACAAATACTAGGCCAGATATATGCTTTGCTGTAAATACCCTAAGTCGGTCTCTAGTAGAACCTAGAAAGGTTCACTTAATAGCTGCAAAGCATGTAATGAGGTACCTAAAGGGTACATTAGATTTTGGTCTATATTATCTTGGAAATCATGAACTCAGATTACATGGTTACTCAGATTCTGATTGGGCAGGAAGTATCTCAGACAAAAAGAGTACATCAGGTGGATGTTATGGTCTTGGATCTGCCATGATCTCATGGTTCAACAAGAAACAATCTAGTGTGGCTCTCAGTACTGCTGAAGCAGAATACATAGCTGCCTGCTCTGCTAGTTGTGCAACAGTGTGTCTTTGGAAACTATTATCTGGAGTGTTTGACTTAGAGATGGATCCCACTATGATCATGTGTGACAATCAAAGTTGTATCAAAATGACAAAAAATACTGTATTCCACGATAAGTCAAAACACATAGAGATCCGATACTTTTATATACGAGACATGGTGCAGAGAGGAGCTATCAAACTCGAGTATGTGAGTATTGAGGACCAAGTTGCTGATATATTAACCAAACCCTTGTCTCGTGTGAAATTTGAATACTTCCGAGACAAGCTTGGTGTAGCTCAAAAGGACCCTCCTCGAAAGGGGGAGTAGTATTGTCACTGATGATGAGGATACCTGTTTACCACTCTTAGATATTTATGCTTATTTAGATTTGGATTTCTTACACTTAGAATACTTATATTACTTTTCTTTTACTTTGATGATATATGTATTGATGAGGATACATGTTTTGATGATGTATGTATTGATGAGGATACATGATATATGTATTGGTGAGGATACATGCTTTGATGATGATACTTGTATTATTACATATTGATGTATTGATGAGAATACTTGTATTGATGATATATGCACATATATTAAATGTACTTGTATGGATGAGGATACTTGTACCTGTATTGATGAGAGGATTGGATCATCCTTGGACTTCAATCCTAAAGAGAGCCGTAGACGTATGTCTTCGAGAATGAAGTCCTTGATGGACATGTGAGGGTTGGATCATCCTTGGACTTCAGTCCTAAAGAGAGCGGTAGACATGATGTCTCCGAGAATGAGGGTTGGATCATCCTTGGATTTCAGTCCTAAAGAGAGTCGTAGACATGATGTCTCCAAGAATGAGGATTGGATCATCCTTGGACTTCAGTCCTAAAGAGAGCCGTAGACATGATGTCTCCGAGAATGAGAGTTGGATCATCCTTGTACTTCAGTCCTAAAGAGAGCCGTAGACATGATTTCTCCGAGAATGAGGGTTGGATCATCCTTGGACTTCAGTCCTAAAGAGAGCCATAGACATGATGTCTCCGAGAATGGGGGTTGGATCATCCTTGGAATTCAATCCTAAAGAGATCCGTAGACATGAGGTCTCCGAGAATTGAATGATAGGACTGGATCGTCCCTGGACTTTGGTTCAAAAGGTACATGATAGGACTAGATCGTCCCTAGACCTCGGTTCAAAAGGTACATGATAGGATTGAATCGTCCCTGGACCTCGGTTCAAAAGGTACATGATAGGACTGGATTGTCCCTGGACCTCGGTTCAAAAGGTACATCGTAGGACTACATCCTTGGACCTCGGTTCAAAAGGTACATGAAAGGATTGCATCATCCATGGACCTATGTCCTAAAGAGAGCAGGATTGATCATCCTGTAATATGATCGTGTGTATTGTAGGGTATACGATGTTGATGATCGTGAGATGGCGATGCTGATGATCATATGATGATGATGCTGACAATCGTATGATGATGATGCTGACGATCGAATGATGATGATCCTGATGATCATATAATGATGATGTTGATGATCGTATGATGATGATGTTGATGATCATGAGATGACGATGCTGATGATCGTATGATGATGATCATATGATGACGATACTGATGATCATGAGATGACGATGCTGATGATCGTATGATGATGATGATTGTGTGATGATGATACTGATGATCGTGAGATGACGATGTTGATGATCGTATGATGATGATGATCGTGTGATGACGATGCTAATGATCGTGAGATGACGATGTTGGTGATCGTATGATGACGATGATGTTAATGTTCCATTAACTAGTTGAGTTACTGATGATGATGTATTGAAGAAAGCTTCTGATGATATATAGATGTATCATGTATGATGTAGTCAATGACTCCTTGCTCCTGCAAATGTTGTTATAATATCCTTCTCGTTAAGGGGGAGTGTTGAATATTGTAACTTCTAAGAATATTATATTTGTACATTATTATTCCAGAGATGTTTCATCCCTCCGAGGTGATTCTATTATGTATCCAGAGATGTTTATTCCTCTGATGGTTTGTGGTAACTAGGGTTATTAGACCCACCATGTGGGGGTCAGCCCTGAGTTTATATTTTAGGGGTTATTAGACTTCTCTATGAGAGGTTGGCCCCATTAGGGATTTTGGTCAGTCGGGAACTAGTATAAGTAGAGGAGGAGAGCTCCTCATTTGACACACTTCCACAACTCAGAAAGTAGCGCACTTGTGTCTAGGAGGTCTGCATGTGAGGTAGAGAAGAAGGACAAGTCTTGGAGCACATCTTGTATTTTGGTTGATCATCTTATTGAGGAAAGCTTTGCTGGGTTTTCTACCCCATGAGGGTTTCCCAGGGTAAATTCTATGTCTATCTTGTGATTATGTTTCTTTCAGTGATCTTGTCTATTTGGTTTAAACTTAACAACTATGGGCTCAAGTATGAGGCGAATCAAAAGTTTAACCTGGAGGGTTATGTTGATTCGGATTGGGCAAGTAGTGCCATTGATCAAAAGAGCACTTCGGGGTACTGCTTTAGTATGGGATCTGGTATGATCTCTTGGTTTAGCAGGAAGCAATCCTATGCGGCACTGAGTACAGCTGAAGCAAAGTATGTCACAGCTTGTTTGGCTAGTTGTGAAGCAGTATGGCTTAGGAAGCTACTGTCTAATTTGTTTGATCTCCAGCTGAGTGCTACTTGTATATATTGCGACAACCAGAGTTGTGTGAAGTTGTTGTAGAACCCAGTGTTCCATGACAAGTCGAATCACATTGAGATCAAGTATCACTATATCAGGGATATGGTGCAGAGAGGAGTAGTGAATCTCCTGTATGTTGCGACGGATGAGCAGATAGCCGATGTGTTGACCAAGCCACTGGACAGAGTGAAGTTTGAATACTTCAGAGGGAGACTTGGTGTACTTCAGATCGAGATACCTTCCAAGGGGAAGTGATGAGTCCGGAGACAAAGATGCACACGAGCCATTCTCACATAGTGATAGGAAAGTCCTCCTATGGTGTAGATGTAAGGGCTGGAGCCATTCTCACATAGTGGTAGGAAAGTCCTCCTATGGTGTAGATGTAAGGGCTCGGTCCATTCTTACATGGTGGTAGGAAAGTCCTCCCATGGTAAGATGTAAGGGCTAGGGCCATTCTTACATGGTGGTAGAAAAGTCCTCCCATTATAAGATGTAAGTGTTGGGTGTGGCTTTTTCGACATGGTAAGAGGAAAGTCCTTCCATGGTCGTGATGTAATTGCGGAGCTTTTCTGACATGGTCAGAGGAAATTCCTTCCATGGTCGTGATGTAATTGTTGTAGCCGTTCTGACATGGTCAGAGGAAATTCCTTCCATGGTCGTCAATATAAGTGTTGTGAGCCTTTCCCGGATGGTCAGAGGAAAGTCCTTCCATGCCAGTGAGTGTAAGCGTTGAGCCTTTCCTAGATGGTTAGAGGAAATTCCTTCCATGCTGGTGAGTGTAAGTGTTGTGTGTGTTCATCTGGGTTGTGCTCCATGGATGATGACGATGATCTGACAGTACTATACATAGGTTTTGCAGAGGCATATGATAAGTCCTGAGATGCTCTTGCAGGTTTTGCAGAGGTAGTGTAATCAGTCCTGGGAGATCTTGCAGGTTTTGCAGAGGCAGTGTAATCAGTCCTGAGGTGTACCTACTTGATGGCTTGCTCGCAGACATGTTGAAGACCTACATGGAGGCTAGGCCTATATCCAGCATGAAAAAGGGCTAGCTCTGTAGATGATGAAGACCCACAGGTGGTGGGCCTACATCCAGTATGAAAAAAGACGGGCTCTGTAGAACTTCCTATGACGAGTAGATTGGAGATTGATTGAGATAGTAGCAGCAGTGGCGATGACAATGATGGTGATTCGATGACAATGATCCAGTGACGATGATCCAGAGAAGAATACTTGTGCTAGCAGATATGTGTCGAGAAATACCTTCCTAGTTAAGAGGGAGTGTTGATGTATATGTAACTTTGGAATGTATTTCATCTATGTATATTGTACTCCTATACAGATGGTATTATTCCTCTATACGGAAGTGTCATCATTTGTATTGACAAGTGTTGCAAGTGTCGTAACTTGCATATGATGGGTTATTAGACCACCAAGTGTGGGGTCGGCCCTGATTAGTATAACCATGGGTTATTAGACTGAGTTAGACAAGTCGGCCCTACTAGGTTATTAGGCAGGTCAAGTCATGTATAAATAGAGTGCGGGAGGCACTCTATTTGATCATCTCATTATGTTGATGTATATGTAACTTCGGAATGTATTTCATATATATTTATTGTACCCTTATTAGAGATGTGTTATTCCTCTATAAGGAAGTGTCGTCATGTTGATTGACAAGTGTCGCAAGTGTGTGTACTTGCCGATGGGTTATTAGACCACCATGTGTGGGGTCGGCCCTGAAATATATATATTATAATGTGGATGTACCTAGCTAGACAAGTCGGCCCCATAAGGTCACTGGGAAAACAGGTTAGTATAAATAGAGATCAAGTGATTCCTATTTAGATCATTCAGAAAAGTACATCTCTCTCACTCAGAAAGTGGCGCACTAGTGAGGAGGAGGATCGTCTGCTACTAGGAGACTATCTTAGTGTATTTTGGTTGTACTTTGGTTGAGCCATTGCTCTCTCTATCTCTGAGGAAGTTATGGGGTTTTTCACCTTAGGGTTTTCCCCACGGAAACTCTGTGTCTCTTGTCTCTCATGCTTTTGATTCTTATGATGCTTTTCATGCTTATTGTGATTGTCATGCATTGATATACGGTACATGTTATTCTCTCAGTGAAGATCCTAGAGTATTGTGAATTAATGCTCAAAATTTAACATGGTATCAGAGCTAACCTGAGAAGAAGACATTTTGCAGTGACGAAAACTTGAGTTTCTTGTTTATTGGGTTTCTCTCCATAGATTTTGAAAAAGCAGTATAGTATATTGACTCTACTCATTAAGGCGCATCTATTTGTCTAATCAGAATTCAATTCCGAGCATTTTCAGATTTGGCCCTAAAAATTACGGTTTCCACAAAAATAGAAATTTCTGTAATCTGAAGACACAGCTAGAAGCTCCTTGCAAAAATCGAAGTTCAGAGCTTTGGATCGAGATTTTTGGCAGGGTAGATCTCCGGGAAACTCAAACCCTAAATCAGGGCTCTCCCTAATGAACCCGGGAGGACAAAAAGGCAAATTTGAAGGGTAAAACTTTGCTGATCTCAAATTCTGAATGCACTAGGATGATCAGCTCATCAAGGCGCATCTTTCTATCCCTTCAAAAATTTGAAATTCATATTTTCAATTTTTAGGGTTTTTTCAACAAACCCTAATCCGGGACCAGATCTAGTTTTCAGCATTTCAAGTGGTAAGACCTAAATCTTTTCTATTTCCATTTGAAGTACTCTTTAAGATGTCTCACCACACCAAGCTTGAGGATAAGCTTGAAGGGGCTGATAACTTCCGAGCTTGGAAGTATAGGATTGGGTTAATCTTGGAAGAGAATGAGTTGGACTCATATATATTTCTTTTATGGGTTTTTTTGCTATAGTTGGTAATCTTTTACGTCTAAACACTTTATTGTCATTTCTGACTTAGTTTTTGGAGTTAACAGATGAAGTGAAGCGGTGTTCTGACTTTATTGGCGGCCATTGTTGACGTTTCATACTTTTCATCAAGTGTGAGTAAGTCATCGAGCATTTTTTATGCTATTATGCTGCTCATTAAAATCAAATATTAATGGCATTGAGCTTACTTTTGTCATTTCTTGTGCTCGTAAAACTATGAGAATAAGTCACTAAGTTTCATTTTATCACTTTTTCGGGCTCATAAAATTCCCACAAAAAAGGAACCCCTCAGAGTTCCTCTTTAAGCTCTTTTTCAGACTCCCTAAATACGAAAAGATCGCCAAGTGAACTTGATTTTTTCACGCTTGTAAAAGTATTTGAAAGGTCGTCTTTTTGGTGATAATTTACCCCTTTTTCGGACCAGGAGGACTATTTACGAAAAATGAGCACTCCAGTTAATCATGACTGGAAGAGTTCTCTCTCAAGTTGTTTTATCCTTTTTCGGATGAGGAGACTAACTTTTACAAAAAAGAACCATTTGGAGTCTTCTTTAGTTCTTTTCAGACTCTCTAAACATGAAATGACGCCAAGTTTTCCTTCTCTGGACTTGTTAAAATATGACATTGAAGGGCCCATTTTGGGATGAACCCCACCTATCTTAGGTTCGTAAAACATATGAGATCGGACTCGTCCGAAGGATGAGATATACCGAGCATCTGTTACCCTCCTCAAGCTCGTTAAAAAACAAAAGAGGTACTCGTTGATCATGATGGGGATAAGGAAAGAGTTTGTTTTTCATTGTAATTATGGAAGTACTTAGTCACTCTTGAACATGGCACTCATTTGCATATGCATTCAACACTTAGATAATCTGCTTGTCTTCGAGTCCCACCAATTCCATGAGTCTTTTCACTCCTTTGAGTCATTCAAAGAATGATTCCACCATTAGTTGCACTAGGGTTCGGTGTCATTCTCATCATATCAATGCTGCCAAGTCATCCCATTCCCATGTTTAAGACAGGTATGTTCATCGAGTCAATCTTTGCAGTCATTCTACCTTATATCATGTCGATCATTTCTGAGTCAATCTCAAGTGTCACTCTACAGCCTGATTTAATCTAAAACATTTTTTATCATGTTTTGTGTCGATGATGGGGGAAACATCATGGCCCTCCTTCGACCGGTTTATCCTTGTCGAATTCAGCACATCATCCGAGGATTAAACGTAGAAACCAATCAAGTACCTTGGCCCTGCATGCCTCAATGGCAGGTTACCTCACTTTCAACAATAAGTGCACATCATTGACTTTTGATTGAAATATTACACTGAGTGTTCGACCTCATATCATTGATTCACGTTTAGTGGTATGTACTATGATACCTTGGGGATCATTGATATCAATGGTGATTTCCCTCGCACTTGCTAACGGTATATATCATTGACCGGAAATCAAGTGGTTTCTAGCATGTTTGACTTCAAGACATTGTAATCTCCTGGTTAGATTCGTATCATTGTGGATTCGACTTGAAGACCCTGGGTTAATGTAATACCCCTACCTTTCCTTGGTATTTATTGGATTCAATGTAAATAATGTGTATATGACATGTATGTTTTCCCTAGTGTTAGCACTCAGATTTTACCCTGGGTTGTATCAAGGGAACTCTGAGGTAACCTCAAACCAATCTTTAGACTAAAAGATGGACTCCTTCAGTCAAAGAGGGATCTCTCTGCAAATCTACTATCCAATGTCACTATGATAGCAGTTACATAATAAAATCAATGGCCAAATTTGTAAACTAATGGTAAAATCTTGTAGAATTTAAATGACGTGGTTGGACAAGCAAAAGAAAGATACTATTTGGAAATGGAGTCAAGATCACGAAATATTAAAGATGTGCAGAGATTTGGCAATATAACGTTTCATTAGAGGCGGGATAATTACATTTTAACAGTCAGGTTCTTGATTTCTGGTGATAATAGAAGAAAAGATGAACAGTCCATTAATATGGGCATCAAATTAAGATGAATCCAATATTAACTTGAGATGAAAAGTTTGGTGAATGCTTGAAAACAATGAACTATAACATATGAGTATGAATTCTGATTCATTATAACCTTTATTCAAGTATGACAGACAACACAATGGAAAGAAAATAACTGGAGCAACATGCACAGGAGAAAAAGGAAATACGGACTGTGAAACCACAACATGAGAATCCCTATTCTTTAAAAGTCCTTGCTTGGCTCTGCAATATTTTTTTTTAACTTGAAAATAACTCAGTACCCAAAGTGGATCTCCTCCAAATTGGAAAATGAACCCCCCCTTTTACAAGTCCTTTTTATTTACATATATAGGATTCCTAGACTTTGCCCAAAATAGTAATCAGTTACAAGTCTTTTTTACCCCCCCTTTTACAAGTCCTTTTAACCCTAACAGCTTGAGATTCCTAGACTTTGCCCAAAATAGTAATCAATTACAAAAATGTAATGATATTTGTAACTGAACTGCTAACTTCTAGGAACAAAATTTTAATCAGAAAATCAATGTAAACTACATCTGGAAACTGTTGCTTAGATGTTTTGAATATCTGGAAGGTTGCTGGAGTTAAATCCCTATGAATGTTCTTACACTGTCATCTTCCACTTGTAATATAACTGCCAATTACGCCCTCATTGAATGTTTGGAATTGTCACTCGAAATATGGATATATTCTTGTTACACCAAAATATCGTCACCATGAGCCATTTGTCAACTTTGTGCCTAATCCTTGAAGTTCCCTTAGCTAAAGTGCATTGAGTTTGGGGTTTTCCCTAGGTTTTTTCCTTCTCTAAGTACATTGGCGCTCTGTTTCTTCATGAAAGGTGCACCGAGGGTGTTTATAGGTGAAAACGCGAAGCTTCGAGGCCCTTTTCGAAGCTTGATGAGGTGGAGGGTCATCCGTAACTTCTAGGTGAGGTGGCATTTCGGTTCCTAACCTAATGGGAGGATCCCATATACCTATCCCCTAATCCTCAAGCTACTCTATCCCCTTTAGCCTTATAAATACAACCCTCCTCTCCATTGAGAAGGGGTAAGGTCTATGGTACTCTTATGCTGGTGGACTTCTAGGTGGTCCCTATCATCCTTTGGGAGGTATCATTCTTTGGAGGCTTGGCATGGATTGTTGGATGGAAGGTTGCAACGTTGAGGCTTAGGTTGTAACATTCTTTCTCTATGTATTTCCCTTCATTACAGTAATACAATTTCTTTCCATAAACATCATTGTGTTTATAATGTTTATAACTTTCTTCCTTAACCATTAGTTTAGATCAATTTACATCTATATATGCTTGTATCGTTTGTTTGTTTCCACACGCTCTACAGGGTTTTGCCACTCAATATCTGAAGGCTCTGGAGCTTGGATCAACAAATAGGAAAGTCATTCGCAAACTTCGGGTAAGTGATATATCTGGTAACTTGCATCTCTATTGATCTAGGAAAGAAGGTTGTATTTTGTACTTCAATTGTTCTATACATAATTAGGATAGGGAGATCTGGCCTAAGTCCGTTGGGCATCATGCTGGAGTTGTTCCCCTAGCTTATTATGCTGGGGGGCACCTTACCAACCTATGGACATCATGTTGGGTAGGGTTGATCCCAAGCATAGTTTACCTTTGGTCTCAAGCTTGCATAAAAATGAAACCAACTCTTAGTCATGAGCATAGTTCCCTTTCTATGTCAAGCTCGTTAAAAAATGAAATAGGTTCCCATGAGCACATATTAGTCTTTGATTCCAATCTCGTTAAAAAATGGAATATACCCCTACAAGCATAGTTTACCTTTGGTTTCAAGCTTGCATAAAAAATGAAATAGGTTCCCATGAGCACAGATTAGTCTTTGATTCCAAGATCGTACTCGGTAGTATATAGGAAGGCTCTTGTCGTACGGTTGGACAATCTCTCTAATTCGTTATAACCTTTATTCAAGTATGACAGACAACACAATGGAAAGAAAATAATTGGAACAACATGCATAGGAGAAAAAGGAAATATGGACTGTGAAACCACAACACGAGAATCTCTATTCTTTAAAAGTCCTTGCTTGGCTCTGCAATATTTTTTTTAAACATGAAAATAACTTGGTGCCCAAAGTGGGTCTCCTCCAAACTGGAAAACGAAACCCCCCTTTTACAAGTCCTTTTTATTTACATATATAGGAAACATTACTTACTAATCTTAAAAGCTTGAGATTCCTATACTTTTCCCAAAATAGTAATAAGTTACAAAAATGTAATGATATTTGTAACTGAATTTCCAACTTCTAGGCACAAAATTTTAATCAGAAAATCAATGTAAACTACATCTGGAAAATGTTGCTTAGATTTTTTGAATATCTGGAAGGTTGTTGGAGTTAAATCCCTATGAATGTTCTTACGCTGTCATCTGCCACTTGTAATCTAACTGCGAATTACGCCCTCATTGAATGTTTGGAATTGTCACTCGAAATATGGATATATTTTGCAAACCCTCTATCACATGTAATTTGTTTTAGCGGAAATGGTGTTTTCGCAATGTTGGAGGGTGGTTTCCTTTACCACTTCTCTGAGTTGTGAAATGTTGTGAAACTTACACGTGGATGATGGTTTTTAATTTTGCACCGCTTTAGAATTGTTAACTTTCGAACAAGGCTTCAAAATAGGATATCAACCGTTCATCCTTTGAAAATATTTAAGTAACTGAATCTGCCTAGAATCGATCTTCTGTGTTATGGCTACCATCTGTTCTTTTTCTACCTTGATAAATGCACTTGACTTCCAACTATGCCCTGTTCCTATCTTCGAGCTGCTCAAAATAAAGATAAACTCACTAGCAGTGCCATGATTTCATGCTCGAATTATGGAAAGATGTTTCGAGCTATTGATAACTTAGGTTTTAGGCACTTGAGATCTCAATAATCCATCCAATTGTTTTACTATGCAACATCATCCATGTTACAAATTTCATTTTTGGAGAGAGGTCCTCTTCATTCCTGTGCATGAACTTCATGAATCCTTCATGATGATTATTATGGTGTGCACACTTGGGTGTCATGGTTTTTCACACACCCACCTCTGCCTCTTTATCCTAACTGACATATATCAACCTTCGAAAAGAATACATCAGGATTCTTGAGTGTTGGTCCACTTTGTACTGCAACAACATTTGACAACTGGTTTCTTATGTAATACATGGATCCCAACATTGCCTCCATCACTTAAAACCCTCTCAAATCTAGATGATATGCCCTCAAAACAATCAAGAATAAAAGACTTTAGAAGATAGGTAGAATGATGTCGAATTAAAAGGAAAAATGATCCACTCCAAATCCATTTCTCTTTAAGAAGACAATCCCTTAAAATAGAATTTATGTTCTCCTTCTTATGTCGCTTCAGTCCAGTTGAAACCATGCTCTTATCTTTTTGGCTATGTCCATGTCCGAATTATCGCCAAAAGACGCATGAGTTTGATTGTCACTTACATCTGGAAGTAAACATGGATCAACTCCATGTTTTTCTTTGTTATTCTTCTGAGCTTCTCTTTTGTCAGATCTGAAAGCCATGAATCAAAACTTTCATAAACACAAAATCTCGATCCCTGGATCCTATTGACGCCTTGATATTTGTTTGTAATGGAAACTAGCATGATCAAGTAGACACTTAGCGTTCAAAATGGAAGCGTGGCATTCTCACCTGTCAAAAATATGCATGCAATGGAACAACTTGTGTTCCAGGCTTTGCGTTTGTAATTTTTTTTACTTTTGGGAATAATCCCACATTCATCGGGTGAATGTATTTTTCAATGTTTAAATATACCACTGGTTTATCATATGTTTCGATGGGATGAGCCAAAGGATACCATTGAAATCTTGGTGCTTGTGCATTGGGCTTGTGTGTTGTTGTTAACCTGTCGTATGTGGTTGCAAGTGCATGGAGATTGGATCTGGAGCTTGGTCTTCGGGCCAAAATTTTGGTATATTTTTAAATAAAAATAAACAAGAAATTTGTTAAAGGCCGAGAAATCAAGTTTGGCTTAAAAACCAGAAATTGATTATAAATCAATTTTATTTTCCCAAAGCCATATTTGTTTTATCTTTTGAAACAATGGTGCCAACATCCAAGGGATAATTCTTGATTTGGTTGAGTTTGAAACTTCTACGGTGAAAATGCTCTATTTTGTACTACAAACGCTTCCAAATAGAAATTTTGGCATAAAAATTATGGAGTGTTAACAACTGGATCCAACTAGGGATGCTATCCTCCCTGCGAGGTAGCAAGGAACCTATAGACCATGTGCCTAATCCATGGGTGATCCCATCACAAAACAATAACCTGTAACTCTTCATCTGAAACTGAATGCAAACTGAAAACTTAGGCTGAGACACACACTACAAATCTGAATCAAAACTCGAAACTGAAAACTGAATCCATACTGAAACCAAACTGAAAAACTTGCTAAAGGAAATGCTCACCATGTCGAGCTTATTCAACCTGACTACCTAATTTAAGTTGATCCATAATCTTCGATTAAGTAAAATAAAAAATCCAATGCAACCATACAAGCGTTTTGTCTGCTTGTTGCATTCCTTGCACATACTTCTTCAAAAGAAAAATGACAGATCTGCTTAATTTTTCAAAGAAGAACTTGGAAACGAATTTAATAAAATCTGAAATTTTAAACCCACTTACTATTTCCAATCATGTTGCAAATGGATCTTGGTAGGAAAAGATGTTGTCCCCATAACAATGCACAAAACTGTCATCATGAATATTCTTCTCAACCACATCCTCTCTTGCATAAAAATAGCTATCACATGGAGGCTGAAAATATGCACTATAGTGCTATGATGAAACCTCCATTGGAAAAGAATATATAGCTGAATCTGACATTAGCTGATTAGTATCTATGTTTTCAACTGCATATTGACATGCACACTGAATGCTTTCCTATGATTGCTGAAAACTATTATCTCTCAATGAAGAACATGTAGCTAACTGTTATGGGGAAACAATCTCATAATCATCATTGTACTCATCATATCTAGTTCCACCCAATGATTCAAAAATGTCATCAATCAGAAAAAATACTCGGAAAAACAACTTGTTCTTGAATAAAATGACTTGTAGATTTGAATTTATGGCAATCTAAAGGTGAATACATGAAATGATCAATTTCCTGCTTCTCATAAGATGGATCTAGAATTGGATCAGTCTCTTCTTGTTTAACTTGTGGAGTACATTTCTGTGTAAAATCATGAGCATTGAAAATTTCAAGAAAATGCATCATATTTTCAACTCTCTGTTCAAATTTCAGATCTACTACCTTTTGCTCATGTTCACTTTCACGTTCTTCAGGGTCCAACTGCTCTCTTTGAAACTGCTTTTCAAACTTCCCACAAACTTGAATATTGTCTTCAACCTCCTGGAAATCATTAAACATTTTATGTAAGGTGGAATACCTTCTCTCCAAGAGAGGATAAGAGAGATATGGATGGAAGGATTGGGCATACTGCAACTTAGCAAGACCTTCAGGTGGTTGAATCTCTTCAGGCATCTTATAATAGAGACTACCAAAACTCCTATTGAAACTTGAAACAGTTTCAGCTTGCATTCTCTTCATGGCATAAAACTCTGAAAGGAATTGATCCCAAGATTTTATTCTACCCAAAAATCTCGAAAAAGCATGACTCAACCCACTCCATGAGCTAATAGACTCAAGCAACAAATGCCTAAACCACTGCTTGACCTCTCCTCATAAAGACTGGGAAAAAGTTCTCATGAGAACATCATCATGTTCAATTTCAAAAAGGTATACAAAATGTTCAAAAGACTGGAGATGTTTTTCAGCTATAACACTACCATATTCTCCATCAAAAACATGGAGGTATTTATGGTATTTTGGAGGATATTCGTGAAGAATAAGGGGCAACTTTAAAGGACTATATCTCTGCTGAAATCTAGAAGGTAAAGGATCATGTGTAGGAGGTATGTCATAATCCTTAGTCTCATGAGGTTTGCAAGACTGATCATGGATCTTACATGATTTAGAAAAAGGAATCAGATCAGCTCTAAGAATGAAAGAAGAAGGTATATCTACAATATGTAATGAAGGATATACAAAGTAAGTCCTCGCATGACTTAAGAATTTCCAGCAAAATAGAAACTTCTTGATATGTACACATAAATATAAAAATAAGTCAATGCAAAAGAACAAGATCTCTTTGAAGAAATTTATACTTTGATACATGGACCTTAGTTCTTCCATGTTTATGTCAAATGAGCTCGTTCTCCAGTGGAGCATGCAAATTGGATTGAACCATGAGTGGAGTCTCCAGGTGAATGATACACAGCCTTCTTGGTGTCTGACTGTTGTCCACCATCAATAATCAGATCTGAAAATTTTTCGTTCTGCCCAGAGACAATGCAACTTTCGCTCCCTGGCAACGGAACCAAAATGTTAGCACTTAGATTTTACCCTGGGCTGTATCAAGCGAACTCCGAGGTAACCTCAAACCAATATTTAAACTCAAAGCTGACCTCCTTCAGTCAATGAGGTCTCTCTCTGCAAATCTACTATCCAATGTCACTACCATATCAGATTGACAATAAACTTAGTGGCCAAATTTGTAAAATAACGATAAAAGCTTGTAGAATTTAAATTATTTGGTTGGTCAAGAAAAATAAAGATACTAATGGGAAATGGAGTCAAGATCATGAAATATTAAAGATGTACAGAGCTTTAGCAATATAGTTTTTCATTAGAGGCGAGATAGCTGCATTTTTACAGTCATGTTCTTGATCTCTGGTGATAATAGAAGAAAAGATGAATAGTCCATTAATATGGGCATCAAATTAAGATGAATACAATATTAACTTGAGAGTAAAAGTTTGGTGAATACTTGAAAACGATGAACTAGAGCATATGAGTATGAATTCTAATTCATTATAACCTTTATTCAAGTATGACAGGAAATGCAATGGAAAGAAAATGATTGGAACAACATGCACAGGGAAAAAGGAAATACGGACTGTGAAACCACAACACGAGAATATCTATTCTTTAAAAGTCCTTGCTTGGCTCTGCAATATTTTTTTTAAACTTGAAAATAACTCGGTACCCAAAGTGGGTCTCCTCCAAACTGGAAAACGAACCCCCCCTTTTACAAGTCCTTTTTATTTACATATATAGGAAACATTACTTACTAACCCTAAAAGCTAGAGATTCCTAGTCTTTCCCCAAAATAGTAATTAGTTACAAAAATGTAATGATATTTGTAACTGAACTCCTAACTTCTAGGAACAAAAGTTTAATAAAAAAATCAATGTAAACTACATCTGGAAACTGTTGCTTAGATGTTTTGAATATCTAGAAGGTTGCTAGATTTAAATCCCTATGAAAGTTCTGACGTTGTCATCTGCCACTTGTAATCTAACTGCCAATTACGCCCTCATTGAATGTTTGGAATTGTCACTCGAAATATGGATATATTTTGCAAACCCTCCATCACATGTAATATGTTTTAGCGGAAATGGTGTTTTCGCAATGCTGGAGGGTGGTTTCCTTTACCACTCCTTTGAGTTGCGAAATGCTATGACGCTTACACATGGATGATGGTTTTTAATTTCGCACCGCTTTAGAATTGTTAACTTTCGAACAAGTAAGGATGTGAAATAGGATATCAACCGTTCATCCTTTGAAAATATTTAAGTAACTGAAACTTCCTAGAATTGATCTTCTGTGTTATGGCTACCATCTGTTATTTTTCTACCTTGATAAATGCACTATACTTCCAACTATGCCCTATTCCTATCTTCGAACTACTCAAAATAAATATAAACTCACCAGCAGTGCCATGATTTCATGCTCAAATTATGGAAATATGTTTCCAGCTGTTGATAACTTAGGTTTTAGGAACTTTAGATGTCGATAATCCAACCAAGTGTTTTACTATGCAACATCATCCCTGTTAAAAATTTCATTTTTGGAGAGGTCCTCTTCATTCTTGTGAATGAACTTCATGAATCCTTCATGATGATTATTATGGTGTGCACACTTGGGTGTCATGGTCTTTTACATAGCCACCTCTACCTCTTTATCCTAGCTGACAGATATCAACCTTCGAAAAGAATACATGAGGCTTCTTGAGTTCTAGTCCACTTTATACTGCAACAGCATTTGACAACTGGTTTCTTATGTAATACATGGATCCCAACATTGCCTCCATCACTTAAAACCCTCTCAAAGCTAGATGATATGCCCTCAAAACAGTCAAGAATAAAGGACTTTGGAAGATAGGCATAATGATGTCAAATTAAAAGGAAAAATGCTCCACTCCAAAGCCATTTTGCTTTAAGAAGATGATCCCTTAAAATAGAATTTATGTTCTCCTTCGTATGTCGCTTCGGTCCAGTTGAAACCCTGCTCTTATCTTTGTGGCTATGTCCATGGTCGAATTGTCGCAAAAAGACACATGAGCTTGATTGTCACTGACATCTGGAAGTAAACATGGATCAACTCCATGTTTTGCTTTGCTATTCTTCTGAGCTTCTCTTTTGTCAGATCTGAAATCCATGAATCAAAACTTTCACAAACACAAACTATCAATCCTTGGATCTTGTCGATGCCGTGATAATCATTTGGAATGGAAACTAGCATGATCAATTAGACACTTGGTGTTCAAAATGGAAGCGTGGTGTTCTCACCTGTTAGAAATATGCATGCAATGGAACAACTTGTGTTCCAAGCTTTGCGTTTTAAAAAAAAATTCTTACTTCTGGCAATAATCCCACATCACATCGGTTGAATGTATTTGTCAATGTTTAAATATACCACTGTTTTACCATATGTTTCGATGAGATGAGACAAAGGCTACCCTTGAAAGCTTGGTGCTTATGCATTGGGCTTGTGTGGTGTTGTTAACCTATCATATGTGGTTGCAGGTGCGTGGAGCTTAGAGTTGGAGCTTGGTCATCGGGCCAAAAATTTGGTATATTTTTAAATAAAAATAAACAAGAAACCTATTAAAGGTCGAGAAATCAAGTTTGGCTTAAAAGCTAGAAATTGATTATAAATCAATTTTATTTTCCCAAAGCCATATTTTTTTTATCTTTTGCAACACTGGTGCCAACATCCGGGGGATGATGCTTGATTTGGTCGAGTTTGAAACTTCTATGGTGAAAATGCTCTATTTTGTACTACAAACACTTCTGAAAAGAAATTTTGGCATAAAAATTATGGAGTGTTAACACCTAGTGTGGAGCTCAAGGCCAAGGCCCCACTAGTGGATGCTTAAGGTTTGTTTGCATAGGAAAGTATTTGACATTTGAACTATTCATGTGATACTAAGCCATCAGATATTGTAGTTCATGTAAATATTTAATATTGCAATGAATTACCAAGAAAACTGGTTAAGTGAGACAGCTAATGAGAAGGGGCTATGGTATCCACTAGGGAGAGGTAAGGGGGTTATGGTATGGGAACCCATGCTGCCACTTGTACAGGAGAAACCGATTTGATTCCCCATACTAACATGGAATTCGGTTACAGAAGGGGGGAAGGAAGGTCCGTGCAAGAATTGGATGGGGAATAAAAACAACCCCGAGATTCGAAAGAGAGGTTCTGCCTATTCGCCCTTGGAAGCATTCGATCACCTAGGATTCGAGAACCCTATTTTGGCTATGCTAAAGAGAACCAGAACTGCATACTCATCACGAAATGCAAAACCGAGTCATGAAATAGTGAAGGAAAACGTTATTTCTGTGTGAGCCGAAATTGCAGATCCGAATGCCATAGAAACCCTGCGTGAATGCATTATCTGTTGATAGAACCTTTGAAAGCAAACCCTAAGACGAATTATAGAGCGTTAACAGCTTGAGGAAGCCTTCAGAGGAATGGAATCTATGGCAAGAGAGTCAATTTGCGGGACAAATATTAGGCTGCAACCCTATAAAGAGCCTAGCTTGTTTAACAGAGGTAGAAGGTCAGGTTTAGGGTGGGAATGCTTGAGAAACCCAATGAAGGTTGTAATCTCATAGAACTAGCAGTTGTACCCTTCTATGCCCATCTTGAATAGCACTGGAAGGGAAGGAGCCTTGAGGGACTGTGCAGCAGAGAAGGGGGCCTCCCTTGTGTTGGGTGAGGTAGATAATGTGGGTGCCATGTCTGCTGAGTGTTGAGATGCATGTAGTTTTGTGGTTGAACTCACTAGCTTAGCAATTTCCTCCTTGTTTCCCCTGCATGCTTGATAAACCCAATTGTAGGTTGGCTTAGCATTGAAGTGGACCTTGATTGTTAGAGAGCCTAGTTATCCCTCCTTAGTGGATACACAACTCATATCGGTGGTGTTCTCTTAGGTGAAATAGTATAGGTTGGAGAGAGACCTAAGGTTGGGTGGAACATTGCTCTCACTTAGCCAGTTGCTTGGGAAACTTCAAGATCCAAAGATAAGTGTTTATGTGGAGTGAATGCTGATATTTCATGTGCTATATTATGCTTGTTTTGTTCAAGTTGTTGAATAAATTTTTATATGAATGTGATTAATAGGTATACTATGTATAAGCCTATGTAGAATGTTGAGCTCATGTTGGATGCCAGCTCATTCATTTGCATGATTTTAATGCATTATAAATCTTGCATGTGGTATATGTATTGGTTAGACCTATCTTCATACACCTTATGCATTGTTATGATTTTCATGCCCTAGATTAATGAATGGATGGTTTCATGAAATTTCTTATTAGGGAGATAAGTATGCGTATGATTTTGAATTCATGATTGAATGTATGTTGGAATACTTCATTGTTTACATGAATGATATGCACGGCTAACCCCTGCAGGTGGTCGATATGTTAACTAGCATAGTTCATTAGATGTATTTAGTATGCATTTCCTTCACGCTTCAAAGGGATGGTTTGACCTCACCTAGACTTGGGAAGAAAGTGGATAACCCCTGAGGTGTTCCAAAACCTCTCTATGGCTCAAGTGAAGGGGAGAAGTCATGGAAGGAAGGAGGAAGAACACTTGCAGAAGGATAATTCACTTAGGTGGGGTTATGAACATAAATGCAATGGGAAAAATGGTATAGCTGGAGTGCTCAGATGGGGTGGGGATTGCACCATTGTAGAGATATCTCCAATATCTTTCCAACAGTACCAACCTTGTCCCATTTGGACCAAGGATGAGGGAGTTATGATCCTTGGAAGTTTGCTCTAGAAAGATTGTAGGAACAGAGGAGGTACTTTCGCAGTTCCGCATCCGCAATGCGGATTACGAATTACGGACATTGGAAAATAACATTGGATTTTCACTTCCGCATTTTTTGAGTTCCACAATGTGGAATTGTGGAATGCGGAAGGGAGAAAATCTCCGAGAATTGGAATTGGACTTCCGCAATGCGGAAGGAGGAATTTTTTCGAGGAGTTAAATTTGGGCTTCCGCATTCCCGCATTCCGCAATGCAGATTGCGGAATGTGGAAGAGAAATTTTGGAAGGATTATTTTGGGGATTCTGCATTCTGAATCCTGCAATGCGGATTGCGTATTGCGGAATGCGGATTGTAGATCGATGGCCATTGCGCTTGTGTGTAAAATGGATGAATTTGGAAGAAAAATAAATAAATAGAAGGGTCTCCCATGGCCTCTAAAGGCCACCAGGGAGGTCAGGGGACGTTACAAAGTGGTATCAGAGATTCAGTTGCAACACTGGGCTTTTTAGGTCTGATTTGTGCATGAATTTACAGGCAAGAAATGCGTCCATGGCGCGGTTTGATGAATGTTTATTGTTGAATGGTTTCCCAATGACTAATTTTCTAGAGTTGTTTGTGTTTTATCTGTGTTTTTATGTCTAATAAATGCCTCTGTTATGCATAGTGACTGCGGCATCAGTAAGTTAAAGTATATAGCAGGGCAGCGTACAGAGAGGCAGGAAAATGGTGACCATCAACGACGCATAGGACCCTTACGAGCCTGAAGAAGACGTGCTAGGGGAAAACGTGCAAGAAGAGCACATTGAAACAACGTCTAATGGAATAAGGGAGTAGGTGACTCCCCAGAACTTGGTTGAGACAATGGCAAGTTTTACTGAGAAGCTGATAAAGGCTCAGGAAGAGAAGCACCAACTTAATGCAGCCATTCTTCAGAGCCTTACTGATATGCATCAGAGGGTGAATCTGGGGTCCAACCCAAGTAATATGGGAAGGGAGGAAAGGAATGCAAATAGTCACTCTAGAGGTTGTTCTAGGTATAGGACTCCAAGCCATAGAAGGGGTTCTATGAGCAGAAGGCACAGAACACCCTCTTCAGGATCTCTTTCTAGCAGGTCAGGACACTCTAGAGGCCCTCAAATGAGTCCAAGGCACACTTACAACAGTACTGAGAGAATAAGGAAGTCTGGAGGGATCCCACAAGGAGAATTTAGGAAAGCAAGACCTCTTACCTTTGATGGAGAAATAAATACAGGCCAAGAGGCAGAGGCATGGCTACTTGGAATGAAAAAGTACTTCAAAATGCATGATTATTCAGAAAGTGAGAAATCCATGGTTTCCATTTACAATCTGAATGGCAGAGATTCCATTTGGTAGGAACATTTCATGAAAGTGAAGAGAACCAGTGAAAGAAGGATCAACTTAGAGTGGTTTAAAAGATACTTCAAGGAAAAATACCTATCAGCTAGGTGTTATGACAGCAAGAGAAATGAGTTTAATGAACTCAGGTTGGCGCAGAATTCCATGGAGGAGCATGTTCATAAATTCTTGGAATTGTTGAGGTATGTAGACTACATCAAGGATGAAAGAGTAAAGATTCAATGTTTCCTTGGAATCCTACCAGATAATTTCAGATATAGGATTGAGATTGTCCATCCACCAAGTTTCGATGAAGCCATTAGAATGGCCATGCACTGTTATTAGCAGAATAAAGGAAAGTCAGAAACTCAGCCAGCATGGAAAGGAAATCCCAAAGGAAAGTTTGAACCAAGGAAAAGTGGCTTCAAGCCACCATTCAAGAATCAATCCAGAACCTTTCCATAAGGATAGCAAGCAAGAAGTGGATTCAACCAGCTATAATAGGAGAGAAAACATCAAATGGGCCACTTCAGTGTTGGGATGTGGAGATAACCACATTCTTAGATATTGTCAAAATCGAAGGGAGAATCCCTTAAGCTTGCACCACCTAGGATAAGAAAACACAGTAGAAGATATGGCCAGAGTAGCACCTTGAATCTATGCAGCAATGTATGATAACCAAGCAGACCACCAATCAGTAGTGGTAGAAGTTGAAGGTAAGATTTCTAAGCAATCTATTTCTGTTTTAATTGACCCAGGATCTACTCATGGTTATGTGTCTCCTAAGGTGGTTGAAATTTTTTCTCTTAGTAAAGTGAAATGTAGTAATTCTTGGTTAGTTCAATTAGCCACTGGAACTAAGAGAAAGGTGAGTGAAGTAGTGGTGGAATGCCCCATAGAGTTGAATGGACTTCTTACCAAGGTGAACTTGAATGCCCTACCATTAGGATCTTATGATGCTCTGATAGGTATGGACTGGTTGGAAAGACATAGAACCAAGATTGATTGCTATAAGAAGGTGCTTGAGTGCATTGATGATGAAGGAAGACCAAGGTTGGTGAAAGGAATTCCAAAGCAAGTTTCAGTAAGGAAGATTTCATCCTTACAGCTGAGAAATTTCTATAAAAAGGGTTTCCAACTATATGTTGTGCATATATCAGATTCAATAGAAGATAAAGGACCAAAGTTAGAATACTTTCAGTTGTTGCAGGAGTTCCAGGATGTATTCCCAGATGAAGTGCCAGGACTGCCACCCAAGAGAGACATTCATTTCTCCATTAATCTTGTTCCACGGGAAGCACCAAGTTCCAAAGATCCTTATATAATGAACACACCTGAGCTGATAGAATTGAAGATGCAACTACAAGAATTAATGGACAAGGAATATATCAGACCAAGTGTATCCCCTTGGGGTGCACCTATGTTATTTTTTAAGAAGAAGGATGTAACTTTGAGACTATGTATAGACTACAAGAAGCTAAACAAGGTAACAATCAAGAACAAGTATCCATTTCCAAGAATTGATTACTTGTTTGATCAGATGAAGGAAGCTAAGGTATTTTCCAAGATTGACTTGAGGTCTGGCTACCATCAAGTGAGGATAAAGGATGAATACATTCACAAGATAGCTTTCAGAACTAGATATGACCATTATGAGTTCATTGTGGTGCCATTTGGTCTTACCAATGCACCTGCCACATTCATGTGCCTCGTGAATAGTGTATTCAAAAAATATCTGGATAAGTTTGTAATTGTGTTATTGGATGACATTCTTGTCTATTCAAAGAATGAAGAATGTCATAATGAGCATTTGAGAATGGTATTGCAACTACTTAGAGAACACCAGTTGTATGCAAAGCTAAGTAAATGTGACTTCTTTCAGTAGAAAGTACAGTATTTGCAGGGTCATATTATATCAGCAGAAGGCATTGCAGTAGACCCATAAAATATTGAAGCCATAATGGATTGGCCTACTCCAAGGAATGTTGCAGATGTTAGATCTTTTATGGGCCTTGCAGGTTACTACAGAAGGTTCATTGAAGGCTTCTCCAAGATAGCTCACCCAATTACATCATTGCAGAGGAAGGAAGTCAAATTTATATGCTCTAAAAAATGTGAAGAAGCTTTCAGTAGTTAAAAGAATTACTTACTAGTGCCCCTGTTTTAAATATTTCAGACCCAAGTAAGGACTTTGTGGTGTGCACAAATGCTTGCATTGAAGGGCTAGGTGGATTACTCATGTAAGAAGGGTTTGTAATTAGCTATGATTCAAGGAAGTTGAAAGAGAATGAAAGGAACTATGCCACACATGACTTGGATCTAGCAGCCATAATGCATGCTCTCAAGAAATGGAGGCATTATCTTTTGGGGAGAACATTTGAACTCAGGACTGATCACATGAGTTTAAAATACCTATTTGATCAGCCAAATATGAATGCTAGACAAACTAGATGGATGGAATTTCTTTGTGAGTTTGATTTGGAGATTAGACATGTCAAAGGTAAAGAGAATAAGGTTGTTGATGCACTCAGCAAAAAATTTCATATTGCAACAATGAGTGTTTGTAAATCAGATTTGAAGGCAAGGATCCTTGAATTTCAAGCTAATGATGAAGCTTACCTCCAAATCAAAGAGAAATTGCATCAAGGTAATGTGGATGACAAGTATGCAGGATATCATATTGGAGAAGATTATGTTCTTATGTATCAAGATACCAGACTGTACATTCCAAATTGTGCAGAATTGAAGGAACTTGTGTTAGAAGAGATACACCAAAAGCTATATTCTGGCCACGCAGGGTATCATAAAACTATAACAGCAGCAAGGAAGTAGTACTTTTGGCATGGAATGAAGAAGGACATAGAATATTATATTGCTAGGTGTCAAAAGTGTCAGCAGGTCAAGGCAGAACATAAACATCCAACAGGATTGTTGTAGCCATTTCCCATTCTAGAGTGGAAGTGGGAAGTGATCTCTATGGATTTTATAATAGGTCTTCCCATGACTGTAAAGAAGCATGATTCCATCATGGTTGTGGTGGAAAAGCTATCAAAAGTAGCTCACTTTATCCCAGTTAAGTCTACTCACAAGACAAATGATATTGCAAACATCTTCATGAAAGAGATATTCAGGTTGCATGGATTTCCCAAGGAAATAATTTAGACCAGGATACAAAATTCACTTCCAACTTTTGGAAAGGATTTTTTTCAGGAATTGGGAACTAGATTGAATTTCACTACATCCTATCATCCTCAAACAGATGTTCAGAATAAGAGACTAAATCACATTCTTGAAGACATGTTAAGGATGTATGTGATGGATAAGCCATCCAAGTGGGAAGAGTACCTACACTTGGTAGAATTTTCCTACAACAATGGATATCAGGCATCATTGAAGATGAGCCCTTTTGAAGTATTGTATGGAAGAGGATGCAGAAATATAGTGATTTGGGACAGCCCAGTGAACAGGGTAGTACTTGGACCAGAAATGATTGAATAAATGGAGCAAGAAGTTGTTAAGATCGGGAAGAATTTGAAGGCAGCTCAGGACAGGAAGAAGAGTTATGCATATTTGAAGAGAGTGCACAAAGAATTCCATATTGGGGATCATGTGTACTTGAGAGTGAGACCAAGGAAGAGTTCCATGAAGTTGGGAAATTGTGCCAAGTTGGAACCCTGATATTGTGGACCATTTGAAGTCCTTGATAGGATAGGACTAGTTGCATATAGGATTGCATTTCTTGCTAACATGAGAGCTCATAATTTTTCCCATGTCTCTTTAATTAAGAAATATGTACATGATCCTAATCACCTCATTTATTGGTATGTGATATAGGTGGAACCCGAGGGAGAGTTTCAAGTAGAGCCTGTGTGCATTCTCGATAATAAAGTTACATTGCTACGGAAGCGAGCCATCAGACAGGTAAAGGTGCAATGGAAGCACCTTAGTCCAGAGGAGGCTACATGGTAGCTGGAGGATGCCATGAAAGAGGCATTCCCATTTTTGTTTAGTTTTGAGAACACCGAGGACGGTATTGTTCTAAGGGGGAGGGAGTTGTAATACCCCTACCTTGCCTTAGTATTTATTGGCTTCAATGTAAATATTGTGTATATGAAATGTGTGTTAGCCCTAGTGTGGAGCTCAAGGACAAGGCCCCTCTAGTGGATGCTTAAGTTTTGTTTGCATAGGCAAGTATTTGACATTTGAACTATTCATCTTCTACTAAGCCATGCAATATTGTAGTTGATGTAAATATTTAATATTGCAATGAATTACCAAGAAAACTGGTTAAGTGAGATAGCTAATGAGAAGGGGCTATGGTATCCACTAGGGAGAGGTGAGGGGGTTATGGGATGGGAACCCATGCTGCCACCTGTACAGGAGAAACCGATTTGATTCTCCATACTAACATGGAATTCGTTTACAGAAGGTGGAAAGGAAGGTTGGTGCAAGAATTGGATGGGGAATAAAAATGACCCTGAGATCCGAAAGGGGGGTTTTGCCTATTCTCCCTTGGAAGCATTCGATCACCTAGGATCCTAGAACCCTGTTTTGGATATGCTATGAAGAACTAGAACTGCATACTCATCATGAAATGCAGAGCCGGGTCATGAAACATTGAAGGAAAATGTGATTTCTATGTGAGCAGAAATTGCAGAGCCGAATGCCATAGAAACCCTGTGTGAATGCATTATCTGTTGATAGAACCTTTGAAAGAAAACCCTAAGGATAATTACAAATCGTTAATAGCCTTACAAATCCATGGGAGGATTGGAATCTATGAGCAGAGAGTCGAGTTGCAAGACAAAGATTAGTCTGCAACCCTATGAAGATCCTAGCTTGTTTAATAGAGGTAGAAGGTCAAGTTTAGGGTGGGAATACTTGATAAACCCAGTGAAGGTTGTAATCTCATAGAACTAGCAGTTGGACCCTTCTATTCCCACATTGAATAGCACTGGAAAGGAAAGAGCCTTGAGGGACTGTGCAGTAGAGAAGGGGGCCTCCCTTGTGTTGGGTGAGGTAGATAATGTGGGTGCCATGTCTGTTGAGTGTTGAGATGCTTGTAGTTCTATGGTTGAACTCACTGGCTTAGCAATATCCTCCTTATTTCCCATGTATGCTTAATAAACCCAATTGTAGGTTGCCTTAGAATTGAAGTGGACCTTGATTGTTAGAGAGCCTATTTAGCCCTCCTTCGTGGATACATAGCACAGATCGGTGGTGGTATCTCAGCTGAAAGAGTATAGGTTGGATAGAGACCTAAGGTTGGGTGGAGCGTTTCTCTCACTTAGCTAGTTGCTTGGGAAACTTCAAGATCCAAATATAAGTGTTTATGTGGAGTGAATGTTGATATTTCATGTGTTATTATATGCTTGTTTTGTTCAAGTTGTTGAATAAATTATTATATGAATGTGAGAAATAGGTATACTATGTATAAGACTAAGTAGAAGGTTGAGCTCATGTTGGATGCCTCATTCATTTGCATGAGTTTAATGCATTATAAATCTTGCATGTGGTAGATGTATTGGTTGGACCTATATTCATACACCTATGCATTGTTATGCTTGTCATGCCCTAGGTTAATGAATGGATGGTTTCATGAACTTGCTCATTAGAGAGATAAGTATGGGTATGAGGTTGAATTCATGATTGAATGTATGTTGGAATAATTTATTGTTTACATGAATGATATGCATGCTAACCCCTATAGGTGGTTGATATGTTAACTAGCTTAGTTCATTAGATGTGTTTATTATGCATTGTCTTCACCCTTCAAAGGGATGGTTTGACCTCACCTGGAATTGGGAAGAAAGGGGATAACCCCTGAGGTGTTCCAAAACCTCTCTATGGGTCAGGTGAAGGGAAGAATTCATGGCAGGAAGGAGGCATAACACTTGCATAAGGATAAGTCACTTAGGTGGGGTTATGAACAAAAGTTTAGTGGGAAAACTAGTATAGCTGGAGTGCTCAGATGGGGTGGGGATTGCACCATTGGATAGATCTCTCCAATATATTTCCAACGATACCAACCTTGTCCCATTGGACTAAGGATGAGGGAGTTATGAACCTTGGAAGTTTGCTCTGGAAATCTCGTAGGAGCGGAGGAGGTACTTCCGCAGTTTCGCATCCGCAATGCGGATTGCGTATTGCGAACTTTGAAAAATAACGTTGGATTTGGAATTATGCATTTTCGAGTTCTGTAATGCGGAATTGCTGAATGCGGAAGGGGGAAAATATCCAGGAATTGGAATTGGACTTCCACATTTCCACATTCCGCAATGCAGATTGCGGAATGCAGAAGGAGGAATTTTACAGGGATTTGAATTTGGGCTTCCACATTCCCGCATTCCGCAATGCAGATTGTGGAATCCGGAAGAGAACTGTCGGAAGGATTATTGTGGGGATTCTACATTCTAAATCCCGCAATGCAAATTACAGATTGAGGATCGACAACCATTGTGGATGTGTGTAAAATAGATGAACTTGGAAGAAAAAAAATAGAAGGGTCTCCCATGGCCTCTGAAGGCCACGAGGGAGGTCAGGGGAAGTTACAGTTAAGTTATAAATCTCACCCAGGTTGTGATGGAGATTGTTTGAGTCATATTACATGGATCCACTTTTGTATCAGTCGTGGTTGTGTTATCATCTCATCATGGATCTACGATTGTGTATACTAGCCATGATTGTGTTCAGCCGGTCTTTACTACCATAGATCTGCAATGTATTGGTCGGCAACCATGTTATGAGTCAGTTTGAGACATGTATCTCAAATTTGATTGTGTCGCGGAATATCTTTGTTTTTCACTCCAACCGACAATCCTTACTTCGATTTTTCCCCTTTTACAAACCATTTCACCTACCTTATTTTTCCAGCTTCATGCTTTGGGGGGGATTATGTTAAACCAAAATCTCGTCATCGTGATTGATGTGTCATATGTATGCCTTGATGCCTAAATTCCCAGAGCTAAAATATTGAAAGAGAAGTTGTTGACATTCCCTCTTGATCTTTTGTTTTCACTCTGTTGAATCCTTAGGGGTAATGTTGGAAGTTTCCAAGGAAACAACAAGAAAGAGAAAGCCCAATCTGAAAGGCTTCAAACAACACTACGCAAGGATGTTTCTATCCCAAGGCTGTTTGGTGTGACTAACTCTTATGGATATCAGTCCTCCACTGGCATTGTGTGGGTGATCTAGATGGATCTTTCTTCCTGCTAGGAAGATCTAAAGGTTTGTGGTAACAATGTAAATAAAGTTAATTTTAAACTGATCTATTTAAACTAAGCTAAATCTGAAAAATGTGTTTGAAGTTTCAGAACAATCCGATTTGAGAGATTTTGCAAATGTTACAACAATTAATAAATATATCAATCAGATCTAACATTACCATCTTCAAATAAAACAAGATAGTGAAAACCAGGTTATTTCATTTAAAGGATTAAACCATATAATTGTTTTGTCAATGATATGTCAATTAACAAATTAACATAGGATAAAGATGATTGTTTAATAGTTTAAAGAATGAAATGATATGAATCAAGTAAAGAAATGTATTTGATGCATAATTTACACATGAACCATATGATGAGAAATCAACACATAAACCTATGTATTTAATGATCATACAACATAAAACCAATTTATCAAATGATTAAGTAGGAAACCAGAATTCACCAAGAAAACTTGACAAATATGACAAAGAAAGGGAAAGAGAAACTGACTGAAATTCATTAAAGATTGCACAAAATTACAACTCCAGAAATACAGAGCATCTCCCATTCTCTTCTTCGGTGGTTTTTCCCCCATCCCTTTCATGAGATCTAAGTCTCTTTAAATAATAATTACAAAAATTACAAAGGAACAAATCTCCCATAAAAGTAGGGATTGCAAGATATTGTTTCAATATTTGCCAAGGGAAGATTGCCACTTGGAAAATACATCCAATAGATCCTCAACATCTTGATATTGTGCATGCTCGAGTTGTAATTGTGCCTTGTAGGTAAAAGACTCGATCTCCCCTTTCTTAGTTTTTCCCCATTCTCGTAAGAAGAGATTAATCTTCATTTATGAAGCTATAGGTGATTCAATCAACTCCTTAATCTCTGTTATCTGGATCTGATCCAGTTTCTCAATGCACTCCTTTGAATTCAGATACTTATCCTTAACCTATGCGATCATCAACTTGGGTGGAAGGGCACTTTCAATTTGATTCATAATAGGGAAGTTTAACGAACCCAACAGACTATCAAAGGAAAACCACCTTTTGTTGCAGACCTTTTGACCTTCTTGTATAGTGGATTCCACTATTTCACAGACATTCTCCTAGGATTCCAGAGAAACCTTTATCCTTATGAGTTTTATCTTGTCCAAGATAGGTATTTATTCAGGTTTGTCCTTTATATACTTCTTCCAATCTATGAAATCCTCAAAGGCTCTGGTAGCATCATTTCTTTTATGATTGTGCTCATCAAGAACATATGAATAACGCTCAAAATAATTTAAGGTCACTTGAATCTCATTCAACCCTTCAAATAACTCAATCAACAGGTTCTTGTAATCATCATGAATCCTTGAATTCTTCCTTAGAAAACGTAGACAAAGAAGAAGTAGTAGACATGGATTGTGAAACCTTTAGTTGTTACTAAAGGGCTGCTATTTTTTTAGCATAGTTTACATTCTTCCCTTGTGCTTCATGAAGCTACTATTGCATCACTTCATTCTGTGATTGCGTGTTCTTGATCTAATTTTTATAATCATTTTTAAATCTTTGCAACTGATATTGATGTTGCTCATTTGTTTCAATATGTTCCTTCTTAATATTTTGCAATTCTTGCTCCTTCATCTCAATTTCTTTGTTAAGAGAAGTAACAGAATCATAGTTATCCCCCGCAAAGGCTCCCATAGCTGCAGTTGTTTCAAGAGCTTCCTGTTTTACATCTATGGAAGTCCTTTTCCATATAACCTAATTTGGGACAATGCCCTGCACTAAATTCCCTTCTCTGGCTCTTTAGAACCCTTTTTCACTACATTTTTTTCTGACCTACTCAAAAAATACTCTCCAAGAGAGACCACTGCATCTTCTCCAAAATATGCTACTTCTTCCACAGGAGATGTAGACACTTGTGGAACTGTGACCAAAGACACAGATTGAGACACAGCAGGGGTTGGAATTGGCATAGTTATTTGAGGAATGGAAATGGATGGCATTACAACATTGGAGGATTAAGGTGTAGGAATGGAAGTGGTGGATGAAGTGACAGGCTCTGAAGGTGCAGTAGAAGCTTGAATTACAACTGGATCTAGGGAGGCTTCAATAGGGGTAACAGGTTGATCAATTGATATGGGTGGAGGAACTGTAATATAGGATGATGGGATGGAGGGTAAACTAGTAGGAATAGCGATAGGTGAAGCGGTTTCTACAGCAGTGGAAGTGATGATTTCTGGGAAATGAATATCAGGGAAAGAATCATCAACAACCATATTTTCCAGTGGATTAGAAAATATCTGAGTAATTGGAGTGACTGCTGGTAGGATAACAGGAATAACAAATGGACATGACAAGTTGGTAGGAAGTGAATCATCTTCTAAATCATTGTCTTCAATATGCAACATTGTAACTTTTTCCACTGACCCTTCAGTATTCTGCTTCTTGACTAGAGGATTTGAAGTTACATTTTTTGTTTCAAGTGTAGAGCTCATCATTGCTAGGCTCTTCTTCATTTCCTCTGTTGATTTGATGAGAGCATTCAGATTGGGTAGGGGTTGAGGATGTTGAGTATCCTCGACTGGAGCTTTCCCTTTTTCATATATTTGATAGTTCAACACCAAAGGAGTTCTAGCTTGTGTTTTGTGTTCCTCTTTCTCCACTAACTCTTTCTGATCTCTTTCCTCCACTGACAGTTCAAGCTTTATGTACTGCAATACTTTAGCCTTGAGCTCTTGCTGGTACTAGTGTAAGAAATTCTTCTCTCCCTGAGAAGTGACTCTATTCAATACCTCATTGAAATAATTGGCACCCTCATAAATGAAATCATCAAGAGTAGTTTGATACACATAGGTACTCTTGATATGCTCCTGGGTGAAATGATTGGCCAAAAAGGACTTTGGATCATGCATCCTCCTAGGGGCTTCCCCAAGCTTCAAAGTTGTAGTTCTTTTCCCAAGCAAGGTTGCATGGGTAGAGTTATGAATTACTAATGACCCAAGGGTAAGGGGAAACTTAGGCCACCCTTTCCTTTTAGCTCCAGTTAACCGAGGGAATACACCATCAATCACACTTTGAAAAGATATCTCTTCTAGAACCATTCTGTCAAGTACAATACTAGGTAAAAACTGAAATGTGTTGTTTCCCTAGACTCTTATATAGGAAAATTATTCTCCCACATACCAATCTCCCATTGTGGCAATTAAGGCCTTAGCTTGAGTAGAAAAGGCGGGAGCATATTCCTTGAATATCTTCTGATAAATGGAGCCCACGAAATGGTCACAGATGTCGTAAATGAGAGGTACGAAGTTATCCTCCCATAATGAAGAACAGTGAATGTGGACTCGAGGTGCTTCCTTTGTCCAATTCCATGCCATGGCAAGAAAATAGAAAGCTGAACAAAACACATCCATAACATAGACAGAGAGGTAAGATTTTGGCTTTCTTGAGGTAGGGGTCTTCTTATATTTTTCAATGGCTTCCTTTAGCATGACTAATAAAATATGGGCTCAATTAAAAGACTCTTTTGTGGTAAGAACATGATGGGCCACGAGTGCCCACTCTGCTTTGAATACTGAACAGCTTGGCAATCCATACAACCTACACAACATGGGTGCCAACAAAGAGAAAGGTTCCCTAAACTAGGAAATGGGATATAGTTTATCATCCTTGGGGGAAAAGATAGTTGGGATTTCCATCCAGGACTTAATTATTTTATCAAAATTGAACCGAGTCATGGAATACTCCAGGAATTGCTTGGTAAGCAGTTGTTGGGAATATTTGAGGGCATAAGCCCTGGAAATAACCTCAGGTCGGAAGGAGGCTAAGTGGGTTTGAGCCGCATCATTAAATGAATAGCCCTGAGAGTTGGCATGGTCAATAACCCATTTTATGGCATCATTTTAGGGCATCAAGGATGGTTTGGCTGCTATAGAATGAAGTTGGGACTTACTTATGTTTACAAAGGCTGCCTGGTCACACTGGATTTCAGAAAAAATCATCGTTGTCAAATATGGCATAAATCTGCGACGAGTCTGGGTAATAGGTTTCGGAAACCCCCCCATTGGTATCAGAGAAGACACTGTTGTTTGGGTCCTTGTTATTCAATTCATTCAAGGTTTTTTTAGACTTGGTGTTCTTCGACATGGTTAGAAAAATGGAATTTTCTTATAAAAATAATGAAAAGAAATTCGATTAAAATTAAATTCGAATTCCAAATTTCATGCAGATGCTTGGTAGAAGAACTGAGAAACCTACCTGTAAACCGACGGAGGAAGCAAATCCATGAACATGGTTAAATTCCGCAATAAAATTCGTTCACCAAAGGTGGAATTCACAGTTTGAAAAATGGTAAAAAGATAATAAAATTTCAAAAATTTAACCATAATATTATCAGCGAAATCAATCGGGATTATAGATCTCGAAGAAATCAATGGTCAAGATTAAAAGAAAAAATGGAAAAGAAATTGCAGGAGTGTCTTTTGAAAATTTATGATTTATGCTTCCGTAATCTGCAATCTACATTGCGGGTTGCGGAATTGCTAATTTGCAAATTTCAAATTGAGCAGTTTATTGTTTCTGCAACCCGCAATCCACATCAAGAATGCGGAGTAGGAAAGTTATGGGAAAAATTTGACCTTTCCACAATCTGCATTGCGGGTTGTGGAATTGCAGAATTGCGGAAATGTTTGACAAAAATTTAAATCTCTAAAATCTGCATTGCGGAATGCGGAAATGCACAACCGAAAATGTGATTTTTAATGATCAAGTACTTTCCGACTTCCGCAATCCACATTGTGGGTTGCAGAATTGCGGAAACAAAAATTTCAAAACTTAAAAAATGGAAGTTCCGCAATCTGCATTGCGCATTGCGGATTGCGGAAACGATGTGTTTCAAAGGAAAAACTATGTTTTCCGCAACTTACAAAATGCAAAAAATATAAGAATTATTAAGAAAAATTTATTGGATCCAAAACATGGAAAAAGTGAGAATAAAGACATCAATCATAACTCCCCATAATCGAAATGAAAGAAATCAATATTACCTCCATTAACAAGTAAAAGGGGCTCCCATTTTTATTTAATAAAAATGAAATCTGTTGTTCCTACAACAAATGGCGGTTGGCTGGGAGAAGCAGTTATCTCTGTAAAAAAGAATCTTCAAATTTCAGGGAGGAACATGTTAGAATGAAAAAATGTTTCAGTTTGTAACCAGAAAAATGTCTTCATAAAATTACAATAAAAAAGCAGAGTTAATTTCATATAATTAATATTTCCCCATCCCAAACCACTTGTAATGATACTCACTTGAAAAAATGTAACCTAGAAGCAAAGAGGTATTCCTTGGACCAAGATGAAAGCATGAGAGGTAAGTTTGTGATAATCCTTAGGAAAAAATCTCCACCTATTCCAGATCACCAGAGCATCAATCACCTTGAGTTATTAACCATTTATTTATGTATTTAGTAACTTTATTTCTCAATTTGTTTATTAATTTTTATTTTTATTTTTATTTTTTTGGAAAGAATTAAAATAAAACTTAGATTATGTTGATACAAGACTATTTCCCTGACTTGGTGATCAGATTTTGGCAACTCCATTCACAGATCCCACCTGGAAACTGAACAAGCCTACTCTGTAAAGCGACCCCTTGTCTTTTAGTTTTTACACTAAAAGAAATTACCATGGCTTGATGACCACATGACAGTAATTTCAGTACTGAGTAGAACCCATGATCATGGTCAGGATGGCTTGCAATAAGAACCCCCTGTCCTTGAGTACAACAAGTTGTATTAACAGAGAAAAAGCAGTGTTGATTGAAATGTAAATTGCAAGACACTACCTTGGCTTGGTAACCAAATTCTAGTAGCGTCATTCACTGATACTTGCAGATCATGAATGGACTGACCTGTGATAAGATCTTCCACCTTCCAAAAAATAGTTGAAAGTCACGTCCATAGCTTGATGACCAGATGTGGAGATGTCATTCCACCAAATATCTATGAACATGATAGGCTGGCTTGTAATAAGACCCCATATCTTACAATTTACAGTTATTTAGATAAATTTTGTTAGATTCCAAGATGATCAAGGTGGGATCCAAAATAGAGAAAGATTCACGAGGCTATAAATATTTACTGCCAATCACTGATGGAACATAGGACAGGAAGACCAGGTCACTCATATGGATTGAATCATCAAAATGAGATATTTGTAAGATGGTGGTCTAGTTGAGAAAAAACATCAATTGAGATTCTGCATAGATTTCTTCCTATATCTCATGAAAGTACACCTTCATATATAGACTAAGTAAAAATCAATCTAACATGACCACCCCAAATTCTTCCATCTGAATTGATCTGAGATAAACTAATCAACAACCTTGGCCAAATTCTTTATCAATATCATGTTTTGAAAGAAAGAAAAATTCAGAAAACAAACCAAAGAAAAGAAAAGAAAAACAAACCATGCCTATGTACAAATAAGCCAATGCTTACCTTAAATAAAATACTTCTTCAGAACTTGATCGTTTACTGGATAGGCTTTAGAGAAACCCTCCAGTGTTTGTAATCGGATAGTACTAGGGCCAATATTTTCTGTAACAATGAATGGCCCTAGCCACAAGCATTGGAACTTAGTATATTCATTTTTATCCTTGTATTGTTTGTCCCATTTCAAAACCAAATTCCCCACTTGGAAATCTCTACTAGTTGAAGATTTTTCATCAAACCACCTTTTGACTAATTGTTGATGTTGGTATAATTTATTTTTGGACTTATCCCTCTCCTTTTCTAATTTAAGCAAAGAATCAATTATGTTATGAAGAGGAGAAGAGTCATCATGTTGCAATGATTGAGCTAATTGTTGTTGAGCCCAGAATTGGCCCTTTTTGACCATCATTTATCATCATCCCTTCCTTTGTCTTACACCAACTACCTTGGCAATTCAACTTATTATCTTTATCTATTCCCCAAATTACCAAGGTATGGCTGATTATTGTTTTATTGTGTTAATACTTATGATTGTGATGATTAAAGCTGTTCATCTCTTAATCTGTGCTAACATGATGCGATTTATGAAGGTAGTAAGACAATAGACTGCAGGAAGATCGGAGTTGAACAAGTCATGAAGGAGCGTTCATCGCTTGTGGAAGGATCCTTGGGGCTTAAATCGTCAATCAAGGCACAGTCGTGGCAAGGCAACTGTAACAGAAGGACTATCTTAAGTATGTCGCTGCTCAAATCCAGCTGTGAGCTGGAAGGACCGTCACTCTTGGAACAATTAATACTTCTTTCATATTTGGATATTGTAGTTCTGCCACGTATCGTAACAGCTAGATCATTTAGGGCGCCTGAAGATCAGAGATCTTCATGGCTGCCCAATTATAGGTTTAGATGTTGCAATTTGTATGTATAAATATGGGGAATTACCTCGACTGAGGGGTTGGACATCAATTAATTAATTCATCTTGTATTAGCAGTCAAGCCGAAACTGTGTACTCATCCTTCTGTTAATATAAGGAGTTGCTTCTGAGTTAAAGAGAGTGTTGTTCAACCAGCGTCTCTGTGTGAAGACTGGGCCCGTCTTCCACAGAGATTGCTGTGTTAAATTAGGATTTCATCTTTCTTGTTGTGTGATGCTTTGTTCTTCCTTTTGTACGCAGCAGCAATATTTATCGTGTGAATTTTCAGTATAGTTAAGGATCATATTTCTGTGAGTTTGGTAGATGGTGTAGAATAACAGTCGACTGAGTAAGGTTTGCTTTATATACAATTCAATTACAGATCATACACACTTGTGTTCATCTTACAGCTGAGTTGCGATCCCCTGAGTTCTTACAATTTATCGTTCTGATTGTGTGTTGCTTGATTTCCATTCTGCAATTTAATATTCTTAGAACAGTTAACTCAATTATTTCACAATTGGATTTCTAGATTACTGCTCAGTTTTTGCTTACAATTTCCAGGTTGATTAGATCAGGCAAGTGATCGTTCTAGGATATAAAGGAGATTCCTTCCTATTGTTCATTAGATCTGATGTTAATTTTTAGTTGATGCATGATAGAGAGGATTTGAATTATAGCAGTGAGAAGGCTTTGGATCACTTAAGATTCTGGGGATGAACATGAATGATAGAATATAGAAGTATTTATTGCTAATGGTTTAGTGTTTAAGCATATATTGTGCACTTGTCCTTTGAAATAAAAAGACTTTCTCGGGTTGACAATAAATTTCATACGCTCTGTGTGTTGATATTTAATTATTTGCAATTAGAGTGCTTGACATTTTGGCGCCGTTGCCGGGGAAGGATGAAATTTAAACACTAGTCATTAGTTGATCTGATAATTGCTTTTAGTCAGTCTTTTGGTTGATTTTGAAATGATCTGCTTCGTATGAATACGAGGGGGGTAAAACGCGATCACCTCCGGACCCCCAAAACCCCACAAATTACTAACAGTGCAGGTGGTTCGGGTCGTGGTCGAGGTCCACCGCTGGGCAGAAGAACATTCATTGACGACCTTGTTGACAAAACTGATTCAGCTGTCAGATCTCGTCAACAGGGGACTCCTATCAAAAGAGGCCCTGCTGATCCTGGAGCGTTAGCATCAAGATCTACAGTGGAAGATACAGGAGCAGCTGTGATTCCTGCATATACTCCTGCTAAAGAAGTAACAGCTGATTCAGCTGTTGCAACCGAAGAATACACAGCTGTTGCAACCGAAGAATACGCAGTTGTTACAACCGAAGAATACGCAGCTGTTACAACTGAGGTAAAGAACAAAGGAACAAACAAAGGAGAAGATACAGGAGAAAAGATGAGTAATAGACATGAGAATGAAGAGGAAGAAGCAGTGGTACAATACCATCATGAAGATAATTCCCCGCCAGAAACTATGGCTACATTGCAATTCCCAATACAGCAGCTAGAGGGGACAGCTCCTATGAAAAACATTTCACCGTCGGTGTTACCCCGCTTCCATGGCAGGGCAGCAGAGGATCCAGACGAATTCTTGTTTGAATTCGATATCCTCTGTCGCAGCTATGATTATATCACAGATGCTCAAAAGTTAAAGCTTTTTCCTGCCACCCTGAAGGACAATGCATTACGATGGTTCATGAGCCTTGGGGGAGGGACTGTTGCTAATTGGAATAAGATGAAGCAAGTATTCCTGGAAAAATATCAAGAATATTGTAACACCAGGGACAAAAGGGAGGAGTTATTCAAGATGGTACAGAAGGAGGATGAAAGTTTGGAGGATTTTGTGGAGAGGTTGCTGTACAATGTGCAGAGAGCTGGTCAGACGAACATGGGACTAGATGTGCTAAAGATAATCTTGCTTCGAGGAATCAGGGACGATTGTTTAGACATGCTAAATTTATTAGGAAAGGGGGATATCTCTAAAGAATCTTTTGAGACAATTGTGGAATTATGTAAGAGATATTCCAGGGGATCTTCTAGGCATAATAAGCAGCATAAACGAAATAACCTGGAACGTGATGTCTTCGACAGAACTCAGAAGTCATCCAATGGGGGAGCTACACGTGCAGAGATAGGCAATCTTCTTAAAAACTTTAAAACAGAAATGATGAGCTCTATCTCTTCAGAGATTGACGTCTTGAAGGCCAAGCAAAGACAGGCAGTGGAGGATCTCACACTAGGGGTGTTTTGTCCCCGATGTAGAAAGACTCATCCACTGAAGGAATGCCCTCTTGACAAAGTACAAGTGTGTCAGCTGTGCGAGCTGAATCATGATATGAAGGACTGCCCCACGTTGCCCCAAGTAAAGGCTGTTCTGCAGGCATCAACTCCAGAGGCGGATTCAGCCTACTTCATTGCACAGAAGAAACCCTGGCAACCCCGGAATCAAGGTATGTCTCCCGATTCATTTCCATTTTTGAATAATTTGAATAATTGGAATACTAATATGCAAAATGTGAATACACAATTCCCTTCAAATTATGCTCAGTGGAATTCCCCTCAACCTGCGATGCAAGGATATAATTCATGGAGTCCTTGGACACAGCCTCCACACCAACCTACTTCATGGTCTCCTGGATGGAGGAACTTCCATCCTGGGAACCAGTTTCCTCAACCACCTCCACCTCAGCAGTTACCGTATCCTCCATATCCTCAATTTCATCAATATCCTCAATACCCACCTCAGCAGTCGCAGCTGCAGCTGCAAAATAATCCTGTGCCTAATATACCAATACGGCCTCAGCTGCCTGCCCAACCTAACCCTAACCCAAACAATAAAACAGTCCAGCAATTGGAAGCTCTCAATATGCCAGCCTACTCTCTCTCCCCTGTACCTTGTAATGATATTCACTTACGGTCTGGAAAGGTAGTAGAACGTGGAACTGCAGAAAATATTCCACCAACTGTGTATGACAAAGGAGAGAGTTCCCAGCATCCTTTTGATCCGGTTCCTATCATTGAAGATGCTGAGCATCCCTCAGATGGGAGGGCTGAAACATTAAACGATAAAGTGGATAACACGCAGCCTACCCAGTTGGTAAGGCAACCACCTTACCCTGAGAGATTGATGCTGCCACAAAGAGGGGGGCAACCTCAATTCAATCTCTTAGGAGAATTGAAGAATCTTTATGTTAAGATTCCCCTTTTACAAGCTCTTCAAGATGTACCTATCTACGCTAGAACTGTTAGAGACATGTGCACTAAAAGACCGGGAAGGAAACCCAGAGATCCTCCTACTGTTCATGTTATAGGGAATTTATCCGCTTTAATGACTGGAAAAACCCCTATAACCAAGTATGAGGATCCCGGCAATCCTACTGTCACTGTACACATAGGACAAACACAGATACCCAACGTACTAGTAGATTTAGGAGCTGCGATCAATGTTATAACGATGGAGACTGTAAAGAAGCTCGGATTCACCAATATTAGACCGACCCCTACTATCTTAGAATTGGCAGACAGATCCACTATCAGACCCGAAGGGATTTTGGACGACCTTGTTATTTCAGTAGACTCATGGGAATACCCTGCCGATTTTCTGGTGTTACAACCTAAATCACAGCTGGGGGGACATCCATTGATTTTGGGGAGGCCCTGGTTGGCTACAGCCGATGCTTGTATCAGCTGTCGATCAGGATCTATGACTATATCTGATGGCATGGAAACCAAAAACCTCACCCTGTACCCTCCAGCACGGCCGAGTCTAGAAACTGAAACCTCCCTTTGGATAGAACAGGAAGAAGAGGAAGATGTTCAGCCATTACTAACAATAGGGAAGGCACTAACCTTCAAAAACGAAACAGAAGACGATGCCATTAATAATTTCATTAGCGAACCTGCTTCAGTAGACAAGGAAGTTTATCAACTCCTGAACAGTACCCTCGGTAAAGAAGAACAAGAACAGCTTACGGAGGAAGCACTAGCAAATGACACAAACGTAATCCCAGTATTGAAAAACTCGAGAAGTATTCCTATTGAGGTAGAACCTGGAAGAACTTTGAACATCAATCCTGGTCTCTCCTCAGAAGAACAAAAGCGCCTAACCAATCTCTTGAAGGAACGTAAGGGGGCATTCGCCTGGGAGTATACAGACATGAAGGGTATTCCTTCTAGTCTGTGCACTCATCATATTTATATTAAAAACGACTCCCGGCCTGTATGTCAACCCCAACGACGAATGAACCCCAATCTGAGGGATATAGTGAAGGAAGAAATCCAGAAACTTTTGGAAGCAGGATTCATTTATCCTATCTCAGACAGTGAGTGGGTTTCCCCACTTGTAATTGTACCCAAGAAAAATGGTAAATGGAGAGTCTGTGTCGATTATAGGGAGCTGAACAAGGCTACACAAAAGGATCACTTTCCTCTGCCCTTTATTGACCAGGTACTTGATAACCTATCTGGGAAGAAGTTCTTCTCCTTCCTGGATGGGTTCAGTGGGTACAATCAAATTCAGATTGCTCCAGAGGATCAGGATAAGACCACCTTCACCTGCCCTTGGGGAACGTTCGCCTACAGGGTGCTTCCCTTTGGATTGTGCAATGCACCTGCAACGTTCCAAAGAGCTGTGATTGGCATATTTTCTGAGTTGGTTAATGATAGCATGGAGATTTTTATGGATGATTTTACTCCTTATGGCAGGGATTTTGAGGAAGCACTGGAAAATTTGAAGAAAGTTTTAATTCGTTGTGAACAGGCTCGCCTCTCACTGAGCACTGAAAAATGCCACATGATGATGAGTGAGGGGGTGGTATTAGGACATTTCATCTCTACTGATGGTATTCAAGTGGATCCTTCAAAAATTAAGGTGATAAAAAATATACCAATCCCTTCAACTCAGAAAGAGGTGCGAAGTTTTCTGGGACATGCTGGGTATTACAGAAGATTCATAGAAAACTTCTCCAAACTTGCTTCGCCTTTGTTTTCATTGTTAATGAAGGACGCACAGTTTGTATGGAGTACAGCTTGCCAGACAGCATTTGATGAGCTCAAAGAGAAACTGTCCACAGCCCCTATTTTAAGGGGACCCAATTGGACCATACCTTTCCACATTTCTTCAGATGCTTCTGATACCGCCATTGGAGCAGTACTAGGACAGCAGGATGGTCAAGTACCTTATGCTATTTATTATGAATTTGATATTACTATTATAGATAAACCTGGAAAAGAAAATGTTGTTGCTGATTTTTTATCACGATTTACTAACAGTGATGACAGTTCACCTGTTGAGGATGCTTTCCCGGATGAACATTTATTCGCACTCTCAGCTCATTCACCCTGGTATGCAGACGTTGCTAATTATTTGGCTGTAGGGAAGCTTCCGCCACATATGTCTAAACGAGAGAAAAGAAAAATTATTCAGCAAAGCGCCAGGTATTGTTGGCTCAAAGGCCATCTCTTTTACACAGGACCTGATCTTGAAATTAGAAGATGTGTAAGGGAAGATGAGATCTTTCATATACTGAAGGCCTGTCACGATGAACCTTGCGGAGGACACTTTGCAGATAAAAGAACAGGACATAAGGCGTTGCGGATGGGCTATTATTGGCCGACACTGTTCAGAGATGCTAAAAAATATGTTCAGTCCTGTGACAGCTGCCAAAGGATGGGCCAACCTAATAAGACAGATCAGATGCCTTTACAGCCTCAAGTGGTACTAGAACCGTTTGATAGATGGGCATTGGACTTTGTTGGTCCTATCAACCCTCCCTCCAAACAGAAGGTTTACATCTTGGTGTGTACAGACTACATGACTAAGTGGGTAGAAGCTGTAGCTTTGGCTAAGGCAAACGACCAGGCGGTGATTGATTTCCTGTACAGTGAAGTTTTTACCCGTTTTGGAGTACCAAAGGAAGTAGTTACCGATGGCGGACCACAATTTATTTCACACCAATTTGAATCCTTACTCCGGAAGTATCATGTGCAGCACAAGATAGCTTCACCTTATCATCCCCAGGCCAATGGTCAGGTGGAAAGCACTAATAAAGTTATCGAAGCAATCCTTACTAAAACAGTTAAAAGCCATCGAAGGGATTGGGCTGACAGACTTCCAGAAGCACTGTGGGCATATCGCACGACTTGGCGCAACACCACGGGCTTTTCTCCCTATGATCTGGTGTATGGTAAGAGTGCCATCTTTCCAATTGAATTTGAGATCAAGACCCTGAAAACAGCCATTGAAATGAACCTGGATGTAGCAGAAGCCCAGAAAAGAAGATTGAATCAATTGAATGAATTGGATGAGAAACGGTTAGCTGCGGTAGACCAGACTGTGCTGCTTCAGCAACAGAGATCCAACTGGCATGACCGATTCATCAAAAAGAAAATCTTCCATGAAGGAGATTGGGCACTATTGTACGACTCTAGATTCAAGAAAGATTTCAAAGGGAAATTACGCACAAGATGGCTGGGTCCATATTTGGTTGACAGGGTATTTGAGAACGGCACTGTTCGCCTGGTCACCATTGATGAAAACCGTATGCCATTACTTGTTAATGGCCACAGGCTGCGACTGTATCGGAAGCCCATTTCGAAAGATGCATTCATTTCACAGATTGCTGCTGATCCAAACTACCAATTGGCACCAGAGCAGGAACATTTTTCTACCTTTACCAAATCTTAAAATGAAAATCATATTTGCTGTACATAAATAATTTCTTGCTGTAGCGTATAGTTGTCGTTTTTTTTCTCTTTGCATTTGATCTCTTTGCTTGTTGTTGTCTTTTAAGAAAAAATTTTCAGGGAAGCGCCAGGAGAACGATCAGTTTGGGGCCCATAATGAAAATCTCTTTGTGCCGTCCTTGCGTTAAAAAAAAAAAAAAAAAAAAAAAAAATTCGGCAGCTGCAACATATTTTCCGGCAGCTGCAACATATTTTCCGGCGGCTGCAACATATTTTCCGGCAGCCGTATATCCTTTTCCGGCAACCATATTCTCCATTTCCCGGTAGCCATAATCCCCTTTCCGTTAGCCGTCAATCTTTTTCGACTGCTGCAATTTCGGCAGCTGCAACATCGGCGGCTGCAACATTTGCGGCTGCAACATCAGCGGCTGCAACATCAGCGGCTGCAACATCGGCGGCTACAACTCCAGTTTCCGCGGCTGCCACCTCATCGTCCCCATGGTTGCCACCTCATTCACCAGCTATGGCCACCTCATCTTCCACGGCTGCCATCTCATTTTCCACGGCTGCCATCTCATTTTCCACAGCTGCCATTCCATTTACTAGCCACGGCCATTTCACTTCCCGGTAGCCGTAATGTTTTTTTTTCCGTCCGCCGTAAAATCTTTTCCGGCAGCTGCAATCCCGGCGGCTGTAACTTCGGCGGCTGCAACATCTTTTTCTCGCAGCCGCCACATCATTTCCCGGCTGTCACCTTATTTCTCGGCGGCCGCCACCTCATTGACCAAGTCACTTCCACACCACAGCTGTCATTTTTTTCCAGCGGCTGCGACATATTTTCCATAGTCGTAAAATCTTTTCCCACCAGCCGTAAGTCTTTTCCGCCGCTGTAAAATTTTCCCGTGACATCCGTAATTTTTCCCGGATATCGTGAACCTTTTTCCGGCTGCCGCGAATTCTTTCCCGATGGCTGTAACTTCTTTCTTGTCAGCTGCAACAAGCTTTTTCATCGGCCGTGTGATCATTTCTTTGGCAACTTGCAGTGGTAACTCCCGTGTTAACAGAAGGATTGTTCAACCTGCTAATTATGATGCTGATTCATCTCAGTCCTGCCGGCAAACTCATTATTTCAAACCCGGAGGATGCGACGCCTTGTGTTTTACCGGCGAAGGAAATCAGTGCCTTATCCGAGTCATCATGATTCCACGTCTGACTGTGCACGCGTTCGGCTCCGTGACGTCACCAACTCCATGCTCCACCAGTTTCCGCAGCCTTCCGACGCACAGTTTTATGAGGTATGGCTTTCATTTATCACGTGATTAAGTATTGATATCATGTAAACGAGATTGGCCGTACCTTCACTCGTAACACCATTTATATCTGATTGAACCTTTCCCTCGTACGACGTAATACTAATAACTGCCACCTTCCCCAATTCGGCATGAAAATTTTAAACTCCTCTCTGCGCTTAACTTTCCGAATTTGTTCATTCGCTCAACGTCTCCACTCAACGATTCGTGCATTCTCCGCGCTGCAACTTCCATTCTGGATCCTGTACTCTGTCGAACAGCAGTTTTATCTTGCAGCCAGGACCATGGGCATTCCAGTTCGCCATGAACCTTTCAATACCCGGGAACTTAGACGGAATTTGCAGGTTCTGGCCATTTTTCAAGCTGTTGGCTGGGTCGAGTTCTTTGAACGACTGGATGGATTCGATCGAGACGCAGCCCTGCAATTCGCATTGAATCTTACTAAAACACACTGCATGGTGTGGGGGCTGTGTATAGATGTTTCGGAGGTCATCATATCCGAGTTTACAGCTATCCCGTTGGTGGGAAAACCTTGGTTTAACCGTCGAGTTCCTGCAACAGTTGCACGGGAACAATTTTTACTTCCAGGGGAACAAGTTGAAGCATCCAGGAGAGGGATTGCATTGAAGTCACTGCCGCAGCCATGGGACCAGGTCGCTATCTTCCTCAAGAAATACATAACTTGCGAAGGTAGATACCAAACTGTGTACAACTCTGAACTTCCTTTGCTTTCTCATCTCCGTCATGGCATTTTGTTAAATATTCCATTTTATCTATTGCATGATTTGCGCCATATGGCAACATTCGTTCAATCTGCAAAGCACCCATTATCCTCCCTCACCCACCATGGCCTCATTAAGCTAATTATTATAAGAACCCTGGCCCAACATAATATAACATGGGAGCAATTCATTACCCGGCCACAGCAACCTGTTCCCTTGAGGGTCATTCCATTACAGCAATTGCCGGTTCCGCCACAACAGGAGGACCGGAGTTCCTCCAGTGAAGTTGGGGGGAGGGATGAAACGGAGGAAGAACAATAGGGGGCACAGGCAGGACCATCCGGGAGGGATGAAACGGAGGAAGAGCAACAGGGGGCACAGGCAGGACCATCAGGGGTTGACAAAACCACAGAGGAAGAACAAATAGGGGCACAGGCAGAGCCATTTGAAGTTGATGAATCCCCATCACAAGCAGAACCAGTGGGGGACGACACGGCATTTGAAGGAGAGCGAGGGGAAGCACAAACAGAGCTGTCAGGCAACAATGTAGATGAAACCCTCGTGGAAAACCTAGACAACAGGGCAGCTCCGGCAGCAGAAGGTGAAATTGGAGCAGCATCAAATGCTGCGACAATGGAACCTGAAGATGACGGAGCCAGAGCAATGGAAGAAGATATCGAGCTGGTCACAATTGAGTCTTCACCGGAATGGGTAGGAGGAGGAGCTGTGATTGAAGAAGAACAGCATGGGGGGCAGGGAAATGTTCCCTTAACTTCAGTCTTACCTCCCTATATTCCAGCTCCACGAGAAGAAACATTACAGAAAGAGAAGTCACAAAAGAAAACGCCGCAGAAAAGGAAGAGGGCCACCAATGAGTTTGATTTAGTGGCACCAATTAGAAGGAAGCGAACTCGGTCAATTACAGCAGCAGAGGAAGCTAGAACAAAATGGGCAACCTTAGAGACACAGGTTGAACCCCCAATCCTTACACCAAAACCGAGGGATGCTCCACAAAGGCCAGTGGAGGAAGAGCCGGGAGTTGAGGGACTCTTGTATGAGAATGCAATGCTGAAAGAGGACCTCCAAGCACTTAGAAAGGAGCTGGAAACATGGAAGGAAATCTGCCAAAAGCAGGGTGGAAGAAAGATGTATACATTAATAGAGGCTGCAGACCAAGTGGAGGAAACAGCTTCTGCTGAAGCTGGAGAAAAGGATGAGCGAATACTCTGCCCCACCTGTGGGGAGATCTTTGAGGAAGCAGGCCATAAAATTTTACTTAGCACCTATTCAGCACAACAGCCTGTAGCCACAGAAGGGAAAGCAGTGGAGAAAGAGGATGCTGCAACACAAGAACCAGCACCTTTAAACATCCTTGCTGCAGCTGCTACTTCCCATGATGCAAAATTCATAGAACAGATGGGAGAAGAACAGGGAGTGGAGGATGCCCTGGAAATTTATGAGGAATGTATGGCAATTCCAAAATGCTCCCACGACATAGAAATCATAGAACAAATGGGAGAAGAACGGGAGATGAAGAATGCCCTGGAGCTTATAAAAGAGTATAGTGAGACCCCAGAGTGTTCCCATGACACGGAAATCATGGAGCCAAGGGATACTCTGGAGGATAGTGAAGAATATTGTGCTGTAACCCCAGAACGTTCCCAGGACACAATAATTTTAGAAGAAGAAACGGAAATGCAGGACAGTGATAAGTTGAAACAGGATGCTGTAACACAAGAACCAGCAACCCTGAATTTGACCGTCCAACCGACTGAGCAGACAGGAGAAGAAGCTGGGACAGAGGATATTCTGGCATTCAACGATGAACTCTGGGTGGTGACCCCATAAAGCTCTCATGATACAGAACTCATAGAAGAGGAGCTACAGCAAAATAAAGATGAAGATGTAAGCCAGGATGTTGTCACACAAGAACCAACATCCTTGGATACTGCAGCAAGAACCCCTGAACTGCAGTTGGGAGATAACCCGGGAGTAGATATCATTCCTGATACACAATGGAGTGATGATGAACAGGTACAGACACCCTGCTCAGGTGACACTGAAATCTTGGAGGAGGAGCCGCAATTTGAAAAGGATATCCAATCTCAGCAGCCAAATGACAAAGAAGACACTGTTACACAAGAACCAGTGTCTCCAAAAGCAATAAAGGCAGCTGCTGAAGAAGGTTTGAGGGATGTTGCTGTTACACAAGAACCAGCAACTCCCTTGTTAAGATTAGATGCGCTGGAAGACACTGTCCCACAAGAACCAGTGCTTCCACCCCCTACAGGTATCATTGAGTTGGATTCAGATTGAGTGTGTCTTTTCAACTTCCCCAGGCATAGCATAAGAGAACTGCAGATATTAGCAAGTAGCAGTGGAAGGGGAACAGTGAAGTTGGAAGATGTTGGGTTGCTCACAGAAGCTTTCCAAAAAGATAGAGGGGATGCCTGATTTATCTACATTCTTTCCTCTTGCCTGGACAAGGTTCAGTGCAAGATTCAGATGCAGGTTGTTGCATGAGGACATGCAACAGGATAGTTGGGGGGAGATGTTGAGCCCAGAATTGGCCCTTTTTGACCATCATTTATCATCATCCCTTCCTTTGTCTTACACCAACTACCTTGGCAATTCAACTTATTATCCTTATCTATTCCCCAAATTACCAAGGTATGGCTGATTATTGTTTTATTGTGTTAATACTTATGATTGTGATGATTAAAGCTGTTCATCTCTTAATCTGTGCTAACATGATGCGATTTATGAAGGTAGTAAGACAATAGACTGCAGGAAGATCGGAGTTGAACAAGTCATGAAGGAGCGTTCATCGCTTGTGGAAGGATCCTTGGGGCTTAAATCGTCAATCAAGGCACAGTCGTGGCAAGGCAACTGTAACAGAAGGACTATCTTAAGTATGTCGCTGCTCAAATCCAGCTGTGAGCTGGAAGGACCGTCACTCTTGGAACAATTAATACTTCTTTCATATTTGGATATTGTAGTTCTGCCACGTATCGTAACAGCTAGATCATTTAGGGCGCCTGAAGATCAGAGATCTTCATGGCTGCCCAATTATAGGTTTAGATGTTGCAATTTGTATGTATAAATATGGGGAATTACCTCGACTGAGGGGTTGGACAGCAATTAATTAATTCATCTTGTATTAGCAGTCAAGCCGAAACTGTGTACTCATCCTTCTGTTAATATAAGGAGTTGCTTCTGAGTTAAAGAGAGTGTTGTTCAACCAGCGTCTCTGTGTGAAGACTGGGCCCGTCTTCCACAGAGATTGCTGTGTTAAATTAGGATTTCATCTTTCTTGTTGTGTGATGCTTTGTTCTTCCTTTTGTACGCAGCAGCAATATTTATCGTGTGAATTTTCAGTATAGTTAAGGATCATATTTCTGTGAGTTTGGTAGATGGTGTAGAATAACAGTCGACTGAGTAAGGTTTGCTTTATATACAATTCAATTACAGATCATACACACTTGTGTTCATCTTACAGCTGAGTTGCGATCCCCTGAGTTCTTACAATTTATCGTTCTGATTGTGTGTTGCTTGATTTCCATTCTGCAATTTAATATTCTTAGAACAGTTAACTCAATTATTTCACAATTGGATTTCTAGATTACTGCTCAGTTTTTGCTTACAATTTCCAGGTTGATTAGATCAGGCAAGTGATCGTTCTAGGATATAAAGGAGATTCCTTCCTATTGTTCATTAGATCTGATGTTAATTTTTAGTTGATGCATGATAGAGAGGATTTGAATTATAGCAGTGAGAAGGCTTTGGATCACTTAAGATTCTGGGGATGAACATGAATGATAGAATATAGAAGTATTTATTGCTAATGGTTTAGTGTTTAAGCATATATTGTGCACTTGTCCTTTGAAATAAAAAGACTTTCTCGGGTTGACAATAAATTTCATACGCTCTGTGTGTTGATATTTAATTATCTGCAATTAGAGTGCTTGACAATTGTAATGAAGGGATTAGGATGTTTGAAGGTAAAATAGCTTCCTTACCATAGACCAAGAAGTAAGGAGAGTTTCCAATAGTATCCTTTGGGGTTACTCGGACTGCCCAAAGAGCATTGAAAAGTTGAGTATGCCAATTCTCATGATGAGTAGCCACAGTCTTCTTCGAAATATTGATCAGGTTTTTATTTGAAGACTTGGCCAATCCATTTCCCCGTGGGTAATAATTGGCATAATATTTGATTTTAATCCCTTTCTCAAGGGCATATTGGGTGAGATCAATCGAAGAAAAATAATATGCATTGTCAAAAACCAAGGACTCAGGAACCCCAAACCTAGTGACAATATTACTTTCAAGAAAGGGTATCACTTGGTTTATATTGGCAACCCTAGGGGGAACTCCTTCTACCCACCTGGTGAAATAATCTGTTGTGGTAAGGATATATAGATGTTGTAAGGAAGAGGAAGGAGTGATAGGACCAACAAAATCTAGACCCCATTGTTGAAAGGGAAACTGGACAGTGACTGGTTGAAGGGGGGAAACATATTTCTTAACCCTACCAGCACATCTTTGGCAGGCTTCACACCTTCTAGAAAAGGCATATGCATCTTTGAACAGGGTTGGCCAATAATAACCAGCTCTTAGAATTTTATGGCAGTTGTCTCCCCTGAATAGTGTCCTCCCGCAGGTCCTGCGTGGAATTCCAATAAGATATCATCAGTTTCTTTTTTTCTCAAGGCACCTAAGAAAAAATCCATCATAATTTCTTCTAAACAACACACCATCAATAAACTAATAAGGTACAACTTTTAATCTTAGATCTCTATGATTCTTGAAGTCCAAAGTTTGAGGAGCAAACCCATGTGTGAGAAAAAATCTAGTTTCATCATACCATTCAGATGCTAGAGTAGAAACGACATTTACAGTATCTCCAGATGTACCTTCCTCTTGGTTCCATTCAAGTTGTTCCTGTTCAGGGTCATTAGATTGGGAAGCGAGTAAACACAAACCTTGTCCTTTAACAATTTTAGCAGGATTTATTTCCAAATCATACTCTTGAAGTGCAGTCATCCAGTGGGTGCATTTTTCACCAAGTTCCTTTTGGATCGGGACATTTCTTATTGTTGTGTAAGGAACAATGACTTTAGTTCTAGACTTTAGGAGATAAGGCCTGAAATGTTTTACATATTTATAAACTGTATAAGCTTGTTTATCAATTTGAGAATAATTCAATTCATCCCCTTTGAATGTATAACTCATAAATGAAATAGGGATTTCGATGTCCTCAGCATGTTTTTGTGTTAAGACAACAACATAAGAAAAGTCAGTGGCAAATGTATAAAGAGTAAAATCCTTGGTGAAATCCAGTGACATCAAAGCAGGAGCTTCTGCAATAGCTTTCCGGATTTCAACAAAAGAATCTCTCTGAATATTAGACCATTTAAATTGTACATCCTTCTTAATTAGATCTTGCAGAGATCTAACAATGTGTGCAAAGTTAGGTGCAAACCTTTTGACAAAGTTGATCTTCCCTAAGAAGGATGCATAGCTTTCTTGGAACTTGGGAGTCCAATTTTGGCAATAGCTTTTGTTCTTTCAGGATCAATAACCATACCGTGTTTTGAAACTATGAACCCCAAAATATTACCTTTCGTGACTGCAAAAATGGACTTCTTTGGGTTCAAGGAGATACCATACTTCTTGCACCTTTCAAACACCTGTTTAAGAGAAAACAAATGATCATGCCTCTTTTTAGAATACATAGTTATAACGTCAAGATATACTACTACGGAACGATGCATCAATCCTCTTAAATCTATATCCATAGCTCTCTGGAAAGTGGCAGCTTCTTTAATTAATCCAAAATTCATTCTTCTGTAATCAAAGGTTCCCCAAGGCGTTCTAAAAGTAGTTTTAAGTTGATCAGAAGGGGTAACTAATACCTGATTGTACCCAGAGAAACCATCTAACAAAGAGAACATCTCTGCATCTGCAGCTTTCTGCAACATGTGTTCCATGGGAGGAACAAGATAGTTGTCTTTCTCAAATGCTTTGTTCAAATTCCTAAAGTCTACACACATTTTTATTTCCCCATTCTTTTTACGAACAAGGACTAAATTGGCAATCCATTACGTGTGTCTTACTAGAAATATGATTTTGTCTGTCAATAATTTTTCAAGTTCTTTCTTTACAGACAGTTCCAGACTAGGGTTCATGTTTCTCAGCTTCTGTTGGTAGGGTTTGACATTAGGCTTCATAGGGATATTGTGCTGTACGATTTTGGTATCAAAAGTCTTAAGGTCGTCATAAGTTCAGGAAAACAAATCCTTAAATTCCCTGCACAGTTTGATATAATATTTTTTCTCATTGGGTGAACAGTCAATCCCTAAGTTAATCAATTGAGGATTTTGATCGGCTCCCAAATTGACAGGTTGGTAATTCAGAGAAGAGCTATGTGTCTTACAGTTAGTTTTGTTCTTGAATTTATCCTGCAAGTCATAATACTTCTCCAGATTTATTACTGATTTAGGAATCAAGTTGGAAGGAAAATTGGGATCAGATATTGATTTTTCATGATCAACCTCATTGATTGCTACATCTTTGAAGGTATCTTGATTTGTCAGAAAATATAGGATCTTTTGATCATCATCGAACACCTTCCAACTGGTGGCATTATTTGGGATTGAGGATTTGTATACTAATTCAATTGAAAAAGTATCAGGAGACAGACCTTCAAGAGGGATCAGCCTAGAAGCAGTGTTAGCCAATAAATTAGCATCAAAATTTTGGGATCTAGGGACAGAATTGATGTTAAATGCTTTGAAGGAATTAATCAAATCTCTGAAAAAAAATTTGATAATTTTCCAAATGGGGTGATATACATTGAATCCAATTTCTTACCTATTTCACGATGATCTCAAAGTCCCCATAGCACTCTATGACCTGAGCACCCAAATCAATTTCCTTTTTCAGTCCCTGGACAAGAGCTTCGTACTCAACAACATTATTGGTGCATTTGAATTATAATCTGCAGGAAATCATTATATTGGTGCCTTTGGGATCTATTAACACACAACCAGCACCATCTCCTTCTTTATATTTGGATCCATCAAAAAACAAAGTCCAAGAACCTAATTCTACTCTAAACATTGTATACACATTATGCACAATGGAACCAAAAAATGGGACAACATTGTAATTAATAATTTCATATTGATTTTGAACATTCTCAACGGGTGAAGAATCAGTAGGCAAATTATCGAAAAATGCATCAAATGTATAATGTTCAATATGTGAACTAAATTAAATAGTAGGCTCACTGGAGTCATTCAGATCAGTGATTGTTTGTTTCATGTATGGCGCTCTGATAATCTTAATTTTATTATTTTTTCCATTGTAAGGGAGCCATAAATGGGACCAGCCAGTGGAAAAATAACCTTTAAGTTTCTCTTACCAGTGTCTACTTAACCACATGCCATATGCTTCAGGAATATTAGCAACAACAATAGCAATAGTCTGGTGAATCCTTGGATCAACAAATAATGTTAAAAGGACATTTTTCAATTCCCCTACTACCCTGACTCTTGATCAGTCGAGTTGAACAATCTGGGTAGGGCAAGGTTCCCAAGATGCATTAAGTTTTTTGCAGATAGACAGTGGCATAACATTTGACGAAGCACCTAAGTCTATCATGCAGTTGTGTACATTCCCATTGAATATCTCGAAGGTGATTAAGAAAGAAGGAGTCTTCTTCCCATATTGATTTTGGCTACTGGGCTTAGAAAAAGTCTCTAAATTGTTGTTTTGAACTTCTCTATACTTATTTAAAATCATGCTTTTAGGAAGACTTTCTGTCATGGAGGGTATTTTTAGGAGTTCGAACAGATATATATTATCCTTCATCCTTTTCAAGTCATCAACTAGATTATATCCAATCTCGAGAATGATTGTTTCCTTTTGTGTTATTGTTTTTCCTTTATTGGCACTAGATGATGATGGTGAATATTTCCCTTTACTTATGGTATTATAAGGGTGTTGCACATTAAAAAAAAAATCAGTTTCATATTCCTCTTCATCCATAGGTAATTCAGAAGAAAAAAAAAACTAATGGTATTAACATGTTGGTCATGTTCTTCATCAAGTGGTTCAGAATTCTCTATTTCTTTAGGATTGTCCTCAACGTCATCAAGGGCAGTTTGAGATTCAGTAGCCAGAGCTCTGAAAATGGAACAAATTTCTTCAGAATTTATTCCTTCATCGGAATTGGGTGGAGTTTGATGTTGAGGAGGCTGGTAAGGTATCCTAAAAGGGGGCCTTACAAACCCTCTGTTATTGGCCTGACTTCCAGTGCTGGTCTTCTTCAAATCCACCATTTCATTGGAAATTTTCTATAAAAACTTTTTCATGTTGTCCATTTCAAAAGGATCTTTGTTTTGTGTAGTGGGTTTAAGGAGGTTCTCCTACTTCTTGCGGGATGTAGAAGGTTGATCAGTTTGAATGTATGGGTTGTCTTTCAAACAAAACATATCCTTTCTACCAAGATTTCTTCAGTAAAATCCTCTTGCAAGTTGTTCTTGTGTGCTCTCTTAACCCACATGGCAATAGGAATGGGTAGACCCTTGATATAATAGGAAACCAATCATTTTTTTGCTGGAAGAACATTGGTAGGGATTCTATTTTTCAGATAAGAGAATCTCTGGTTAAAATCCTTGACCCTTTCTTTTCCTTTTATTTTCAACAAGGATAGATCCATGACCAGATCCTCATGGGTTCTATCATCACCAAAGTTTTGGATACATAGGGCTTCAAAATAATTCCAGGAGTTGATGGATCTGGCTTCTAAGGAGAAATACCAGGTGGAGGCTTTCCCTTCAAATGTGTAAGGGAATAACCTACAGACTACATCTTCATGAGTTACACTTCTTAACCTAATAGCTTGCATGAAGGTTTTGATGTGATCTTCTGCAGGAGACTTATCATCACGATTAAATTTGGGGATCCATTTCTCTGTATTTTTGGGTAGTCTGTGTTGTTCTCCAAGAATGAATACAAAATCCTGATATAACCAAGGTCTATTTGGTTGATCTTCCATTGGTATGTCTTCTAAAGTGGAGGAACTTAAGGATGATTCACTGTCAGAATATTCCTCGGATGATGATGAAGATGAAGAAGGAGGGGTTGGTGGTGGTCCACCAGATACTACGTTAGGCTGTGGATTATCCTGAACTTGATCTGTTTGCTCAAATAAGGAATTAATTTGAATTTCAGGAAATAGTTCCTATCGGATTGTGTTTTGATTGTCTGTATCAATATGTGAATTGTTGATCAGATGGTGTTGGGACAATAAGTGTCTCATATTATGATGTCTTTCAATCCTTTGTTCTACTCTGGCAGTAATATCTTGAGTACTCTTCCTTAGTTTCTCAAGAGTCAAAGGCCCTCTGGTTGGTGATATAAAGACAATTTCAAACCTTTTTTTTTCTTGTTCTTTTATAGGAGTAGCAGGGAGTGTAGTTTGATTTTCCACTAGTTGAACTATTGATGTGGATGCTTGAGTATGACTTCTTGTAACAACCAGTGTCCTTGTAGGAGGAGGTTTGCTGGTGTTTTGTTTAGGAATGACTAGTCATGACCCTCCTTCTAGCACCATTTTTTGAAGCCTCGGGGGTAATGCTGGAAGTTTCCAAGGAAACAACAGGAAAGAGAAAGCCCAATCTGAAAGGATTCAAAAAACCCTACGCAAGGATGGTTCTATCCCCAGACTGTTTGGTGTGACTGAATCTTACAGATACCAGGCCTCCACTGGCACTGTGTGGGTGATCCAGATGGATCTTTCTTCTTGCTAGGAAGATCTAAAATTTTGTGGTAACAGTGTAAATAAATTTAATTTTAAACTGGTCTATTTAAACTAAGCTAATTCTAAAAAATGTGTTTGAAGTTTCAGAACAATCAGATTTGAGATATTTGATAAATGTTACACCAATTAATAAATATATGAATCATATCTAACATTACCGGCTTCAAATAAAACAAGATAGTGAAAACTAGGTTATTTCATTTAAAGGATTAAACCATATAAATGTTCTGTCAATGATATGTCAATTAACAAATTAACATAGGATAAATATGACTGTTTAATAGTTGCAGGAATGAAATGATATGAATCAAGTAAAGAAATTTATTTGATGCATAATTTACACATGAACCATATGATGAGAAATCAACACATAGAGTTATGTATTTAATGATCATACAACATAAGACCAAGTTATCAAATGATTAAGTAGTAAACCAGAATTCACCAAGAAAAATTGACAAATATGACAAAGAAAGGGAAAGAGAAACTGACTGGAATTCATTAAAGATTGCAAAAAATTATAGCTCCACAAATACAGAGAAGCTCCCGTTCTCTTCTTCGGTGGTTTTTCCCCACTCCCTCTCATGAGATCTAAGTCTATTTAAATAATAATTACAAATATTACAAAGGGACAAATCGCCCATAAAAGTAGGGATTACAAGATATTGTTTCAAGATTTTCCAAGGGCAGATTGCCACTTGGGAAATACATCCAACAGATCCTCAAAATCTTGATATTGTGCATGCTTGAGTTGTAATTGTGCCTTGCAGGTGAAAAACTCTATCTCCCTTTTCTTAGTTTTTCCCATTCTCGTAAGAAGAGATTAATATTCATTTTTGAAGCTATAGCTGATTCAATCGACTCCTTAATCTTTGCTATTTGGATCTACTTCAGTTGCTCAATGCACTCCTTTGAATTCAAATACTTATCCTCAACCTGTGCGATCATCAACTTGGGTGGAAGGGAGTTTTCAATCCAGAGAAACCTTTATCCTTCTGAGTTTTATCTTGTCCAAGATAGGTATTTCTTCAGGTTTGTCCTTTATATACTTCTTCCAATCTATGACATCCTCAAAGGCTCTAGTAGCATCATTTCTTTTCTGATTTTGCTCATCAAGAACATCTGAATAATGCTCAAAATAATTGGAGGTCTCTTGAATCTCATTCAACACTTCAAATAACTCAATCAACAGGTTCTTGTAATCAGCATGAATCCTTAAATAAAATTCATTTAATTCTTCTTTAGAAAACTTAGAAAAAGAAGAAGCAGTAGACATGGATTGTGAAACCTTCAGTTGTCGCTCAAGGGTGGCTATTTGTTTAGCATAGTTTACATTCTACCCTTGTGCTTCCTAGAGCTGCTGATGGAGCACTTCATTCTGTGATTGCATGTTCTTGATCTGATTTTCATAAACATCCTTCAATCTCTACAACTGAGATTGATGTTGTTCATTTGTTTGAATATGTTCATGCTTAAGATTTTGCAGTTCTTGCTCCTTCATCCCAATTTATTTGTTAAGAGAAGTAACAAAATCATAGTTAGCCCCCGCAAAGGCTCCCATAGCTGTTGTTGTTTCAAGAGCTTCCTGTTTTACATCTATGGAAGTCCTTTTCCATATAACCTAATTTGGGACAATGCCCTGCACTAAATTCCCTTCTCTGTCTCTTTAGAACCCTTTTTCACTACATCCTTTTCTGACCTACCCAAAAAATACTCTCCAAGAGAGACCACTGCATCTTCTCCAAAATCTGCTACTTCTTCCACAGGAGATGTAGACACTTGTGGAACTGTGACCAAAGACACAAGTTGAGACACAACAGGGGTTGGAATTGGCATAGTTATTTGAGGAATGGAAATGGATGGCATTACAACATTGGAGGATGAAGGTGTAGGAATGGAAGTGGTGGATGAAGTGACAGGCTCTGAAGGTGCAGTAGAAGCTTGAATTACAACTGGATCTAGGGAGGATTCAATAGGGGTAACAGGTTGATCAATTGATATGGGTGGAGGAACTCTAATATCGGATGATGGGATGGAGGGTAAACTAGTAGGAATGGCGATAGGTGAAGCGTTTTCTGCAGCAGTGGAAGTGATGATTTCTGGGAAATGAATATCAAGGAAAGAATCATCAACAACCAGATTTTCCAGTGGATCAGAAAAGGTCTGAGTAATTGGAGTGACTGCTGGTAGGCTAATAGGAATAGAAAATGGACATGACAAGTTGGTAGGAAGTGACTCATCTTCTAAATGACCCTCTTCAATATGAAGCATTATAACTTTTTCCACTTACCCTTCAGTCTTCTGCTTCTTGACTAGAGTATTTGAAGTTAAAGTTTTTGTTTCAAGTGCAGAGCTCATCATTGTTATGTTCTTCTTCATTTCCTCTACTAATTTGATGAGAGCATTCAAATTGGTTAGGGGTAGATGTTGCTGAGTATTTTTTACTGGAGCTTTCCCTTTGTCATATGTTTGATAGGTCAACATCAAAGGAGTGCTAGCTTGTGTTTTATGTGCCTCTTTATCCACTAATTATTTTCTGAGCTCTTTCCTCGACTGACAGTTCAAGCTTTCTCTACTGCAATAATTTATCCTTAAGCTTTTGCTGGTACTGGTGTAATAAATTATTCTCTTCCTGAGAAGTGACTCTATTCAATAACTCATTGAAATAATTGGCACCCTCATAAATGAAATCATTAGGAGCAGTTTGATCGACATAGGTACTCTTTATATGCTTCTGAGTGAAATGATTGGCCAAAAAGGACTTTGGATCATGAATCCTCCTAGCGGATTCCCCAAGCTTCAAAATTGTAGTTCTTTTCCCAATCAAGGTTGCATGGGTAGAGTTTTGAATTACTAATGACCCAAGGGTAAGGGGTAACTTAGGCCACCCTTTCCTTTTAGCTCCAGTTAACAGAGGGAATACACCATCAATCACAATTTGAAAAGATATCTCTTCCAACACCATTCTGTCAGGTACAATCCTAGGTAACAAATGAGTTGTGTTGCTTCCCAGACTCTGATATAGGAAAATTATTCTCCCACATACCAATCTCCCATTGTGGCAATTAAGGCCTTGTTGAGTAGAAAAGGTGGGAGCATATTCCTTGAATATCTTCTGATAAATGGAGCCCACGAAATGGTCACATATGTCATAAATGATAGGTATGAAGTTATCTTCCCACAATGCACAACAGTAAATGTGGATTGGAGGTACTTCCTTTTTACAATTCCATCCCATGGAAGGAAAAGAGAAAGCTGAACAAAACACATCCATAACATAGTCAGAGAGGTAAAATGTTGGATTTCTTGAGGTAGTGGCATTCTTATACTTTTCAATGGATTCCTTTACAACAACTGATAAAATCTAGGCCCAATTAAAATACTCTCTTGTGGTAAAAACATGATGGGCCATGGGTGCCCACTCTGCTTTGAAGAGTGAACAGTTTGGAAATCCATGCAACCTACACAACATGGCTTCCAACAAAGAGAAAGGTTCCCTAGACCAGGAAATGGGATACAGTTTATCATCCTTGGGGGAAAAGATAGCTGGATTTTCCATCCAGGACTTAATCATTTCATCGAAATTGAACCGGGTCGTGGAAGACTCCATGAATTGCTTGGTAAGATGTTGTTGGGAAACTTTGAGGACATAAGCTCTGGAAAAAACCTCAGGTCGGAAGGAGGCTAAGTGGGTTTGAGCCGCATCATTAAATGATCGGTCCTGAGGGTTGGAATGGTCAATAACCCATTTTATGGCATCAATATAGGGAATCAAGGATGGTCTGGCTGTTATAGCATGAATCTAGTACTTAGTGATGTTTACAAAGGCTGCCTGGTCACACTGGATTTCAGAAAAATCATCATTGTCAAATATGGCATAAATCTGCGACCAGTCAAGGTAATAGGTTTCAGAAACCCTCTCATTGGTATCAGAGAAGATACCGTTGTTTGGGTCCTTGTTTTTCAATTCGTTCAAGGTTGTTTTAGACCTGGTGTTCTTCGACATGGTTGGAAAAATGGAATTTTCTGATAAAAATAACGAAAAGAAATTCGATTAAAATTAAAATCAAATTCCAAATTTCATGCAGATGATTGGTAAAAGAACTGAGAAACCTACCTGTAAACCGACGGAGGAAGCAAAGCCATGAACAGGATTAAAATCCGCAGTAAAATTCGTTCGCCAAATGTGGAATTCACAGTTTGAAAAATGGTAAAAAGATAATAAAATTTCAAAAATTTAACCAAAATATTATCAGCGAAATCAATCTGCATCATAGATCTCAAAGAAATCGACGGTCAAGATTAAAAGAAAAAGCGGAAAAGAAATTGCGGGAGTGCCTTTTGAAAATTTATGATTTATGCTTCCGCATTGTGGGTTGCAAAATCGCGGATGCAGAAATTTCAAATTGAGCATTTTATTGTTTCTGCAACCCGCAATACGCATCAGGAATGCGGAGCGGGAAAGTTATGGGAAAAAATCGACCTTTCCGCAATTCACATTGTGGGTTGCGGAATTGCAGAATTGCGGAAATGTTTGACAAAAAATTAAGTCTCTGCAATCCGCAATATATTTGCGGCTTCAGAAAAGGTGAATGCGGTTTGATTTTTTTTAGTTTGGTTTCCGATTTCCACAATCCACATTGCGGAATGCGGAAATGCGGAACTGAAAATGTGATTTTTATTAATCAAGTACTTTCCGACTTCCACAATCCGCATTGTGGGTTGCGTAATTGCGGAAAGAAAAAATTCAAAACTTAAAAAATGGAAGTTCCACAATCCGCATTGTGGATTGCGGATTGCGGAAATGATGTGTTTCAAAGGAAAAACTATGTTTTCCGCTACTTACAAAATGCAGAAAATATAAGAATTATTAAGCAAATTTTATTGGATCCAAAACATGGAAAAAGTGAGAATAAAGACATGAATCATAACACCCCATAATCAAAATGAAATAAATCAATATTACCTCCATTAACAAGTAAAAGGGGCTCCCATTTTTATTTAATAAAAATGGGATCTATTGTGCCTACAACACACTTCGACGCACCCCGTTGTCCAGCAAGGTGCATCAGTTCCAAGGTGACGTGCTCTGCAACTTAGCAGAGTGCATCGGTGATGCAGTGTTCCCTTGTATAAGGTGCGTTGATCTCTCTCTAGCGCATGTTTCCCTTGTGCAAGGTGCGTCACAGTTGGTTAAAATGGATAAAGAGAAGCTTCGAGCGACTTATCGAAGTTTGGATGGCGTGGAGACTTATCCCTACTTACCTGGAAAGGTGGCATTTGATCCCCTTATCTAGTGGGATGATCCCTTAAGCCTCTCCCCTAAATAATCAACCTCTCATATCCCTTTAGCTCTATATATATGAACCCCCTCTCCTTTGTTAAGGGAGGAAGGATATAGTACCTTTATGTTGGTGAAATTTCTCTAGGTGATCCTTTTCATCCATTAGGAGGCTAAGCATTCAATCTTGGAGGCTAGGATTGTTGGAAGGAGTTTATGATGTCAAAGCACTAGTAGTAACATCTCTCCCTTTGTACTTCTTAGTATTACATTTAATACAAGTTCTTTCCATAAACTTTATTGTGTTAATGATGTTTAGGATTTACTTCTTTGACTGTTAATATAGATCAATTCACATCCATGTGCTTTTACCACTTGTTTGTTTCCACGTGCTTCATATGTTTTTGCAGCTAAATATCTGAAGACTTGGAGCTTGGAGTAGCAAGGAGAGAGGAATTGCATAATTGAGGTAATCCAACTCTTTCATTCGTCTTGCATTTCAATTGATATAGGAAAAGTACTTTTGTTATGTATTCATTTGTTCTAGATCTGAACCATTCAGACTAGGGAGATCTATTTGAGTTCGCTCATACAGATTGTCCGTAAACAACTTTAGATCCTTGTTTCGTGTATGCATGATCGCTCGAAGGAACAAGAACAGAGGATACATAGAGCTTAGATATGCTTCTAAAATTCAAAATTCTTTACACTTGAGATCCATGTTTCTCATTTGCAAGATCGAACAAGATGCAAGCACAAAGGACATGCAGATATTGAATGTGGTTCTACAACTCAAAAATTCTTTACACTTGAGATCCTTCTTTCTCATATGCAAGATCACTCAAAGGTGTAAGCAAAGAGGATACTTAGGGATCAGACACAATGTATTGCAAGAAACATGAATATTACAACAACAAATTCCTCTAATTATGACTGATAAACATCAATTCAAAAATTCCAAACAAGAAATTCACCTAATTGTTAAGTCATTTTCTTCTATTTTGGAGGTTTTCAAACTGAAAATTTCTCAAGTAATTGGTCCAAAACTTCCAATAATGCTTCAAACCGATCCTAATAGTGATCTAATGTGTGTTATAGGTTTGCAAGTTCAATATCTTTAACAAATTTTAGGCCTAAATCTTGTGCACAATAATGATCTACAACTATTAAGTTTTTTTTTTTTTTTGCAAACTAGTAAATTAACCCTTAAGTTCTTTGTGTAATTAGCATAATTCATCCATATGAAGATTTATTAGGATATAAATTCTAAAAATGACCTTCTAAGGTTCCCTCGTATCCAAACAAACAAATGAAAAAAAATTGAAAAAATTGAGCTAAAAAAACCACTTCTAAGATGCAGTCACACTTATTAGCCTTATAAAGGTGACTTTGATGAGTAGAGTCACCTATTTAGAACCTAAATCAATGACTTAGGGGCCAAGTCACTTCTATTAGGCCAACAAGTGTGACTCTTTACCAAGAAGAGGGACATTCATCCAAGAATCTGAGCCAAAATGCTCCAAATTCATTCAAATTTACCCTAATGTTCCCCTACATGACATATTTACAGATCTAAAGTGAGAATTCAAAGGATTTTTAAGCAGGGACACCCAATTAAGGGGAGGAAATCCTAGAAAGGAAGTCCTCTCCCTATTATGGCCATCAATGTTTTAGGTGGGTTTTCTATAGAAGAAGCTAAAGATCACCTTCCTTTTCTTATGGATTGGTGAGGTCCATTGGCAACAATATGAAACAATTATTACAATTTTCCTAAGATCTAAGCATAATTTCCATGGAGTTTGAGTTATAGTAGGAAGAATGAGGATTAGCTCTTGTAGCATGCCAGTTGAAACTCCTTTGCTAGATGATCTTTCTCACTTGAGGCTCCTTAGATCCTCCATTAAACCTGCAAATTCATCTACAATGCATCCTCCTACTCTTCTAATAACAAACTTTAAGAAATAGAAACTAGATCTAATTGCCTATCAATTAATTATCACAAGAAATTGGGGGGGAAACTAAATCGATTCACATTAATTCAAATAATGAAATACTTACAACTCTTTCCATGGAGATGCTTTCTTCCTCCTTTGTTTAGATCCACTCCTTCACCTTCCAAGCCCTTGATCACCGATAGCCTTAAAGAAAAAGATTTCCTTGCTTAATCCTTTAGCATAACTTTTCTCTTTCCATGTGTCATTTACTTCACCCCAAATGCCTTCTTATATAGTCAAGTAGAATTTGGGTGATGAGGGTGAAACACTCAATGTGGGATTAGAATTTCAACTTAATTTCCTTAATTACCCACTTTTCCATAGTTTTTTCGGGCATTTGTATAATTAATTCAGGATTTCAGGCACAAAATACATATGCCCTTTATTTTCCTTCCACTTTTAGCTTGTGGAGACTGTAATATTTCAGAAGTAGGATCACTCAGCAGTAGCAGTCCTCACTAGAATTTACTCATGTAGTGCAGCAAGAAGAAGAACAAATGTTGAATATATAATCACTTATTACACAGAAAATGGAGAAAAATTGTTGTATCATACATCAGTTGTAAGCTGGCACTCTGTAATGTGAATAATAACTGAATAAAATGAATGAGATTCAAATTCCACTAAGGTCATTCAAATTAGCCTCAGTGTGTAGCTTGGATAGCATTGGAGACATCATCCAATACCAGTGGCAGTGGTCATAAAGGTCAAATAGTTAGTCAAATGAGTTTAACTGAGTCTAACTGAGTGCATGGGCACTAATGTAGGGAAGGAGACTCCAATGTGGGCGCATGAGGAGCTGTCAGTAGTCAGTGGAGCTCAAACTAGTATCAGTATGTGCCTATCTAAGTACTTCATTCAGATAACTGATCAATCATCCCCTAAATCAAGGAACTGAGTCATAAACCAACTAACTAACTGAAGTAACTCCTAAATAGGTGGAAGAAGGCGCACATGTTATCCAGTGATGAAAACAAGGGCGAATAAGTGGCTAGGAGGGCTAGAACTAAGCAAAAATAGGCTCCTGGGGCTGCAAAATAAGGACTAGGAGCTGGGAGACTACCATACTAATGACTGGATGCATGCAGATGACTGGATGCATGCAGAATTGCATGCAACCATGCAAAATACAAAACTGATGGTGAGAATATTCCAACACCCCCCTGCAAGCTATACTATGAGGTAGTAACTGAAAACTAAAAAGTAGGGCCCTGGTGACTGAGACCAAAGGTCACCCCGTGTAATCAATCTAAATAAACAAAGTGAGGAAAGAGGGAAAACCCAGTGGGAATAAATCCCTCCCTCAAAATAGATTGAAGGATGCTAATGTAGCATATCATCACTCACCCCGGAAGGAGGCAAGTGTCCTTCTTTTCCAAAGAAGGATCGATCGACCTAAAATGGATCAATAATGTGAGAAGGATGAAACCTTCCATTATGATAATCTGATCTAGTTCTTCGTCGATCAGTTGGATCATCAACAAGATCTCCGCCAAATCTAAGAGTAGTGACTGCCCATCTCGGAAGAGGAGGATCATCAGTTGAGAGATCATCAGGTTCTTGTGGAACTGGATCTCCCATTCGCTCATCTTTTGAATTAGTTGCTAGATATTCATGTTCTTGTGGATCTGGATCTAGAATTCGCTCTTCATCATCATCACTCTCATACTTTGAATATGAACTATCATGTGATGAAGATTCGCTCTCTTGGATCTCATCAAGCAGTGGAGGTGTAGTAGGCAAGCTCTCTTGCTTAACAAGATGAGCATCATGAAGAGGCCATTCCTCAAACTGTACACTCATATAAAGGAATGTGGTCATTGTAGAAGGATCAAGAATCTTGTAGGCCTTTGCATTCAATGCATAACCCACCATGATACACTCTCTGCTTTGTGGATCTAGGGCTCTCCTTTTCTCATCTAGAATCCTTTCCCATGCTCTGGATCCAAATACTCTAAGATGAGACACATCAGGTTTGTATCCCATCCATGATTTGAAAGGATTCATGTCTTTGATTCCTTTGTGAGGAACTCTGTTCTAAAGATAGGAGGCACAGTTAATGGCTTCTGCCCAAAGACTAGGGTGCAACCCTTTCGACTTTATCATGCAGGTGGTCATTTCTTTCAATGTTATGTTCTTCCTTTCAGCAACACCATTCTGTTGTGGTGTATAGGGAACAATATGTTGCATATCAATTCCCTCTTCAGCACAAAAGGCTTGAAAGTCACCCTTGATGCACTAACCTCCATTGTCAGTGCGAATGGCCTTGATCTTTCTATCTGAAAACTTTTCTACAGAAGACTTGAAAAACTTAAAGAATCCAAATACTTATGACTTCAATCTAAGAAGGTATACCCATGTAAATCTGGAATAATCATCAATAAAAGTGAGTATATACCTTTCTTTGTTCAAAGATAGATCTGGAAATGGCCCTGCAACATCACTATGAATCAAATCTAGAGCATGAGAGGCTCTCCTTGCCTTCCCCTTCTCAAATTTCTTCTCAGGATGCTTTCAAATCAAACAACCATGACAGTTTCCCTTAGAAAACTTGATCTTGGTAAGCCCTTCAACCATCTCTTTAGTATGCATGTATTGCAAGTATTGATAGTTAAGATGCCCAAATATTTCATGCCACAATCTACTCTCTTCATTGGCATGAGTGTGGAGAGCATATTGCTTTGAGAGAGGTAAGAAGTGGGAGAACTCATATAATTTTGACTTGTGATTTGCAACACCTTTTGCAATGGTAGAACCTGATACCATGTCTTGGATTTCGACCTCATTTGGAGAGAAGATCACCCTCTTGGGCTCTCCAGTATGGGTCATCTGATATACTGAAAGTAGATTAGCAGTGAGAGTGGGGACATAGAGTACATCCGAGAAGTATCCATGATCTAGTTTGATTCGTCCAAACCCCTCAGAGGAGACCTCAGAATCATTCCCCAACATAATGGATGGTCCAATAGTAGCCTCTAATCCAGTGAAGAGATTCTTGGAGGAAGACATATCCCTAGATCCTCCAGAATCTATGATGAAGGAAGATTGAGTTGATGCACCTACCATGAGGGCATGGCATCCCTCTTTGTTGTCAGATCCAGATGGTTCACTCTCTTTCTTTCTAGCACATGCAAGCACTGGAAGATTATTTTTTTCAAGAAGTGAAGCCATGAGATCTATGGTCTTCTTCATACATGAGCTCTCAAGGTGATATCCTCGATTACAGTATGTGCACTTGGATTTTCCCTTCTGAGTGTGCTTGTCCTTCTTAGGATTCGAGGCTCCATCTGTCTGTATAGTAGCCTCCTTCTTCTTTGTATCATTCGAATTTCTATCAAAAATTTTTGTTTCCCTTTTCCATTCGCTCTTCTCATCTCAGTGGCTGCAAGAGTTGAATCCAACTTGGTTTTTATCACTCCCATGTGTACTAGCTTCTCCTCTTCAAGAGTTAGAGATTGGATGAAGTCTTCAAGCGAAGGGAATTTCCATTTTGGAATGGACAATCTTGCTAACTGAAAGGTCGAAACAAACACTGAATAATCAGGGCCTAGCTTCAACAAGATGGCAAGGATGAGTTGCCTAAACTGCTCGGGTTCATGGAGATGAGCTCATTTTCTAGTTTATGCCCCTTCAAATCATCTTTCTGGCCAATGAGGGATTCTATATTGTCCCATACCTCCTTTGGATTCTTCAAATCGATAACATGAAAGTGAAAATCTTCAGAAATGCTGAGCAGCAACAATCCTACTGCTTCATCAAGCTTGTCTAAGTACTTGGATTTCTCTACTACACTAGTGGGCTCAACTACAGAGCCATTCACCACTCTCGAAAGACTCTTCGACTTCAAGAATATGTCCATTTTATCCTTCCATTTGAAGTAGTTTAATGAGTTCAACTTGAAATCCATGATATTGAGGAATTCGAAGCTGAAGGAGGGAGATTCCTGCAAAACAAATGAGAATTATGAAAAGAATATTTGTTGCAATTCGAATTGAACACTTCCTTAGGAAACTGAGCACATGTGACTAAGTCCTTCACACCTGGCTAGACCTCACTGGATTGATCCAGTGAATTCAAGGCAATAGCACCAGGATTTGCTATGGAAACTCAGAGGCTTCTGGTGCTCAATGAAAGACCACTGCTCAAGGAATTGTTGCAATTGTTGCTGCTGCAATTCGAATAGCTACTGTCATCTCTAATACCATGTAATATTTTAGAAGTAGGATCATTCATCGGTAGCAGACCTCACTAGAATTTACTCATGTAGTGCAGAAAGAAGAAGAAGAAATGTTGAATCAATAATCACTCATTACACAGAAAATGGAGAAAAATTGTTGTATCATACATTAGTTGTAAGCTGGCACTCTGTAATGTGAATAATAACTTAATACAATGAATGAGATTCGAATGCCACTAAGTTCATTCGAATTAGCCTCAGCGTGTAGCTTGGATAGCATTGGAGACATCATCCAATACCAGTGGCAGTGGTCATAAAGGTCAACTAGTCAGTCAAATGAGTCTAACTGAGTGCATGGGCATTGATGTAGGGATGGAGACTCCAATGTGAGCGCATGAGGAGCTGTCAGTAGTCAGTGGAGCTCAAACTAGTCTCATTAGGTTCCTGCCTAAGTGCTTCAGTTAATTAACTGATCAATCATCCCCTGAATCAAGGAACTGAGTCATCAACCAACTAACTAACTGAAGTAACTCCTAAATAGGTGGAAGAAGGCGCACATGTTCTCCAATGATGAAAACAAGGGTGCATCAATGGCTAGGAGGGCTAGAACTGAGCATAAACGAGCTATTGGGGGCTGCAAAATAAGGACTAGGTGCTGGGAGACTACCATACTGATGACTGGATGCATGCATTTGCATGCAGATGACTGGATGCATGCAAAATACAAAAATGATGGTGAGAATATTCCAACAGAGACTAGAGCTTAGCTTTTGGTGGGTAATTCAATCACTGAATTTCGCCCCTTTTAGGCTGCCTATGTCTTCACTCACATCTTCCATTTGTGAAAGTGGTGGTTAGATCAAGAGATTATTTCTCTTTTTGTACTTGATTTATGTCTTCACATTGCGGGCGAATAGTAAATTGTATTTCCAACCTACATTGTTTAAGAGTGTTTATTTGAGTGTTAACACCGACCAATAAGGAAAACGATAATATAACAATATAAATGTAATAACTCACTATCTAAAACTTAACAGTAGGTCATCTCCAATGTGCAAATCCATTATAAACCATATCCCATATAAAAATCCGTCTCAAACTACCTAAAAGCTAATTATATATTATATACCTCAAATCTCATAAAACACTCCAAACATATTATAAACAATTTTAAATTAACTCAAAAACTAATATTTATTTATATTTTCAAGGTTTTTCTCTGCCACTTTATCTTTGTTAGTAAAAAATCCCTCTAATGTTCTACACAAAATAAAATATTTAACCCCAATTACATTTACAAACAAAACAAAATTAAAGTCAAAATGCAAGATAATTGCATGTTAAACTATAATATTTATTAATAATTGAAACACTTTATTTTCAAATAGCATATACATTGTTGTTTCTCCAAGAATATAGTAAAATGTTATTAGAATTCTTCCGATGTCTATGTACATTATTTCAGATATATGTCCATGATGTATATACCATCACATAAAATGCCTCCCCACATATACACTTAGGCCAAAGAGTGAATACACTAATAAAGATAATGATATTTTGTTCTACCTGTGATTAAAGAGTGAATGCACTAACAAAGATAATGCATGATTATGACATAAATGTTAAATTAATTACATATCTTTCAAACTCCAACTAATTATACAAGTCTTGAAATGATAGTCACCATCAAGATTGGACATCATAAATGGTATATATTATATTTCTTACTCATTAGTATTCCTCACTTCCGTGGAGTTATGGCACATATATATAGATGCATTACTAAGTGACTTAGGTGTCGCTAGCAAGAATCTAATCTTCCATAAGAATAAGTCTCACCATGGTAAAGGCATGGGCGAATGGCATTCTCAACTAGGATTCTATTAAAGACTCGAAGAAACACAACCACTCAAATAATTCATAATCCATATACATCATATCATAAGAAACACAACAACCACTCAAATCATATTGGAATTTGACGGGCAAAATGCCAGCCATTTTGCCCTTCAAATACTGTCTATATTTTAGAGAACATGTCAAAAAAAACCCAAAAAATCATCAGAACATTTGCATGCAATGTTGAGACCGTCATTTTTTACAGGTGAAATTGTTTCTAAATTCCTACCATGTTCATAATTCATATAAAATCATAATGGTAAATAAAAATGACAAGTTATACATTTTATCAATATGCACATTAAATATAATATATTTAAGTTTCATATCGTTTGGTTATGTAACTTTTTCTATACATGAACCAATGATTTTATAGTGTATGAAACCCCTTGTATATGCTACAAGATACCTTTCGTAATATACCTCATCCTTGATTTTATGTTTTTTTTAAGAATAGGTTTACAATGTTACATTACTTGAATGTGTGTATGACGACAACGACGACGACAACTGCAACGACGGACGATGACGATGGTGGCGGCGGCGGGCGATGACGACGATGACAACAACGACGACATGTGTATGAGACCTGCTTGTTTATGGGACAAGGGACCCCTTTCACATAATGATTTGAGTGCTAAAGTATATGAAGGTGTACATACCCTACCCTCCTCTGGATTTGAATTTGTGACCTCCTCTGGATTTGAATTTGACACCCCCCAAGACACACACATGTATACATGATTTCAAATTAAGTTACAATCACACATACACATATATGTACAATGCTCAATGAGCTTTCCTAAATACAAACAAAGTAACTAAATGAACCAAGTATGCACCAATTGACAAACTTTTATCATCCTTAACAAGCTCCCCTTAGCTGGGATTTGAACATCTACCTCCTCCTCCTATAGTTTTTGAAATGATGAAAACAATTAGCACAGTTATCAAAGATACACTTATAACACATTTTCCATAATGAATTTAGTGTTGCTATACAAACACAGTGGAAATTCCCATTATAAAAGGATGTAGTTATTGAATTAAAAACATGAATAATAGCATCTCTCCAATGTAATATGCCCTACAACATAATTGCAACTTGTTTCCATAATTCGTGAATAATTAAATTAACCCTCCTTAAAAATATGTTTGATTTATTTTTTCAATTGGGCAACCCAAATGGTTGTGGGATGGATTTTTATCTTCCCCACCTAGGTTATATTCCCATAAGTGACACATTGAGCGCATATGGTGTGCCTTAAAGAATCTAGGTTTTACCCTGGGCACTATCATCGAAATGAGGGAAAGCGGGTTTTCCCTAGGATATTTACCTCGAAAAAAAAAAATATTTGATTTATTCTAATTTAGAAGATATGTAACACCTTCCATATGTGATGCCCGTCTTTGAGAGTCTAATATTTGTTGATGATTCCTAATAAACAATCAAGCAAGAAATATAGAAAGCTTGTATGAAAGTCTATAAGACTGAACTTTGCTTAAGGTGTAACATGACATGGATTTGAAGACATCCACCTAGGATTCAAGATAGAAATCAATGTGGATTTTTTAATGCGAAATAAGGTACAACTTTCTACTATTGCAATGATAGATTGGCTTTTCATACACCCACCTCCTATTTCTTAAAATAGGACCTTGTGTCATATTGTTCATCTATGGAAATTCAATACCAAGTATATTTTTTCATAGTTCCATGATATAAGCTCTATCATCATGAAGAAAGGTTTTCATGGGGATAAGGACCTCCATTTTATCCATTTTTTAGCTTTGAAATCCCACAAATCCATCCAAGATAAAACTCCCTTTTTGCTTACATTGCAAGCTTGAAAAATGTAGAAGGATTGTAATCAAGTGATCTTGGAGCTTCCATTTCCACATGGGATCAAATGGAAAATCCTATCCTTTTCTACTTTTCAAATAACTCTAGGAAAGAAGTTTGCCAACATGCTTCTAGGTTTTCCATATACTTTGATAATAAAATTGCCTAGATCCATCTTAATCACAAATCTATCAAGTAGTGAGAGGGATTAAATCTCTTAAAGTACGAACATTTTTGACAAATCAAAACTTGAGGAATATTTACACTTTCAGAGATTTAATACCCCTTATTACTTAATAATTTTGAAGTTAAAATAAATATATTTTAATTACAATGGTGAAAAACCACATCAAAATTATGTTTCCAATCATAAACAAAATAAATATCATATAATATATCAATATAATTATTAAATTACAAAAAATTATTAAATTTATAAAAAATAATTTATTATAAAAACACAATGCAAGTAAAACCAACAAAATAACTTATGCAAATTTGTTTGACAATTCCCACCACGCACAAGCTTCTATCATTCCATATGTCTAAAGTAAGCATCACACTCAATCAATTGTTATAAACAATTCAACTATTTTTCATTTGCTATTTTTTTAATGTTTTTGGTTGTTCTAGAGTTGATAAATATCAATGATTCTTTTTTCAATATAAATTTTTTGTTGAATTAACATATATGACATTTATTTTACTTTCTAATCCATATGTTCAAAGTAAGCATCACTCATTCAAACCTCATTCTCGCACTACTCTTTGTTGTTTTTAAATGAACATTATTAGTATACTCATGATGAGAAGCTATGCTTATGCTTAATATTATATCTTGGATGTATATTGTGCAACACAAAAGAAAACATTGAAATTAATGTATATTAAGAAGAAATATAAGAATTTGATGTTGAAATCAATACACGATAAGAAGAAATATAAGAACTCAATGTTGTAGTGTAAGAGAGAACATAAGTCTTTGATGTTGAAAGATGTAATAAGGAACATAAGTCATTGATGCTGAAATCAACGCATCATAAAAATGAACGTACATTATTAATGTTGAAATCAATGCACTTCCAAAAGAAACTTAATAACTCTATGTGAAATCAACACAGAACCTAATAACTCAACTTAACGCCAAAATTAATGTAATCTTGAATAACACTTGAAACGCTACACCATGTACCCAAAATCTCATAAAACACCTTCAACCATAAATAAACAATTTCAAAATAACCAAAAACTAACATTTATTTATATTTTCAAACTTTACTCTTCCACTTTATCTTTATGAGTGAAAATGCCATTTAAAATATATAATACACTTCCCTTCTATATAATATAAAATGTTCAATTCCCAAATATATTTATAAACCAAACAACATTTAAACGAAAATGAATTGCATATTAAACTATACTCTTTTTTAATGTTTAAAACACTTAAATATTTGTGCATACCATGTAAATTGTTATTTCTCCAGGAATATAATAAAGTGTTATTAGAATTTTTTCAATGTCCATGTTATATATATATTTTTTCAAATGATGGTTCACCATTTGTTAGAGGGCTACATCTATCGTAACAGGGTCAATACCTGATCAAGGTATTTTGAATTACAATCATTCGGCTCCAAGGAGCAAGTGTCACCAAGCTAGATTTAAACCCGAGTGGGCAGGATAACAATATTCCTCCCAACCACCCAATCTACACTCAATTGACATTTATATATATATATACCCACTATGTATATCCCATCACATAAAATGTAAGTAAATGCATCTTATACACCTAGCCAAAGAGTGTATGTACAAATAAAGATAATGATTTTTTATTCCATTCACGATGATGACATAAATGTTAAATTTAATTATATACCCATTTTAAATTCCAACTAATTATATAAGTCTTGAAATAAATAACATGATAATAGTCAAGGGTCATTCTACTTCTGACTCATTAGGATTTCTCACTTCCATGGAGTTAATGACACATATAAAGATGAAGTACTAACTAAATTAATGCTACTACATGACTTAGGTGTTGCTAGCAAGAATTTCATTTTCAAGAGAATCTATTAAAGGCTCAAAGAAACACAGCCATTCAAATCATTCATAATCCACATACCATCATATCATAAGAAACACAATTCCACTAACTTGTACAACCATTATTGTACAAATTCCCCTTAAAAGTTATTCTACTTTTCTGATGACTTAATGGGTTAATCATTCAAGCTCCCAAGACTAATGTAAAACATTGTAACATTGTATCATCACTTATATGTCAAAAAACATGTTATATGTCTTATATGTAAAAAAAAACATGGTATATGTACCAATAGGTAAATAATTTTGTAGATTTCAAAATATTAATGAGTTTTTCATTTGCGCTTTTTTGAAAATACTGAAATTTTAATATACAAAAATATTTTAAAAGTCAAGTTTATTGATTTGCATGGAATCTCTAATGTATAAGTTTAAGTTTGATATTATTTATATTTCTTTATTCCTATGAGTGGTTTTATTTAACTTAGTCATGGAATGTCAAATGTATAAGTTTGATATTATTTATATTTTTTTATTTCTCTGAGTGGCTTTATTCAACTTTGTCAAATTTGTATGACATAAAATTCAACAAGTTTATTTTTTTAATAAATCAAAACAATTTTAAATAATTGAGCTAATATATTATTCTCTTATCTTTGTTAAAAAAGACAAATGGCTTTATTAAACTTTGTCAAAATTATATTTAATAAAATTCGATATTTATATTTTGCATAAATTAAAATAATTTTAAATAAATGAATTAATACATTTTTCTCTTTCTTAAAAAAGATTAAGAAATTTTATATTAAACTTTATCAAATTTATATTTGATAAAATTCACTAGAAGATGTTTGTTTTCTATAAATTAAAACAATATTAAATAATTGAGTTAATACATTATTTTCTTTGTTAAAAAAGAATGATGAATTTTCAAACTTTTCAAAAGTTGAAAACTCTTATATATGATTTATAATAAATCTTGGCCCAATGCATGTGTTTTTCATTTCTAAATGGTTATGTGCTTTTCATTTCTAAATGGTTTTCATTAATGGTTATATGTAAACAACTTTGTAGAATTCAAAATATTCTATAGTTCTTCATTTTTTTAAAATATTGAAATTTTAATGTGTAAGAGCAATTTGAAAATATTGAAATTTTAACGTGTAAGAACAATTAGAAGCCAAGTTGATTGATTTGTATAGAATCTCTAACATATAAGTGGTATTTCTCCATTCTTATAAGTGGCTTTATCTAACTTTGTCAAATTTATATTTGATAAAATTCAATAAAAAATGTTTATGCTTTTTTATATGAATTAACACATTATTCTTTTCAGAAAAGATATAAAAGAATTTTTAACTTTTCCAAAAGTTATAAAACTTTTTTTTATGTGGTTAATAATAAGTTTTGACATAAGCAATTTCCATTTTAAAATAGTTTTTATTAATTATTGATTTTTTGTCATAAAATCATACTTTAATTTAAAAAAAAACAATTAAATTTTATAAAATTAACATATTTATTAGTCACATTTATAAAATTTTAAAAATATTTCCCTATATTTTTTTTATTTTTTATTTATTTAAAAATACTTTATTTTATTTTTATAAATTTTTTTATAAAATATTATAATTTATAAAAAATTGTATATCAATATAAAACTATCAACTTTATTAATTAATATAACTATATATCATTATAAAACTATCAACTTAATCAACTTTATTAAGTATATACTAATTAAATAAAATATAACTACACAATTTACTAACTAAATTTTAACATTTTCAATACATTATTTTTTTTTTTTGTCAATGAATGCAACCAACCTATATTACTTTAAATTAATGTAAATAGATAAAATGATTCAAGTGGAGCGAAAATAAAAACTAGTCCACTGTGCTAGCTTTGAGAGTTGTAGTGGATTTACATACAATGATGCCATTCTCTCATATAAAGCAAGGATCTACAAAAAGATGAATGCACACTTTTTGCCATGACATGTATGTAAATGTTTCATCATTGCTTTCTTATTTTGATCCCTTATTTTTTGTTTGGTACGAAGAATTAGTAATAATTGTAAAATAAAAATATCAAGTATTAAATAACATCTACTTTAATTAGGGATCATTTACTTAATTTAATATATCTAATTCATGACCTCATATATTTTTTTTGGAAAAAGCATATATTTATATTCTTTAAAAAATATGTAGAAGATTACAAATTAAGTTACAATCATACATATAAATATATGTATAATGTTTAAGAAGTTCTCTTAAAAATTTTAAAAAAAAAAGTAACTAAAAGAACCCGTTTCCATTAGTTTTAGCATCATTAACCAGTGTCCTTTAGTTGACACTTGAAGATTGAGCTTCTCATCCCGTAGCGTTTGAAATGGTAAAACAAAAATAACATTTATAACACATTTTCCATAATAAATTTAATGGTTTTATACAAACATATTGCAAAATCTTATTATAAAATATATAATTATTAAACTAAAATCTAAAATAATAGCATCTTTCTTACGATTAATGAGAAATTTGACACCTAAAAAAATGTGTTCGATATTTTCTTAATGATATGTGGCTTTTATCAACCAAAATTCCTATAAATTTGTCGTTTTGGAGGTTTAAGATTTATTGATAATTCTAATAAACAACCAACTAAGCAAATATACAAAGTTTATATGAAAATCTACTAAATTAAATTTTACTTAAAATACAGAGTTTGTATGAAAATATAGGAAATTAAATTTTGCTTAAAATATAGTATGCTATAGGTTTGAGGACTTTAACATAAGATCCAATGAAGAGTGTTTATGTAAAAGAAGGTATACTTTTCTACTATTACAAACACATATTGGCTTCATACACCCACCTCTTCTTTCTCAAAATAGGACCTTGCCTCATATCGTTCATATATGAAAATTCATTACCAAGGATATATTTTTATAGTTCTTTCAATTCTATGATTAATATATGAAAATTCATTACCAAGGATATATTTTTATAGTTCTTTCAATTCTATGATTAATAAGAAGGGCCTTAATGTGCTAAGGACTTTCATTTGATTCAATTTTTTGTTTTCAAATCTTACAAATCACTTTAAAATAAAATTATTTTTACTTATTTTGCAAGTTTGAAAAATGATGAAAATTTGTAATAAATGATTTTGAAGTTTTCATTTTCATATGGGGTTAAATGGTAATAATTGCAATATTAGACAATTACATCGAAATTATATTTCTAATTATAAAATTAAATATATATCTCATATGTTTATATAATAAAATATAATTCAACAAAAATACATAAAACAAAAAATTATTCTATTTCAATTTATTGAAAACCATATTTAATCTATATACATAATGCAAGTAAAATCAACAAAATAATTATGCAAATTTTGTTCAATAATCCTAAGAGTTCACAAACAAACTCATATCAATCCATATGTCCAAAAAAGCAATCACACTATCTCAATTGAAATAATAATTTCAATATTTTTCATTTACTTTTTTATTATTATTATTCTACCGTCAACAAGGCTGGAATTTGACGGGCATTTTGCCCGGCCTATATTTCATAGTAACCGTAAGAAAAAACGAAGAAAACAGTAAAACTTATGTATTTAGCATTGAAATCGTCATTTTTTAGGGGTGGGATTTTTCCCAAATTCCTACCCTGACCGTCAATAAACTTTTATATATATGATCGATTAAATCAACATATATAACATTTATTTCACTTTCTAAACTATATGTTCAAAATAAGCATTACCAATCCAAAAAGTACTCTCTGATATGGAATATCAGCATTATTAGTATACTCATTAAGCTATGATTATGCTCAATATTCTACTTTGAATGTATACCATTAACATACCAAAAATTATAAGATTATAAGTTGAAATCAATGGTGCATCATAAGAGGATACATAAAAACTCAATGTTATAATGTGATAGAAAACATGAGTCTTTGAAGTGGAAATGAGTGCACAGAAAAAGGAATATACTCAAGAAGTTTAAATGTTGGATGTTGTACATTTGAGAGTTTAATGTGGTTATTTTTTTTCCAATAAATCTGAAATTTATGTTATTTAAATAATTTTTCTGAATGTATAAATGGATTTAATACCTTAAAAAATTTTAAAAACACATAAATTATGCAAATTTAACATTGTTTTGTGGGATTTTAAAATTTATTGGAAAAACATGTTCTCACACTTCTAGGCTAGGCCTAATATAAACCATTGATGTTGGAATCAACCCATTATAAGAAAAATATAAAAAATCAATGCACCATAAAAATGAACTTTGTGAAGTCAAAACAAAACATAATAACTCAATGTTGAAACAACTGCACCGTTGTACAAGACTTCCAAAACATAATAACTCAATGTTGAAACCACTGCACCGTTGTACAAGACTTGATGTGCATTTTGAATTCCAACAGTACTTCCATGACTATGAAATCATGTTTCACTGTGACTAGGGCAAACGTGATATTACTCTCATGCATGGGATTGGGCGCTATGTTGCTATGCTACTGCTACTAGTTGATAGGCTTTGATGTTGTACCTATTAGATCCTTGAAAATTGACAACCCTATGTGACGGCTGACGGTCGGCGTTGAACCGAAAATATTGTTCAGATTCGACCACAATGTTCTATTATTAATGAGAATGATGCAGGACTACTCCCAGTTGAACTGGCATCAACTCAATGGGTCACTTGTGATTTCTGTTGATCCATATTTTGAATTACAACAGTGTTGTACCAATTCTACGAATGTGTATACGTCTTGACTGTGAGTGTGATTGTGATTGTGATGTTGCTATATAGACTGGGCAACTGTATATACGCCTTGAAGGAAAGCGTAATGTTGCTATATAGACTGGGCGACTGTATATACGTCTTGAAGGAAAGTGTGATGTTGCTCCGTAGACTGGGCGACTGTGCTGCTGCTACATGTTCATAGGCTTTCATAATGTACTTATGCTTCTATGCTGGATGTTGTGGTAGAACCTCTCCAGACCGCTCAGTGAGCGTTGTTACTAGGCCACTTGGATATCAAACTCCTGTGGTGGGTTAGCTTTGTACGAGTTTTTTTGGGGGTGTAGTTTTATGAAGGAGTTTACCTAGCCACACTTCTCCGTAGGAATCGAAACTGGACTTCTATCAGAGCAACCATCAGACCCACCAATACCCTACACCCCACCCCAAAATATGCTGTGTATTATGAAACCAATGGATAAAATATGCTGTGTTTTATGAAACAAACTATCTAGTTGTTCTTCTGGTTTTGGAAGAATTGGTCGTTTTACTAATATTTGGTACAGAAATTGAAAGCATTACAGATATAACAGAACCAACCAAATCTGCAACTTGGCACGTAAAGATTTTGCACCAATTCCAACGCTGAGATTTTGCAGCGTGGTCCCTCTTTTAGGGACGGAAATAACACATAGAATCATTTTAGAATTCAACGCTTCTGAAACAGATGTGGAGAGGATCTGATCCAGTAACGCAGATAATGGTGATGGGACGACAAAACCAATAGAATCCGAATCTCGGGTTGGGTTCGTTTTCCGAGAACGGCGCCGGTCAGAATAAACAGGCCGTTTTGTCTCTGGAAACAGTGTATGATCACGGGTCCTACGGCTACCTCGCTTTGAGAGGGACCTTCCATTCAGCGATCTAGATTTTGGAATCTTGAGGTGTCTCGTGGCTTGTGGCTTGAGGTGTCTTGTGGCTTGTGGCTTGAGCCTGCAAGGTATGAAGCAAATGTATGTAAAATATTATTTTTGTTTGATGAAAAATAAAGTCTCATAAAGGGAGAAGAATAGTGTTGCTTTGGACTAACATTTCTATATTTGATGTTGGCTTTTCTTCTTGAGTTGGTTTTGTCTCTTTTTGTGGCAGTATTTTATTCTCATTGAATGTTTTTGCCATTTTGCAGTATCGATGAGTGACGTTCACAATGGGGTGATCTTCCTTAGGGTTGGTAATGATGGGGTGCTTATGGAGGTTGTTCTCTGGATTTCGAGAAGATGCTTCATCAAACACCTCGGTGGGTGACAAGACTTATTTCTAGTTGTGTTCCTACTCCCTTGGGAAGTTATATCTCTTGGGGAGGTTCCTCTTGGTTTTGATAGAGATAAGGGTTTGTCTTCATCTTCTTTGGCAGGCTTTCTTAGAGACGTTGTTGTAGGTGCATCTGACAAGCAGGTGCATCTGACAAGCATGTGCTTGTGGATAAGGAGCAAACTATTGAGGAGTTCTATGCCTCTCAGGTATCCTCTCCGACTCCTTTTGTAAAGACAAGAAATGTGTTAAGAGAAAAGCTTCTCATGTAAGCTTAGCTCTTGGCCAAGATGTGAAAATGTATGAGGTTTTCTCGCTTTCAGAGACTACAATGGTGGATCATTTTTAGGGACGAAGTATGTCTTTGACTACCTTCAAGAAATGGATGCATGAGCATTGGGTAGGCATTCTAGGCTATTCTCCCCATTGTTTCTCCTTAGCGAAGGAATGGTTGGGAACTATTATGAGATGATCCTTAGAGAATCTTAAGATGATGTTGGAAGGTATATGGATGTGGGATAAGGTCTCTATCAAGTTGACGAGGTGGATGCCCTCTTTTGATGCTCGATGAGAAAAACTTCATAAGAACCCTACCTGGGTTAAGTTGTTGAGGCTTCTGGCGGAGTTATGGACTGGAGACATTTTTAGCTTAATTGGCTCAGTTTTAGGGGATTCCCTCTTGGTGGATTACAGTTTCTTGGAGACTAGTGTACTGTCTGTTGCAAAAATCCTTGTAGAAATTGCTTTACGGGATGGTCTACCAGATAAAATGGATATTACCAAAGGTAGTTTCTCCCATTCTCAATAGTTGGACTACATATGCATCCCCTTTTATTGCAACAGATGGCATGCATATGGTCATCTAGTTCATGAATGTTGCCTTCCGTTTACTAATTCTTATTGGAGGAAGAAGAATGCTAGTGGAGGCTCGTCAGTTGGTTTGGCAGGGGTGGTCTCGTCTCCTTTGGATGGGGTATGAGTGAATCTATTGGTTGATAATAGTTCAATGGATGGTCCAAGATTCGAAGGGAGTAATGATTTTGGTGCTCAAGCAAAGAAGTTGGCTACTTCTGTTTCATCCTTAAATCCTAAGGATGTTTAGTATTTCAATTTTTTAGCTGCTATGAATGCTTCGGAGTAGATGTTACCATTTGTTTTGTCCATTTCTCCCTCGGGTAAGCTTTTAGCCTTTGGTCCTATAGTTAATAGGTCTAAGGTTCCAGTGTTTCATCCTTTGGTAGGAAATGTATCTGAAGAAATTGTTTCGAAGCACTTTTTTAGTTGTTTGGATTCTGTTGGCTCTTTTTATTCTGGCCTTTCGGAGTCGAGGTCTCTTGGGGTTTCCTATGTACGGGGGATGGCATTAGGGAAATTGTCTCTGCCATCTCCTCTTTTCAGAATAATTTTTCCTTGAGATGGTCTTATCAGTGTATTACCTCGGAAGTCTAAGAGTCTATTACATTTTGTGAGCCCTATATCTAGTCCTAAGCTTGGACTTCCCTTCCCTTCTGGAGAGATTGTTTGTTTTGGTAGGGACAACCCTTCTCCCTAGCTTCCTAGCTTGATTAGTCCTTTTATTGGTTTTGGTCATGTGGGTTCACTTTTATCTCTCTTGGCGTAGAATGGTACTACTGGCTTAGATCCTTATGGTCGAGGGGTGGAGGGTCCTTTTTCTATCCCCAACTCTTCTCTCCCCGATTTGGTAGCATTTTATGATTTGTCTCCGTCCTCCCTGACTATTTTTTTTTATCTAGAATGGGGGTTAATTTGTCACCATCCTTGGCCGGGGCTGTAGGGATGGAGCTTGGTGGTTTGGATCCATCGTCTTTTTCTGTGATCTCGAGGTCCTATGAAGATTGTGAAGAAGTTCAAGTAAGGGAGGGTCCCTTGAATGTTTATGTGACATTGTCTACTTTTAGCTCAAAGCGGGTGGTATTAAAGGCTATTTATTCTCATGGGGAGTTTTCTCAAGATTTGTTTGTTACCCCACAGGTGAAGACCCAATATGAGAAGGGTCCCTGTGATGAAGGATGTGACTTGACCACTGGTTTAAAATCTTCATATTACCATCTCATACCTAGGACCTCCTCCAAGATATGTTTCGACTTTGGGGCAGGGAGGCAGGGGGGGGATCTATACCAGGATGCATCAAATGGTTCTTCTAGACTTCAAGGAAGAAAGTCCATTATGGCCTCTACTAGGGTTCATAATACCTTGGATGTGAGGGAAGGAAGGAAAAAGACTCTGAAAGGGACACTTAGAGCGTGTTCTCCCTACGTCAAAGTTACTTAATGTTAATAATGCCCTTCAATTGTAGAGGTTTAGGGAACCCCTCCAATAATCTTTCCATCAAGAGACTGACTTCTCTTCATCATCCCGATGTGCTTCTTTTACAAGAAACTATTTTTACGAGAGATGTTATTTTGGTTGAACTGAGGTCTCTTTTACTTGGTTGGAATTTCATGGTCTTGATGCCATCGATAGATATGGGGGTATTATTTCTGGGTGGATTACCAAATCTTATCTCTTTACTAATAGTTGGGCAGCTTTTTAGGTTTTGGGTTAGTGCTTCTCCAGAGAATATGGCTAGGATTTCACTCTTTTAAACATCTATGGTCCTCACATTCATTAAATGGCATATTGGGAGAATATTTTCAGCTTTGGTCTTCATAAAGTGGAAAGATTTGTACTAAGCAGGGATTTAAAGTTCTCCATGGGAAAAGCTGAGACTTGGGGATGCAATGTCCATAAGGATCCTCTCTTACTTCATCAAGAATCTTGAGTAGGTTTCCCTTTTTTATCTTCCTTCGAACACTATCAGACCTACTTGGAGAAATATGCACACTGGTGATAATAGAATTTCCAAAAGGCTGGATCGTTTCCTTGTCAATGAAGGGTTTCTCCATTTGACTCCCATAATTAAGCAATGGGTGGGTGATGGAGGGGATTCATACCATTTACCCATTTTTGGGAAGTAAAAATGGATAGGGATAAACCATCCAATCCCTTTAAGTTCATTGCAACCTGGATGGAAGATGAGGAGTATCTTCAAATGGTTAAAAATATGTGGTGTCCATATGATGTGAATAGTATCTTATCTGTTGTTATACAGTTTCATAATAATATCAAAAGGTTAAAAGCTTTTATTGTTCCTTGTTGCGTGGAAAAAAGCAGGAATTAGGGAGTTGAGATTGGCAGGATTGAAGCCCAGTTGATTGCTTATCATCTGGATAACCTAGATGGTTTCTCAACCATAGATTAGAAAATATATATTGTGGAGCTGGAGGCTAAGATGAGGAAAATTTTATATGAGGAAGAAGCAACTATGAGGCTCAAAAGAAGAGCCATTTGTCTCCAAAAAGGTGATGAAAACTCTAAATTTTTCCACAATTTTCTCCGGCACAAGAATAATATTAATTCTTTGTGGTAGATTGAAGAGGAAGAAGGAAGGAAGGTGGCTAGTTTTAGTAATCTAGCTAGAGTGGGTGTTAATGATTTTAGTAACATGTTCAAGGAAGAGCCTCGGGCTCATGTAGCCCCCATGTTAAGTCTTATTTCACACTATCCATCATTTTTCAATCAAGAGCATAATCTATATCTCAAGGAGGAGGTGACTCTAGAGGAATTAAAAGAAGTAGTTCACTCTTTGGAGAAGGATAAAATCTCGGGACTGGATGGATGGCTAGTGGAATTCTTCTTATTAGGATTTATGGAGCTTTTTGAAAAGGTTCTTCTGGCTACTATTGGAGAATCTAGTATCAAGGGCATAGTTTGGGTTGTTTTTAATACCACTTTCATCACTCTTATACCCAAGCATGACAGAGTGATTAAAATAGAGGACTTTAAGCCTATATCTTTGTGCAATTACATTTATAAATTGATTGCCAAGATCATATATAGAATAATTAGTGGCATATGCTCTAAATTAGTCTCACAAGAACAATTTTCCTTCTTAGAGGGTCGACAGATTCATGATGCTATAGGGATAGCACAGGAAGTATTACACTCAGCTAAAATTGAAAGGCTTATGGATGCTATCTTTAAACTTTATATTTCAAAGGCCTATGATCGGGTGAATTAGACCTTCCTTCGATTGGTCCTACTTCAGGTGGATTTTGATCTTCCTTTTTTATTTGGATCCTTTCTTGTGTACAAACTGTATCCTTTGCAGTTTTCATCAATGGATCGACTACACCCTTTTTTAGGCCTAGAAAAGGCTTGAGACAAGGGCGTCCACTAGCTCCTCTACTTTTCTTACTTATTGTGAAAGGCCTTAGCTAAGCTACCCAACATGAAAAGAATAGTGGGAATCTTAAGGGGATTAGGATTGGTAGTATTTTTTTCATCACCCATCTGCTTTTTGTAGATGATATTATGCTCTTTTCTGATGGTACAAGGAGGGAAATAGTTAAGTTTAAAGATATTATGACCCTTTTTTCTTAAACTATAGGGATGGTATGCAATTTAGGGACGTCTATTGTTTCTTTTATTAATATGGACCATGAGATGTCAGATTGGATTGCATCTCGATTTGAATTTTTGCTTACAGACTTATCACAAGGTCTCGAGTATTTGGGATTCGTCATCAAGGATAATGATTATCTATGAAGGGATTAGGTATGGCTTCTTGGTAAAATAGAGAAGAAGCTTCATCTCTAGTGTAATTATTGGTTTTCATGGGTGGCAAGTTAATTCTGATGAAGTCTATTCTGGAAGCTATCCTAGTTTATTGGGTTTCTTGGGATTTGGTCCTCTCAGGTATTTTGGAATGTATTATAAAGCTATGTTTCATTTTTTTATGGAGAGCGAAGGATGAGGAGAAGTCCTTCCCATTGATTTCTTGGAAAAAATTATCTCTACCTAAAGAATTAGGTGGTTGGGGGTTGAAGCATCACATATTTTTCTCCAGATGTTTAGGATCCAAAGGAATATGGAGAGTCCTCAAGGGAGAGGGACTATGGGTCAGAGTTGTTTATCATAAATATATTTTTCCCCTCTCATGGAAGAATGGTTTAGAACAAGAGAGAAGTCCATCAGAGATATTTCCATCATGTGGAAGTCTTTGTTATTGGCCTTTGAGGTTATTGGTGATTGGCTTGCATGCGATGTTGGTGATGGAAGAAGAGTTAGGATAGGTCAAGGTCCTTGGATTGGGAGCTCTGATTCTTTTAGTCTTCCTATTTTGATGGTTGAATCCTTAGTGGAAAGAGGTTATCTTTTCTTGAGTCAGGTTTAGGACTTTCAAAATTCTACCCCCCAAAGACAAGATTGGTTGTTAGATGAGAACTTGGGAATTGATGCAGAAGAAGGGATGATATGGGAAGGTTATATCAAAGCTATTCATGAGAGATATCCATCTGGGGGTTCATGAGGACAATCTGTTATGGTCTAGGAATGTTTCTGGTGGTCATTATTTGCCCAATTTGGGATATAGAGTTATTAGGGAAGAGAAGGATATACCTGAGCCTGATTGGTGGAACCAAGTGATATGGATGTTCCAGTGTCCTTTGAAGACAAAATTATTCATGTGGATGTCTCTCTTAGGTACTGTACATGCATGGGATATTTTGGTTAAAATGTTTGGAAGTGGCCCGAGTAGATGCCCACTCTACAAACTAGATAGTGAATCCATTAATTGTGTTTTTATTTTATGTCCATACATTTCCAATATGTGGAATTATGCTTTCATATTAAAGGTATTCACTTCACTTGGGATGGTATTGGGTTAAAAGAAGCTCTACATGCTTGGATGAATAATGGATATTTTTTTGAATTTCTAGCTCTTCCAGCTCTCATAATATAGGGGGCATGGATGGAAAGGAACAAGATAATATTCCAGGAAATCTTCATCCCACCACAGCTTTATGCTAAGAAGAGTTTGTCTATCCTTGATCACTTTACACGGAGTAGAGGTCCCCAAAATAGAGGAGAATTGAGGTGGAAGTTATTGACAAATACAAATGTTGGGCTTATTTCGACAATGCATCACAAGGCACACCAAGAATGGAAGGTGCAGGAGATTTATTATATTTATCTGATTATCATTGGTATAAGTTCTCTGCTGGTCTAGGGATAGACACTGACAATATAGCTCTAAGATTGTGGAAATTAAGTTATTGCTATTTCTAGCTCTATCTAAAGGTGTCCATCATCTTCAAGTTTATGGGGATTCATAGTTAGTCATTGAATGGTGTTGGCCAGAAAAACTGCCCTTGGCCAACTTACAGAAAAACAACCCACGCCGAGGGCTTAATGCAACCCTATGTATGTTTGAGATAACTGTTTCTCACAAGATCAAGGCCCTGCTGCCTTTAAGATTTGCTCTCCGAGTGAAGAGTCTCCTGAGGATATGTGAGTATCAGGTTTCCTAACCTAACTGCTAATTGACAAAAGAAACTAAAACTAATGACTAAATAAATCTAAGGGCTAACTTATCCCAGAAGGAAAATATTTAGTAGCTCCTAAATTTACAATATGATACCCTAATGTCTATGTCCTATCTTGGCTAGGAGCATGGGTAATGTTATGATTTAAAGTCTGAAACAAGAAGATCACAGTTAACACTTTAATAAGGCAGAAAAATACCCAAACATTAAAATGAACTGTTACCTTTCATACAAAAGATAAAAATCCCCTGTAGAATGATTATGAATATAAATCAAACTAAAAAACCAATAATGTTAATCTATTATGTAATTCTGGAAATATGGCAATATATATAATCACAACTTGGCTTGTACATAAGACACAACATACATACAAACTAGAAGTAATAGAATACTAATTTATACGAAACCGGAAATAATAAGAAACAGTCTGTCACTTTCAACTTCCAATAAATTACTCATATACCAGAATTAACACATTAATTCAAATCCATAAAATGATAACTCAACATATAATAACACAGTATATATATGCAAGTAAAATATAGACAAAAGAGAATAAACCAGAAGGTAGATACAACATAGATAACATAGATGTCAAAGACTTGATCAGAGCCTTCAAGCTTTCTGCAATAACTCTACTCTCCAGAATAAATTCAAAGAAGACTTCAAATTAAAGCAGAATATATTAAAATACTGTTTGAAAATATTTCTCTTAGTTGCCCAGAATTCGAACCCATATACAATGTCTTAAACTTCCTTATATAATCACCCTAGAGCATCTAACATTCATTACTTTATCCAAAGTGTGACTACGTGGATCATCCTCAAGATATCCAACAGAAACTAGTACAAATTGATATCAATCCTCCCTCGAATTAGGCCATAGTTGAGTCAAGTTCATAATAAGGGAACATGGAGAGACAATCAACTTACTGGACAAATCCAGCATCACGCTTTCTAGAAGAAGATGATTGTTAGATCCCATTAGTTTAGAACTGCATCTGCCCAAAAATAGAAACAACAACCAGCTAGCACGCCAATCGTTCCACTTGTATAGCATCGAGCAACATATAAGCTTTGATAGACACGTTCCAAAACCGAAGGCAACATAATTATACTCCAAAATGACACCTGTATCATTCGAAATAAAATTAATAAAAAAGTGATAATGATAAAAATAAATAATAAATAGGATGCCTGCAGAATCTTTGATTCTGCAGGTATCCTTATATAAACACTTTTTATTAAAAGACAGGAGCCAAAATGTGACTGATTTACCTGTATTTTCCAGTTCTTTACAATCCCTGTAAGTTGAAAAAATTTAATTATCAAACAAAAATGTGATTTTCCTTCTAAGAGCATCAGGGTTTTGGGGATGATTCAACGGAAACTTGAACCGAGATAATCCTCCAGGCTTCGTTTAGTTTAGCTTTAAATTTCACGGCCCTTGCATTTGCAATCTTGCTCTATTTAACCAGTTTATGGTTCTTCAACAAAAGGTCTTTTCCATAAGATTTATACCTGCTTTTCTTGTCCTTCAAGCAATTCCATTTATCGACCCAAACCACCAGTTCACTTTTTAGATTAGCAGTTTATCCTAGAGTGGAGGAATAAATCAACTGGATCTCTTTAAGATCACTCTCCGATGACAATATCACCTGAGCTTGGGGTGTTGGAACAAGCCCTTCTGCTACTTTCACACTCGGCTCATCGACCTTTTCTCCCACTCTACTTGGCTTTTGATCAACTTCCTGGTCTATGTGGGGAAGGGGATTTGATTGTGGGAAACCCTATCCCGTGTCTCAGAGGTGTAATCGTACATGAAATTAGGGTCAATTGGGTCCATGACAATGTCATTTTGCTGAGACTCCGATGAGTCACCCAACTCAACAATAGGGGCATACCCTTCAAATAAATTCCTCTCTTCAAGGAGAGCTACAGTCATGCTACGCGTGGTTCGGCGAGTTGCTCTATTGCTCATAACCTTGCTCGTTTCTTCTTCATCTCATGCTTGACTACAAGTCTGTTATGGGAAAAAGGGATCTTCAACAAGGATACTATCGACGAGCAGAGGTTCATATATTTCCACTTGGGAGTTTTCATATGCCGCCTCGGGGTTTGACTCATTTTCTATTTTAGGTTTACTCTCACCCACAATTTGAGCAGAGCTCGTTCCTTCACCTTTGCAACTGGTTTCAAGGTCCGGTCTTTGGAAAACAAACCCACTATGCTTACGTCGGGTCCTTGGACTGTGTTGAGGCCATTCATCATTTACGCCATACCCGTTCCTCTGTAGAAACAAATCCCAGCTATCACCCAGTTCACTCATCCTATGTGAAATCAGGATTTTAATTAATCCGTGGTGAAATAGGTTGCGGTCCTTATCGACTATATTGGACTGAAAGGCACAAGCCATTTTCTGCAGATTATTGATGAAGTAATACGACATGTTTATAGGGCGACCCTCAAATATAGACAATAACCTAAGATGATAAAAGTGGGTCTGGGATATACGACCTTCGCAAGTAACATACCTGATGATCAACCCAAGCAACGATCGCCACTTCTTCTTTAACATTCGCGAGGGGAAACCAAACTTAGAATCTATATGTTGATTAGTTTTGATCAAAAAACCCTTCCATTCTTGGCTCTGCATATGCTTTCCTTTAAACCATCATTCTCCTGTCAATGGAAACCCTATCACCTGAGAGACAACCTCCTATGTTATTTGTATTTCAACATCCCCAATTCATGCTAACGAACCATCAAATGAGGCAGCAAAATCCCGGGAAACAACCATGTTGAAACTTGAAAACTTCTGCAGAAACCATAGACAACCTACTTTCTTCACCGACTCTTCACATTCTGGGAAAGCATCCAAATACTCATCCCCAATGAGCTCAAATCGCGAGACAGGATCCATGAGAACAATCTTACATGATACAGGGAAATTCAGAATCTCAATCGACAGGCGAAATAGACTTACCATCAGACCTTGCAGACTTACCAAAATCGTAACCGACATCATTGTTATCTTAGTACAGCAAGCACTCACGCATGTGTGAGGGATGTAAGGTAATGATGCCCTAAATATAATTACCCATTCAAACCTTACCTTCTCGTTGTCTATTAAGCCAAGCTCGGAACCAACATACCATAACTTGAGAAATGATTTAATCGACATGATCAAACAACTAGGTTTAACCTTACCCCGAAATGCTAATGAAAAAAATTCATAATTACATAAATATTTCCCATTGCAAATGATTAATGAAACAATACAAATGAGGGTAAGTAAATGATAATCATGAAATCATTAATCAAGATGTAGTGAGTTCTTATCATAAACATTACCATGCTCAAATCATTTCTTTAGGTAAGTCGATTCTTTGAGATTAAAATAGATAGGTCAAAATAACAATATGCCATGCAAGGTATTATCCATAAATTTTAAACAAGAATAATGAGTGTAATATTTTCTCATAGCCTCATTTTATATCATTGATTCAACTTAAAATTTTTAGGAACTGCAAAATTCCATAGTTATGGTCTGCTTAATGATCAATTAGAAATAGGAAGTGAAATGAAGAAGGTCAAACCAATTGGGCCCCAACAACAAAATTTCAGTCCTCATGTCGTAATCAAAATTCGTACCCTTATTGGGAGTACCTTCAGCATCAAAGATTCTGAAGGCACTCCTTGTCACGTCCCCTCCCGTCGATCCATTGCAAGGGAGAGAACATGACCAAACTTACCGGGCTTATTTGACTATCTCAGCCCATTCATTAAGCCATCAATTTCATAAATAAATTAAACTTCATGTGTGCAAATTCAAACTAAAGCAAACACAGCGGAATTAAACATAATATCACACACACAAACTGGAATGCATCAGCATATCTATCCCAAGCAAATCATGAATCTAATGCAGAGGATCAATCCCCTTCTTCATGCTATGCACAGGATTCATATCAACCATACTAAAACGTGCATTCAACATACAATTAACAGTGATTAATTAATACATTGCAGAACATAGAATTAACACAACTCAATTATAAACACAGCAGAATAACCATAATAACATACACGCAGAAGGAGATGCATCAACCTATTTCTTCCATGCAGAATAATGAAACAATCACATAATAATCAATCCCATTCTCATGCTATGCATAGGCATCATGCCAACTAACTTAAGATAATCATTTTGTCCAAGTAGCATGAGTAATTTAAACATACAGGACAAAACACAGGATGATCATACTTTAAGCACATAGAACACTTATCTTTATGATGAAGCTGTCCAAACAACTGGTTGTGGAAGAGAAACGTTCCACCCAACCATAGGTCTTTGTCCAGCCTGTATTCTTTCAGCCGAGAGACCACCCTCGAGCTGGGTTGTGTATCCACTAAGGAGGAACTAGATGGGCTCACTCACAACCATGGTTTCACTCCAACAGTCATACTAAGCCAGCACACAGTTGGGTTTATCAAGTATGCAATAAGTAAAGGAGGAGGATGCTAATCCAGTGAGCTCAACCACAAAACTACAAACATCTAAGGCTAAATTCAAGCAATCCAATCCTCTGTTCAAACATTCACACTTGGATTTCTCACAATTTTGTCAACAAATAACTCAATCCCGTCACTGGGTTTCTGGGCTATGAAAATTGGGTTTTCCAATGGATTTCGGGGTATCTAATACTCTCAATTTCGCCCCAAGGTTCATATCTATGGATTCCCCATTGGATTTCACTGTCAAATACCAATTTTGGGCGTTTATGGCTCTTTCAAATGTGGATTCTTGCAAAGTTGCGATTTCTGGTTTTTCTCACTGTTGGGCATTCATAATGGATGAAAACTGAAGCTGGGATGTTCAACAACGAAATGGGAATGAGAAAGAACCAATTCCCATGAGGTAGAGTGACTTGTGGGACAAGAAAAATAGATCCCATACCTGCCATACGAATTTATGGGCTGCCCATGCTCCATTGAAGCCATGGACTGATTTCTCAACAACTTTCTTACAACTGAATTAAATGTCAGCAAGGTAGGTCAAATGGGTTCTCAAGATGACATTTGGCAACTTATGGATCAATCCCACAACCCCCTCACCACTCCCTAGGGGATACACATGGTCCCTTCTCATTAGTTGCTTCCATAGCCAGTTTTGGTATTTTATTGCATGATGTTTATTTACATCGTTTTACAATGTTCCATGGCTAAATAACACATGGGTGCCTTTTAAATAAAATTCGAGCATCCACTAGCGGGGCCTTGTCCTTGAGCTCCACGCTAGGAAAACATACATCACATGTATACAATATTTACATTAAAAACTAATATATCCTAAGGGTCAAAATGAGGTATTACAATCCCCTCTCCCTTAGAATAACACCATCCTCGGTGTTCCAATACTTAGGAATACATATACAATTTACACGTCCAAATTTTTTAAAAATTTTGCAGATCTGCCTTGCATTCTATCCTTTACTTTGAACTTTCAGGACCAAGTCCTTAGGCTTCCACAAACTGCTCCTGTTGGTTCTGACCTTCCAGCTCATCCACAAGTCTGAAATTTTTATGACTGCTACCCTCTTGTTGTTCCTTTGTTGGGCAGTTGCGACGACAATGATTTCCTCCACATTTCCAACATTTTAGTGGTTGCTTTTCATGCTCAATTTCTTTTGAGTCTTCATGCCTGGAACGTTTCTTAATAGACCGATTGGATGAATGCTTCTTCATTAACCCAATGTATCCTCTACTGCTAATTGCTTCCAGAATGCTTTTTACCTCCCTTTGCAGACAACTAGAGGCCTGCAAAACCTTGTGGTTCAACTCATTCTGCTTCTTCTGTATCTTGAGCATTTCTCCAAGGTTTTCTTGCGTCTTGGAAATTGTTTGAAGAATACTTTCAACCAATTCCAACAGCCTATTGTCTGTTGCCATGGTCACTGTGCGCAGCTGGCCCTCACTTTGCTTACAAGCAACACTTGCTTGCAACAATTGCCACAAATTAGTTTCACTTTCCCACCTGTGAAATTCATCATTATAATTTATGTTAGGCCAAGCATAATATAAACATTAAAATCAGTCAATTAATTTCTAATTGACATGTGTAGTCCATGCTTTATCCATGAGACTTTCATACTTCTCATGCTTTCCCAACAGGCACATGAGCTCATTCATGTTCATTCTTTCATAGGGAATTAACTACTTCAGCATTCACAATTTATTTCAAGCAAATAAACACACTCTACTTTCAGCCATACATGCATTCATCAATTTTATGTTTTTATAAATGCATCAATAAAAAGGAAAGAGAAAAAAGTAAGAGTTTTCTCCTCTTCGTCTTGTTCCATTCTGGAACCCACGCCACCACTGTGGTTTTCATGCTCCTAGTCTCTTTCACTTCAACGTGAATGCTTGACCTATCCTTCTTGGCTATGACACTTAGTGTCTATGGTCTATCTCGGATCTCTCAACTGTGGAACCTTTCCACATGGTGATCCACAACACCTTTGGCTGTTAGGACCCCCACAAGCTCACTAGCACCATCATTCATTTGTGCGCAAGATGATCTTTTTAGGACACTCACATGTCCACATGCATCCTTAAGATGCTTTCATAGTCCTTGCTTCCAACAATACCTACACTCAAACATCGAATTAATTCAAGTGTTTAGTTTATTTTCATAGGTTTTATCTCTAAACAAGAGTTTGGGAAATCATAACCAAATCATGTACACATGTATATTCATATTAAATAAGCAAGAAGTTGCAAGATAACCAAATACTTATCTACATTGGATGTCTTCACTTTATTCCACAGGATCCTGCTTTGCTTTGCAAGCCTTGGGATCACCTATGAAATTGGATGTTTGGCTAGCACACAGGCTGCTCCTGCTCCACAACATCAAATAATCTTGGATGTTTAGCCAACACGCAGGCTGCTCCAAAACATCAAATAATCTTGGATGTTCGACCAACACGCAGGCTGCTCCACAACATCAAATAGTTAATGCTCAACCAGTCACTCTCTAGATTTACCAAGCAATTTATAGTTCTTTCAGGGTCCTTGCTTCCTGTATTATGTATTTCCAACCAAGAAACGACAGTGTATCAGCTTAGCTGTTAGAAGACATATACTTGAAATATTCATTATTCCAAACAAGAAAGAAATGAAAATGAATACTTATCTGTATTGTGCATTTCCTCTCTGGTCCATAGGGTCCTGCTTTGCTTTGCAAGCCTTGGGATCGCCTATGAACTTGTATGCATGACTAGCACGCAGGATTCTCCACAACATCAAATAATTTTGGATGTTTGGCCAGCACGCAGGCTGCTCCAAAACATCAAATAGTTAATTCCCAACCAGTACACCTTCACGCCGACTGGATTTACCAAGCATTTGTGGTGCCCAACTAGTCCCATACCTGGTTGGCCCTCTCCATTGCCGAGCCAGCACATCCGTCTGGGTCATCGTCCAGTGGAAGGAAACTGCGCCACCGACCATTATAGCTCAAGGCTCTACTACTCCGCCTTAAGCTTGCATCAGCCTTTCACATGTGTCGCAACCCCTCATGCGCATAACAATTCTTCACCCACACAAGGATGGCACTCCTTCTCTTGTGCAAACCAGCGGTTCCCTTTAGGAACTCTTTATGTGACTTTCTTAATTGCAGGCTATCATGGCCCCATGATACCCACTCATAATACACAAAGGTTAGCATTGCTCATACAGTCCTTTTGAGTACCATTTTCTTCACTTTTCCCTTTAATGTGCAACACCAATTTGCATATGTATAAGATGACAACAAAAGATGAGTAAGCAAGCTCATCAGTATTGCTGCTCTAAAATTGTAAACATATTTCATAACATTCACTATCCAACATTGAAACACCACGAATGCGTCCATTCCCTTAGGGTGTAGTCAATATTGGCATCCCTAACATAACTCAGCACTAGAAAGGTGTGCACTCCTCACTGATGTGAACTATGTAGGTCCTAATCATACTTCAAGCAATTTGAATAATATAAACAAATGGAATATGCTCTGCATAGTAATTCTGACAATTAGAGATGCCCATATACATATATATATATAGATATATATCAGTTTGGGTTTACAGAACACTTATCTATTTTGCATATGTATTTTCTCTTCACTAATGAGGAATGAGGGCTCCTTCTCTGAGTTGACAGTCCCTCGATTTTCCATCCCAACTCCTTTTATATTCCATAACCCTCATATGTCCTCCTGACATAGTATTCACCATCTCACTCATGTTGTTCACCAATCATGCAGTGCAGATGAGACATTAATAATGTCTAATGGCGTTTCACCCGAAACCCATTTCCAAATCATGGAATCCCTTCCCATGAAGTTTGGCTTCTGTAGGCCCTCTCTCTTGATCTTACTGCAATGTGTCTTCCTGGCACACTTATTAAATAGCCAAACAGTCAGCAACATTTAACATTAAAATTCAAACCTGATTGTTTCATAGCCAATCAATGGCACTAATAATTAAATTCAATATGAATTTACAATTCTGTCTCCTACAGAAATTGATTTGTTTCAACCATAAGGTCAGCCTCATATTTTTTGGCTCCTGTAAGTGACACCACTCTTCACATGATGGTCTTACGGCCATTTCCATACATGAGCATCCACTTACAACGTGTCCTCCTGACACATTTTATATAAGCCAAATAGTCATTAGTCATTTATTAGCAAAATTCCAATTCTGAGATTTACAAATCTGAATTGACAAATTTGTTCTGCACATAAACTATTTCACATCTATGAGATCCTTATCATGAGGTTTGGCTCTTTCACATGGTAGATTCCAGCCTTCATCGTGGTCTTACCCTCATTGCCATGCCTTGAACAATCTACCTGTAATCAAAAACTTCAACCAGCCAAACACTTGTAAGTCTCCATGCATATAATATTTCATTGTTGTAACAGTCACTGAAGCATTTTCAGAATTATAACATTCCATAATTCAAACACTTCGAGCTGTTAACATATCATTATCACCAAAACCCATCTACTTCACGTGCATCATTATCATACTAAAATTGCAAGGTACAGTCACATCATTCATGCAATTTAAATGAAACTTTTAGATACTCATAATTTCTCAGTCCTATGATTTATACAACTCTGCCCTTCCACAAAGTATTCCGATAGCCCATCGATCATGATTGCCCTCTTCATGCACTTACTACTCTGTATTCATAGCAGCTCATGAAATGATCTCATAATTTTAGACAATTCATCATTTCATCTATTATCTAATTGCAATGAATCATACACATCACAACCATGCATTCGCACAATGCATCACAACATGTGCATCCACACACATGCATGCACATCTACAATGTTTACACAAGATTTATAAAATTTCTTAATGCATATTCACTCAATGCTACCTTGCATTGGTTCATGAATATTATGCATTCAAACATATTATGGCTGAAACATGACCACCTCATATAGCATGCATTACCATAATCAGGACCACCAATCCTCACTTGCTTTGATTATTAAGCTCATAACCAACATACAAATGGCATGATATATTTTATATGAATGCAATCTAAATTTCTAAACAGTCACATGGTATGAGGCCTCTTTCCTTCACCACTCCATGCTCCACCACACTATGGTAGTATGGCATTCACATGAATGCATTTCAACTCTAAATGCATACCATTTTATGATTATTAAATATGTTTCAAGGGATTCTTACCCAATCCTCTTTCAACACTTATGCAATTATCATAAGTAAACCATTACCTGCATGGCTTCCATTTACACCTTTGATGTTACCTGATCCATTGGTCTCTTGCAGAGGATTACATAATTCTTCCACCAACCTTTTGATCATGGATTTGCTGCCCTAACCTTTTCTTCATAAGGTTGTTGGCCTCATGCAACAACATCATCAACATCTTTAGCCATGCTTCTGTTGTCTTTGGTCCTACAACCAAAACCAACACCAATAGTGATTATCAACCACAATATTTACCATCAGTGGTTCATTGCATATGTAGAAGCTCACTACTTTTACTAATATGTAATATCATATATGTGCACAAAAATATGCTCATGCACTGTGCAATGTTTATTAATATGCCAACCAATGCATATTCATGCCACTCATCTAATCTCTTGCATTTTCAGAATTTCCATGCCATAATTTTATGTACATAAAGCTTATAAAATATAAATACATTTAGCAAGACAGGGGTTAAGGAATTCTCCCTTTTCAATCACTCATATTTGCATGATATTCCTCTTCCACATCATAGCTGATTTGATTTCATGGTCTCTGCTACTTCTAGGCATGCAATTCTAGAAATTGCCCATATCGACAACAATTTGTCAGAATAACCACTGGCACTTTTCTTCTCTACAAATCTATGGTGTATCACATCCTCATTCAAATTCTGGTGATGAAACACTATTCTCTACTGGATAAGCTTTCCAATGCCTATCCACATGCTCCATTCCGACTTCGGGTGTGGAAGTTACATTACTTCAAAAATGACAATTTTTACCAAAAATTCTGCACTTTTACACAGTTGCAAAATATCCTGAATTGCCAACTTCATCCACCTGTACAAGTAAATCTAGGAAGATTCAGGAGAACTTTTCTATCGGGTGAAGTTATTCCATATAACGAGGAATACTCAGCAACTTGCGGATCTCTGTTCCGATGCACCATTCATTTTTTATGAATTTTTGGGTTTGACTACTTTTCCTTTTTAACTCCCTTTGCAACCTGTACAACTCTTGTGCAACCTGTGCACAACCTATGCACATCTTGTGCACGAACTGTGTGCCACCGGTGAAACTTGTGCGCAACCTGTGCACCACTTGCGCAACCTGTGCGCCACCTACGCAACCTGTGCGTAACTTGTGCGCAACCTGTGCACAACCTGTGCGCCACCTACGCAACCTGTGCACAACCTGTGCGCAACCTGTGCGCAACCTGTGTGCCACCTGCGCAACCTGTGCACAACATGTGCTCCACCTGCGGAACCTGTGCGCAACTTGTGCACAACCTGTGTGCCACCTGCACAACCTGTGCGCAACCTGTGCACAACCTGTGCGCCACCTGCGCAACCTATGCGCTTGCGGGGCTCATATCTCCCTCGTCCCTTAACCAAATAAGGAAAGTCTTGTACCGTTGGAAAGCTCTTGGAGATATCTATGCAATGGTGTGATCCTATGCCACATCAAAGAACTCTGATCTTGCCATTTTTCCATATCAAAATGACACCCAAACTTCACCAATACCACGTTAGAACATTCTGCTATCCGCCTGCAAACTCAGAGTTTGGCCCAAGCAGCCCCAGTGCTACAAAATGGGCTCTGATACCAATCTATCACGTCCCCTCCATTTGATCCGTTGCAAGGGAGAGAACATGACCAAACTTATCGGGCTTATTTGACTATCTCAGCTCATTCAGTAAGCCATCAATTTCATAAATAAATTAAACTTCATGTGTGCAGATTCAAACTAAAGCAAACACAACGGAATTAAACATAATATCACACACACAAACTGGAATGCATCAGCATATCTATCCCAAGAAAATCATGAATCTAATGCAGAGGATCAATCCCCTTCTTCATGCTATGCGCAGGCTTCATATCAACCATACTAAGACGTGCATTCAACATACAATTAACAGTCATTAATTAAGACATTGCGGAACATAGAATTAACACAACTCAATTAATAAACACAGCGGAATAACCATAATAACATACACGCAGAAGGAGATGCATTAGCCTATTTATTCCAAGCAGAATAATGAAACAATCACATAATAATCAATACCATTCTCATGCTATGCAAAGGCATCATGCCAACTAACTTAAGATAATCATTTTGTCCAAGTAACATGAGTAATTTAAACATACAGGACAAAACACAGAATGATCATACTTTAACCACATAGAACACTTATCTTTATGATGAAGCTGTCTAAACAATTGGCTATGGGAGAGAAACATTCCACCCAACCATAGGTCTTTGTCCAGCCTGTATTCTTTCAGTCGAGATACCACCCCCGAGCTGGGTTGTGTATCCACTAAGGAGGAACTAGATGGGCTCACTCACAACCATGGTTTCACTCCAACAGTCATGCTAAGCTAACACACAGTTGGGTTTATCAAGCATGCAATAAGCAGAGGAGGAGGATGCTAAGCCAGTGAGCTTAACCACATAACTACAGAAATCTAAGGCTAAATTCAAGCAATCCAATCCTCTGTTCAAACGTTCACACTTGGATTTCTCACAATTTTGTCAACAAATAACTCAATCCCGTCACTGGGTTTTTGGGGTATAAAAATTGGGTTTTCCAATGGATTTCGGGGTATTGAATACTCTCAATTTTGCCCCAAGGTTCATATCTATGGATTCCCCATTGGATTTCACTGTCAAATACCAATTCTGGGCGTTTATGGCTCTTTCAAATGTGGGTTCTTGCAAAGTTGCGATTTCTAGTTTTTCTCACTGTTGGGCATTCGTAATGGATGAAAACTGAAGCTGGGATGTTCAACAATGGAATGGGAATGAAGAAGAACCAATTCCCATGAGGTAGAGTGACTTGTGGTACAAGAAAAACAGATCCCATACCTGCCATACGAATTTATGGGCTGCCCATGCTCCATTGTAGCCATGGATTGATTTCTCAACAACTTTCTTACAACTGAATTGAATGTCAGCAAGGTAGGTCAAATGGGTTCTCAAGATGACATTTGGAAGCTTATGGATCAATCCCACAACCCCTTCACCACTCCCTAGTGGATACACATGGCCCCTTCTCATTAGTTGCTTCTATAGCCAGTTTTGGTATTTTATTGCATGATGTTTATTTACATCGTTTTACAATGTTCCATGGCTAAATAACACATGGGTGACATAATATCTAATACTTGCCTTTTAAATAAAATTCGAGCATCCACTAGCGGGGCCTTGGCCTTGAGCTCCACGCTAGGAAAACATACATCATATGTATACAATATTTACATTAAAAACTAATATATTCTAAGGGTCAAAATGGGGTATTACACTCCTAAAATATAAATTTCTGAGTATTGATATAGGACATCGAAAAATTAATGAAGAGACAAATCCAATTAATAATCAAATTGGTCCGAAGGGTGTTGCTTGCCAACAAATGGTTAAATTTGAAAATACCTCCTAAGAAAATCTATTGAGAATTGTAGGTCTTTTCCAGGAGATTACTTACCTTGAAGAACATGTTGGTGGATCCGCTATCCAAGTTGGGACTGCAGGTAGGAGATGGAATTTGGAATTTGTGGGAAGTGAAAAATGATATAGTTCATAAATTTGACCTAGGTCCTCACCCAGGATAAAATCGTTATCTTTTATTTTTTTGTGGTGATGGTGTCTTGTTCTATCAAATTTTCATATCTTCCCATATGACATTTTTTTTGTACAGATCATATCCAATTTATGTATAGTACACTGCTAAGTCTTTGCAAAGTTTAATGGAGTCCATATATAACAGTTTTTTTTTTGGTGATTTTGTGGAAGTTTGATCCTTTAGTACTAGTACATGCTAAACATAGATGTATGGATACATGGCCTATTTTACAATTTGGTTCAATTATTAATATAAATGAGTTGCGGATTAAAACATTTCTAATATTAAAAATTACAAAAAAGTGTGTGATGGGTGTAAGGTTAACGATATTATTGGATTTAGAAAGTGTGGATATATACTTATGTGGTGTTCCTTAACTCTTAAAATTAGAAAAAAACCAACTATAAATATATTTATAGTGTAGAAAACTATAGATTATAATGTAGAAGATGATATACAAAGACATTTGAAATGAAATATTACAAAATATAACCTTGTATTAAGATAATCTTGTAGAAAGCAATGTTCACTTTCCTTTTAAGGTGGGGAAACGTTTCAGGTGAGAAAAACTCCAATTACAATAATACTTGAAAAATCCACCGATAGCCTCTTACCTCTTTAAATAGGATTTCAATAGCCAAAACCCTAACTAGTTGAGGTCTCATCATTAATGAGTAACAAAGAGACACTTTTCAAATTAATTAATTATCCACCACTATCTAATGGGTTGTATTCAAAGGAGATGGTTGCATACATTAATTGACTAATGCCTTTGTAGCCTAAAGTATGGAGGTTAGGGTAGGACCTTAACATGCCCCCCCTTCAGGAGTAGTGTTGCAAAATCATTGTTGGTTCCCAAGTTGCATCTTCTATTTGTATATATTTCCATTGGATCAATAAATCTAGTTATGCACTTGCATAATTGACATTATCTGGTATCCAATACTAATTATGATTGGAGCCAAATGGAGCCCTCTTCTTTAAGTTTTGTTAATTTGGTTTGCACTTTACAATTTGATCCCACAACCTTGTTAAGCCAAGATAAATGAAGGACCAAATGAATTTTGGAGTGATCTATTAGATCTAGCTTGTAGGCCACCTTTCCAATGCATTGTACGATCTTGTAGGGTCCATACAAATTTGGTGCTAGTTTCTTATGGAGTTTATTTTTGAGTGATGTTTGTATATAATATTGAAGGCAAAGAAACACATGATCCTCTTATGCAAATGAATTCTTTGAGCGATATTGATTAATTTGTTGTTTCATTCTATTTTGAGCCATAACCAAATTGTACTTAAGTGTGCGGAGAATAGCTTCTTTGGTGCAAAGTGTGTTGTCCACTGCACAAACCTTGGAGGTGCTTGGTAAATAGGAAACTGGTAAGTAGGGTTTTTGGCCATATGGTTTGATATGGTGTCATTTTGGTAGCTCCATGATAAGTGGTATTATACCATTATTTTGCAAGAAAAAGCCATTGTTCCCATTAGTGTGGCTTTTCCAAAGTGAAGCATCACAAATAGGTTTCTAAGCACTTATTGACCACTTATGTTTGACCATCAGTTTGAGGGTGACATTAATGAAAATGTTTAGGAGCGAAATTTCACCCATGGGAAAAATTTCACACGTGGGAAAAATTAAGGGGTCCCAAATGTTGACTAGAAGAATAAATTATATTGTAGTTGGTTTTTTTTTTAACACCGTATTTATTTTTAAAAAAATATTTGTATAACTATTAGCCCATGGGTTTTTAGGAGTGAGAGGGCTTGTGAATGGTTCCCACATGGTTTTTAGAAGAGAGGGACTTGAAAATCATTTTCACTAGGCATGAATTTAGAGTTAAGAATTCAGTTCACCCCAATTTTATGGAATGCTGACTTTTTTTATTACTATATTGCCTAAATTTGTTTAATTAATTTTAATCTTAAAATAATCTTTATTCTTTGGATTTAGTATAAATTATTGTTTCATTTGCAAATTTTCTATATAATTATCAATAAATTGCTTAAATAAACATTAAAAGAAATTTGTATTCTTTGAATTGGGATTTATTTCTAAATAAGTGACCAAAAGGTTAAAGAAATCTTTGTTTTCCACTTTTACTGCAATCTAGTGGTTTGTTTGAATTTTAGTTGCAATTTTCGTTTGGATTTGCTCCAAGATTAAAAAAAAAAATGTTTGTTTGGTGAGGCATCGATATTGCTTAGGTCTTCTATTGGAGCTTGCCGAATTCTGTGAGAAATCAGTCTCATACACCGATTATGCCTTATGAGATAAAACTATTTCATTATGTTAAAAGATTGCTTCCATTCCTCTTTGAGGTATTACAAACTAAGAATCTTGTAATATATCCATTCTTTGTCAAATTATTTATAGCTTCTTATGTTTCCTAAAGAGCATGGAATATTTTAAGGTTCTATAGTTTTGACATCAAGCTCTTGAAGCTTTTGGTGAAATTCTCTACATTGACATAATAATATGTTAAATCATGTTTTTACTGATAAGGTCATCTAAAATAGTGTGATGTTTGTGTATATATTCTAGTAATTTAGTTTAAGCGTCTGAGGGAATAAATCAAAATAGCTATATGTAAAATCTTTGAAAGAGGTCCAGTGCTAGTTTAGGAAAATAATTAAGGTGCAAGTTTTAGTAGATTGTAATTTAACTAGTTGGATTATTTGACAGACTGCTATGGTACCTTTGATAAAAATCAATTAGCTGTATTACTTGGAAAATTATTGTGGTAACGTTGATAGTATTTATCTTAGTAGTAGTAATAGTTGCAACTTTGTTTTCATATCCAACTCTAATTATTGTGGTAACTTTGTTTTCATATCCAACTCTCATTATTGTGGTAACTTTGTTTTCATATCCAACTCTCATTATCATATATTAGTCTACCGTATTAAATGCATCAAATGCGATATTGAGATTCCATGCACCATTTCATATATGGGTATGTATACATGTATAAATATTTGAAAGAGGATTCATATGACGACAATCTAAAATTCACTTGCAATTTTTTCTTAGAAAATTAGTTTGAATGTAAAATACTTTGTTTTTATCAATGCAATATCTTTTATTAGGTCTCCAAAATGAATGTTTCTTTTCCTGAGCAATGATAATCAATTTATAATTTTTAAATTTTGCAAATATAAAATAAATACAAATGTAAAATATTGATAAAATATTCATATGATGACAATATAAAAGTAATGTAAAGTCACTTTCACCAATTTTAATTTCAACATAATGATACATTTTTAAAATTTAGTTAGGTAAAAAAAAATCAATTATAGGGTGCTCATGCAAGTTGATGATGGTCTCTCATGATACATTAGTGACAATGCAAACTTGGAAAAACAACAATCTGTTAACTTGGAGGAATAATTCAAGGTACTTCCATAATGAATTTGAATATGGTGTAAAAAGATGAATTGTAGGAAAATGAATTAGCTTTTAGAATATATAATTTTAATTTATAGAACTTGCATAGAACTAGGTGAAATTCAAGTTGTCATATCATTGGTATGTTTTGAAAAATATAATGCATATGCTTTCGTTAGTCCTACCATTGAGTACCTAAATGATGGAATTTGACTACAAAACTTTGTATAATTGTAAAGAACACATTGTTCTTGTGCACCACTATTTTTTCAAAATTTATAATCTGAATTTTATATATTTTTTAAATTATGAAAGTTATTATATCCTTTAAATTACAAGGCCTTCCGTTAGTGTTACATAAAAGGGTCTTAACATTATCAAACATAATTCCTTTTTAGATTGTAGGTCTCATTCTGCAGTAGTGCACCATATTTTTTTTTAAATGGTTAAGGAAACAAATAGTAGAAATAAAAGAGGTATGTATTTTAAGATTTTGATATATGTCAAGACAAAAATATATTAAAATTAGTATACAATATTATTATTTTTTTATAATTATATATCTGGAATCTACATTCTTAGCCCTATATGAATGTGGAATTTCATCGACGATGGATTTGTGTAGCTTTTTCAAAACATAACGTGAAAAATGAATATATTTAGAAACATTTGGAAAAATGGAGGTTTTGTTGACTTTACAGTCCGAACCATATGAATGTCATATTGAACTTAAATCCAAAGCTACCATGTCAGCAAATATGTGGTTGAGTGGAAGTTGTCCTGCCAAAAAAAATGAATTTAAAATAGCGTGCATGCACTTAAAAAATGTGCACACTCTTTAGAAACGTGCATGCGCTAATAACACACACTTGTTCTTAAGCGTGCACATTATTTTCAATATAGATTAGAGATCAAGGATTAATTATCGTCTATTAACCATGTCCAAGGCCCATATTCCCTAAGACTTTGATACATAATGTCATGGACACCCCTACAAAGTCACGCCTAGCGCTTCAACAATTTTTTCATGGCTTTGAATGCCTCAATGGTTTCATTAAGGCCAAAGGAATAGTCTTCTTCCCAAGAAAGTCATTTACAAGTCCCCAAGACATGTACATATTGTGTAAAACCACCAAATGGAATGAACATCATCAATCATATGCCCATGATACCCTAAAAAGGCCATGTGTGTTTGGTTGAGGAAAAATTCTTAGTCCTTCATGACTAGAAGGTTCTAATAGGGTTTGAGGTTCAAGTATCCTCCTCTGACCATGTCCAAGGCCGTAAGTCACCAAGACTTGGATACATCGCACCATGGAAACCCATGTGAAATCATATGTGGCACTTTGAGTCATTATTAATGGCTTTATATTCCCCAATGGTTTCTTTAGATCCAAAGGCATGGGATTCTTCCATGGAATGTCATTCCCAAGGCCCTAGGACATGTACACATTGTTCAAAACTGCCTAATGGCACAAACATCCTTAATAATAGGGTAATGATACCCTCAGGATGCCATTTGTGGTTGGTAAAGGTAACCTCCTTATCCCTAGATGGGTACAAGATTCCTTTACGGCCAGAGGTTCAAGTCTCCTCCACTAACCATATCCAAGGCCCCAAGTCCAAGGCTTGGATACATAATGTTAAGGATACCCTTGCAAAGTCACACGCCATTCTTTAAGGAATTATTCATGGTTAAATATGCATCAATGGTTTCTTTAGGGATTAAAACATGGTATCCTTCCTTGGAAAGTCATTCCCAAGGCCCCGAGACACTTACATATTACTAAACAATACCTAATGGAATCAACATCCTCAATCATAGGCCAATGATTCCCTTAGGAGGCCATATGTGGTTGGTGGAGGAAACTTTAATACACCTGGATGGATAGAAGAATCAACTAGGGTATGGGATTTAAGTCTCATCCATTGACCATGTCTAACGCCCCAAGGACACAAAACCTAGATCCATAGTGTTGTGGATACCCATACCAAGTCATGCATGGTGATTCAAATCACTTTTCATGGCTCTACATGATTCAATTATTTCTTTTGGGCGAAAGGCATTGCCTTATTTTTTGGAACATCATTCTTAATTCCATAAGACACATATGTGCTACTCAAAACTACCTAATGGAACTGACATCCTTAATAATAATACAATGATACCATCAAAAGGCCATGTGTGGTTGGTAGATTCAACCTTCTTATCCCTCGATCACCGGAATATTACTTTAGGGACCAAGGTTTAGGTCTCCTCTCATGAACATGTCCAAGGCCCCAAGTCTCTACGACTTGGGTACATAACACCATGGATAGCCATTCAAAGTCACCTGTGGTGCTTTGAGTCATTATTAATGGATTTGGATGTATCAATGGTTTCTTTGGGGAGAAAAATTGTCTTCTTTATCATAACTTCATTCCCAAGTCCTTGACACATGTATGTATTTCTAGAAACAACCTAATGGCACTAACATCCTCAATCTTAATCCAATGTCATCTTTAGGATTCCATGTATGGTTGGTGGATGAAATTTAGTTATACCTAGATGGATAGAAGATTCATTTAGGGCCATAGAATCAAGTCTCCTCCACTCACCATGTCCAAGGCCACAAGTCCCAACCATTTATACATAGTGCTATGGATACCCTTTCAAATTCATGCATCATGCCTCAAGGAATTTTTCATGGCTTTATATGCCTCAACAGTTTCTTCAAGGCCAAAGGCATCATATTATTCCTTGGAATACAATTCCCAAGGTACTAAGACACCTACAGATTACTTAAAACCACACAGTGACACCAACATTCTTAATCATAGGCTAACGATACCCTCAAGAGGTGGCACCAACATTCTTAATCATAGGCTAACGATACCCTCAAGAGGCCATGTGTGGTCAATGGAGATAAAATTATTATCCCTTGATGGGTAGAATATCCCATTAGGTCCCAAGATTTAGGTTTCCTCCACTAATCATGTCTAGGGCCCCAAGCCCACAAAACCTTGATACATAATGTCATTAATACCCTTATGAATTCATGTGTGGTTCTTTGAGGAATTCTTCATGGCTTTGGATGCCTCAACAATTTCTTTAGAGTTGAACACTTATTATTCTTTCCTGGAACCTCATTCCCAAGGCCCTAAAACATATAAGTACTACTCAAAACCACCTAATGGAATTGACATACTCAATCGCAATCCAATGAGACCATTAGGAGGCCATATGTGCTTGGTGGAAGAAACCTTCCTAGCCCTAGATGGCTAGAAGATTCCTTTATGGCATGAGGTTCAAGTCTCCTCCCTTTACCATGTCCATGGACCAAAGTATGCAATACTTGGATACATAGAAACATGGATACCCCTGTGAAATCATGTGTGGTGTTTTGTGGCATTGTTAACGACTCTATATGCCTCAATGGTTTATTTAGGGCCAAAGTCATGGTCTTCTTCGACAAAACATAATTCCCAAGGTGTAATGTCCCCATTTTGGATGCATCATGGTTAATCACTAGGACCATTAGAACCCCCATGGATCCTGGTGAAATACTTGCATTAGCGAATAAAGAGCTCAATTTTGACCATAGTCACTTAGGAAATTAATAAACTATGGTGGGCCTCCATTTTAATTTTATCAATTTTATTTAATAATTGTTTATTATTTGTCATGAACTTAGGTGGTTCAAGGAGTGTGCATTGGATAAGGATAAATCATATGAGTTTTCCTTAGAAAATAATGGAAGGAAAGCAACCCCAAAAGTAGAAAGCAAGCCAAAGTAGGAAAAGCAGTAAAGCATGCAAAAAGTAGGAAAAACAGTATAAGCAGAATAAAATCAATAAAGCATAAGTTTCCTTATTTTGAAGATAAGGCCTAGTTTATCAAAAGCATAAATCAGCTAAAAGGCCTCAGAAAAGCTTCAGGGGATAAATTTATCTAGTGAGGGCACATACATGAGCACAAGTGGGTCCAAAGAAAAGCTAGCTTGTGAGGGAAACATCTAGGACCCCTCCAAGTTGAATTTCTAAGAATATAAGGTCAATTATGAAGAAGAAGTTTATAAAAAGAGGATTACAACTACATTTGACATCTTTTGACATTTTTTGATTTTATTCTTGAGAGATCCATGCCTCTCTTAGCTTGGGTGATGTTCCCCTAGATTGATTTGGGTGATGCACCCCATTGCACCATTGAACCAGTGAAGGATTGTGAGATCTAGCTACTGGTGATTGAGGAAGAGGGTACCCATTGTTCTTTAGTGATTTTATTGCATCCAAATCAGTAATATTGCATGTCTGATCTGAAATCCATTGTAATTTGGACAATTTCATTTGATGAAGAAGGATCATAGTGAAGCAGTGCTCCAACACTAGAACCTCAACTAGTCAAGAGAAATTTTGAAATAATGTGCACTCTATGAAGATACAATGACTATGGTGCACCCCAGTAAGATCCAAAATGTTACACTGCTGTTCATTAAGCTTCTACATGGGTTAAGAATCCACTCCTTCTCTCCTTCTTTCCATCTCTTATTCTCATTTGTAAAATCCTCAGCCTCTTGGGGGGTTTCAAGTAGTTTGAATGTAAAATCCTTTGATGGCTCCTAAAAATACATTAATTTTGATTGATTATTTTATATTAAATATTATTTGAATCATTATAGTCATTAATGGAATAAATTGAGCTCTTCCCGAGTCACTTGGAAGATCCCAAAACTAGCCTTGCACATTGGGGGTCAAAACTAGACTAGTTTTCCAGTTTTCAATATCTACTTCTTATCTTCTTCCCTAATTTATTTTATGAAGGTATCTATAGTTAGTTTATGAGTTAATGCGCACATATGTATCTTTGTATCATATATTTGGTAACCTTTATTCCCATATGGAATCTCCTAGAAAACACCCTCTTCATTAGTCCAAGTGTAGGATTTTTCATCTAATTTACTTTTTGTCAACCAGATCTCAGTCACAACCATATATCAGTTATGAAATAGGTTTATAAAAGTATTATAAGTACCTTTAAGGTTTTATTACTTCCATCCTTTCACCATAATCCTTGGGTTTCCACATAATTCCCGAGGAATGTGCATTGGTAGCCTTGGTTCATACAAGGAAATATTCCCAGGCATGATGCACCCATAAATGTGCAAATGTCAAAGTATTGACCTTGATTCCACCTTATTTTAATCCTTGTAAGTGTTTCCAACCAACCATCCTAGTTTCCAATCTGTCCATCTTGTGTCAAATTCCCATTTGGTGAAGTTCAAGCCTGAAAGTTTTGAGTTAGTGTGCCTAGACTATTTTAGGTACATTACAGTCAGGGATAATTTTAAGGACCCATACTTATTTAAAAGTGTATAAACCTTGGTGAATCTTACCAATTCTCAAAATGTCAACTATAAAATATTTGGCAATATTTTTCTAAAACTATTTCAATTTATAAGGATTTTATATAGTTTATATAATATTTTGGCGATTTTTAGAGTGAAAAAATTTTATCCCATCAAAATTGGGCGAAATGGGGCTTTAAAAAATGCAAATTGGCGAATTGTTTTTTGGAAAAAAAATGGAAAAATAGCCCATGGGCTAAATTTCGCCCGTAAAATTATCCTTGATTACAGTGGTACCAGAGCTTGTTCATAATATGTTATTAAGTATTCATATTAGAACTGATTGGTAACATACAAATATCTTAAATCATTCCTTTTTGGTTTCACCATAATTCATCTATACCAGTTAATTTATCTAAACCACTGCTTGAAGAAATTTTCGTAATTAACATATCTTTGGTTGGAAGTTTTGGTTCCTCTATGGATAAATTAGATTTAATATCTTTAATATCATATTGGGGACATTATAGTGGTATTATAGTTGTTAAGTCTTCATATCATATCTGATTGCTCACATACAGAGGTCTGAAATAATTCCTTTTGGGCTGCACCATACTTCATCTATTCTAGTTAATTTATCCAAACCACTGTTTGAAGAAATTTTGGTAATTAATAATCTTTGGTTGGAATTTTTGGTGCCAATATGGATAAATTGGAGCTAATATCTCTAATATTATATTCGATATATTACACAAGGCCTTGATACATGCACATATTTCTCAAAACCTCCTAATGGCACCAAAAAACTCAACCAGAGGCTAATGATACTCTCATGAGGTCATATTTTCGTTGGTAAAGGTAAAATCCTTATCCCTAGATGGGTACACGATTCATTTAGGACCCAAGGTTCAAGTCTCCTCCACTAACCATGTCCAAGGCCCCAATTCCCCAACTTGGATACATAGTGTCAAGGATACCTTTGTGAAGTGATGCACCATTCTTCAAGGAATTATTCATGGTTGTAGATGAATCAATGGATTTTTTAGGGCTAAAGGAATGGTATCCTTTTAGGATTATAGACGAGCATACGTATATTAATGAGAGAACAATAAATTGACTAGAAACAATTTAAGAGACATCAATATACCTTGGAAAACCATGAAGGGAAAAACACCACTAATAATAGATCTATTATTAACCTAAACCAAACCCAGGTGAATCCGGGCCAAGTGAGATAGCCATCGTTCACCTCAAGGCCAAATTACAATGGAGTATACCAAGCCCTTTATAGGATTCATTACATGGAATAACTTGGGCCTATACCATGGGATACCAAATAACATGGGACACCAAATACCATGGGCCCAAGAAACCACTTTTTTTGAACTAAACCAATATTAGATCATTGACTCATTCACCAAGTCAAGGTTAACCTAACAATCCCCGTTTTAAAATTGACTTGGAGTAATCACCAACCCTGCTCAAATTTTTAACTAGTAGAATCTCGCATGCCCCCCTATCACCTAGGTCTACATGACTTTACTGGTGACTTACCAGGGGTTCCCTCCCCCTATCACCTAGGCCAACATCTAGACTTTATCGATCAGTTACCAGGGGTATGCATGCCTAACTAGGTCTTATAGCCATATGTCCATTTACATGCAATACAAATTTCAAATCCATTATAATAATTGTTTTCTTTTTCTTGTGTCTCATGGTGACTTCACCATCAACATCCATTGCTACATCCTCTCACTTTTCCATGCTCATCCACACACATTTTTGAGATCTTGATCTCGCATCTTCATTATTTTATCCAACACGGTAGGCAACTCATCAATGGGGCACCCTACTCTAATAGATCATTGTCATTATCTCATGTGGACAAATTTCTCAGTGCCCCACAAAAAATGATGTGAGAATCACTTTTCAGCAAAGGAGTCTATGACATATTGGTTCCATTCTTGGTCCCTTATTGAATACATCAAGACTTCATCCTCAATGAGCAAAACCATAAATCTGATACCATTTTTTAGGATTATAAATGAGCATACATATAATAATGAGAGAATAATAAATTGATAGGAAACAATTTAAGAGACATCAATATACCCTTGAAAACCACGAAGGGAAAAGCCACCACTAATAATAGATCTAATCTTAACCATGACCAAAACCAGGCCGAGCGAGGCCAAGTGAGCTAGACACCACTCACCTCCAGGCCACATTACAATGGAGTATACCAAGCCCTTTATAGGCTTCATTAAATTTAATGCCTTGGCCAATACCATGGGATACCAAATACCATGGGGCACCAAATATCATGGGCCTCCAAATACAATGGGACACCAAATACCATGGGCCCAAAAAATCACTTCGACAACTAGTATTTTTCTTTCATTCTGGCAGCTAGTTTTTGGTCTCTTTCTTTGCCCACAAAATACTGAGCAGGATCTAGCTAACCTTAGGAAACCATGCGATTTTTTCTATAAAGTTAGTATCCACCAAAACCTTGGTATCTAACCACATACATCCTCCATGGAAGCAAAGAAGCAATTGCTTTACAAATGCATTAACTTCCATAGTCTGACCAAAATGCAGGGTATGCATCAATGACGAAATTCCTGCTCTCTTCAACCCAATGGCCCACTGCATGGGTTTGAGCTTTAATGGCGTGCCTTTGGCTATAGAGAAAGCCTGCATGTAACTCTTCTAATGGAACTCTGGGAATTTAGTGATGTCATGGTCCACATAAGAAATCTTGTTAATGTTTTTCAGGATGTCACCCTGGATAATGAAACCCTAGAACTGAAACCAACGAAAACCAACCATTCTTTGGTAATCGAACAAGACTTGCATCCATTCTTCATGGTGGGACGTATCCTGGTAGAATAGTAGCAAAACCAAATGCATATGCTTCAACATCATGACTATCCTTCCTTTGTGTCTATGGATTGGGTCAATTGAACTTTCATGATTTCCCTGGCACATTCACATGAATCTGCGAGGAAAAAACTTTAAGCTACTCGGGACTAAGTGGGACACAGTCCCACATGGGAACTTATTCGATGAAGCCATGAATTTCAATGGTTGTTGATAGTTTGACTTGCATTTTGAAACTCCGTAGCACTAAATCCTCTCTGCAAAAAGTGCTCGAGCTCTGGTTTGCTGAATACACTTCAACCTCAAAGAAACTGTTTGGGTACACAGGGTGTTCAGGTACACAGGGTACTCCGAACAGACCGAACACTTAGAGAAACCACTTCACACAAACAGATCACAAATTGATAAACCGATGTTTTGATGTGGCTTAAACCCTCGAGAGGGAAACACTCCATGGCCCCGGCCAAATAGCTTCTATGGAGAAATTTATTATGCAAAGAAAGAAAGTTACAAATGAGTTTCTCATAATCAATCAACTAGACAATGACCCTCCATGCTCTTTAAATAGAGATCATTGATCCGAATTTTAGGGGGCATATGGTCTAAATTCGGATGTATAAGCCATAAAAGTATTAAATAGAGAGGCCACCCTCTCTCATCCATGGTATTTATTAGCACATAGTTTTGGCCCATGGTATAGCCTCAAAACATATTGTAATAATGCTATATAAAGGCCTAGCAAGCCTTCTCATGATATCAAGTTACTCATTTGGTTTCTCTCCTATTTTCTATTGTTCATTGTGAGATTATTTAGATCTGAGTGAGTTATTGGTAATTAGTTTTAGAGGTGGGGCTCCTCTTTGAGCCTCACCTCTCATTCACTTCATGTGTTTTTGTTCATGTTTTCATGTGAATTTTATGACAGATTTGCATGCTTAATCTCCTCCTCTCTCGGCATTCAAGCCTTCCGGGTCCCAGCCCCCAAGATCCGGATCAGCGGTATCAGAGCGGGTACGCTCTCCATTGGGACAATATTTTGAAGGATTATGCGGGTTCAATGGAGGTTCCACAACCTCTACAACAACCCATGCTTCTCTACAAACCCTTGGCATCTCTATACTCAACACTCTCACATTCAGCAAACTTTGAACAGGTTCCATGGACTGCATAGGAGGTTTCAGAGGCTCTACCATATCTCATCGGAAAGGTATTTCTGTCATCTCAAATGGGTATTTCACGGAATTTCATTTTGTTTCCCGGTTTGTGAGATATGCTTGTTTGAAGTAGCATATGTTTGTGCATAATGCGGCCGGACGTACAACAACTTTAAACAAGTTATACTAACTCCATAGAATGTCTAAGAGGCTCTACGTAATTTCACGGAATTTCATCTGCTAAAATGGGTATTTTACGGAATTTCATCTGCTAAAGCTCTTTCCATCTGCTAAAATGGGTATTTTACGGAATTTCATTTCGTTTCCTGGTTTGTGAGATATGCTTGTTTGAAGTAACACATGTTTGTACACAATGCGGCCGGACGTACATACACTTTAAACAAGTGCTACAAACTCCATATAACGTTTCATAGGTTCTACCATAGCTCATTGGAAAGCTCTTTCTGTCAGCTAAAATGGGTATTTCATGGTTTTTTATTTGGATTTCTGGTTTGAGAGATATCATCAATTGAAGCAACAGATGTCTGCAAAATAGTGTGCGAGTGTCTCTTGAGCTTCAACAAACATTTTCTCAATATCTGGGCCACCCCAGAGCAAGTATGTTATATGGATGGAAAGGTCTCTTCAAGATATCAAATGGGTCTTCAATGGAATTCAATTTCAGTACATGCATCAGAAGCTATGAATGGATTTGCAGCAAGACATCAACTGCACCAAAGATCATAAATTTTTGATTTTTTAAAAATCTTAATGTAATCATGGTTATGGGTCAACCACACAAAACCCATGGTTATGGGTTAACCACACAAAACCTATGGTTATGGGTCAACCACACAAAACCCATAGTTATGTATTGTAATCATGGTTATGGGTTAACCACACAAAACCCTTCTCTTCAGTGGAAAAAAGCTTGTCATTGCCACCATGGTTATGGGTCAACCACATAAAACCCACGGTTATGGGTCAACCACACAAAACCCATGGTTTTGAGTCAACCACACAAAACTCTTCTCTTCATTGGAATCAAGCTTGCCATTTCCATCATGGTTATGGGTCAACCTCGCAAAACCCACGGTTATGGGTCAACCACACAAAACCCTTCTCTTCATTGGTAGCTAGCACATTGTAATCATGGGTCTCTTTTTAGCATGAAATGATGGAGACCATCATTTTCTAAGGGGGGAGGAATGATCCGAATTTTAGGGGGCATATGGTTTAAATTCGGATGTATAAGCCATAAAAGTATTAAATAGAGAGGCCACCCTCTCTCATCCATGGTATTTAGTAGCACATAGTTTTGGCCCATGGTATAGCCTCAAAACACATTGTAATAATGCTATATAAAGGCATAGCAAGCCTTCTCATGATATCAAGTTACTCATTTGGTTTCTCTCCTATTTTCTATTGTTCATTGTGAGATTATTTAGATCTGAGTGAGTTATTGGTAATTAGTTTTAGAGGTGGGGCTCCTCTTTGAGCCTCACCTCTCATTCACTTCATGTGCTTTTGTTCATGTTTTCATGTGAATTTTATGACAGATTGCATGCTTAATCTCCTCCTCTCTCGGCATTCAAGCCTTCCGGGTCTCAGCCCCCAAGATCCGGATCAATCATGGACCAATCGGGTGTTAAGCCACGTGTTATAGGTCAAATATGCACTTCTCCGTCCGTGATCACATCTAGCTATCGATCACACAAAACAACAACTTGGATTGAAGATCATGATTTCCCTAGATGATGTATGGACTAGACTTACCCTCCTGCAGCTGACAAAACACTGTTTTTTCATACATTTCGGACATGAACGCTACTCCATAGGCATAAGAGCAGCGTTTTCCTACTAAAATATGCAGGTCTACTTCAATAGAGTAGCGTTCACCTTCTAAAATATGCAGCTCTGCTTCAATAGAGTAGCATACACCCTCAAAAATCTTACAAACGTTGGTTGTAAGCACTGAAGTTGCATATTGTGTGCTACTATACTATGAAAAACTCGCGCACATCTTAAAATGTAATAAAAAATATATTAATTTGACAAATTGGGATTAGTTGAAGTTGGTTTTGCAACTTCCCCAACCTCCCAATCAAACTACCTCTCGATCCAAACTGCCTACCTTGTCCCATAAATACAAGGGGATAGATGAGAGAGGGGAGGAAAAACTATGCATTAAGGGTGGTTACGCTGGAGGAATTCCAAATTTAGTGTGAATAGTAAGAGCCCAGGATCCGGTTGCACAAGCACTCTGAATGATCAGGCATAATTGTACTGATTATTTGCTTTTGACAATAAAGGTTGAAATGCCCTTCCCGTCCCAATCAAATGTCTAATGGATTGCATATTTGTTTGGATTAAATGCTTGATTGTATTTGATGTCTAAATTGTATTTCAATTTCATCATTGTTATATCAGTCAAAACACGCTGAGGAAGGTATCTTTGTATTGCAGGTTCGCCAAACGGAAGATCAAGTGGAGGATCGATCAAAGGAGCAAGCGAAAGCTAGGATCGAACTTCGTTAATAAGGTATGACTTCAAGAACCTTGATCTCTTTCCTTTTGTAGAATCCTATGTGATATGATCAATGTATTTACCTGTCACCCCAGAAGTCGGTAGTGTCCCTCTCCTCGCTGTAGGGTAGAATTCTCGAACAACAGACTGGCGACTCCTCTAGGGACCGGTTGTTTTTTGCTTTAGGAGACATAGTTAGTTTTCCTTCCAGTACTTTTTTATCTTTTTGATCCTTTGAGAGGCTCTATAGGTTACTGTAGCCTGTTTCCATTGCTTGACTCATCCCAGTTTGAAGTTTTAGAGCTTGTTTCAAACCTTCTCTGGCATGAACGCTGGTATCCCTTGCACAAAGTAGCGTACACCTGCTGAAAAACGCTGCTTTACCTATTGGACAATAGAGTACACCTTATGAAAAATGATTCTTTCCCTACTGCACAGTAGGGTACACCTCCCAGTGTGCGTAGGTTTATACACTGCACAGTAGAGTTTTTTCTTGTAAGTCTCTGTTTGCTTTTGGGATTTGATTTCCACTTGTTTGGTTTGATTTCCAGTCTCTTGCCTTGCTTTCTTAACTGATCCTCGAGGTATTTATGCCCTTGTTGAGTCTTGTTTGCCTCTCTTAAGTCCCTTAGGTCATCTTTTGCTTGCTTGAGTACTTTTGAGGTGTCTTGTTTGTTTGTGACTCTTTTTGAAGATCGCTTACTGTTCCTTGTTGGACATAGTTGCACTTCTATACCCTAGATGCTTGTTGCAGGTATACAAACCTTTGTTTTGTAACATTTGTTGTTTGTGGCAACACTAAGCACACTTTGACAGTTTCTTCTCCTTTGATTTAGGGTTTGACCCCAAGTCGAAGTCCTTAGGGTGTTTTCAAAAGCTTTTTGAGTCTAGACACTTCTTGATTGCTTTGTCGATCTCAGTCCAAGTAAGTTGAAGTCTTTTAGTTTGCTTCCATTCGAGTATTTGTGATTGTAAGGCCTTCTTTGGTTCACTTGCCTACCTTTTTCTTGGCTTAGTGCTTTCTTAGGGTTCTTGGTGCTTTGGATCAACCTTTGAGGTCTGTCTTTCCATTTTAAGCGTCTCTTATCCCTGCTTTCTTTTCACTTTGTTTCCAAGCCCAAAGCTTTTTCCTTCGAAAATTTTTTGTAGGACAAGTCTTTGTCAAGTCATCGAGTTGATTGTTGTGAGCTTTAGAGTTTCTTTTCCTTGCATTTCTCTTTTAGGTCTTACTTACTTCCATTTTCGAGTTCTTTTTCTTTTACATATATCAGAAAAAACAAAAAATGAGTTTGGTAGTTTAAAGTAGTAAGACTTATGATCATTTCGAAGTAGCGTAGTTTACTTTGTTTTGAATTTGAAAAGAAAAGAAAAAAGAGACTTGTTTTAGGTTTGCTTAGTTTTTGTTTTGGAAAGAGCATAAATGGAAAAAGAAAAAGAGTCTTTTGTTGCTTTGAAAGTTATTTCTTTTGCACTTTACTTTCTCAAACCATTCCACACAATGCATTACCCCATTGAGTAAAAAGTTGCTTTAAAAAGAATTTTTAATAAAATCAATTAGAAACATTTTCTTTTTAGGTATACACGACTTCAACTAGCTTAGGATAGAGTTGCGAGCTTAAATCACCTTAAACTGTTCGGAACTGGCTTCATTACTTAACAATCATAGTACAACTTTCATTTAGGTAAACCCATATATATCAAATAGTCCTGGGATGCTCTATTCAAACAAGAGTTAAGCACGAGGCCGTGGGAGACTGGAATTGTTGAGGATATCCCCTCACTTTCCTTTTGACCATTACCCAGAGTCGATTCGCGTATGGGGGTCCTTTCGGACTTAGGGCTATGCTACCCTGCCCATGCGTTTTGACTAGGCTGACGACTGTCCCCCCAAGTTATTTTGTATTTATGGTAGCCTTAGTATTAGACCTTTAGGATCCTACACAGGTAGAGTGGGCGGTAATTCCCACTTCACCTCGGATAGGCGTGGAAGGTAACCCTCTGGCAGTAATCCCGAGAAAGCGGTTTGGTGATTCAAGCGCTTGCACCTAGTGGAGCTCCGGTGGACGCCACGAAACTGACCATCAGTACTCTGTTAGTCTATTCTGGGCCCTAATCATCCCAGACTTACTTCCGAGAGTATTTGCTATCCGTTTGATTGGTTTGATTACTTAGGATTTTTATAGTGGTAAGCTGTTTGCCCCTTAGTCCTAGTGGCCACTAGGTTTTTACTTAGTTTTATTTTTATATAATTGTGGAAGACCAACAACTTCGTAGGTCTCAGAGGTTGTAAAACCTCCCCCCACTCAGTGTGGAGCCACTACCGCCACCACGACGATGGAAGACAGATTCCAGTGGTCTTTTTGAACTTACTGGTGAAATAGAGGTTCCTGGTGAACCACAACCCAGAACCCCAGATCAACAAGTTCTTAATACTGTCGAGGTTGAGGATATTACTTCTGGTGAGTTTAACACTCCTTTTAACCCTCCTCTTACCGGACTTAACGATCCACTTCTAGTTCCTGTAGGTTTCCAACAACCCAAGTATAGTGCATATTTTTTCACACTTGGGCATATTATGACTAACCCAGGAGATGAACAAGGAGTTCCACAGACTCCCACAATGGGTATGAATACAAGGATTGTGAATCCTTCTTCCACTGCTACACCGAGTTTGCCGCAGACAACTTTTGCTTCAACTCCGTCCTTCAGTTTTAACACTGGTACGTTAGGCATGCCAAGCTCAATAGATTTGAAATCCGCCTCAGTCGCTACCCCTACTTTTGGACCCAATAATGCAGTGAATGTCACTCCACCTCCTGCAACTCAACAATCATACCATATACCTAGTACTTGGATTTCCACACCCAATGTTGGGCCGAATCCCTCTGCAACTATGACTGTCATGAGTACCATGACTGCGCCGTCCACCTCGACTACCCCTGGTTTTAACACCTTTGCAGGTTACAATATGAATCAAAGTAATATACATGCATGAAATATCCCCTTTTCTTTGTTTTCTGGAGGAGGGGGTAGTATTTTTAACCAACAATATGGCGGGGCTAACACCCAGCCACAGTGGACAAATGCATAGGGTACCAACCCACTTTCATTTGGGTGGGGGAATTTCAACAACACTTTCACACAACAACAGATGGATGGGGAAAACCCCTACTAGCAGATGACTGGGGGAAACCCCTACCAACAAATGGCTGGGGGCAACCCTAACCAACATTTTATACGTCAAACTATGGGAGGTTACCCCTTCATGACTCCAGCTTATCAGATGCCATCTTATAGACCTCGTTTACCATTTCTGGCAACTCTGAATTTGCCAGATCTTTCCAAGTTAACAAACGATTTGGTGTGCCATAACGTTACATGGCCACCAGTTCCCACTAAGCTACCTTCGGATTCCAAAATTCGAAGGTAAAACTGGTGAGGATCCTGGTGGTCATGTTACCAATTTTCATCTCTGGTGTTCTTTGAACTCGTTGAACGAAGATTCCGTTAGGTTGAGACTTTTTCAAAGAACCTTGACCAGTGCTGTAGCCAAATGGTACATTGAGTTACCTGCAGCCACCTTTTTTAACTTTCAGGATCTAGATATAGTATTTCTGAACCACTTCCAGCTTCCTGTTTAGTAGGATGCCGGGACAGATCTTTTGTCTACCTTTAGACAAAACAAAACCACCCATTTATCTGATCATATTCAGGAGTGGTGAAGACGGAAGAGGCTCATTAAGCCCAATATCCCCCCAGAATTCTTATTAGAGTGGTATCTGAAATCACTCCTTCCTTATGTTTCTAAGGAGGTAGCTACTTCTGAGGTGTCATCGGAAGAAGAAGCCATTTTAAGGACCCAACAACTAGACTTGGTTTATGCTCAGTTTGGGCTCCTTTACGAGATTATACTTGATGCACCGCAATCAAACATTGATCTAGGTAGATCAAAACCTAGACCACATGCTGATGACATAGTGGGTTCAGTTGATTCTGTAGCCTTCGAAGCATTGACTAAACAGGTTCATGCCTTATAGGTCAAATAATCAGCTGCAAAAGTGACTCCCGTCACAACCTCTCCTTCTACTACGAAATCTGTACAACAAGTTCAGACTAATAAAAAAGGTCCTCGGCAACTCAAAAACAAAAATAAGTGCAAGAAAGGAGAGGGGAACCAACAAAAGCCCAAAAACAAAGAAAATGCCGAGGAGGGTAACAGAGAAAAGAAGAAGGTTAAGTTCCCTTATAAGCTTTGCAAGCAGGACCACCTCACTCACCAATGCCCTCTAATTGAAGAAGCCCAGAAGCTGCTTCAAGAAAAGAAACCTACCGTCCTTAAAGATCCATTTCCCAAAGGGCAGGGCTCAACTTCTGGCACCTCCAATGCTAGGGGCACCACCCATGCTTCGGTTGATCAAACTTTCATTAATATGGTTAACTCGGACGCTCTTTTACAAACCCGGGCAAGAAATTATACCCCAGATTCACAAAATAAGGATAAAGAGGATCCTGAATCTTCCACTTCTCTCCACATACCTGTGGATTCATTGCCCAAGATCCCGAAAGGTGTCTTGAAATGGGCTTCGCACAATCCCAACGCACGTGCTGCTGCCAACTACAATGTGGTTGAAGATCTAGCCCATACCCCTTGTGCTATGTTCACCTTAGAAGTTTTTCAAAGTTGTCCATTACAACGAAATGCGCATCTGAAAGCAATTGGAAGTATGGAATCAACCAACATGACTGTGTGTTTTGATATGTCTGATATCAAATACCAGTTTCCGTACCACGTTGCTCTTCATATAAAGGTAGTTCATGGTCTTATGACCATTGGATGAGCTGTCGTAGATGAGGGCGCGTCTACATGCGTAATGTCGATTTCTTGTTGGAAAGCCTTGGGTTCTCTCGAGTTATCCCCCTCTAACACACTGATTACTGCATTTGATGGCAGAACCTTTCGTCCACATGGAGTCTTGCCATCATTTGACGTCACACTTTCCGGTAAGACAGTTGCTGTAGAGATGGAATTTCTGGACGCTCCGCTTGATTACAATATGTTATTAGGTAGGAGCTCAAAATATGCCATGCAAGCTATTCCATCGGCAGTTTTCCGAGTTGTAATGTTCCCTCACGAAGGTAAGATCGTCATGGTTGATCAGCTTTTGTTCTCTCGGTGAAACAACCAGACTTCATCGGAATCCACAATTCCTTTAGTTGATCAATCTGCCCCAGCAAGCGAGAGTTTAGGAGCAGGGATTTATGGGTCATTAATGGGAACTTTTGACCTACCCGCTCCCGTTCTTTTCATGCGTTCTGATTAAGGTACATCTACTGAAACTTTCACAGTCGATTTAAGGACTGATCTGTGGATCCTTCCTACTGTATTAGAACCATCAGTTCCCTTATCCGTTGCATAAGTAGCATACATGGAAGCACAACATGCTGCAACGGAACATATCGTGACTTCGCCAGTCTCTGCTGAGTCAGATATGGATTATGCATCTGCACGATCACGAGATCTTACTCACTCTTTGGATGGTCTAGACACGGTTATGCCTTCTGATGAAGATGTGTTGGAATCTATGACGGACCGGAATCACCCTTGGGAACATTTACACCCCTGGTCCTATTTAATTCCTGTTCTAGATCTAATAGAGAGAGGTGAGTTCTCTACGAGACCCGGTGAGAATGTTGATTTTTCCGCTATCCCTTCTACTTCACAAGCTATTTACACGGAAGGGGATACGGGGAGTATATCAAGAACCATCCCAATCAACATTCCTACCGAACCCGATGTCACAGAAAACATTTTCATTGGAGCAGACTGTTATCTTGAAGATATCGTTCTGTATACCAACCTTTTTAATGAATTCCGTGACGTCATTGCCCGGTCTCATGAGGAGTTTCTAGGCATCAAACCTACTTGAAGGAGTCGACGAGCATTCTTCCACCTTTTCTTCGAGCTCATTAAAAACAGTAAGGAAGTGACAAGCATTCTTCCATCTCTCCTTTGAGCTCGTTAAAAACAGTAAGGAGGTCACGAGTTTACTTTTTTGGGCTCGTTAAAATTTTATGAAAAATATTTTTATGGAGTTCTCTCTAAGCTCTTATTAGACTCTTTAAATATGACAAGATTGCCAAGCAGACTTGTCCTCTTCAAGCTCGTTAAAAGAACTGAAGGCCCATCCGCTCAAGTATAAGTTTAACCATTTTTTGGACTTTTGCAGATTACTTACAAAAAATGAATACTCTAGTCATCCGTGGCTAGAAGAGTTCTTCTTCCATTGTTTTACACTTTTTCGGGGGAGGAGACTAACTTTACGAAAAAGGACCTTTTGGAGCCTTCTTTAGGGTTTTCAGGCTATCGAAACATGAAAACACCAAGCGAGCATTCACCTACTCAGGCTCGATGTGAAATCCATGAGAGGGTAAATAGAGGATTGTTTAAGTTTTTCAGACTCTATAAATAGGAAAACATCGGTGAGCATTAACCTACTTGGGCTCGATATTAAAATCCACAAGTAGGTGTATGGAGTTATTGTTTAAGTTTTTCAGACTCCTTAAAATTGAAAACACCAGCGAGCAAGAACAGATCTCGGCTCGATATTAAAATCCAAAGATTATTATGATAGAGTATTCTTCTATCTCTTCTTCGAACTCTGTAAACAATGAAGAAGGTCCCGAGTATTCCTCCCATGGGCTCGTTAAACTCTTTACATGGTTGGATCTATTGAGTTTTCATTCTTTCTTGGACTCACTAAAAAAATAAGAAAGGTATTATTTTATCTAAAAAGAATAAGGGATAAGAAGGGTATATCACATCTTGCAGTTTCAAAGGCAGTTCAGTCAGTCATATCCTTGAACATAGCACCTACTTGAGTCTTTCATGTCAGTTGGGTTTTATTTTTTGACCTTAGGGTGAACTTGATCTCCGAGTTATCTACTTACCCGGTCGGTTATTCTTCCAACCATATGGAGGGTTTGCTAATGTCTCCTACACTGCAGGCTTATATCACTTCCCCATCATGTTGAAAACTTCCTAAGTCACTTTGTGTCGTGCTTACTGTTCAAGGATACAGCCTGTGTCAACCATTCTGCAGTTTATCTTGACCTCATGTGGCGGCCATCCTAGTGTCAGTCTTGTTACTTATACCACTCCACATCAGCTCATACCATTTGAGTGCTCCTCATGTTGGATGATGGAGGATGCCTTAAGGCCTCCCTTCCAACGGACTTCTTCCCATCGACACCAACTCATTTTTCTATGGGAATGAAGTTTAGAGTTTTGGTTAGTACCTTGGGGATTACAGTCAACAATGGCAATTTCCCTCGCTGTTGAATTATGAGAATACATCAATGTCTCTTATTTGAAAGGTTCCTCAAGTGTTCGACGTCAAATCCACTTATTCACACTTATTGGATCGTACTAGGTACCTTGGGCCCCATTATCATTAGCGGTGGAAGTCCTCGCATTTGTTAACGTTATACATCAATGATTGGTAATGAAATGATACCCCCCCATGTTTGACTTCAGCTCATTTATTCACATGGTTAGGGTATGTACCTCGGGTTGTTTGGATGAAGACCTTGGGATTTTGATAGAATTATCTCATTATGTTATCACCCAAGCTGCGCAAGACTGAGCCTCACTTATTTTGGCTCTCCATGAAACATAGATCCAGTTTGTTGTTATGGCTATGATCTCTCATTTTGACATGGATCCACGCTTGTATTTAAGTGGCCATGCTATATATACATCTCCTAGTTATGTATCAGAGATCATGTTGTATCATGCTACACATCTATATGATGTCAATATTGTAATTGCTCGTTGACCTTTATCTTTATTTCAGGTACTTTTGTGACTTGGTTCTGTGGTTTCCTGCTCCTTCGTTGACTTGGAATTATAATGTATTTCAGCCATCGTTTCCCTCTGACCTCACACATTAGGGGGCATCTGTTATAGGTCAAATATGCACTTCTCCGTCCGTGATCACATCTAGCTGTCGATCACACAAAAGGACAACTTGGATTGAAGATCATGATTTCCCTAGATGATGTATGGACTAGACTTACCCTCCTGCAGCTGACAAAACATTGTTTTTTCATACATTTTGGACATGAACGCTACTCCATAGGCATAAGAGCAGCATTTGCCTACTAAAACATGCAAGTCTACTTCAATAGAGTAGTGTTCACCTTCTAAAATATGCAGCTCTGCTTCAATAGAGTAGCGTACACCCTCAAAAATCTTACAAACGCTGGTTGTAAGCACTGAAGTTGCATATTGTGCACTATTATACTGTGAAAAACTCGCGCACATCTTAAAATGTAATAAAAAATATATTAATTTGACGAATTGGGATTAGTTGAAGTTGGTTTTGCAACTTCCCCAACTTCCCAATCAAACTACCTCTTGATCCAAAATGCCTACCTTGTCCCATAAATACAAGGGGGATAGATGAGAGAGGGGAGGAAAAACTATGCATTAAGGGTGGTTACGCTGGAGGAATTCCAAATTTAGTGTAAAGAGTAGGAGCCCAGGATTCGGTTGCACAAGCACTCTGAATGATCAGGTATAATTGTACTGATTATTTGCTTTTGACAATAAAGGTTGAAATGCCCTTTCCATCCCAATCAAATGTCTAATGGATTGCATATTTGTTTGGATTAAATGCTTGATTGTATTTGATGTCTAAATTGTATTTCAATTTCATCATTGTTATATCAGTCAAGATATGCTGAGGAAGGTATCTTTGTATTGCAGGTTCTCCAAACGGAATATCAAGTGGAGGATCGATTGAAGGAGCAAGTGAAAGTTAGGATCAAACTTCGTTAATAAGGCATGCCTTCAAGAATCTTGATCTCTTTCATTTTGTAGAAGCCTATGTGATATGATCAATGTATTTACCTGTCACCCCAGAAGTTGGTAGTGTCCCTCTCCTTGCTATAGGGTAGAATTCCCGAACAACACCACATATCAAGGGTAGGTATGATCTAAGAGAAGTTGAGTCGTCGGATCACTCTATGTCTAGAACATATCGTGACCATCGGATTTAAATATTTACAAATGCATACTAATGCATACTAAAGATACACACTTTTACGTAACGGATCTATTACACAAGTTGATCTTAACTAACTCCTAAGTGCCTAAATATCCTAACATCCCCCCTTAAGAACAAATTGGGATAGGATTGAAGGATTTACAAAAGTGACACTATTAGGAGAAGGAAGGAGGCATTAGAGCCTATCCCCCCTTAATGACAAATTCCTGAACTCCTAACATAGATCGAAGTTTAGAAAACTTCGCTTTTGTAAGAGACTTGGTGAAGATATATGCAACTTTATCATCTGTAGGGAAAAAGAGCACTTCAAGAACACGATCATGAACAAGATTTCTGATGAAGTGCATATGTAGCTCAATGTGCTTGGTCCGTTGATGTAGAAGTGGATCTTTGGTGAGCTTGATGGCACTTTGATTGTCACACCAAAGTGGAGTAGGCTGCTGCTGCTCGAATCCAAACTCTGAAAGGGTTTGTCGAAGCCATAAAGCTTCCTGATTGGCATTAACTGCGGCTCGATATTCTGCCTCTGCTGAAGAAAGAGCAAGAGCTTGTTGTTTCTTACAAGCCCAAGTGACAGGTCCAGATCCCAGACTGAAAACATAACCTGCAGTAGAATTTAGATCATCAGGACCCCCGACCCAATCTGAATCAGTGAAACTAACCAACAAAGGTTCCCCCCCTGTACTGTAATGAATCCCAAACTGAATTGTACCTCGAATATATCGAAGTATTCTCTTAGCTGCTTTCTAGTGACTTTCATGAGGTGTTTCCATAAAACGGGCAACACGACTAACAAAAAAGGAAAGGTCAGGATGGGAATGAGTCAAGTATAAGAGACTACCAACAAGTTGACGATACAAGGTGGCATCTACTTCAAGTGAAGTACAAGTGGCAGAAAGTTTTACTCCAGACTGGAAGGGAGAAGGGGTTGGTGTACAATGTTCCATGTGAAAGCGACCAATAAGGTCACAAGCATACTTAGACTGGGAAAGAAAGATTCCTTCTTTGGTTTGCAGGACTTGGAGACCAAGAAAATAATGCAAATGTCCTAAGTCTGACATTTCAAAATTTTGCTTAAGACTAGATTTCACATGGGTTAAAAGCTTAGGGTCACTACCAGTAAGAATAAGGTCATCAACATAGAGGACAAGTATGATGAGATGGTTTCCTACTTTCTTGGTATAGACATTGGGGTCCGAAGAAAAACCAGTTTCAAGTAGAAAGCTATCCATTTTGGCATACCAAGCTCTAGGAGCTTGCTTAAGGCCATATAAGGATTTCTTAATGCGGCAGACAAGGCTAGAGTTATTCTGAACATATCCAGGAGGTTTGTTGGCGGGAAAAAACTACCCTATAGTAAGGAAACAGATACTATCAACTGAAAGGGGATGACAGGTAAGCGTATTAACTGTGTTACAGAGATGTTCATGAAAGGAAATAGGTTATAGGTCTTGAGAACATACCTTTCGAATGACGTTCGATCCTAGCTCTTATTCGATCTTGCGCTCGGTCCTCAAGTCAACCTCCCATTCAATAAACCTGCAATACAAGTACCTTTCTTAGCGTATCTTGGATAATATATAATGATGAAAAAGACAAATCAATTCAAACATCTAATATTAACCAAAACAGATCCAAACAAGTATAACACTTCAATGAACACTTAATTTGGGACAAGAAAGACGCTTCAACCTTTTATTATCAAATGCAAATTGATGATACAAAGTATACTTGACTTTGTGACATGCTCCTGCAACTTGATCCTGGGGTCCTGCTCTTCTTTGGCTTGGATATATTCCAGCATAAACTCCTCCAATGCAAGCTTCTCTTTAAAAGTCTCTTAATAACATTCATGCCTCTAACCCCTCTCTTTATCCTTCCTTGTATTTATAGGAAAAGGGAAGCAGTTCAGGTCGAGAGATGGTTATGGAGGAAGTTGGGGAAGTTGGGAAACCAACTGCAACTAATCCTCTTCGTGAAATTAATTATTTTTTAATCATCTTTTGAGATGTACGCTATTATTGCTCAGTGAAGTAGCGCTCAGAGCGCTACTACAGTGCTTGTAAACTAGCGTTCATCACTTTTTGAATGTTGAGCGCTACTCTGTTGAAGAGGAGTAGCGCTCATGAGGCTTGAGAACTACTATTACACACTAGAGTAGGGTACATGCGCTAGTCTATTGAAGTAGAGTAGCGCTCATGTCTCAAAATGACATTTTAGGGTTTTTCCAGTCTTGTCATGAGGTGGAGTAAGTCAAAGTCTCATCTAGGGTCAACATGCTCCTCCATCCAAGTTGTCCTTTTGTGTGATCAATAGCTCAAGGTGATCATGGACGGAGAGGTGCAGGTTTGACCTATAATAGATGCCCCCTGTGTGAGGTCAGAGGGAAACGATGGCCGAAATACATTATAATCCAAAGCTAGAGGAGGAGCAAGGAACCACAGAAAGAAGTCACAAGAACACCTGAAACAAAGATCAAGGTCAGCGAGCAATTACATCTTTGACATCATATAGATGTGCAGTGTGATACAACATGATCTCTGATACATAACAAGGAGATGTATATATAGCATGGCCACTTGGAATACAAGCGTGGATCCATGTCAAACTGAGAGATCATAGCCATAACAACAAACTGGATCTATGTCTCATGGAGAGCCGAATATAAGTGTGGCTCAGTCTTGCACAACTTGGGTGATAACAGAATGAGGTAATGTCATCCAAAATCTCAAGGTCTTCATCCAAAACAACTCTAGGTACAAACCCTAACCATGTGAATAGATGAGCTGACAGTCGAACATGGGGGTATCGTTTGATTACCGGTCATTGATGTATACCGTTAACAAACGCGAGGACTTCCACCGATAATGATGATGGGGCCCAAGGTACCAAGTAAGATCTGCTAAGTGTGAATAGATGGACTTGGAGTTGAACACTTGGGGATCCTGTCGAAGAAGAGACATTGATGTATTCTCATCATTCAACAGCGAGGAAAATTGCCATAGGTGACTGCAATCTCCAAGGTACTAACCGAAACTATAAACTTCATTCCTAGAATAAAATGAGTTGATGTCGATGGGAAGAAGTTCGTTGGAAGGGAGGCCTTAAAGAATCCTCCATCATCCAACTCGAGGAACACTCAACTGGTATGAGATGATATGGATTAATACATAACAAGACTGAAACTAGGATGGCCGACACATGACGTCAAGGTAAACTGCAATAATGGCCGACACGGAGTATATCCTTGAACAGTGAGCACGACACAAAGTGACTCAGGAATTTTCCGACATAATGAGGTAAATGATAAGCCTGAAATGTAAGAGACATTATCGGACCCTCCATATGGTTGGAAGAATAACCAACATGGGGAGTAAACAACTCGGAGATCAAGTTCACCCTGAGGTCAAAAACTAAACCCAACCGACAAGATAGACTCAAGTAGGTGCTGTGTTCAAGGATAGAACTGACTGAACTGCCTTTGACATTGAAGATATGACACATCTTTCCCATCCCTTATTCTTTTTAGATAAAAGAATACATTTCTTGTTGTTTTAATGAGTCCAAGAAAGAATGAAAACTCAATAGATCCAACCATGTAAAAAGTTTAACGAGCCCATGGGAGGAAGACTCAGGACCTTCTTCATTGTTTACAGAGTTCTAAGAAGAGATAGAAGATTACTCTATATCACTGATCTCTGGATTTTAATATCGAGCTGAGATCTGTTTTTGCTCGTCGGTGTTTTCAATTTTAAGGAGTCTGAAAAACTTAAACAATAACTTCATATATTTGCTCAGGGATTTTAATATCGAGCCCAAGCAGATTAATGCTCGCCTGGTATTTTCATGTTTAGAGAGCCTGAAAACCCTAAAGAAAGGCTCCAAAAGGTCCCTTTTTGTGCAGTTAGTCTCCTCCCCCGAAACAATATAAAACAAAGGGAGAAGAACTCTTCTAGCACATACAAAAGTATACCTAGAGTATACCTTTTCCGTAGTTAATCCACCTAGGCCCAGAAAAGGGATAATTCTATACCTGAGTGGATTAGCCTTTGATTACTTTAACGAGCTCGAAAAGGACAAGCTTGCTCGGCAATCTTGTTTAGGTTTAAATAGTCCAAACAAGATATTAAAATGACTTAAAGGTCAGCTTCTAGGATCATAGCTTCATAATCTGCCAAAACTAGGTCTTCAACAAAATATTAGTTAATGCAACAAAAAATCTCGAATGATATATGAATTTGAACTATTAACTAGTTGACAAGGTCTAACATCGAGAATTTTTAAACTTAGGAGATCGATCCTACAAAAATTTAAGGAAAAATGTGAGCTGGATAAGTGGACATTAGCATTACACCATATGTATGTTTCAATTGATTAATTAGGTGATTTTGATAAAATTTTGAAACTATAGAGAACTAAACAATGGTGGGTAAAAATTAAAATCCAATTCATATATATAATTTCATTTTAAAACTCAATTTCCAATTTGTTTTTGTAGGGCAAAGATTTGGGGCAAACTTGGCATTTTCAAATCTCCGTGGCGATCACATCAAGCATCCAAACACCGTTCTTCTTCCACCAAGTGATTTAGAATCTTCCCTACTTGCATTTTTATGGTTTATTTTTTATTTTTTGAGCCAAAAATTGCTTTCTAGGCAATGCTCACAACTTTTAATGTGCGGGTGCTACTATGTAACAAGAGCAGTAGCGTGTAAAGGAGATGAGCGCTACTATGCTCACACAGAGTAGCGCCCATACGTTACTGTGTAGTATACACTGTAGCGCTCAAGCCTGAAAACTTAAAAGCAAGTGCTGAGACTGAAAAAATGTGACTTTTTGTGCAGGATGGTTCTTCAATAAAGGGAGAGAGAACACGAGGACATGGATAGGCTAGCCATGCAAGACCTAGCCACTCTCCACGCTCTCCGAAGATGCGGTTTATTGAATTTTTACTGAACCGTAAACATGAGGGCCCTAAACAAATTATTTCGAAGACTTATTTAGTATTGGGATGTGGATACCAATAATTTTGTCATCCGTGGGAAAACTTTTGAGCTTACAGTTGATGACATTTATTTCATTACTGGTCTCTCACGGAGGGGAGATGTAATAAATTTGAAAGGGTCTTCTCGTGTGGGCATAAGGTCTGTGCAAGAGTACTTGACTACATATTGTGTGGCTGGAGCTGAGAAATCATGAAGCCAAATCTTGATTTCTACGATTGAAGGCCTCCCCTTGAAGGTGATAGTGAGTATGATTAATCGAGTGGCAGGTAGTGCCTCACTACACCTAGCTTCTAGGCACTCTATGCATGTTGGTGTACAATGCTTACATGGTCGTGTATATGATTGGTGTACTAGTTTACTGGAAAGCATGAAAGCTCAATTGACAAGTTGTAAATCTGGCACAATGAAGAATTTTGGGTACGGTAGCGTTTTGTGTACTTTCTTCTTTGAGAGGATTCCTGCTATTAGTTTGGGGATGCCTCTTTCTGAGGTTAACCCTCGTGAGCCCAGAATAGGCTGTTGGGGTGACATATTCCTCCGCCAGGGTGGTGGGGTAAGTCACTACTATTATCATACTGATGATTTCTAGGGGTGGTGGGAGAGGCAAGTGCCCACTTTCGAGCAATTTCCATATGCTGGATTGGATTTCCGTCATGATCCAGAACTAGTGCTTCCTCCAGGTGGAGCCTGGGGAGATATTGGTATGTTTAATTTTGAGAATTATTTGATTTTTTCAAACTTTTCAAGTATTTGATTTTTATAAATGAATTTTGAAGTGGTAAACAAGTGTCATATGCAGATCTTGGGCCTGTCCGTCCCGAGGGACATCCTACCATCTTTGTGAGGCCAGCTGATATTACTGCAGTAGATGCTATGTTGGGGATCATAGAGATAAAAGTGAGTCGGTTGACTCATGAAGTTCCTGCATGCCATATGGATTAGATACCTATTGATATGCAGGAAGATGTAGTTGGGGTGCTCCCAGCATGTCTTAGGGTGCTGCGGAAGATAGCTAGGCTAGTCATATGCTATCGCAATGCAGTAGATGATGATGAGGTCCCTCCTTCTCCATAAGAGAGGGATACATTCTATGTATATATTTTTGAGGCTACTATGCCCAGTTTTGTACTTTTATGACATGACTTGATAGACTTGTGATCCAAAACTCATATATTTTTTGATACAGTATCGGTTATTTACATATGTATGTGTTTGAATTTTATGTGTGCAATGTTGTTTATGAAAGTGTATGATACAAATGCCAGTCTAACACATAGTTTGCTAATGAATCAGCTAATGCGTTTAAATTTCTTGGAATGTGTTCATATATAATAGAATCAAACTATCTTTCCAAAAGTCTAACTTGTAGAAACTGACGTAGCAATCCGGGATCTCTATTCTGGTAGACACCTGTTAACTGAAATACAATTAGTTGTGAGTCAAGTCTTACCTCCAAATGTGAAATGCCATGACTGAGAGCATCTCGGAGAATTTCTATAACTGCACTGTATTCAACCACATTATTCGTGGTAGGAACCAAACAACCCACCCCCCCCGAAGAGACAAGTTGGCCAGCGGGTGAGTAAATGACCCAAGCTGCTGCAGCCAACTGACAGGTGTGGTGACTGGCGCCATCAGCAAATCCTAAGAAATTTTCGGTTGACATCTGGTACACGAAACAAAAAACACACATAAGATTAACTAACAAGCATAACGAAAACTAGCTTTACAAAAATATACAGCTATGTTACAAGAAAAAGTACGTCAGCCTAAGCGTAGTACTTCTTCAGGTAGAGCCCATTTCTAGGCTCGACCAACTTATTACCTTCGTAATCTATCAGTTCATAGGCTCCTTTCTTCATTACTTTGGAAATTATATAAGGTCCAAGCCACCTCGACTTGAATTTGCCGGGTCCTAGGGGTTCTTTGTCTTGATCCCAAAGTAGGACCAAGTCTCCTTCAAGGAAAACCCTAGGTTTGACGGATTTGTCATACTGTCCATTGACTCATTTTTTGTTGACCTCGTTTGTTGTGAGCGCATCGCGGCGCTGTTCATCTAGATGGTCTAAGTGTAACAAATGTTCTTCTAGTATTGAAGTATCCGGTAGTAACTGAACGACTAGTTTTAGCGAAGGAATCTCGCATTCAATTGGTACAACTGCTTCTATCCCATGCACAAGTTGGAAGGGAGAGAATCCGGTAGCAGTCTTAACGTTGGCTTGGTAAGCCCAAAGATCTGGGTACAGCATGACGTGCCAGTTATTTCGACTGGCATTAACAGTTCTTTGCAGTATAACCTTTAAAGTTTTGTTCACTGCTTCGACTTTTCCATTCGCCTATGGATAGTATGAAGATGAATGTTCTTGTTGAAAACCAAGCATTGTATACAACTCGGTCATCATGCTATTCTGGAAATGACTACCGTGATCAGTCACTATCTCTTTAGGTATGCCGAACTGTGCAATAATCTGATTAAACATGAAATAAGCGGCAGTTTCTCCATCTGCCTTGACAGTAGGCATTGCCTCCGCCCACTTAGTAAAGTAGTCAATGGCAACGATGATGTAATGATGTCCTCCTGTTGAAACTGGATTGCAAGTCATGTAATCAACCCCCCATTTTGTGAAGGGACCTGCTGTAATCACAAGATGAAGAGGAGCTGGGTGTGCCCTCATTTTCTTAGTGAAAAACTGACACAGACGACAACGTTTCACCGCTTCCACACAATCTTTAAAGATCGTGGGCCAAAAATATCCGGCATGCAGTATCTTCTGAGCTGTTGCCAACCTGGAAAGATGTCCCCCACAAGCTCCACTGTGGGCATCATTTAATACTGCTTCGGCTTCTTCTCAAGTTAAGTAATGTTTTGAAATGGAATCTACCCCACGTTGATACAAAGTATCTAAGATGATGAGGTAGTTCTTCGCATGGCTTTTGAGCTTGCGTCGCTCTTCTCGAGAAGAAGTAGTAGGAAACCTCAAAGTCTGGAGATATACTAACATATCCCCATACCATGGGTCAGAGGAAGCAATGAGGAAGATATGTTCATCTGGGAATGATGATTCTTCCTCAACATACTCTTGGTCACTTGGAAACTCTGAGATTAACTCAGCGAACACTAGTTATTTCTTCGACTTGACCGCTTGGAAGACCAAATCGAACTCCTATAGGATTACAATCCATTTATTATATTTCCCACCGATGATTCGTCGGGTGAGAACGTACTGGAAAGGATTGACTTCTGCTATCAAGGTAGTAGTTCATAAAAGTATATAGTGACGAAGCCTCTGTACCGCATAGACTGCGGCAAGTGCTAACTTCTCAAAGTGCGAATATTTAACCTCAGGGGCTATCAATGTGTGAGAAAGATAGTAGATAACATGCTCTTGGAGCGCATCGTCTTCCTGAACTAAAACTATACCAATTGTATTAAGAGACGTTTCCAGATATAAAAGAAAATATTTTGCGTAGTCTGGCGGGCTCAACAAGGGTGCTGAAAGAAGTGCCTTTTTTAAGGCTTCAAAGGATGCTTGAGCAGCCTTGTCCCACACAAAGTAGGAGTCTTGTTTGAGTAGTCTCATAAAACCTTTAGTAATTTTAGCATAGTTTATGATGAATCACCGTAAGAAATTAGACATGCCTTGCAGAATTTGGAGTTGTCGCAAGGTGCGAGGAGGAGGCAGATTTACAATTGCCTCTACTTTTAGCAGGTCGACCATTATGCCACGACTGGAGACAATGAATCCCAGTAGACATCCGGATTCGACACAGAACACACACTTATTAGGATTCAAACGAATCTTATATTGTCTGCATCTTTCGAACACCTGTCTAAGATGAGATGGATGATCCCGTCTCTTTAGAGATCGCGCCGGGAGATCATCCAAGTAAGGTTCTACTATGTGTTTGATATCATGAAAAGCGAAAATCATCACACGCTGGAAGGTAGCTCCAGCATTCTTCAAGCCAAATGGTATCTTCCGGTAAGCGAAGGCCCCCCATGGGAAAATGAAAGCTATTTTATGCTGATCCTTGGGCTTGATTTGTATTTGATTGTATCCCGAAAATCCATCCATGAAAGAGAACATCTCATGTCCCGCACAAGCATCTATGGTTTGATCGATAAACGGTGTAGGATATTTATCTTTCGGACAAGCTTTATTCAAGTCCCTGAAGTCAGTACATATTCTAATGGTACCTTTCTTCTTATCAACCAGAACGGGGTTTGAAACCCATTCCATCATGTCAATCGGATAGATGAAACCGGCTTTAAGCAACTTTTCAACCTCCGCCTTGATGGTGGCTGCTTTTCTAGGGTTCATAGGATGGAGCTTTTGTCTCACAGGTTTTGCGTTAGGGTATGTTGTGATGAAATGCTCCACGATGGCTGGGTCTATACCTGGCATTTCCTCATATGACTAGGCAAAAACGTCGCGAAATTCTTTAAAAAAGTTTTGTATACAGAGTGATCTCTTCTGGAGAATAGTCTGCACCAATAAAAATGTTTTCCACGACCCCGGGTTTGGTGGAAATGTTGATCGGACTTGTTCTCGATATGTTAGCCATATTTCCCTCAGCATAAAAAGCTCTCGAAGTAGAAGGAAAAGATGACAAATCAACCAATCCACCGGGTCTCACAGAGAATTCCCCTCTCTCAATTCTGTCTAGATCTGGAAGCATGTAGGACCTGTGATGCACATGTTCCCATGGTTGGTCCAGGCCAATCATGACTTCTAAGATGGCTTCATCAGACGGAAAAACCGTGTCTAAACAATCGAACGAGTGAGTGGAATTCAGTGACCATGCCGGAGCATAGTCCATATCTGACTGAGCAGAGACTGGCAGAGTCATGATATGTTCCATTGCAGCATGTTGTGTTTCCATATAGGCCACTTCTGCAATGGATGGAGGCACAAAAGGTTCTAACGTAGTGGGAAGTATCCAAGGATCAGTTCTTAAACCAATTGTGAATGTTTCGGTAGCAGTACCCACATCATAATGCATAAAAAGAATAGGGAAGGGGAGGTCGAAAGTGCCTATTAACGACTCGTGAATCCCTGCTCCTAAACTCTCATTAACCGGGGTGGTTTGATCAACTAAGGGAATTGTGGTCTCTGAAGAAGTCTGGTTGTTTCTCTGAGTGAAAGAAAGCTGATCGATTGTAACGACCTTACCTTCAAACGGGAACATAACAACTCAAAAAATTGTCGATGCAATAGCTCGCATGGCATATGTCCAACTCCTGCCTAATAACATATTGTAATCAAGCGGAGCGTCCAGAACTTCTACTTCTACAACAACTGTCTTACCGGCCAATGTGACATCAAATGATGGAAAAACCCCATGTGGATGGAAAGTCCTGCCATCAAATGCAGTAAGTAGTGTGTTAGAAGGGGCTAACTCAGGGGAACCCAAAGCTTTCCAATAGGAAATTGACATTACGCAGGTCGACGCGCCCTCATCTACGAAAGATCATCTGATGGTCATTGGGCCATGGACGACTTCAATCTAAAGAGCAACGTGGTAGGGAAACCGGTATTTGATATCAGCCATATCAAATCGCGTAGACATGTTAGAGGATTCCATACTTCCAATAGCTGCCAGAAGTGCATTCCATTGTAAAGGACAACTTTGCAAGACTTCTAAGGTAGACATGGAACAAGGGGTCTGGGCTAAATCTTCAACCACATTGTAGTTGGAGGCGGCCCGAGTGTTGGGATTGTGCAATGCCCGTTTCAAGACACCTTTCGAGATCTTAGGCATTGGGTCCACAAGTATGTGGAGTGGAGTGGAGGATTCTGGAATCTCTTTATCCTTTTTTTGTGCGTCCGGGGTATAATTCCTGGCTCTTGTTTGTAAGAGTGCATCCGAATTAACCATGTTAATAAAAGTTTGATCAACCGTAGCATGTGTAGTGCCCCCAGTGTTGGAGGTGCCAGAAGCTGAGCTTTGCCCCTTAGGGAATGGATCTTTTAGTACGGCAGGCTTCTTTTCTCGTAATAGCTTTTGGGCTTCTTCAAGCAGAGGGAATTGGTGAGTAAGGTGGTCTTGCTTGCAAAGTTTACAAGGGAGCTTAACCTTCTTTTTCTCTTTGTTACCCTCCTCGGCATTCTCTTTTTTGGGCTTCTGATGGTTCCCCTCTCCTTTCTTGCCCTTGTTTTTGTTATTGGGCTGCCGAGGGCCCTTTTGATTGTTTTGAACTTGGTTAATAGATTCAGAAGTAGAAGGAGAGGTTGTGATGGAAGAAACTTTTGCAGTCGATTGTTTGACAGATAAGGCATGAACCTGTTTGGTCAATGCTTCGAAAGCTGCAGAGTCAACTGAACCCACTATGCCGTCAGCATGTGGTCTAGGTTTAGGTCTACTCATATCGGTATTCGATCGCGGTGCATCAGGTATGATCTCATACAGTAACCTAGATTGTGCATAAACGAGATCTAACTGCTGGGTCCGTAGGATGGCTTCTTCCTCATTAGACACTCCAGATGTAGCTACTTCCTTAGAAATGTAAGGAAGGAGTGATTTCAAGTACCACTCAAGAAGGAATTCTAGAGGTATGTTGGCTTTAATGAGCCTCTTCCGTCTTCGCCACTCCTAAATGTGATTAGATAAATGAGTGGATTTATTTTGCCCAAATGTAGACAAAAGGTCTATTCCAGCATCATACCGAACAGGAAGCTGGAAGTGATTCAAAAAGACAGTCATGAGATCCCCAAAATTAAAGAATGTAGCTGCAGGTAAATCAATGTACCATTTGGCTGCAGCACCGATTAAAGTCCTTTGGAACAGTCTCAATCTAATGGAATCTTCATTTAATGAGTTCGAGGAGCACCATAAATGGAAAGTAGTGACATGGTCACCAGGGTCTTCACCTGTTTTGCCTTCAAACTTTGGAATGTCTGAAGGTAACTTGGTAGGAACTAGTGGCCATGTAGCATTATGATACATTGGATCGTTGGTCAGTTTGGAAAGATCTGGCAAATTTAAAGTTGCCATAAATGGTAAACGAGGCCGAAAGATGGTACTTGATAAGCTGGGGTTGAAAAAGGGGAACCACCCATAGTTTGACCCGTGAACTGCTGGTAGGGGTTGCCCCCAGCCGTCTACTGGTAGGGGTTACCCCCAACCATCTGTTGGTAAGGGTTTCCCCCGGCCATTTGCTGATAGGGGTTTCCACCTACCATTTGTTGATAGGGGTTGCCCCTAGCTACTTGTTGGTAGGGGTTTCCCCCTGCCATCTGTTGTTGCACGAAAGTATTATTGAAATTTCCCCACCCATATGAAAGTGGGTTAGTCCTCTGTGGGTTCATCCACTGTGGCTGGGTGTTAGCCCCGCCATATTGATCGTTAAAAATATTATCCCCTCCTCCTGAAAATAAGGAAAAAGGGATGTTACCTGTAGGCATATTACATTGATTCATGTTGGGAACTACAAATGTATTGAAACCAGTGGTAGCTGACGTAGATGGTATGGTCATGGTACCCATGAAAGGAACAGTTACAGAAGCACTTGGCCCTACAGCGGGTGTGGAAATCCAAGTACTGGGTATATGATATAACGGTTGAAATGCAGGAGGTGGCACTAAATTGGCTATACTTCTAGGTCCAACAGTAGGTGTAGAGGTAGATGCCATAGTTGTTGAAATCGGCATACCTAACGTACCAGTATTAAAACTGAAAGATGGAGTGGACACAGAGGTTGTCTGTGCTGAACTCGGTGTAGCAGTAAAAGGAGGATTTACAATGTTAGTGTTCATACCTATGGTGGGAGTTTGTGGAACTCCTTGTTCACCTCCTAGAGTAGACATCAAATGTCCAGGCAAGAACTTATATGCACTGTAATTGGGCTGCTGGAAACCAACGGGTAATAGAAGCGTATTTCTAGGATTGGTCAGAGGAGGATTAAAGGGAGTGCTATACTCAGCAGAAGTAAGATCTTCAATCTCAACTGAACTAAAATGTCGATGATCTGGAGTACCCGGTTGTGGTTCCTCAGGAACCTCTATTTCAGGGTTTTCTATTTCAGTTTGTTGTTCTTCAGGAAACTCAATTTCAAGTGGTAGTTCCTCAGGAATTCCTATTTCAGGATTTTCTGTTGTAAAAATTTCCTCAGGAAGTTCTATCTCAGGAATGGTTTCCGAAGAAACATTGGGGTTTACCCGCTGTCGTCTAGTTGGTGGTAACGGTTCTGTTCTAAGTGGCGGAAGGTTTTGAAGCCTTCTCGATCTATGAAGTTCTTGGTTCTCCACGATTATATATATAAATAAAACTAGAAAACCTAGTGGCCACTAAGACTAGGGGGCAAACAACACGCCAACTAAAAAAGTCCTAAGTATGCAAACCAAGCAAACAAGATGCCTTCCGGAGAAGAGACTGGGATGATGAGGTCCCATAACAGATCAACGAAGGATGAAGAACAGTTACCCATGGTCCACAATACAATGACTAAGGGTGCAAGCGCTGGAATCACCCAACCGCCCTCCCAAAGACCGGCAAGGGATTTCGTCCCACGTCTGTCCTAGGTACAACAGATATACCCTCTGCTGTCACCTATGTATGAACCTATGGTTAGATACTAAGGATACCACAACACCGAAAACTCTAGGGGGAACAATCTCTGGTCGAATCAGAAGGCGTGGGCAGGGTAATTGAGCATGAAACTCAGAAGAGTCCCCAAACGCGATCCAATCCTGGTATATGCTCGAAACAGAAAGTAGGAGGAGTATTCCCAACAATCTGATCTCACAAGACCTACTGCATAGATCCCAGGCAAGCTTTGAGTGAAATGGATTTACCTATGATAGTCGAACTATGATTTTTGCGTAATGTGTGATCTTGAGTGGTTTAAGGTGATTTAAACTCAAGATCCTAACCAAGAATAGTTGGTGTAGTGTATCCCTAAAAAGAAAAATTGTTTCTATTTAATTTTATTAAAATTTTTTAGGGCTGTTATTACTCAAAAGGTAGTGCGTTTGTGTGGCGTGGTTGCAACAGAAAAGCAAAAGTGCATAAATTCTAACTTTCGACAACAAAACTTTTATTTTATTTTATTTTTTCATTTAAAATTCTTTCCAAACTGCAAAAACTGAGCAAATCTAATTAAATTTCTTTTTTGTTTTCTTTTGAAATTTTACACAAAATAATATATGCTATCTTGTAACCAATATAAGCCTTATTAATCTTAAGCTACCAAATTTTTTGCTTTTTCTGTTATTATAAATGAAAAAGAACTATAAACATGGAAAGAAAATAAGACTTATGTGTAATGTGTAAGTGTGGCTAAAAATGGTTCCTAAGCTTACAGCTTTCAAGGCACTAGCTCAACAAAGACTTGTCCTACAGGTTTTTTGCAAAAGAAAAAGCCTCTATACTTGGAAACGAAGGAGAAAGATACTTAAAACTGGGAATCCAACACAAGAGGACTGCCCCAAAGCATCAAACCCTAACAAGACCACTACGCCAAGAAAAAGGTAGGCAAGCAAGCTAACAACCACCCTACTAATACAAGGACTGAGAAATGAATCAGCCTAAAGCCTTTTAAACACACTTGAAACCAGAAAAAGACAAAAAGTCAAAGAAGGTTGGAAATCAACAAGTTCAGAAGACACCCTAAAGGCTCCAAAATAGACCAAACGCTAAAAAAAAGGATAAGATAGGTAAAGAGCAAACAAATGTTGCTACAAACAGCGAATGCAAAAGCATACAGGTTTGTCAATCAACAACATAAAGTCAGGGCAAGAATAAACGGAAGTGTTCACCAAAGAACAAAGCCTAGTCTTCCAAAAGAGTTATAAATAGTCCAAACATTCCACAAGTAATCAAGCGAGCTAAATATGGTAAAAAGACTCAAAGAAAGGTTCTAATACTTCAAGAAAAGTTATAAACCTCAAATACTAGTCAAGGAGAACTAAAAACAAAGTCAGAAAACCACCAAAAAGGCAAAAAACTCAAATAGACCACTAACAAAAGGCTACAGGAAATATACCCTACTGTGCAGTAGGGAAACTAGCGCTCCTGAAGAGATGGGCTCTACTGTATGTATAGAAAAGTAGCGTATGGGTGCTACCTTATGTATAACAAAGTAGCGCTCAGGTCTTAAAAAGTTAAAACTGACTTTGAAAAGATGCAAAAAGACTGATTGAAGCAGAGAAAAACAAGCAGGGGGTACCTACAGGGTCTCTCAGCACATAAAAGGAGTTGAAATGGTTCTGGGAAGACAAACAAGAAAATTTTCCTAGAGCAAAAACAAAATTATCCCCAGCGGAGTCACCAGTCTGTTGGCAGGAAAAACTACCCTATAGTAAGGAAACATATACTATCAACTGAAAGGGGATGACAGGTAAGCGTATTAACTGTGTTACAGAGATGTTCATGAAAGGAAATAGGTTATAGGTCTTGAGAACATACATTTCGAATGACGTTCGATCCTAGCTGTTATTCGATCTTGCGCTTGGTCCTCAAGTCAACCTCCCATTCAATAAACCTGCAATACAAGTACCTTTCTCAGTGTATCTTGGATAATATATAATGATGAAAAAGAAAAAGCAATTTAAACATCTAATATTAACCAAAACAGATCCAAAAAAGTATAACACTTCAATGAACACTTAATTTGGGACAAGAAAGACACTTCAACCTTTTATTGTCAAATGCAAATTGATGATACAAAGTATACCTGAATTTGTGACATGCTCCTGCAACTTGATCCTGGGGTCCTTCTCTTCTCTGGCTTGGATATATTCCAGCATAAACTCCTCCAATGCAAGCTTCTCTTTAAAAGTATCTTAATAACATTTATGTCTCTAACCCCTCTCTTTATCCTTCCTTGTATTTATAGGACAGGGGAAGCGGTTCAGGTCGAGAGATGGTTATGGAGGAAGTTGGGGAAGTTGGGAAACCAACTACAACTAATCCTCTTCATGAAATTAATTATTTTTTAATCATATTTTGAGATGTATGCTACTATTGCTCAGTGAAGTAGCGCTCAGAGCGCTACTATAGTGCTTGTAAACTAGCGTTCATCACTTTTTGAATGTTGAGCGCTACTCTGTTGAAGAGGAGTAGCGCTCATGAGGCTTGAGCGCTACTATTACACACTGGAGTAGGGTACAGGCGCTAGTCTATTGAAGTGGAGTAGCCCTCATGTCTCAAAATGACATTTTAGGGTTTTTCCAGTCTTGTCATGAGGTGGAGTAAATCAAAGTCTCATCTAGGGTCAACATGCTCCTCCATCCAAGTTGTCTTTTTGTGTGATCAACATCTCAAGGTGATCACGGATGGAGAGGTGCAGGTTTGACCTATAACAAGGTTGTTCCATGTAAAGTTTCTCCTATAGATCACCATGTAAGAAGGCAAACTTGACATCCATTTGATGGACTTCCTAGTTATGTAAGGCTGCAAGGGAAAGAACAAGGCGGATGGAGTTCATTTTTGTGACAAGAGCAAAGGTTTCATTGTAGTCAATCCCTTCAACTTGTGAAAAACCTTTGGCAACTAACCTTGCCTTAAGTCTTTCAACACTTCCATCTGATGCATACTTAGTTCTATAGACCCATTTACATCTGACAAGTTTTCTTCCTTTTGGAAGAGGTACAAGATCCCAAGTATCATTTTCCATTAAGGAACGATATTCTTCATCCATAGCTGCATCCCAATCTAGATTTCTTGAAGCTTCTGCAAAAGTTTCTAGATCATGATTCTCAAAAAATTGAGCCAAAAGAGAAGAGGCTCGCTGAAATTGAGAACGTGTTCAACGTTGATTTCTAGGATCACTGGCAAGATCACCAGTTACTTCACATGTTGAATGGACCCATCGAGGAAGCACTTGTGCTGGTGCAACTGGAGGAACATGAGAAAGTGGAGGTGTATTTTCATCCTCACTATCATCATCAGAAATTGGAGTTGGAAACCTGTCAAGGAAGTTGGAAGAATAAGAAGGCATAATCACCAAATCAAGCTCCCAGGCCAAAGACGGCACAATCGCCGAGTTAGGCTCGCAGGTCAAGATATTTTCATCAAATTCAACATTTCTTCTAATGATTATATCATGAGAATGTGGTTGAAGAAGTCTATAACCTTTTACATCTTCAGAATATCCAACAAATATGCACTTTTCACTTTTAGGCTGCAATGCTTTCCATTTTCCATCTGGAATGTGAGCCCATGCTTACTACTAAACACATGGAAGTGACTTACATCAGGTTTAGTTTTACTCCATGCTTCTTCTAGTGTGATACCCTGTAAAGCTTTAGTGGGGGTGCGATTAACTATGTAATTTGCACAATTAATGGCTTCAACCCAAAATTGAAGACTTAGTCCCTTAGATTGTATCATACAATTAGCCATTTCTTTTAAAGTGCGGTTCTTCCATTCAGCTACACCATTTTGTTGTGGTGTATATGGAACAATGTGTTTTTGTTGGATTCCTTGTTCAATGCAGAAAATAGTGAACTTTTTGTTATTATATTCTCCTCCATTTTTGGATCTTAGCTTAATAATTTGATGACCAGATTGTTTTTCAACAAGGGCCTTGTAGGCCAAGAACATGTTAAATACTTCGCTCTTAAGTTTTAGGAAATAAACCCAAGTGCGTCTGGAGTAATCATTAATGAAAGTTAAGAAATATTTGAAACTAGAAAAGGAAGCAGATGGAAGAGGACCACACAAGTCACTATGCACAAGCTCCAAGGGAACCGAGGCGTGTCAAGAGGCACGTTTGTCAAAACTGTCCCGATGATGTTTTCCAAGTACACAACCTGAACAAGCAACATGTCTGGAAGATACCATTGGAAGACCTATCACCATATTGTATTTACATAGTTGTTGCAGTGAGCGATAATTTAAGTGACCAAATCGCTCATGCCAAAGTTTGCTCAAGTTTATCACTATGAGCAACAAAAATTGAAGAAAAACGTGATGACCCAAAGTTGTTAAATTTGTACAACCTGGTAATATCATCAACAATTCCGGTAGCTAGGACACATTGAGGATCTTTAAAATCCTTGATTACAAGTTGGTGAGGTGTAAATGTCACAGTTTTACCTTCACCAGAATGAGTGATTTGATAGACTGATAACAAATTGCAGTAAATTCTTGGAACACATAGTACATCACTGAAATGACCGTTATCTACTGGAACTTTTCTAGATCCTACAACACTTAGAGATCTATCATCACCAACAAATATTTGTTTGGTGTTACATTCATGCATAGTAGAAAAGATGGCTTTATCCTTAGCCATATGATAAGATTCCCTAGAATCAATGAGCCATTCATTTGAAGTAGAAGAAGAAGATGCATTATAAGAATAACCAGAAGCACAAAGTGCATGTCCATGAGAGGTAGACTTTGAAGGCGAATCTAGGCTGATGCGGTGCTTCTTCATTACTGATTCTAAGGCTGCCATCTTCTTGAAACATTTAGATTCATCATGATTATCTTTCTCACAATAGTTGCAATGATGCTCAGTCTTCTTTCCTTTTGGCTTGGTTCCTTTGTCATTTTTTAAAGAAGGAGCTGACTGAGAGGGTTTGGGACCCTTGTTAAACTTATTATTGCGAAAATTTTGTTTCTTGGGAGGCTTGGAATTTTCTTTCTGTTGGGACAATAAGGCTTTCCCAAATGATTTACATTGTTAATAATTCCAAGATGGATGAGCTTATCTTGCTCTCTAATCAAGGAATCACAAAAGGATTCAAGACTAAGCTCTTGATAGCTAGCTGTAGTCAATGATTCTTTCATGGAGTAAAATGTAGATACAAAAACAGAATATGCAGGTCCAAGTTTTGAAAGAATACGATAAATGCATTGTTTGTATTCCCTATTAATCTTGCATTCTTCACATAAGAGTTTATGAGTTTTGTACTTAGATAAATAATCTTGAATGCATGAAAAATCACTTGGATTTAAAGAAATCAACTCATTTTCGAGTTGATGGCCTCGAATTTCATTGTGTTTATCAAACACATATTCCAACTTGTCCCAAGCAGTATCAGGTTCATCAATTCCAGATATGTGGAATTGCAAATCAGTAGAGATTGACATCCCAATCAATCCACCAGATTTGTCACATCTATTTTCCCATTTTATTTTCTTGTCATCATCAGTGGGTTCTGTTTTTTTCCCTAAGGTAATTCTGAAAAGTCCCCTACTTCATAGAACATCCTCCATACGAGTTTTCCATGAGGAATAGTTGGAACTGGTAAGTAGAATATCACAAGGGGAGGCCATTTTTAAAAATTAATGGCTATAAAAATAGAAACCAATAGTCTGGATGCGAGGAGCTCGAAAAAATAGGCAGTTTAAAAAAAACGACACTGAAAACTGACTCCATATGATGAAGTTATGCTTGAACAAAGAAAATGTTGAAGATGTCCCCAAAAGTGACGTGGCAGATAGAGAATGTCCAACTAAAAAAAAAGAACCTCCCTCTTCCCAAGATGAACCTTTGAAAATCACTTTATAAGAAAGTTGCTTTTAAGTAAATCACTTTTGTAAAATAAGTGATTTGCACTTTTACAATGATGTTACTTTAAATAGTGCAACAAAAAAAAGAACTTAAGTGACTCACTTTTTATTTTTATTTTTATTATTTAAATGAAGTGCGCTTTTACAATAAAGTAACTTAAAATTAGAAACTGCATGCACTTTATTTAAAAGTTAACTTAATAAGACTTAAACTCAAGACCTATTAAGGAATAAAGCAACTTTGAATCAAGTGAGCTAATGTAAAAAGCTACGTAAAAGAAGAGAAGGAGGAAGTGTTTTTTTTTTTTTTTACTCTTCTCTCTCGGTTTTGGTGCTTGCCTCTTTTCCTACAAATCACACCACAAACCGAAACAAAAAAAATTTCCACACTTATGGGGTTAGATCTCATTAGCTTGCTCGGAAAGTCTACTTTTTCTCTCTGTTTCTGATTTGCCGAGATCGCACAAGGTGCATGGAAAATAACATACGTAGCCAAGAAAAATTCTTTCCCTTTTTGTATCTGATTCGACGAGATCACATAAGGTGCACGGAAAAGAGCATACGCAAACAGGGAAAGAAACAATCCAAAACTAAAAGAAAATCTAATAATAAAAAATCATAAAATATGAGATTTTTTTTTTTTAAACAGAAATAAAAAAACGTCACTGTAACATTATACCTTCAGATCTACTGAAATACACGTTTCTGAAGCAACTAGAAAACGTTTTCGATCAAACAAAAAATATTTTCCAATGGAAACGGTGCTCTGGACGCAATGAAACACCTCCCACAGCCCAGAAATGCACAAAAATTTTAGAACCAGAACCCCTTTCAAGTTTCGGCAACACCAGTTCAAGATCTAGATCATAACCGGAAGCGACTCTTCATAAAAGCTCTGATACCATGTTCGGGTACACAGGGTACTCCCAATAGACCGAACACCTAGAGAAACCACTTTACAGAAACAGATCACAGATCGATACACCGATGTTTTGACGTGGTTTAAACCCTCGAGAGGGAAACACTCCACGACCCCAGCCAAATAGCTTCTACGAAGCAATTTATTATGCAAAGAAAGAAAGTTACAAATGAACTTCTCATAATCGATCAACTAGACAATGACTTTCCATGCTATTTAAATAGAGATCATGGACCAATCGGGTGTTAAGCCACATATCAAGGTTAGGCATGATCTAAGAGAAGTTGAGCCGTTGGATCACTCTATGTCTAGAACATATCATGACCATCGGATTTCAATATTTACAAATGCATACTAAATAAACACACTTTTACCTAACGGATCTACTACACAATTTGATCTTAACTAATTCCTAAGTGTCTAAATATCCTAACAGAAACAATGAGTTCCGACCGATAGAGACATGCACTTTTAAACTTAATTCCCTCGTGCAATCCTTCTGTCATTCTTGATGAAAATTGAATGTACTTGATCCTTTAAATCATCATAGTGGCAGCAGAGAATATGTTCACACACTTTAGTCTTTTCAACAATTAATACAAAAATCCCATTAACGCCGCGAGTAAGCCCATTTTAAAGCAACAAAAAATGCTTGTCAACTACAACTTCGATAGGTTGATAACTTCGATAGAGAGGACTATGACATACCCCCAATACCCTTTTATGATATATTACTTCGAAAAAAAAATAAGTTGGGGTTTCCAGATCCCAAAAATAAGAATTCAACCAAAATAACCTTGATGGAACAACTTCGACAGACCCACCTCGAAACAAAACTAACTTGGGGTTTCCGGAAAAATTCGATAGGAAATTAACTTGGGGTTTCCATAAAACTTTGACACAACAAACCTCAACAAAATCAAAACTTGGGGTTTCTATAAGACATCTAAAGGCAATTTTTTTTCTATGTACAAATATTGATTCAAGGCTCTTTACTGCGACAAACCATGACTGTTCCTATAGGGATTCAACCGGCTCCCATTAAACAATCAGTTAAGAAGTTCACCATCTAATTTCTGCAATTGTACTGCACCTCCTTCCATTACAAAGTTAATGACATAAGGACCTAGCCAATGCATTCTTAAATTTCCAAGGTGTTTGAAAAAATTACTATCATAGAGAAGAACTAATTCTCCTCGCCGTAAGTGCTTCCTGGTGATGTGGCGATCATGCCATGCCTTTTACCAATTTTTCTGTGCTTGCTGATGAAATCCTGCAATAAGTTTTTCCTCTTCTAGCTAAAGTAACTGCAACATCCTTTCTTCTATAACACCAGTATCATACATACCAGTGAAAAAATAAATTATTAGACTGGGGACAATGTACTCCATGGGAATCACATCCTCTTTTCCATGCACCAATTTGAAGGGTGTTTGACCTATCAACTTCTTACATGTCATTCTACAAGCACATAAAACTGTAGGAACTCTCAAATCCCAGTCATCGTGGTTGATATTACAATATTATGTTAGTGCATGCTCCAAAATCTTATTGAATGCTTCAACAGTGCCATTCACCTATGGGTGATATGGAGTACTCTTCCTTTGATAAATATGAAATTCCTCTGTAAGTGCTTATATAGTCTTATTAACAAAATGTGCACCCTAATCACTCAACAAAACTCAGGGACATCCAAACCTAGTGACAACATTCTCACACAGGGACTTCAGAACTGTCATAGCACTGCAATCTCTTACTAGTGCATCTTTAGCCCATCTGATAAGATAGTCAATCACAATAATAATATACCTTGCAACACACCTTTTTCCTAGTGGGTTGATGGGACCCTCAAAGTCAATATCCCACTTGCCAAAGGCCTGCAACGTAACTTGGGGAACTAATGGAATTTCATCTCTCCTCGATAGCTTCCCAATCCTTTGACATACATCACAGTTCTGACAATATTCCTTAGCATCCTTGTGAAGGGTAGGCCACCACAGCTTGGCTCTTAAAATCTTCTGAGAAGTAGGTTTACATGCATAATGGCATCCCGCAACTCCATCATGAGCCTCGACTAAGATGATTTGTCGCTCGTGCTCCAAAACATAGTGACGCAATACCTCATCCATCCCTAACTTGTACAATTGACCAACTATCAGCTGATAATATGCATATTTAACAACTAACTGCTTCTTGTGAAATTCAAGCACAACAGATCTATGGAACAAGCACAATAGTTACTAGAGATGCATGCAACAAAATGTATGGAAACACTGTGCAGAAGGTTTGCAACAGTAAAATAATCTCATATAATCAGAAGATATATTACAATGTTAAACAATGGCTACAATAAGCCAAGCAATTTGAATTCCAAGGTCGTCATTCGAATTGAATGCATGAGAGTGGATTACTTGGAAGTTAACACCACTCGACACATCAGTTAACCACTTAACTAATAAATAATTGACTCTAACTGACTCTAAAACTGTCTAACTAAGTCTAACTCAATCCAGAACTCAACTGAATGCCACAAAATAGGGGAGGGAACCTTCTGTCTGCAGTTTAACTGAATATTAGGTGAGAATAACACCATATGAAGTCAAACAATGTAGTAGGGCACCTTCTACTCTTCAGCTACGTGAGTTAACTAGTAAATTCTCTCAGCTGGATTGAGTAGTGCGCATTAGTCATGCAAATCAACCCATGAATGGTGGAGGAGGCTCAGATGATGGCCTAGTTGGCTCCTAGAATGTAGGAGGAGGCTCAGATGATGGTCCAGTTGGATCCTAGAATGTAGGAGGAGGCCCAATTTACTGAAGCTGTGATTTGCTGATGATGTAAGCACATGAATGAGCCAAAATACTTAGGATAAGTGGATAATTAAGCTGTAAGGATCAAATAAATGATGTGTGGTTGGAAAATTCTCCAACATGCCCCCTTAAGCTAATATGATGGAGGTATAAAAAATAATAAAAGGGCCCTAGCAAAAAAGTCCATAGGTCACCCAGTACAAAAAATAATCCAAAAATGCTAGAAAAAATCTAAGTGAGGAAAGAGGGAAAAACCCAGTCGGAAAGAAAACCCCCCCTCAAACTGAACACTGAAGGATCTAATCTATCCTCAGCATAGTAGAATGCACCCTCAGTAGTGAACGAAGGTAAGAGAACTTCTTCTCAATGAATCTTTGGGTGAAGATGTCTGCAATTTTCTCTTTTGTAGGGCAATATTGCAGTACAATGGTTCTGTCATGCACAAGCTCTCGAATGTAGTGCATGTGGATCTCGATATGCTTGGTCCTCTATTTCTGAAATGGATCTATTGATATCTTGATAGAACTCTGATTGTCACAAAAGATGACAGTAGAAATGGTGCTACCATTATCAAAATCTGATAGAATACCCTGCAACCAAGTTGCCTGAATGTAAGCATTGACTGCTCCTCGATACTTTGCCTCTGCTGAAGATAAGGCAACGATGGCCTTATTTTTTATTGACCAAAAAATAGGCCCTTTTCCAATCATGAAAACATATCCAGAAGTGGAATTCCGATTAATGCTATCACCCACCCTATTTGAATCAGTGAATCCAACCAAATCTAGATCAGAATCCGCAACATAGTGATTGCCAAAATGTCTAGTACACTACACATAATGCAAGATTCTTTTGGATGCCTTCCAGTGAATGTCATGAGGCTGCTACATGTATCTTGTCATAGCACTCATGACATAATAAATATCATGCCTAGAGTGTGTCAAGTATATAATACTTCCAATCATCTATCGATAAAGTGTAGAATCCACCAATGGTGTGGAATCACCATCCTCAAGACTGATTCCTAAGAGGAATGGGAATGGTGACGCTTTACAATATGCCATATTAAACTTGTTTAGCAGTTCTGAAACATATTTTGACTGAGATATGGTGATCCCATCAAAATTCTGAGTGATATCTAAACCAAGAAATTGCTTCAGCAGGCCTAAATCACTCATGTCAAATGTTAGATGTAGTGTGGTTTTTATATTTCTGATCGAAGCAAGAGTGATTCCTGTAATCAAAAGGTTATCAACATAAAGGATAATGATTAGAAAATTGCCTTCATGCTTCTGTAGGTACACATTTGGATCTAATTTTCATCTTGCAAAATTTTGTGACAGAAGGAAGGAATCTATTATAGGTTGTTATAGGTCAAATCTGCACTTCTCCGTCCGTGATCTCCTTGAGCTGTCAATCACACAAAAGGACAACTTGGATTGAAGAGCATGATAACCTCAAATGAGACTTTGACCTGACTCACCTTCCTGCAAGCTGAAAAAACCCTAAAAAATATCATATTTTGGCATGGGCACTACTCTTCTTAAGCAAACCAGCGCATGTGCCCTACTTTGTAAGCTATATAATAGCGCACACCTCCTGATATGCGCTACTCTACTTCAATAAACTAGCGCACAACATCCAAAAAGTGACAAATGCTAGTTGTTTAATACTGTAGTTGCGTGTTGGGCGCTACTCCACTGTGAAATAGTCGCGCACATCTTAAAATATGTAATGTCCCCATTTTGACCCCTTTGTATTAAATCGTAAATGATGTAAATATTGTAATTTAATCATGGTGAGGAGCTCAAGGACAAGGCCCCACCATTGATTTAGCGTTTCATGTATCGACAATTAAAAATAGATTCCTATGGTTCTGGTGCTAGATGGGCACAATGTAAACGAAGACATCATGTAAATACGAATTTTAATGAAAAACCCACAACTAGCTATGCAATGCAACAAAGAGATGGGGGCATGATTATACAAGGAATAGGGAGGGAAATTATTCAAACCCTTGAGCCAATGGTGTAATCCATGTGTCAATGAGAAAACCCATAAACTACCAACTACCCATTTTGAGTTATGGACCCAATCATTTAATTCTTCCAAGAGTTGGTTGAGGCAGTTAATTCCTTGGGAATGAAAAGGTATGGCAGCCAATTTCGTGTATGGTCAAGCCATCAATCTGGAAAATCGTGTTTTGTCTCCTTGGGCAAGAAAACACCCACGAAATGGTGCCCAAAGCCATTCTGAACCCATAGCTTTTCCTCTCTCACATAGATGGAGACTGCTGGAAGTTACATTCACGTTTTTCATAAAAAACGCAGGGTTTTCCTTGCCCAAAAACTCGTTTTTGGTTTTGGACAATAGTTGGGAAGAAGTGGCTGCAATTTGGGACTGTATGAAGGTCGTTTTGTCCCAGAATTTCCATGGGCGTTTTTCCTAAAAACGTTTTCTGCTTCCTGGGGTTTTCCCCAAACCTCCATTATTCATTTTTAGCCTTCCCACGTTTTTTTCTGAAGCTTAGGGAATCATTTTCAGGCTTGTCACTGTACAAATGTTTTTCCTCATGCCCAACCATTGTGGTTTTGCTGTTATGTGCATCTCGGTTTTGATTTGAACCTGTGAGCAAGAAACTTGGAGTGGTAGTGGACAGAATTGGCTTGATAAACCTAGTGAAGGGAGTAACCTCTCAAGGAGATCAAGGGGGCTTTGGCTACTTTTCTATGCACACCTTGAGAGCACTAGAAAGGAAGGTATGGCTTAAGGGACTGTGTGGCAGTGAAGAGAATACTTCCTTGTGTTGGGTGTGTAGGCATTGTGAGTGTCAAGCTGAATAGATCTGGGAGGGGTATCCATAGCTCTGTGGTTGAGCTCACTAGCTTAGCAATTCTTCCTTTCCATGTCCTAGCAGCCTGATAAACCCAATTGCAGATTAGCTTGGCTCATCTTGGTGTATGCTTGGCTATGTGTGAGTTTGTTGTTCCCTGATTCCTTGTAGAGATCATGCCCAACTCGGGGGTGGCAGTTGTATCAAGAGGTTGATAAGCAGAACTAGCCTATGGTTGGGTGGAACGTTGCAGTTGCATAGCCAGTTGCTTGGGACTACTTTATTGAGATAAGTATTCTCTTGTGTTAAATTTGCAATTATTATCTTATGAATATCTTGAATGTATGATGAATGTGTAATTGAAATTAATTCTGCTGTGTATTCTTATAATTGTACACTTCCATATGTCTTTTATGTGAATGCTTAGTTAGAAGTTCATGGGGCTAATTGCCCGGTCTTTGCATCACGTCCTCTCTATCATGCTGGTATGATAGGAGGGAACATTACAAAATATGATAAAAAAAATATTAATTTGACGAATTGGGATTAGTTGCAGTTGGTTTCCCAACTTCCCCAACTTCCCCTTCAACCACCTCTCGACTTGAACTGCCTACCTTGTCTTATAAATACAAGGAGGTTTGAAGAGAGGGGTTAGAGACAAGAGAGCCATAGAGAGACAAGAGTGCCATAGAGAGACTCTTCTTATATGAGAAGCTTGTATTGAAGGTGGTTATGCTAGAGAAACTTTGAAGTCAGAGAGGAGCAGGAGCCTAGGATTAGGTTGCATGAGCATGCTGCAAAGTCAGGTATACTTTGTATCATTCATATGTTTTTGACAATAAAAGATTGAAACATCTTTCTCATCCCAAATCAAATGCTTAATGGACTATGTATTTGTTTGGATCAATGTTGGTTAATGCTTGATGTTTGAATTACTTTTCAATTCCATCATTATTATATTGTCCAAGATACATTGAGAAAGGTCTTTGTATTGCAGGTTTATTGGATGGGAGATCAAGCGGAGGATCGAGCGCAAGGTTGGACAAAAGCTAGGATCAAACTTCATTCATAAGGTATGTCCTCAAGGTCTCTGACCTATTTCCCTTTATAAATGCTTCTGTAATGCAATCCGTATGTTTACCTGTCACCCCCTTAAGTTGATAGTGTCTATTTCCTCACTATAGGGTAGTATTTCCTGCCAACAGACTGGCGACTCCGCTGGGGAGGTTGTTTTTTTTCTTCCTGCTCTAGGAAACCCTTCTTGTTGTCTTTCTAGTAATTCTTCACCCTTTTAATCTTCTGAGAAGCCCTGTAGGTTGCCCCTACTTTCTTCCCTTTGTTTGACTCAGTCTTTTTACACCTCTACAAAGTTAGTTTTTGACTTTTTAAGACCTGTGTGCTACTCTAATGTACATATAGTAGCGCATATGCACCAGTTTTCCTCTGCACAGTAGTGCACACATCCCCAAATGCGCTAGTTTTCCTACTGCATAGTAGGGCACATTCTTGTAGCTCTCTGTTTGAAGCAGGGTTGAGTTTTTGCCTATTTGGGTGCGTTTCTATCTTTGTTTTTGGTCTTCTTGACTGGTCTTTGATGTTTGTAATCCTTCGTTGAGCCTCATTAGCCTCTTTTGAGTTCTTCAGGTCATCTTTTGGTCACTTGTTTACTTTTGAAGTGTTTGGTTCATTTGTGACTCTTTTTGGAGACTGTGCATTGTTCCTTAGTGAACATACTTGCTTATCCATACCCTAGTAGTGTGTTGCTGACCTACAAACCTTTGTGCTTAGCATTTGATGTTTGTTGCAACACTCGTATGCTCTTTAGGGGTTTTATCCTTTGATTTAGGGTTTGGACCCATTTTTGGGGCCTTTGGGGTGTCTTCCAAAGTTTTTGAGTAATGACATTTCTTGACCTCGCTGTCATTTCCAGTATTAAGTGAGTTTGAAGTACTTTAGTTTGCTTCACCTTTGAACCTTTGTGCTGGTAAAGTTGTCTTTAGTTCGCTTGCCTACCTACTACTTGGCTTAGTGTTCTTGTTTAGGTTTTGGTTGTTTGGAGCATTCTTCTAAGTTTGATTTCCAATCATAAGCATATTTCATCCTTGTTTTCTCTCCACTTTGTTTTCAAGTTCAAGAGCTTTTTCCTTTGAAAAAACTCGTAGGACAAGTCTTTGTCGGGTCATTGATTCGATTGTTGTGAACTTTAGAGTCATTTTTCCATACTTGCACATCTTTTGTAGGTCTTACTTGCTTCCGCTTTCAAGTTCTTTTTCGTTCATATATAACAGAAAAAGCAAAATAAGTTTGGTAGCTTAGAGTAGTGAGGCTTATAATCTTTGCAGAGTAGCATAGTTTACTTTGTTTAGAATTTGAAAAGAAAACAAAAATAAAGCCTTGTTTAGGTTTGCTTACTCTTTATTTTGGAAAGAATATAAAACGAAAAATAAAAAGTCTTTTTTTGTTGAAAGTTGTTTCATTTTATGCACTTTACTTTTTGTTACAACCACATCACACAATGCACCACCCCATTGAGTAAAAAAGTAACCTTAAAAAGAATCTTAATAAAATCAATTAGAAACGATTTTCTTTCTAGGGATACACGACACCAACTAGTATAGGCTAGAGTTTCGAGCTTAAAACACCTTAAACTGCTCGAAGCTTGTTTCATTACTCAAAAATTGTAGTGCGACTATCATATAGGTAAACCCATTTGTATCAAATATTCCTGGGAAAATCTACTAAAACCAGAGCTAAGCATGAGGCCGTGGAAGATCGGATTTGTTGAGGATATTCCCTCACTCCTCCTTTCAACCATAAACTAGGGTCGATTCATGTACGGGGTCCCATTCGGACTTTGGGCTTTGTTACCCTGCCCACGCGTTTTGATCAGGATGACGACTGTCCCCCCAGGATATTTTGTACTTATGGTAGCCTTAGTATCAGACCTATAGGATCATACATAGGTGACAACAGGGGATTATAGCTATTGTACCTAGGACAAATGTGGGAGGAAATCCCTTGCGGGTCTTTGGGAGTGCGGTTGGGTGATTCCAGCGCTTGCACCCTTAGTCATTGTATTGTGGACCCGGGGTAACTGTTCTTCATCCTTCATTGATCTGTTCTGGGCCCTCATCATCCCAGACTCTTCTCTGGAAGGCATCTGTTTGCCTGGTTTGATTTACCTAAGACCTTTCGTAGTGGTGTGCTCTTTGTGTTACTTGTCTTAGTTTTCCTTAGAGAAATTCTTACTCATTTGAGCAGGAAACTATGTCTAGCATTCCGGTGAGAGCCAATCAAGGTACCCCTATTCCAGGGGATCCTTGTGCTGTTCCATTCATTGGAAACATTGGTACTCCCTTAATGGCTACTCTGAATCTTCCTGGATTCACTATAGGGATTCCGGTTTGGTTGTTTTCCACTCCGAATGCCTTGCATGCTCCTGACACTTCTTTTGTGAGCACCTCAAATCAAGAGAATCAAAACCCTGTGCCTTCTTTGCCAGTAACATCTTCTCCTCCTCCTTCTACCTCATGTGGTCAAAGTAGCAATACTAGTAACTAGTAGTCTAAAAGGAATAGACAGAGGAAGAATAGGAAGAAGATGCAAAACAAGGGGGCAACAACCCAACCTCTGTAAGTCATGCTGGGGGAAAGCACCCTGCCTCTGTAAATCATGCAGGGGGCACCTACCCAGCCTTTGGAGGTCATGCTACGAGAAAAATTTTAGTTACTGAAAATCACATTGAAAGTTTGTCTTCAACCACTATCAGTCATGTTGAGGACACATCATTGATCACTGCTAGTCATATTAATGACAAGTCACTAGTTCCTGTGAGTCATACTAGAGACACCAGATCAGCCACTGCAAGTCATGATGAGGGAGTTGAAATTATCGACAAACCCAATAAACAGAAGTATAAGTTCCCTTGCAAGTTTTGTGAGGGATACCACCTTACTTACTTGTGCCCTGTACTTCCAGAAGTGCAACAAGTGTGGTCCTTAGTTCAAAAGTCTTATGCTTCTAAGCAACCAGCCACTGTAAGTCATGCTGGGGGCAAGCTGTCATCCAATGCTAGTCATGTTGAGAGTACTGACATTGTAAAGGAGTCTCGACCTATAGGATGGAAACCAAAGTTCCCTTGTAAACTTTGTAAGGGAGATCACCTTACTCACCGATGCCTTGCAATTCCAGAGGCACGAAGAGTGTGGTCCATGTCTGAAGGAACCTTTGTTCCTGAGTTATCTATAGATTCCCTATAGTCAAATCAACCTTTGGTTGATAAAGTGGTTGAACCAATGCAATCTTTGGTCAACCCCACTCTTCCTTCGGAGAGTGAAGTGATCGAATTGATGCAATCTTCGACCGATCCCATCAGTCCTTTGGAGACTGATGCACCTACCCCTGAAGTCTTCTGCATTACCAGTTTGTATGTTCCTGAAAAAGGGGGTACTTCATCTATGCCATGTGAACCCCTACCAAGCCCTAGGATTGTTTCCTTTGATTGGAATAGTCTAGCCGAGCCTCGTCTTCCTTCTTTGATACCTTTTTAGATAAAGGTTGATATCGGGAACCATACGGTTGATCGATGCATTGTAGATGAAGGAGCTTCTATTAATATCTTATCCATTTATGCTGGGAGAGATTTGGGTTTCCCTAATGTTATTCCAGCTGTTAATTGGTCATTGACCTTCGATAAAATACCTAGTGAACCGTTCGGATTCCTCCGTCAGGCACTTGTTACTTTGGGTGGAAAAAAAGTCTTAGTTGATTTTATGGTCTTAAAGGACCCTGTGGACTTTGATATGATCCTCAGGCATGATTACATTTATGCTATGCATGCTGTGGTGTATACGCTCTTTCGTGTGATGCATTTTCCTCATAACGAAAGCATCGTCACTATCGACCAGCATGCATTCATTGATCCTCCTTATTACCCAACTGTAGACTAGTCAGATCCCTCGTCATTAGGCACTACTATGTCACATGGAAATTTTGTGGCATATTTTTCTTTGAGTTCAACTGCTACTGAGAAGGAGTCTCTAAGTTCATGCTTACCTTCTCAGGACTTAGTCCCGGCTTTTAACCAAGTGACACCTCCATCTGAATGTTTAGATATGTATTCTATCTGGGATGATATGCTTCCTTCCGATGAAGTTTTCCTAAAGTCTATAGTACAGTCTGCCATTCATTTAGATGTTGATCCAGTCACAGTTATGTCCAGTCCCTTTTTGACCTTAAAGTCTGATCTTCCTACTGTTGAGTCTTTAGGCTCTCTTATAGATCCAAAAATTAGTGTTCCTGTTGAGTTTGATTATGCTTCTAGAATTTTAAACTCCCATGATGATGAATTTGTTTCTACAGATTCCATCATGTCCTTCAACTTTGATCTTCATCCTGGAGTCGATCTTGTTGATTGTAAGTCCTCGGGTTTGGGTACCATAGAGTCTTCATTTGAAAACTATGCCTTTTTATGCCTGCTGTTGATGATAGTGAAGTTGAAAGTATTTCTACCATAGTGACTTGTATCGGGTCTTTATTTATATATGTTTTAGATATGATATTGGTACTAATGTTTCTTGGAGACAGGATTCTTAGCTGGATTTATACTTGCTTACTGGTCCTTTTTGACACCTTGTACGACCATGTCAGGTATATTCGGAATCTTGCATATAGGTTTAGGCTTCCCCACTGTTATGTTGCATTTGAATCTTTTGCCATCCGAATTCGCCATAGGGTCGAACCTGTTGGATATTGGTGTGTTAGCCATCTCTTTACGCATTGTGCACCAGTCCGACAGCAGAGCCTACCCAACATGGGCCACCCTAGTCAGCACCCTTATGCCATTCTAGTGCCCATGCTGAGTTTTTCTCATAGGCTTGGGAGCCTTTTTAGATTTACCATGACTTTGAGAAGAAGCCTCATATCTTTCTTCCTCATATATTTCTGGCCATCCCTGATAAGGCTCCCATCTTTGTTTTCAAGTTGCATATGCATCTATTATGATCCCGCTTGCACTAATGAGCCTGATGCCAGCTTCCACGCTTTTAGCTCGTTATATAAGCCTCCATCTCTGATCTCATTTCTGCTAAGCCCTGTATCATTTTTCCTTCGTAATTTGACACCTTTTACCTGGAGGAGACACACCTTGGGTGTTCTTATCTTGCTCATGTTCCTTGCATTAGGCATATCTTTGTTCCATGCACTTGGAGCTAGTTTCGCATGTCCCTGACACTCGTCTCTTCCCATGTCGAGCATTCTTCCACCTTTACTTCGAGCTCGTTAAAAACAGTATGTAGGTTTCGAGCATTCTTCTACCTTTACTTCAAGCTCATTAAAAACAGTAAGTAGGTTACGAGTAGTCTTCCACCTTTCCTTCGAGCTCGTTAAAAATAGTAAGGAGGCTACGAGCATTCTTTCACCTTCACTTCGAGCTCGTTAAAAACAATAAGTAGGTTTTGAGCATTTCTTTCATATTCACTTCGAGCTCATTAAAAACAATAAGGAAGTTATGAGCATTTTTCTATATCTCCTTTGAGCTCGTTAAAAACAGTAAGGAGGTTACGAGTTTACTTTTTCGGGCTCGTTAAACCTTTATGGAAAAGATCCCTATGGAGTTCTTTTAAGCCCTTTTCAGACTCCTTAAATAGGAAAATTTTTCCGAGCATAGTTGTCTTTTCAGGCTCGTTAAAATAAATGAACCGATATCCATTTAGGTATAGAATTACCCCTTTTCCGGGCCTTGGTGGATAAGTTACGGAAAAGGTATACTCTAGGTATACTCTGATATGCGCTAGAAGAGTTCTTCTTCCATTATTTTACACTTTTTCGGGGAAGGAGACTAACTTTACGAAAAAAGACCTGTGGAGTTGTCTTTAGGGTTTTCAGACTCTCGAAATGTGAAAACACCATGTGAGCATTCACCTACTCGGGCTCGATATAAAATCCACGGATAGGTGTATAGAGGACTGTTTAAGTTTTTCAACTCTATAAACAAGAAAACACCGCCAAACACAGACCAATCCGAGCTCGATATAAAATCCACTGATAGGTGTAAAGAGGATTGTTTAAGTTTTTCAGACTCTATAAACAGGAAAACACCGGCGAGCATTAACCTACTTGGACTTGATATTAAAATCCATGAGTAGGTGTATGGAGTTATTGTTTAAGTTTTTCAGACTCCTTAAAATTGAAAACACCGACGAGCAGGAACAGATCTCAGCTTGATATTAAAATACAGAGATCAATAATATAGAGTAATCTTCTATCTCTTCTTTGAACTCTGTAAACAATGAAGAAGGTCCTGAGTCTTCCTCCCATGGGCTCATTAAAATTTTTAAATAGTTGGATCTATTGAGTTTTCATTCTTTCTTGGACTCATTAAAACAACAAGAAAGGTATTCTTTTATCTAAAAAGAATAAGGGATGAGAAAGATGTATCATATCTTCAGTGTCAAAGGCAGTTCAGTTAGTTCTATCCTTGAACACAACACCTACTTGAGTCTATCATGTCGGTTGGGTTTAGTTTTTGAATTTAGGGTGAACCTGATCTCCGAGTTGTTTACTCCCCTGATTGGTTATTCTTCCAACCATATGGAGGGTCTGCTAATGTCTCCTACATTACAGGCTTATATCATTTTCCCCGTTTTGTTGAAAACTTCCTAAGTCACTTTGTGTCGTGCTCATTGTTCAAGGATATAGCCTATGTCGGCCACCCTAGTGTTAGTCTTGTTACATATATTACTCCATATCAGCTCATACCAATTGAGTGTCCCTCGTGTTGGATGATGGAGGATGCCTTAAGGCCTCCCTTCCAATGGAATTCTTCCCATCGACATCAACTCATCTTGCTCTGGGAATGAAGTTCAGAGTTTCGGTTAGTACCTTGGATATTGCAGTCATCAGTGGCAATTTTCCTCGCTGTTGAATCATGAGAATACATCAATGTCTCTTATTTGACAGGATCCTCAAGTGTTCAACTCCAAGGCCACTTATTCACACTTGTTGGATCGTACTAGGTACCTTGGGCCCCATCATCATTATCGGTGGAAGTCCTCGTGTTTGTTAACGGTATGCATTAATGACCGGTAATCAAATGATACCCCCCATGTTCGACTGTTAGCTCATCTATTCACATGGTTAGGGTTTGTACCTTGGGTTGTTTTGGATGAAGACCTTGGGATGTTGATGACATTACCTGATTATGTTATCACCCAAGTTGCGCAAGACTGAGGCTCACTTATATTCGGCTCTCCATGAGACATAGATCTAGTTTGTTGTTATGGCTATGATCTCTTAGTTTGACATGGATCCACACTTGTATTTCAAGTGGCCATGCTATATATACATCTCCTCGTTATGTATCAGAGATCATGTTGTATCACACTGCACATCTATATGATGTCAAGAATGTGATTGGTCGCTGACCTTGATCTTTGTTTCAGGTATTTCTATGACTTGGTCCTATGGTTTCTTTCTCCTCCTCTAGCTTTGGATTATAATGTATTTCGGTCATCGTTTCCCTATGACCTCAAAAATTAGGGGGCATCTGTTATAGGTCAAATATGCACTTCTCCGTCCGTGATCACCTTGAGCTGTCGATCAGACAAAAGGACAACTTGGATTGAAGAGCATGATAACCTCAGATGAGACTTTGACCTGACTCACCTTCCTGCAAGCTGACAAAACCCTAAAAAATATCATATTTTGGCATGGGCGCTACTCTTCTTAAGCAAACCAGCGCATATGCCCTACTCTGTAAGCTATATAGTAGCGCACACCTCCTGATATGCGCTACTCTACTTCAGTAAACTAGTGCACAACATCCAAAAAGTGACAAACGCTAGTTGTTTAATACTGTAGTTGGGTGTTGGGCGCTACTCCACCATGAAATAGTCACGCACATCTTAAAATATGATAAAAAAAATATTAATTTGACGAATTGGGATTAGTTACAGTTGGTTTCCCAAATTCCCCAACTTCCCCTTCAACCACCTGTTGACCTAAACTTCCTACCTTGTCTTATAAATACAAGGAGGTTTGAAGAGAGGGGTTAGAGACAAGAGAGCCATAGAGAGACAAGAGTGACATAGAGAGACTCTTCTTATATGAGAAGCTTGTATTGAAGGTGGTTATGCTGGAGAAACGTTGAAGTTAGAGAGGAGCAGGAGCCTAGGATTAGGTTGCATGAGCATGCTTCAAAGTCAGGTATACTTTGTATCATTCATATGTTTTTGACAATAAAAGGTTGAAACATTTTTCTCGTCCCAAATCAAATGCTTAATGGACTATGTATTTGTTTGGATCAATGTTGGTTAATGCTTGATGTTTGAATTACTTTTCAATTCCATCATTATTATATTGGCCAAGATATGCTGAGAAAGGTCTTTGTTTTGTAGGTTTATTGGACGGGAGATCAAGCAGAGGATCGAGCGCAAGGTTGGACAAAATCTAGGATCAAACTTCGTTCATAAGGTATGTCCTCAAGGTCTCTGATCTATTTCCCTTTATAAATTCTTCTATAATGCAATCAGTATGTTTATCTGTCGCCCCCTTAAGTTGATAGTGTCTATTTCCTCACTATAGGGTAGTATTTCCCACCAAAAGAATCCATCTTTGCATACCAAGCTCTTGGCGTTTGCTTTAAACCATACAATGATTTCTTCAGTCTGCACACTAATTTTGGATCTGATATGCATCCTTCAGGCTACATCATGTAAATATCTTCCTAAATATCTCCATGAAGAAATTCACTCTTCACATCCATGTGGTGCACCTCCTGGTGCTTAGATGGGAAAATTGCCAAAATTAGGCGGATTGAATCCATTTTTGCAACCGGTGCAAAGGTTTCTATGTAGTCCACACTATGAAAGTATGAGAATCATTTTGCCACCAAAATAGATTTGTATTTGCAGGTTGATCGATCTACAACAAACTTGGTTTGGTAGACCCATTTTCATTGAACTAATTTCCTCCCAGGTGGAAGAGAAACTAGCTCCCATGTAGCATTTTTCTTAAGAGAATTGTACTCTTCATCCATGGCGGTTTTCCATCTCGGATCTAGGTGGGAATGATAGAATGATTTAGGATATGAACCTATCATAAAAAAAAAATTCAGACAATAAATGATCAGAATATGAAAGATCCAGACCCTTTCTTTGAAAGTCTGCTCGAGTTCTTCTTAGATCGACAGGATTTCCAATGTTAGAACCAACATAATTGAGAGTCTTTTCTTCCCACTTTGGAAACCGAGGGGGCTAATCTGGATCTGAATATGAACTTGATATTTCATGTTCATTAATTTCTAATAAAATATCATAAATATCATAACACAAACTTTCATCATCTTCTTTTGAATCTTCTTCTTGGAGAGGAGGCAATTCAACAGTTTCTTCCTCGACTAGTTTTAGATCTTGAAGCGGTTCTTCAAATTTGGCACTTCACTTGATGAATATATTTTTGGATATGACATCCATGAGTTTGTATCCTTTGGATTCTTCAGAATATACAATGAGGATGCACTCTATACTCTATGGTTCCAAATATCTTCTCTTCTCAATCGGAATTCTAGCCCATGCAGTGGAGCCAAAAACCCTAAGATTGGACACATCAGGCTTGTGACCAGTGTAGGATTCAAAGGGAGTAGTATCTTTGAAGGATGAGTGTGGAAAAATGTTTTGAATGTATGCAGCAACATTCATGGCCTCGACCCAAATATTTGGATTCAAACCTTTCGAATCAAGAATACAAGTGGCCATCTCTTTCAGTGCTCGATTTTTCCTCTCCGCTCTACCATTCTGCTGAGGTGTGTAGGGGATTGTGTGCTGTATTTGGATTCCATTTTCTGAAAAAATTTGCAGCAGATATGATTTGATATATTCTCCACCATTATCATATCTAAGATCTTTTATCTTTCTCTCAATAGCAGTCTCAACAGAAGCCCTGAAATTTTTGAATTTTTCTAGCACTTCCGATTTGTTCTTGAGAAAGTAGACCCATGTGAATCTGGAGAAATCATCAATAAATGTCAGAACGTACCTTGATCCATTCATGGATGTATTTGGAATCAGACCGCTGATATCACTGTGAATCAGCCCCAAAATACAAGAATCTCTACTAGCTTTTCCTCGATCAAACTTGTGCTCGGGGTGCTTCCCAATGATGCAACCCTTGCATATCCCTTTTGAGGATTTGATTTTTGGAAGGACTTCAACCAAGGATTTATTTTGTAGCAGCTTCAAATATTTATAATTTAGGTGTCCAAACCTCTCATTCCATAGCAGGCTAACCTCATTTCCATGAGTCAGAAGGGAACTTGGCTTTGAATGTGTAAAAAAGTGGGAAAACTCATATGTTTTTGTAGCATGATTTTCTTTTCCTACAGCAATGAGATTTCCGGTGGAAATATAAAAAATTTCAACATTATTAGGGATGAATACAACCTTCTTTGGCAAACTAGTGTGTGTCATCTGATACATAGAAAGTAGTTTCGAAGCTAGAGAAGGAACATAGAGAACATTTTGAAAATTGCCATGTTCTAAATGAATAGTACCTTTTCCTTTCTAAGAAATTTGTGAATCATCTCCCATGTGGATGAAGATGCAGCTATCAGAGTCCACTAATGATAAGGAGTATTTGCTTACAACCATGTGATTCGAAGCTCCTGAATCTATGAGAAGAGTTGTAGAATTCGAAACACTTGCCATGAGTGCATGACCTCTTTCTACATGATCATTATTGTCCTTCTTCCTTGCGCCATATGGAAGAGTAATATTGTTTTTCTCCAAGAGAAGGTCCATCTGATCAATATTTTTCTTCATGCATGAGCTTTTAGAATGAAAGCCCCTACAACAGTAAGAACAATTTGTCTTCTCTTTTCCCTTTTGCTTGTCTTTTCTTGAACCAAAGGGCTCATCCGACTGCTTGGTCTTCTCCTTTTTCTTTGGATGATCAAACTTGGCCTTATCTTTCTTTTGTTTTCCTTTACCATTCGTGGCTTTGGGTCCTCCATAAAAAAGGGCTTGATGTTTGGAGGTTTTAATGGACCCCATCTGAACAAGATTATCATGCTCTTTTGTTAAGGACTCAATGAATGCATTCAAGGTAGGCATCTTCCAATTCAAAGTAGTGAGTTTTCCCAAATGGAAAGTAGAGACAAACACTAAATAATATTTTCCTAGCTTCGTAAGGATAGAAAGAATAAACTGCTCATCTTTCTTCTCAACACCACATTGCTTCAACTACAATACCAAATGCTTAAACTTGGTGAAAAACTCATTGATGTTTTTGAAATTCTCAGGATTTAGGGAAATTAGCTCATTCTCCAAATGATAAGCCCTCATCTCATCCTACTTACCAAAAATATTGGCAAGTTGTTCCCACACTTATTTTGGAGTAGTCAATCCACTGAGATGGAAAAAAATATCCTTCGAAATATTGAGACAAAGAAAACCATAAGCTTCATCAAGCTTATTGAAGTACTTGGACTTCTCTACTGAAGAATTAGGCTCTGGTTCTAGGCCCATGGTGACTCTGTAGAATCCCTTAGAGTGCAACACAATCTCAACATCATCATTCCACTAATGGTAGTTGAAAGGAGTGATAATATTTTGTGAAGAAGAGTCCATCTCTACAATAGCGAATGCAATAGGAGGGAGTGAGAAACCTGCAATCACAAACAAACAAGAATTTTTTAGGTTGAAAACTTGCAGTTTTCAAGTTGCATCACACTTGACATAGACTATCAAGAAATATTGAAGAGTTAGATGCACAATATCCAAGAATTATGTGGAAAACTTTCAGCTTCTGGTGCAAACTTGGAATATTTTGAGCAATAGCTGCAACTGCAGAAAACCGCTACAATATTTTTTGAGAAAAGTTGCTCAATCTTCATATGAAATCTCAGCAAAACAATTGTCTTGTCCATGCCATGGCTCTGATACCATGTGAAATTCAAGCACAACAGATCTATGGAACAAGTACAACAGTTACTAGAGATGCATGCAGCAAAATGTATGGAAACATTGTGCAGAAGGTTTACAGTAGTAAAATAATCTCATATAATCAGAAGATAGATTACAATGTGTAACAATGGCTACAATAATCCAAGAAATTCGAATTGCAAGGTGGTAATTCGAATTGAATGCATGAGAGTGGATTACTTGGTAGTTAACACCACTCGACACATCAACTAACCACTTAACTAATCAGCAATTGACTCTAACTGATTCTGAAACAGTCTAACTGAGTCTAAATCAATCCAGAACTCAAGTGAATGCCAAAAAATAGGAGAGGGCTCCTTCTGTCTTCATTTTAACTGAATAGTAGGTGAGAATAATACCAGATGAAGTCAAACAGTGTAGTAGGGCGCCTTCTACCCTTCAGCAGGGTGAGTTAACTAGTAAATGTTGTGAGTTGGAATGAGTAGTGCGCATTAGTCATAAAAATCAACCCCTGAATGGTGGAGGAGGCTCAGATGACCCAGTTGGATCCTAGAATGTAGGAGGAGGCTCAGATGATGGCCCAGTTGGATCCTAGAATGTAGGAGGAGACTCAGATGATGGCCCAGTTGGCTCCTAGAATGTAGGAGGAGGCCCAATTTACTGAAATTGTGATCTGTTGATGATGTAAGCGCATGAATGAGTCAAAATACTTAAGATAAGTGGATAATTAAGTTGTAAGGCTAAAATGAATGATGTGTGGTTGGAAAATGCTCCAACACTTCTTTGCGTAGTTGTATATCCGTTTAGTTCCAAACCTGTAGACAAAAATGTTACGATATCTTGAAGATATTCATCAAGCATTCTTACCAAACAGATCTACGCATTTGGGAGGTTATCTTCCAAACTAGTTAGGTCTTCTCCTGTTTCCAACCTTGACAAATGGTGGGGCCTGGAATTCATCATCCCTGGATTGACGACGATATCAAAATCATATTCCTAAAATAATAGTAACCACCGATAGATCTGTTCGCGAGGTACTTCAAGGAAGAATGATCTGTAAACATTTTAAAGTGTCCTCCTAATAGATAATGCCTAAACTTATGCAGGGAATATACCATAGCTATCCCTTCCCTCTCTGTTGTACTATAATTTCTTTTTGTTGTGGACAAATTTCTACTAGCAAATGCAATAGGATGATCAATAGAACCCTCACCTAGCTGAGCGAGCACCGTGCCCAGAGAAATTGAAGAAGCATTGACATGCACATGAAACTCTTTTCGCTAGTCTGGTAATACTAGAATAGGCGTTGTAACCATTTTCTCCTTCAACGTGTCAAGGCTCTGCTGACATTCTTTGTTCCAATGGAATTTCACATCTTTCTTGATCAAATTTTCCATCAGTACTGTGATCTAAGAATAACCTTTAATAAAATTCCTATAATAGCCCGTATGACCCAGAGTTGTCCTTAACTGTTGAACTGAAGTAGGTGTAGGTATATCTACTATAATGGAAATCTTCACAGGATCCACCAACAAACATTGTTTGCAAAATACATGACCCAACAATATACCTAATGGACCACAAAATATACATTTCTTGAAATTAAAAGAGACCTGGTACTGTCTACAACGCTCTATCATCAACCTCAATATTTCAATATCATGCTTAAGTAACCATACATTGTCCAATCATCAAGTAAAATTATAAAAAATTATGAGTGAATTCTTTAAATGCAGTGACAACTACCCTTCAAAAAATTGCAGGAGCATTCTTTAAGTCGAAGGGCACTACTGTATACTAGAAGCAACCCCATTCTATCGCAAATTTTGTCTTATGTTGAGATTCCTGGGAAATACTTATTTTATAATATCCATAAAATCCATTCGTGAAGGAATATGCTTTTTGACCTCCAACGCTTTTAAGCACTTCATCTGTAAATGGTGTTGGAAAGGGATCATTTAAACAAGCATCATTCAACTTCCTTAAGTCTACACAAATTTAGATATCACCATTTTTATTATCTTTAAATACCATGGGACTAATACATTCTGACTCTTCGATTGGATCAATAATTAATGCATCAAGTATTCTATCGAGCTTAGCTCTGACTTTTTCCTTGTACCATGGATTTATTCTGTACAATATTTGATTAATTGGATTGGCACCTGGATTCAGTGGGATTTTCATTTCTCCTAGGTCACCAACAATCCCTTTCATCTCTGAAAAATTAGTAGGAAACAAATCTTTAAATTCATGCAACAAATCAATGATTTTACCCAGTGTTTCATCATCCCAGTAATCCCCAATGTTTGCGAACTTAGGATTTTCATAGGACCCAATATACCTTTTTAATATTCAGCGGCTTCAAGAATCTGTTGGATGAAATCTATGGTGCCTTCAAATCATCGCTTCCTTCAGTTTTTGGAATATGAATATCTCTTGGATCATCATCCTTTGGTCCATGAGTAATATTGTATAATTCCATCATTTTTTGCACTGTTGCAGATTAGATACTGGTCTAGGAATTTCTTCAAAAATATTTTTGCTGATTACCTATAGAGATGCATCTACTGTTGGAATTTCATCCTCATAATTGATTGTATGTTTGAAACTCATAGCTATATTTTCCCATTCTGCAGTTCTTTGTCGAAGCTCCAATGACGTATAACAATTTCTTGGTATAGTATCAAGTGTATGAATGAACATGTGTACCCACTCTTGCTTGGGTATATTTTTCCAGATTGCACTACATGTAGCTAGTATATCAACAGGACTAGTTAACCCAGTGTATTTCTCTACAACATATGCAACTCCCTCGCCAAACTGGATTTCTAGAAATATCATGCACTGCAACCAACCAATTATAGACTACATATGCACAACCCACCATCTCTCCGATGTTTCTTTCAAGGCCACATCCAGTGCTAAAACCCATTTTTTTTTTGTACCTTAACCTCAAATTCAACAATAAACTTGTCAAAGTTAGGAAAACCTTCATAAGTGGGAAGGTCAGATACCTCTTTACCGATCCTGCACAATGATTTCGTTACCCGAGCACATCTTTGCATTGAAACTTCATGTAACCTGTTTTTCCAATTTTCGAAAGATTTACTGAAATATGAGGAGTAGGAGCTAATGCTCTGCCAACTTAGTGTACCATATGTTGTAAGATTAATATAGTCTTTTATCTTGGAGGATACATTGTAAATATTATATAAATCACGAGCATCATAATCTTCCTTGAACGATTCGACATACGCTTATCCTTCAAATGGGTCCATATGTGAAACAACTTTTATTTCGTCATTCTTGAATGACGACATCCTAATTTTGAAGTTAATGATAGTTTGATTCTAAATTCCCCAATCGGTTCCCAAAAGTGCATGATACAGATTAGTATCATTGACAATCTCTACAACTTTGAAGTCTCCAAAATTTCACAGTCCCTCCACCTTGACAGGGACACCAACAATCTGACCAAATGGTATAACTTTCGGTTGATTATCCACCCGTAACTGAATAGGTGGCCATACTAACTTCGAATTACCCATATTATCCCATGTATGTTTGGTCATAATATTTACATCTGATCCCAAATCTAAAATACAAAATCCATGTCATAGTCACCAATATGTGCATTAAGTCGCAGTTCCCTACCATTTTTTGTTCTCCTCTAAATATGATTTACAACTCTTTATTTCCTTAACTTTCCCTCAGTTTCTCCAATTAACTTATGTAATTCCCTCAATGATTTTTCATCCTTTATCAAATCCAAAAAACTTTTCAAAACGTTAGGTAGATCATTACCTTTCCTAAAGTTTTCTTTGATACGATTCGTCGAAGCGAGGTGGAATATCATATACAGGTCGTTCCTCAAATATTGGTGGTAGTAAGGATATTGTTGCACCCTTCATAAATTCATCTCAATCTTCAAATAAAACAACCTTTTCTTTTTTCACATCAAATTGTGGTGGCTTTTGAATAACTGTTCTCACTCTCAAGGTCCCACTAGTTAGTATGAATTCCTTTATTAGTACCTATCGTAGCTCCACCTCTTATTACCACAGTGATAGTAGGCAACTTCGGTCGTGGTTATGTTGAAATTTTATGCACATTCTGGTTATGATTTTGATTCTACTTTTCCTACCATTTTTCTATAAACTGTGGAAAGTCTTCTATGGTATGATCGAATGTCCTACAATATGTGCACGTCGAAGTAGGATTCATGCAATCTCTAGCATAATGTCCGGGAGTACCAGAATTATAACATATCACTTGTCCTCTTTCTCAAACAAATCCTCCTTGTTCATAGATTTTGATGTATTTGTAACTTCGGAATGTATTTCACATATATGTATATTGTATTCTTATAGAGATGTTATTATTCCTCTATACGGAAGTGGTTGTATTCCTATAGAGATGTTATTATTCCTCTATACGGAAGTGTCGTCATTTATATTGTAAGTGTCGTAACTTATACTTGATGGGTTATTAGACCACCTTGTTGGGGTCGGCCCTGTATAAGTCATGTGGGTCAAAGGGTTATTAGACCACCCTATTGGGGGTCGGCCATGTGAGTCAAAGGGTTATTAGACCACCCTAGTGGGGGTCGACCATGTGAGTCAAAGGGTTATTAGACCACCCTAGTGGGGGTCGGCCCAGTTAGCATTATGTTAAGTGGTTAAGTTGAGGCCGACCTAGTTGAGTAAAGGTCAAGTCAAGTTAGTGTATAAATAGAGAGTGTGTCTCTCTCATTTTACACATTCTATTCTCTCACTCACACTTGGGAGAGTGGCGCACTTGTGGAGGAGGAGACTCTGCTGCTAGGAGAAGACTATCTCTTGTATTCTGGTTGTATCATTGCTCTATCTATCTCTGAGGAAGTTATTGGGGTTTTTCACCTTTATGGTTTTCCCCAAGTAAACTCTGTGTCTCTTGTGTGCTTGCATTGTTGTGTCCATGATTGACATGTTGTAGATTTGCTGTACATGTTGTTCTCTCAGTTAAGATTCTAGATCAGATTGAAGTAAATTCTGAAAAGTTAACAATAGCCTCTGAATCAACCTCTCGGTTGATTGAACTATGCATTGCTTCTTTAAGCTTGATCTTCCCCCTTCATGAGGAAAGTGTCTGCAGTGCGCTCTGTGAGCAATTGATATGGTAAAAAATTCTTCTTATCATGCCCGACAGATTGATAGAAATTACACCATAAGGAGTACTCACCATTTTATGTAACAAATAACACTCTTCTGGTCGATGTCCTCTAGTCTGGAAAATTTGACATCATACACTTGTCCCCGGATTTAATAGAATGGGATCTACATCATTAATATAATTATGAAATGTCGTACATTGATATTTAGAGTGGCCTTCTTCCTTGCATATAGTGCACCATACATCTTCTCTCTTTTCCTTACCTTTGTTTATATATTGGATATGAATTGGTAAATTCACCAACTATGACTAGATTTGAGACATACTAGATCCAGTTTCTCCGACAAGTGATGCTTCCAATTTCATATCCAACTCAAGGGCTTCAGTCTATGATGAAATTTTCTACTGCATTAACAAAACTCCGATGTGAGGTAGTAAAGCGGCTATAAACCACTTCTTGTGCTGAACATCATTCATCGAAATGCTTGCACGGGCCATCAAATTTTTAAACCTCTGGTCGAAGTCCCAAAAAGACTCATTCAATTCTTTTTTAATCTCCTCCATCTCAGTAATACACTGTGATTCAGACTTTGGTTTCTTAAATTCAAATTTTATCCCATCCTTAACCTTTTCTAAGGTCTTCATTGTTTGAGTACCAGTAACCTCTGAAAAATTCATAAATCAATATAGGGCGCGATCCCTAAAATTCGCAATTAACTACACCAATTTGACATTGTCATCTTGTACTGGTTTGACAGTCCATACTGCATTGCATAAAAACCAATTCTGTTTTAGGTCCTCTGATCCATTCCCTTTGAAAAGAGGCAAGTTCATGTCATCCCCAACCATTATGTGCCTTTGGGGTTTCGACTGAATTGATACTAGTGGACCACTACTTGGAGCCTTTCCACTTGGTGGAGTACTATTCCGACTATTACCACTACTTTGACTAGCTTGGAAAAACTACAATGAGTTACTATGTCTTACCTTAGTTTATGGAGATGTACAGAGGGTCATGGGTATGTCGTAGCCTCAGGTATGAGAGGGATCTGCATGTTCTTCTTCTTCCTCTTAAATGAGCTACTACTCTTCCTCTTCATCGCAGTCTCCTCCTCTTGTTCAATCGAAACCTCTTCCCACTTCAAAGACACCCATGCTCTTCATCGGTCTCACTCTCTTCTCCCCTTAGAATTTCATCTCATTCCACATATTTGTCCAAACGTTTCTCCATTCAATACCCATGCCCACCATAATATGTCCAAAAATTTATGCATTCAATACCCATGCCCACCGCGTACAATCGCTTTATTCATCATATTCCATTTGTATCACCCCTTTTTCACAAAGTAGCTTCTTGATCGACAGATTTAGCGATTTCAAGTATTTACCTTGTGTCCCTTCAAAGAAATCTCACTCTACTACACTATATGACTTAATAGTGTCGAAAGAAAATTCGGTAATATACCCCTCCAGTATGTTGTCCAACTATTAATTCAATGCACATGAAATCTTGTTATTCACACCTTTCAGTCACTATGTTGGTCACTATGGGATGACCCGGGTTTGGTGAAATTCTATTGTAGACCCAACAAAATCCCCTTCACTGGCCCTTTCAGAATCAACCTGCGAGCAGGCTGAAGTGTCACCCGAAGTGAAGATGGGTGATTATAGAATCAGGTTTCTGTAACCTTGGTGATGTGCGGCTGTGTTATGCGAGCTTGTATGGCCAACAATGTATCTGCACACTTCGCAGTTATCAACAACCTACAGACCTCGTTGAATTGTTGTTATCGTTACTCCTATAACTATGCATTTATCATACTTAACATGACTTCGCAACATTCATACATGTGTGTTCCGCTTACTTAACATAACATTCTCATTCACATACATATGAAATCAAATACATAAGTATAATCATAACATAAACACACAATGTATCATATATTCACACACATACACATGGATTTATGTGGGTCATCCCCCAGATGGGAGCTACGTCCAATGGAACTATTATTATATTACTTGGAAGGGGTAACAGTTCCAGTCTGCGCACTCAGCTGCAGACTCTTCTCTACAATAGATATCTGTGCACACAGCTGCAAAGTATTTTCTCTCTTAAATCTCTCTCAGTCTAGATCTAGCAATATCTCATATCTCATATCCAAAATCTAACCCTTCCTTATACAAACTTTCCCTTTATATAGATGTGCCCGAAGGTCACATATTAAAATAACTATGAACCAACCCCCATAGTACCCTTAAACCCAAAATGGCATGGTTCTTCTGTTGACCACACTTTTCCTTAACTTTGCTGGAGCTCTGTTGTCCTTTTGCACCGCTTCTTATGACTCTGAAACTTCTTCTGACAGTTGCAGCTCTGACCGCGCGAATCTGACTCTAGAGTAGTGCGTCCTTTGCACCATTCCGCGTCTTTACTCTCTGCTTCTCTAGTTGACAGTTCACCACATCATCCATATTTACTCCAACTACCTCTGGTCATCCTTAGTACTTCATCTTTACTAAGGGGACAAGTCCTTTCCTGCCAACTTTGCTTCATTCCATACCCTGCTCCCGGGAATCGCGGAGTTGCTTCTCCCAAAATTGGTTGATGTTAGGCCTCGCCTAATTTTACCTTTGTCATAAAAAATTACTGCACTTGGGCTACACCCAACAGGCCCCTAACACTTACTTGTGGCTCGTCCCCGAGCCACTTTCACTGGACTTCTTCGACTGTGCATCGCTTGGGATGTTCGACTTCGCAGCGGATTCCTGAAAAGTTGCACTTAAGTTCACAACTGCTTCCTTAGTTTCTTTCTCAAATTCCTTAATCATTTCAAGCATCATCTCTGATATAGGTTCTTGCATTTTATCCTTCACTGTACTCTCTGTTGTGCGGAGTTCTTGCAATTTCTCCTCAATTTCCTGAGAAAGTGCCAGTGCCTCTTCTTGCATTGGCTGCAACTTTGACGAAGTTTCAGCTTCCTTCATCCTTAGTGCTTTCAGATCCTTCTAAAGCTCTTTCATCTATGCAAACTTCTGGATCCTTTGCCTTGGCGGAAAATCCTTCATGGTTGTGTTCATAGAATCGAGGTCCTTCTTCCTTTGCTGAACTTCGTCGTGAATTTTTTGTAATTCAGGATCCTCTTGCAGTATAGCCCACACCTTGGTGACTTCTTCCAGTAGGTCCTGACATCTCGCCACTTCTACAGAGATGTTTTCTATTGATTCCTTGAGTTCTTTGGTTCTCGCTTCTTTCACATCTGGTGGAGTTCCAGGTTGCTGTGGAGACTCTAAGTCAACAATATTTTCCTTGTATCTAATCTCCATATCCTCCATCTTTGCTTTGAGATTGTCCACAACAGTACCAATATTTAAGATGGTCACTTCTACTTCAGGCTCCTCTCTGCAGTCTGGGATCTTCGCGTAGACTTCAATTACGACTTTCTTCAACTTTTTGTGCTTTTCTTGCGCATATGTGAGCTCATTTGTCTTCAGTGCGCATTCATTCTTTAGATCTTGATAGATATCCTCCAGCTTTAGATGTTGGTTATAAGAGACCATGTCTCTATCTCTGATCTCTTCCACAACCTTCAAATGGATATTATGAAGTCCAAAAAATTCGTAGCTTATCTTGTTATGTGTGCTTCGCAACACATCTTCCCATATTGTGAAACTGCGCATTTTAACAAAACCGTGTGCAGACTCTTCCCTCTATTTTAGTGTCCAATTTCAACTACACTTGAAACTTAAATATTTCTTGCATTTCTTAACTGATACCTGGAGGAGTAGAGCCATCCCTATAAGGCTTTAGTCTACTCCCATTAACAAGTCCTAGCAAGTTTTCTCCAAGTAATGCGGCTAGCTGAACTACACCACCATTAGTAACATTTTTGACAATGTATGGCCCTACCCAGTGCATTTTAATTTTTCCAGGAAACTTCCTGAATTTGCTATCATAGAGGAGGACAAGGTCTCCTACCTGGAATAATTTATTATTGATGTATATATCATGCCATACCTTTTATCTGTCTTTTTGCACTTGTTGGTGAAAACCTGCAATGAAGCGATCTTCCTCCAATCCAACTAACTGTAATAGTCTTTCATCCATTGTCTCATCATCAACCATATCTATGAATGTTGCAATTCTCAAGATTGGCACTATGTATTCCATGGGCATGATAGCTTCCTGTCCATATGCTAATTTGAAAGGTGTGTGACTTGTCAACTTCTTACAAGTTGTTCTATATTCCCATAATAATACTGGTATTCTAAGATCCCAATCATCCCTGTTTGTATTGCATACCTTGGTCAATTCATTCTCCAATACTTTATTAAAGGCTTCTACAGTTCCATTAGCATGTGGATGATATGGTGTGCTCTTTTGATGGTAGATTTGAAATTCTTCTGTTAGGGATTCAATAGTTATGTTTAGGAAATGGGTTCCCTAATCACTCATTAAAATCTTTGGACATCCAAACCTTGTCAAAATGTTCTAAAAAATGAACTGCGCGGATGTAACCGCGCCACAGTCCTTTAATGGTTTTCCTCTTCCCATCTGGTTAGATAATCTGTAGCTGTGATGATATATCTTGAGCTATTTCGCTTCCTTGGTGGGTTAATAGGTCCCACAAAGTCAATATCCCATTTATCAAAGGCTTGCAATGTTATTTGTGGCATCAATGGCATTTTATCTCTATGAGATGGATTTCCTATTCTTTGGAATACATCGCAACTTCAACAATCTTCTTTGGAATCCTTGTGTATCGTAGGCCACCATAGTCGTGATCTCAAAATTTTCTGGACAGCAACTCCTCCCACATAGTGTCCTCCCGATACACCTGAATGTGCTTCAACCAGTATAATAGGTCTTTCATGTTCTAGTACACATCTAGGCAATACTTCATCTGGTCCCAATTTGTATAATTGTGTTGCAATTTGAGTAAATGTTGGGCATGGCCCAAGTTGGCACATTTTTTGGCAAAGCGAAGTCCACATAAGCGCAGTGAGAAAGCGAAGTCTAAGCATGGTGAAATTTTGCTGATGCATAGCACCAACGCATCAATTATTTTTGGCAACGAAGTACAAGCGAAGCAAGGTCCAACAGCGACCTATTTTGGGTAAGCCACTCTGCAGAATCTCGAGAGTAGGGTGAGGAGCGATGCGGAAATGGAGGAAATAAAATTTTATTCTTAGCATAGACAGTACTAAGACAGCTAGAGCAGCATAAACCATTAGAAGAAGAATGATGCATCGATAACAACAGATAAAGCAAGAGTGGCAGAAAGGGATGTGCTAGAACGCAGTAAGAGCCGCGCAGATAGAACTGCGACTGTCAGAAGTGGTGTCAGAGACAGAAGTGGCACAGAAAGGAGGCCGAAGGAAAGTGATGTAGTTGTCGACTATGATAGGCCGGGTTAGCGAGGTAACCGTGCCATTTTGGGGGCATTTTTGGGTAATATAGGGATTTTGGCCGACAATCATTGTAAAGACGTGACCTTTAGGCACGATCTATAAAAGGGGCAAGTTTGTAAGGGAAGAGTTGGTCTCTATTGGTCATTTTTGGTCTCAGTGTTGTATTGTAAGAACAAAAGAGAGACGAGGCTCTGCAGCTGAGTGCGTATAGACTATTTGTAGAGAGAAGAGTCTGCAGCTGAGTGCGCAGAATAGAACTATTGCCCTTTACCATTAATATAAACAACAGTTCCCATGTACGTAGCTCCCATCCTGGGGGTGAACCACGTAAATACTTGTGTTGTGCGATTGCTTATGTTTATGTTCATGTTCGTGTATGTTCATTCTTTTATATGTGAAACATGTATGGATGATGAGAATAGTATGTTAATTATTGAACATGTATAACTGAATGTACAAGTAATTCCGATCATGTTGAATGTATAAGTTAGTAGGATAACAGTAAATCAATGAAGTTTATAAGAGTGTGCGATTGCGAAGTGAAGCGCCATCCTAGAGGTGTGTTGTTGTATTGTATTGAATAATTTGCGAAGTGCACGTCGGAAGCTGTGATGCGAAGTGCACATCAGAAGCTGTGATGCGAAGTGCACGTCGGAAGTTGTGATGCAAAGTGCACGTCGGAAGCTGTGATGTGATGTGCACGTCGGAAGCTGTGATGCGAAGTGCACATCGGAAGATTTGAAGCGAAGTACACATAAGAGGCATAGATCCAAAGTTAAAAATGAAGGATAACAAGTGCACAGAGGAACTTTGCAAATTTTTTTTGTATGAGCCATGAGCGCAGTTCAATGGAACTAGCCGTTAAAATGTCGGTCGGAAAAATAGCCATTATACAATGTTTTCTCCAACGGTTGATTTTTCATTTAACACAAATTTAGCCTTTTCTGAATCATTCAATGAAGGAAAGGATTAATATCCTCGGAGGATTTGGCCAACGGTCAAAAAATTTAATGTCTATATAGCTGTTTGTGGGCGCGCCTCAATGTTAACTACTCCTATAAATAGCGCTAAGCCTAGATTTGCGGGCTTTACCGTAAGTTTTCATTTTTACTGCAAGAATAGTTTCAGTTTTTACTAGTGAGAGCACAAGCAATATCGAGAGCATACAGACCAATTCCCAAGTGAATGTCTGAACAGTCCACAGTCCAATAGGTTGTGAAGGACTTTAAACGCTCCGGGTTGGAGGGGTTGATGAAAACGCCCGTTAAAAAGTTGTTTCAAGAAAGGGGTTCTAGGTCAAGAAGCTCTCCGTGCCACACACCAACTATGCAATGGAAGGATAAACAAATTAAGGATCCTGAAAAACCTAAGGTAGGAAGAATGCTGAGGCCCAGACCGCCACTACCACCAAGGGCTAGGCTCATATACCTCATGCATGAATATATTCCACCTAGAAGGCTTGACACGCCAATGGTTCACCTATACAAGAATGCACAGTATGACATTCCTTTACCGCCGATTTCCAACCATGTGGCTATCCAAGAGAACTTACTCAAAAATATAACAGGATCTAAGTTCTCAGATCATGATCTCTTAGAGGGAGAGGACCCTAAAGAGCCAAAATATATTCAATTCCAAGCTGACCAGTATATGTGCCGAAAGGCTGATGAGAAAATGGGACAACCCATCATCGTCGCGCAATATTGGATCAAGTTGTTGTTTCCATCTGGTTTGTTGCATCTCTTGCGTATACCCCATTTTGATCGAAGTCCCGAGTGTACTACGGTGGTGCGCACTTTGTTGTCGTGCATGCAGCAGGCCTATTTGTGGCTCGACCGCAGGATTGATATCAATGTCGACCTAATCTACCGAATCACCCATCTCAGCAAGCGAGGTGATGATGCTGCAGTGGAGTTTGTGGGGAATTCAAAGGACAAAGAGGTTTCCAAGGGAATGAAGGAAGAATTCAAATTAGTTAAGGGAAGCTGGGGTTATGTCACAGATGGAATTGAAGACCCAACTATGCGGTTCACTGTCCTGCTGCTCACAGGAAATTTTTTGAGGAAGTGTAGACCAAGGGAGGTGTCGACCGTAGCAGTTATCCTCACTGCGAAGGCTAAGGATAGAAACCCATATAATTGGGCAAGCTATTTACTGAATGAGTTCCTGGACGATGTTCGCGAAACTCAGGAGACTGGAAGCACATTTAACCATACTTGGCTTCTTATACTGATTTCCTTTGTAGGATGGAAGGAGCCATTGTACCAGAACAACCTTCCAATGATGACGGGATATTGCCGAGTGACAAAATATGCCAACATGTGGGAAAACGTGTGTCCTGAAAGACAATGCGTAAACAATGAACAGATGCACACTTACTACGAGAAGTTTTCCGATGTGATATGACGCACTCCGTGCATCTCAAAGGACATGACAACGATGTATCTCCAAAAGGTTTTTATTTAAGGATGACTTGCACTCTATCTACATTCAGCCAAGGGTCGAGAATCAGAACCCATAGTGGTTCCCAATGGATTACCAGCTGGATGCATAGAGGATCAAGCTCACCATAGAAGACTGGCCAGCAGAGTGGAAGGTTTATGCACCACTAGAAATCCATACCACATCAGATGAAATCAATGCTAAAGATCCACCGGATGAAAAATAAACAGTCAAAGATGAGATGCAAAAATACAATACTAAGGCACAAATAGGGGAAAAGAGAAAGGACCCTGAAAGTTCGACACTGGAAAAAGGACCTAGGAAGAAACATAAGGCGACCAAGACTCCACTAGAGGTGCAGTTACACAAAGACGACTATGACTGCATTTCACTACACGTAGGTGAGGATCTAGAGGAGGCGCTCGCTATAAAAGACAGTAAGGGCGAAGAATATCAAGCACAACTGAACCAGAATCTTGCAGAGCTAAACAGTATGGTTGCGAAGATATAACTAGTCCAACAGGACTTGGTTCGAGAGTCTGACTCTGAAGGAAAGATAGGTGAATCCAATCAATGAAAGATAAGCCCACCCACCTTGAGCACGAAACCCCGCTTAGTCAAAATGCAGCTGATTAACATCATCTTCCCAAATGATGAGTTAATCGAAGGTGTGAAGAGGTTGGAGCACATTGACATTAATTTTGGTATGATATCTCTTGAGGGGTTGCAAAATCTGCATCTGTAGGTTGTAGAAGAGATAAGAGGTAGAGACATAATCTCTTACAATCAGAACTTACATCTAGAAGAGAGATACAAAGAGCCGATAGAGGTATGTGCATAGAAAACCAGAGAACTAGTTAAAGCGTAGGAGAAGCGAAGAAGGCTGGAAGAGATAATTTCTACGGTATGTGCGCAGATACCAGAATGTGAAGCGCACTCGGAGATAGAAGATACCATAGTTCATATCGAAAAGGTGGTCAACAAGCTTAAAGCAAAGATGGTGGATAGGGATATCTCCAACACGGAATAGGTTGCTAACTTCGCAACTCAGAAGCCACCTAGTACCCCGCCAGGTATGGGAGAAGCAACAGCCACAACACTAAGGGATTCCACAGAGAATATCTCTGTCGAAATAATGAAATTACAGGACTTACTGGAAGAAGCTACCAAGGTATGGGCTATGATACAGGAGGATCCTACCCTACATCAAATTCAAGACAGCTTGCATCAACGACAGGCAGAGCTGGACTTTGTGAACGCAACCATGAAAACGTTGAAGCCAAGAGAGAAAATCCATAAGTTCACATAAGTTAAGGACTTGAAGACGGAACTGAAAGTTCTAAGGGTGAAGGAGGCTAAAACCGTAGCGAGGTTACAACCAAGGCAAGAAGAGGCGCTTGCCCTCACTAAGTAAATTGAAGAAACATTACAGGAACTCTGCACCACGGAGAAGATAGTAAAGGAGTATGCTAAGGAAGATGTCTCACAGGAGATGTTGGAAACTGTTATGGACTTCAAGCAGGAAACAAAGGAAGCAGTTGCAAAGCTAAGCGCAACTCTTCAAGACTTCACCGAAAAATTGAGTCCTCCAGAGGACACGCAACTAGAGCTAAGTGGATCAGAGACAATCCATGAGTAAGTGTTAGGGGCCTATTGGGAATCACCCAAGTTGGAATATCTTTTGGCAAAGTGAAGTCCACATAAGTGTAGTGGGAAAGCGAAGTCTAGGCATGGCACAGTTTTGTTGATGCGTAGCTCCAGCGCAACAGTTATTTTTGGTAGTGAAGTATAAGTGAAGCAAGGTCTAGTAGCAACATTTTTTGGGTAATCCACTCCATAGAATCTCGAGATCAGGGTGAGGATTGACGCAGAATTGAGGGAAAGTGACTTTTCACCTTAGTATAGATAGTACTAAGATAGCCAGAGCGACGGACCGATAGCGACAGATGAAGCAATAGCAGAAGAAAGGGACGTCCCAAAATGCAGTCAAAGCCACGCAGACTGAACTGCGACTGTCAGAAGGGGCATTAGAGCCAGAAGCGGCATAGAAAAGGCGGTCGAAGGAAAGTGATGTTGTTGTCGACTACGAAATGTCGGGTTAGCGGGGTAACCACGCCATTTTGGGGGGATATTTGGGTAGTATAGGTATTTTGGCCCACAATCATTGTAAATACGTGACCTTCGGGCACGATCTACAAAAGGGGCAAGTTTGTAAGGGAAGGGTTGGTCTCTATTTGTCATTTTTGGTCTCAGTGTTGTATTATAAGAACAAAAGAGAGAAGAGGATGTACAACTAAGTGCACAGAGACCCTTTGTAGAGAGAAGAGTCTGCAGTTGAGTGCGCAAACTGGAACAGTTTCCCCTTCCCATTAATATAAACAACAGTTCCCGTGGACATAGCTTTCACGCTGGGGGTGAACCACGTAAATACGTGTGTTGTGTGATTGAATATGTGTGATAGCTTATGTTTATGTTTATGTTTGTGTATGTTCATTCTTTTATATGTATTTTCACATGTATGGATGATGAGAATAGTATGTTAAGTATTGAACATGTATAACTGAATGTACAAGTAATTTTGAGCATGTTGAATGTATAACTTAGTCAGATAACACTAAATCAACGAAGTCTGTAAGAGTGTGCGATTATGAAGTGAAGCGCCATCCCAGAGGTGCGTTGCTGTATTGTATTGAACAAGTTGCGAAGTGCGTAGTCCCATATGTGCACAGTAATCACAAAGTACATGTGAAGTCAGAAGAACTTCGCTCGCACCAGTTCCCTAACCGTGCATCACTTGATTACAGAAATGTGCTTCTGTAATCCCTTATAAATTCACCTCGGGTGAGACCTCAGCCTATTCGCAGGTTGTTTCCAAAAGGGACAGCGGAGAAGTGGCATGGTTGGCCCCATCACTACGTAGAACCTGGTTCAGTACAAGAAATCCAAAGAACAAAGTAGTAAGCCAACAGTAAAGTCAGTTCCTCTTACCACCAATTTCTTCTTCTACTGCATAGTAAGTTCTGTAGGTTCTAATCCTGTAGTAAGAAATTCTACAATATCTATGAAATAGTCATCTGCTATATGGATAGCAAACACCTGCTCATTTGGTCGACTATCCTCCAAATTACTAGGTTCTTCTCTTGACTTGATTCTTGAAAGATGGTTAGGTCCTGCGTTCAATATTTCTATATTCACAATGATTTCAAAATCATATTCCTAAAACATTAACAAACATCTGCATATTCTTCCCCCTAACACTAGTTTATTGACCAAGTACTTCAAAGATGAATGGTAAGTGAACATACATAAATGCGAACCTAGTAGATAGTGTCTAAACTTCTGCAATGCGTACATCATAGCTAAGCCTCCCCTTTTTGCTGTGGTATAATTATTTTTGTTTGAAGATAGATTTCTTCTTGAAAATGAAATGGTTCGATCGATGCCCCCCTCATAGGGTTGCACTAATACAATGCCAAGTGCTATAGATGAAGCATATACATGTACGTGAAATGGTTTATTCCAGTTAGGAAAGACAAGAATATGTTTTGTAACCATTTTCTCTTTCAATATGTCGAATCCTTTTTGAGAATATTCAGTCCAATTGTACTTCGCTTCTTTCTTCAATATTTTCTCCATAGGTGTAGTGATCTGCGCATATCCTTTAATGAATTTTGTGTAGTATCCTACGTGCCCCAATGTAGTGAGTAGCTACTTAATTGAGTTAAGGGATGGGAGATTTACTATGATTTCTATGTTTGCTAGATTGACCATCAATCCTTGCTTACATACTATGTGTCCCAAAAGAATATCATAAGGAACACAAAAGACACACTTCTTTAGGTTGAAGGAGATTTGATACTGTCTACACTTCGTTAACATCATTCATAAGTTCACGTGATGGTTCTTCAAAAGGACGAATACTCTCCATTCATCAAAGTAAACTTCTAAGAATTTATGAATATGATTGTTACACCAAAATGTCGTCACCCTTGTGCAAGTGTCGCAAGTGTTGTCATCATGACCTAGTGTCGTCACCATGATCATTGCAAGTATCGTCATTATGACCAAGTGTCATCATCATGACCATTGTGATAATGTCGTCATCTTGACCATTGTGTAAACTCTTTGCTCTCACCCCTAACCTCATTCTGGGCTAAAACACATCCAACTAAGAGATTTCCCTACCTAGTTGACCTCTTTGAGTAGGTTGTCGCACTTCTCTTTCATCTAGGGTGCGGTGTCATAGTTCTTGGTCAGCTAGGGTGAGACACTGTCGCAGGTTGTCTTCGGATAAATTGCGACGACCCCCTTTGTCGCTCTGTGTCCTCTACCAGGGTGCGACGAGGTTGGTTAAAGGATATTTTGAGGAGTCTCAAGGTATTTCTAGAATTTTGTTGAGGTGGAGGCCTGTCTCTAGGCTCTAGGTGAGGTGGCATTTTGGTTCCTAACCTAATGGAAGGATCCCTTAACCATCTCTCCCTAATCCTCAACCTACCCTATCTGTTTAGCCCTATATAAACACCCACTCTCTCCATGGAAAGGGGGGGAGGTCTATGGTATCCCTATGCCGGTAGAATCCATATTGGTGATTGGGAAGCTTATACCACCTTGGAGGCTTGGATTGGACATGTTGGATGGAGGATGCTATGTTGAGGCTTTGGTTGTAGCTTCATCCTTTTTATGTATTCCCACCTAATTTTAATACAGTTAATACAATATCTTTCCATGAATGTTGTCTCATTGATGATGTTTAAAACTTTATTCCTCAACTGTTAGTTTAAATCAGTTATTGTTTAGATATCTTGTACTGCTTGTGTTGTTTTCATATTGTCTTGATAGGTCTTGCAGCCGGAGATCTGTTGACTGTGAGACTTGGAGCAAAAACAAGGAGAAGGATCCACGATATTAAAGGTATGATATCTACGTACTCGATCCATAACTAGATATAGGAAATGAGTTTTGTATTATGTTCTATTTGTTCCTTTTTCACTTGAACTAGGGAGATCCGTCTCGCGTCCGCTCGAGTGGATTGTCCGTTAATAAATTTGGAGACCATACCAGGGATGAACATTGTTTTTGTAGTTGTCAATTTGAATGTCATTTTCAGTTGATTTCTTGTTACAAGCCATCTTATTTGTCAGTTTCCTCCTAAACTGTTTTCACCATCTGATCTTCACTTTGAAGAGTTTGATTACCTTCCTTTGAGTTTGTACTTCTCATTTTCAAACCATTTCATTGCTCATTGTTTGGAGAATTGGTTCATTTTTGAACTTAGATCTCGCCTGTTGCATTTGGTCAGTGGAATTAGAGCGACACTGTGTCATTTTTTATCTCTGTTCTTTGTCTGTGGGCCTATCGTCGCAACCCTTTCATTGGTCTACTGCGACACCCTCGCACTTCCCGCATTGGTAACCTGCGATGTCGCACTGTGTACAAGCACAGAGTGCGCTGATATGCCAAATTTTCCATACAGGCATCCCTTATCCATTTTTTATATGAGTTTTTGTTTGTGTGCAAACTCCCTCTGTACTGCAAGATCTAGTCAGAGACCCCATTTTGATTTGTGTGTTGAGTTGTTTGGTTTTATTTGGAGCTGTTTTGGGTTCCATCTTGGACAAGTCTGAGATTTGGTAGTGGTGGACACTTTGGTCTCCCCTGCCTGCATCCACTCACCCTTGCATTCCCTCCTCTCCTTACCTGATCTGGTCATTGCATTGGATCGGTTTCTAGACCTCGTTTGCATACATCTTTTGGTTTTGCTTGAATCTGGTTGATTTTGGGTCTTTTGGGTTTTGGATCCATGTTTGGCCCCTTGATTCAAAACTAGTGTTTTGCTTACATTTTTAAGTGAAATGGGTTCTATTTTTGAAAAAAAATTCTCCCTCATGGCCGGGGGGGGGGGGGGGCATGAATCATGCATCTTATAGTCGTTTTGACCCATCTCAAGGTTTTGAGATCATTTTTGGTTTGGCATGATTGGCTTGTTTTAAAGACTTGAAGAGTGTGGGATATCCATGTCTTTTTTAGCCTCGTTTTCTTGGGTTATGCATCTTATTTCCTTTACATGCTAATTTATCTAGTGATTATTGGAAAAGATTGATTCTTTGTCTCCACTTTAGTTCAAATAAAAGCTTGATTTTGTCACTCTTTTGCTATATTCATGAAATTGGAAAACATAAGTATTCTTCTTGCTTTAATTTGATCATTTGGCATTTTTGGCTTTACACTCATAGGAAGAAGAAAAAACTTGTTTCATTTTTGTGTACATTTGAGTTAGATATGATTATTAAGTGCTTTTCTTTGTCTTGCATTTGAATGGAAACGTTTGTGGAATCTTTCTTTCCGTAGCTTAGGTGTGTCTTTTTCAAGTGTAAAAAGATAGGAAATGAGTTATAATTATTGCATTTGGTAGATTAAGAGCCTTTCTTAAGTGCCTTTGAGTTGTTTGGGTGCTTGTCATTTTTCTTTGGGAATTTCCAAATGATTAGAGTGTTGTAGATATTCTCTCACTTTCTGTATGAAAAGCGTTTAGTTATCAAGTTCTATTTTTGATACATGCATTTGAAAATTGAAAGTGCTTCATTATTTTATCTTATACATTGTTAAGATTCGTCGCATCTTTCATTCTCTTTGCGATTTTTGGCTTATTATTATGGAAAGTTAGAGTTATTGCATTCTAGGTAGGAATTCTTAATTTCATTATTGCTTAAGGTCATTTTGATTATAAAAGAAAGAAAAATCTCTGCTTACCTTAAGTAGTTTTCATTGAAAAGGAAAGGGAAATGTGCATTATCATGTAGTTGAGGATTGCATTATGTTTACATTTATGTACTCACCTCATGCATCCACCTAACCGTGTAAGATAAAATTAACGCTAGCTTAGGTTAAAATTTTTTAGCAACTTGTGTGTTAAGTTAGAGATGTGTTCTGACGTCGTTAATCATGGTAGCTGTCGTTATTTTCCAGCACTGTATTCCGAGGGTATTGTAGTCTTCCACGTACTTATCGGTATATCGAAGCTCTTTCATGTACCCACCAAGTCCCTTAAGTACTTGGCGTATATCGAAAGGCATTTCACGTACTCTGTAGTATATCAGAAGGCCTCTTACCAAACGGTTGTGCATTAGACAACACCACTATGGATTTGAGCTCCCATGTACTCTGAGTATATTGGGAGACACCATTAGGAATCCTGAAACCATCCGAGTTATCCATTTGACCATCTTAACATTGCAATACATCGAGAACAACACTCAGGGAGATTACTACGCACGTACTGTTTAGGTGGTCGGGTATTCAGGCAAGGGTACGGTCCCAATCCTCCTTATCATGTTTTACTATTGGACCCTGTGGTATATAGTGATTTGTGATGTTTTGAAAATATTGTGAGTTTCCTAACTTTGAATCCACTCCTATTCACACAGTTTTCTTATTGCTTTTAGACTTGAGTAGTGTTCGATTTGTGTGGTGCTTTAGAGACTCTTAGGATGTTTATATATGGAAGATTCTTCCGGGACTACCAACTAGGATGCCCGTTTCCAGGGTATGCCATTTGTTATTCCACCTTGTGGAACTGTTGGTCCTCCCTTTATGGCTACGTTGAGTCTTCCTGGATTGATGATAGGATTACTAGTGTGGTTATTCTCCAATCTGGTTACACCAAGTGCACCAATTGTGTCGAACCCCGGTCCTTCACCACATGAGAATCAATCTCATGGTGACCCTTCTCCTTCTCCGTCAAAAGTTGAATCGGCTTCCATCTCTTCTTCTTCTCCTACTGAAAACTCTGATGTTAGTAAGAAGGCGAGTGAGAAGAAGAATAAGAAAAGGAAGATAAAGAAGAAGAAGGATACGAAAGAGACCAAGCGTCAACCATCTGCCTATGATGGCACTCATTCTATGAGAACACCTCGTAAGCCCAAGTTCCCTTGCAAACTTTGCAAGGGTGATCACCTTCTCAAGGATTGTCCCGATCTTTCCCGTATGTCAGAAGTGTGGTCTAAAAACCCCAAACCGCTTGTATTATCAACCTCTCACCATCATGCTGATGATACTCCCTCGGCCAGTGACCCATTGGTAAAGGGTTGGAAGGGTAGATCTACAGACCCTTGCTGGATATGCAAGGGAATGCATCGTACTTACCTTTGTCGAAGCATGGATGAAGCTTCATGGTGGTTGGAAGATATTACTAGTTCTCAACATGTGCTTCCAACAATCGATAGTAAGTTGTCCCTCGACCCCCCGCTATTTGACCAAGTGATCAATTTAGTTTCATCTATAATCAATCAAACTCTTCCTTCTGAGAGTGAATTGATCGAGTCGATGTCATCTCCACTCGATCCCGCTCTTTCATTGGAGAAAGTCTAGACTGAAGTAGTCACCATGACACAATCTTTGTCTCATCCTTATCTTCCAAGTGAGAGTGAATTGGGAACTACTGATGTTTTCCTAGTCAGTTCAGAATGTCCTAGGCAAGGGGAAACCCTGTCCATTTCTACAAGACCCCCCCAAGTACCGAGGTCATTTCCTTTGATTGGAATGGTCTAACAAAATCTCGTCTTCCTTCGATTATTCCTTTTCAAATATCTGTAGGAGTTTCCGATAAAGAAATCTTTCGTATGATAGTTGATGAGGGAGATTCTGTTAGTATTTTATCCTCAACTACTTGGAAAGCTATAGGTTCCCCTCAGCTTGTACCAGTAACTGACCAGATTTTGGCTTTTAATAAAAGGCCTACCGGACCTTTAGGGATTCTCCCATAATTACCTGTCACATTGAGAGGTAAAACTGTTTATGTTGATGTCATGGTTGTCCAAGGTCCTTTAGATTTCAATCTACTCCTTGGACATGATTATGTCTATGCCATGAAAGTCGTCTTGTCCACACTCTTTCGAGTGATTTATTTTCACTACGATGGGAGGATTGTGACCATTGATCAACTTTCCTTCATGACACCCAATCATCGCATGGATTCCAGTCATCAGACTTCCCTGAATGTTCCGCATGTTTTAGTGGTTTCTTCCCCCTGAGGATGGGGGGTACGAGCACGGTTTATGTTATGTTTCAAGATCGTTAAAAAATGAAACCGAGCACTCTAGCATAGTTTCCCTTTGGTTTCAATCTTGCATAAAAATGAAACCAATCCACTCTAGCATAGTTTTATTCCATTTCAAGCTTGTTAAAAAATAAGATGGGCCCCCTCAAGCATAGTTATTGTCTATTTCAAGCTTGTGTAAAAATGAAATAGATCTCCCTCCCATCGGTTCAAGTCTCTCGTTAGAGTTAGAACTTGAACCTTCATTTCCTCTGATTCTTGTTTCCCCCCCCTTGGTGAACATTTTAATATTAGTAGGCAGGTTGGTAGTTGGGTTAGCAAGCTGCATTTTCAAATGAAATGAAGCTTGGGGGGCATGCCACATGTCGTCTGTTAGCAATCATGTTGAGGGAACACTACCATGTTAAGCTTCTAGCAATCATGCCGGGGGCATTTACCAACCTCTGGGAATCATGTTGGGAAGCAACCCATCAATGGGTCTTAACCGTGAGCAGAGTTTACCTTTGGCTTCAATATCATTAAAAAATGAAACCAGTAGTTTGAGCACAGATTAGTCTTTGATTCCAATCTCGTTAAAAAATGGAATAGACCCCCCAAGCATAGTCTACCTTTGGTTTCAAGCTTGCATAAAAATGAGACCAGATTCACTGAGCAGAGTTCTATTCCTATGTCAAGCTCATTAAAAAATGAAACAACTCTTTTCCCTTTGAGTCGAGTCTTCTCGCAGACTTCGTACCTGAACCTTCTTTTCATCCGCCTATGCCTTAGGTGAATGAAATGAAGCTTGGGGAGCATGTGTTCAACCTCTAGAAGTTACATTGAATTCAACTTGATCGCCTCTCCACGTCACATTGGAGTTAAGCCTTACTTCTAGCAATCATGCTGGGGGCATGGACCAACCTCTGGATACCATGATGAGGAAGAGTTCACCATTGGGAACATTTTCGAGCATACTTCCCTTTTTGGTTTTCGAGCTCGTTAAAAAATGAAACAGTACCTCTAGAAATCATACTGGAAGTAAGCCGTCAGTTTCTTATGCTGGGGGCAAATTTTTCAACCTCTAGCCATCATGTTGGAAAGAAACCTGCCAATAGGCATTATCCCGAGCATAGTTCATTTTCTGTTACAAGCTCGTCAAAAAATGAAGTAGACGTCATGAGAATTCTTCCAACCTATCTTCGAGCTCATTAAAAATAGTAATATGACATTCGAGCTTACTTTTTCACTTTTTTTTGTGCTCTGGTTGAAACATGAAAAGTGGTTTGAGCTTACTTTTTACTTTTTTGTGCTTTGATTCGAATATGAAAAAGATTCTGAGTGCTTTTGATACCATTATCGTGCGCGTTAAAAAGTTGAGTAAAAAGGTGTTTCTACCGAGTATAGGTTTATCACTTTATCCGGCCTCGCTAGACTATTTACGGAAAAGGAACTGTGCAGAGTTTACTTTTTTTCTTTGTCGTACTCGGTCATCAACCATGACAAAGTTGTTCATGGAGTGATTTTAAGCTCTTTTCAGACACCCTAAATAGGAAAAGATTGCCAAGCAAACTTGATGCTTTCATGCTTGTAAAAGCATTTGAATGATCGTCTTTCTGGTGATAGTTTACCCCTTTTTCTATCAGGAAGCACTATTTACGAAAAATGAATACTCCAACCAAACATGGCTAGAAGAGTTCTCTCTCGTGTTGTTTTACCCTTTCTGGGAAAAGAGACTAACTTTACGAAAAAGGACCTTCTGGAGTCTCCTTTAGTTCTTTTCAGACTCTCTAAACATGAAATGAATCCGAGTTTTCCTTCTTTGGACTTGTTAAAATTCAAACATCAAAGGGCCCATTTTGGGATGAACCCCTCCTTTCCTAGGTTCGTAAAACATTTGGGATTGGACTCATCTATGAGATGAGCTATACCGAGCATTTGGTTACCCTCATCAAGCTCATCAAAAACACATGAGGCACTCATCAATAATGATGGACATCCTAATTACGGCAATACATAGTCACTCTTGAACATGGCACTCATTTGCATTTTCATTCAGTACTTGGGTAATCCATTTGTCTCCGAGTCCTATAAATTTCGTGAGTCTTGTCACTCCTTTGGGTCGTCCAAAGAATGCTTCCACCATCAGTCACATCGGGAGTTAGTATCATTCTCATCATGTCAATACTCCCAAGTCATGCCATGCCCATGTTCAAGAGATGTTTCATTACTCATCATTCTACAGTCAATATACCTTCGATCATGTTGGTCTACCTTGATTCAGTCTTGCACATTACTCTACCATCCAATCTACACCAAACATATGTTATTGAGTTTCATGTCGATGATGGGGGATTCATCATGGCCTTCCTTCGACAGGTTCATCCTTGTCGACTTCAAATCATCATCCGAGGATTGAACTTAGAAACCAATCAAATACCTTGGGCCTGCATGACTCAATGGCAGGTTACCTCACTTTCAACATGAGTTTACATCATTGAATCTTGATTCAAAGATTTCATCTCGCGTTCGACTTCGACTCATTTATTCACGCTTGATGACATGTATTGTGATACCTTGGGAATCATTAACATCAATGGTGATTTCCCTCACACTTGTTAACGATATAGATCAATGATCGATAATCAAGTGGTTTCTACCATGTTTGACTCCAAAACATTGTAATCACATGGATAGATTCATATCATTGCGGGTTCATCTTGAAGACCCTGGGGAAGTTATTTGTTACCCGAGTTGTGATGGAGATTCTTTGAGACGCACAGATCCACTTTGTATTGGTCGTGGCTGTGTTGTCAGTTCAGAGTTAAATAGATCCACTTTTGTATTGGTCATGGCTATGTTATCATCTCATCATGGATCTACGATTCTGTCTAGTAGCCATGATTGTGTTCAGTTGGTCATTACTACCATGGATCTGCAGTGTATTGGTCGGCAGCCATGTTTTGTGAGACTTGTGGATCTCAGGTCGTTTCTGTAGCAACTCCTTCCATCCTGCAAGTCCTTGCCATGTTTCTTACTACAAAGCATTTCACCTTTCTCATTCCGCTAGCTTCATGCTTTGGGGGGAATTCTGTTAAACCAAAATGTCGTCACCCTTGTGAGAGTGTCGCAAGTGTTGTCATCATGACCCAGTGTCGTCACCATGACCATTGCAAGTATCGTCATTATGACCAAGTGTCGTCATCATGAATGTTGTGATAATGTATTCATCTTGACCATTGTATAAACTCTTTTCTCTCACCCCTAACCTCATTCTGGGCTAAAACAAATCCAACTGAGAGATTTCCCTGCCTAGTTGACCTCTTTGAGTAGATTGTCGCACTTCTCTTTCATCTAGGGTGCGATGTCGCAGTTCTTGGTCAGCTAGGGTGAGACACTATCACAGGTTGTCTTCGGATAAAGTGTGACAACCCCCTCTGTCGCTTTGTGTCCTCTACCAGAGTGCGGCGAGGTTGGTTAAAGGCTATTTTGGGGAGTCTTGAGGTCTTTCTAGAAGTTTGTTGAGGTGGAGGCCTATCCCTAGGCTCTAAGTGAGGTGGCATTTCAGTTCCTGACCTAATTGGAGGATCCCTTAACCATCTCTCCCTAATCCTCAACCTACCCTATCTGTTTAGCCCTATATAAACACCCACTCTCTCCATGGAAAGGGGGGGAGGTCTATGGTATCCGTATGCCGGTAGAATCCATATTCGTGATTGGGAAGCTTGTACCACCTTGGAGGCTTTGATTGGACATGTTGGATGTGACGTTGAGGCTTTGGTTGTAGCTTCATCCTTTTTATGTATTCGCACCTTTTAATACAGTTAATACAATCCCTTTCCATGAATGTTGTCTCATTGATGATGTTTAGAAATTTCTTCCTCAACTGTTAATTTAGATCAATTATTGTTTATATATCTTGTACTGCTTGTGTTGTTTTCATATTTTCTTGACAGGTCTTGCAGCTGGAGATATGACGACCGTGAGACTTGGAGCAACAACAAGGAGAAGGATCCGCGATCTTAAAGGTATGATATCTAAGTACTCGATCTGTTGTTCAGGATTTCTACCGTAGAGTGAGGAGATGGACACTAACTGGGTGGGGTTGACAGGTAAACACAATGATTATATTTCATTAGGTTACTGCAACAGAAAGAGATCGAGATTGAGAGAAATACCTCTTTTCGATGGATGGTCCTAGATTTTGCTTGGTCCCTCACTTGATCTCCTACTTGCTCTTCTGCTTGATGAACCTGCAACATAAAAGATACATTCCTGAGTGTATCATGACCATATAACATATGATGAAATTATAAAGCAATTTAACATCAACTATAATCAAGAATTAAGCCAAATAGACATACAATAAGAAAATGAAGGGTGTTTCGACCTTTTTATTGTCAAAGAAACATGAAATCAGTACAATATAGCTGACGTGTAGAGATGTTTTTGCAACCGGATCCCGGGATCCTGGTCTTCACTCTAACTTGGGAATTCCTCTAGTGTAACAGTCCTCCAAGTAATCTCTCAAGATTTTGTGAACATTATGAGTAACCCCTCTCATGGATCCTCCTTGTATTTATGGGACAAGGTAGGCAGTTTAGACCGAGAGGTGGTTGGATTGGGAGGTTGGGGAAGTTGCAGAACCAACTTCAACTAATCCCAATTCGTCAAATTAATATATTTTTGATTCCATCTTAAGATGTACGCGGGTTTCATACCACAAGAGTAACGTACAGGAAGCAACTTTTGGGCTTTACAACATGCGTTTACAAATTTTTGGGAGATGTATGCTGGTTGTCCTTGAGAAGAGTAGGGTACTTTCTTAAGGTGTACACTGGTATTCTATGTAGAGAGGGGCGTACATGTGGTAAAATTAGGAGAACTGCAATATTTTAAGGTGAGAAGTGTACTTCTAGCAGCAAATCTTCCAAGGAAATCTAGCTCTTCAATCCTTTGTGTGATTTACAAGGAAAGGTGATCACGGGACGAAGAAGTGCAGATTTGACCTATAACAGATGCCCGCTAATGTGTGAGGTTAGAGGGAAATGATGGCCGAAATACATTATAATGCCAAGTCAGAGGAGGAGCAAGAAACCGCAGAACTAAGTCACAAAAAACACTTGAAACAATGATCAAGGTCAATGAGTAATTACAATCTTGACATCATATAAATGTGTAACATGATCTCCGATACATAACTAGGAGATGTATATATAAAGCATGGCCACTGAAATACAAGCGTGGATCCATGTCAAAATGAGAGATCATAGCCATAATAACAAGCTGGATCTATGTCTCATGAAGAGCCAAAATGAGTGAGGCTCAGTCTTGCGCAGCTTGGGCGATAACATAAATATGGTGATGCTATCATAGGCCCAAGGTCTTCATCCAAAAAAACCCAAGGTACAAACCCTATCCATGAGAATAAATGAGATGAAGTCGAACATGGGGGGTATCATTTTACTACCGGTCATTGATGTATACCGTTAACAAACTCGAGGACTTCCATCGATAATGATAATGGGGTCCAAGGTACCTAGTACGATCCAACAAGTGTGAATAAGAGGACTTGAAGTCGGACACTTGAGGATCCTTTCAAATAAGAGACATTGATGTATTCCCATTTATTCAACAACGATGGAAACTACCACTGATGACTGCAATCTCCAAGGTACTAACCGAAACTCTAAACTTCGTTCCCAGAGCATAATGAGCTAAAGTCGATGGGAAGAAGTCCGCTGGAAGGGAGGAATTAATGCATCCTCCATCATCCAACATGAGGAACACTCACAGGTATGAGCTGATGTGGAGTAGGATGAGTAACAAGATGAAACAAACTGACACTAGGATGGCTGACACATGAAGTCAAGGTAAACTACAGAATGGCCGACATAGGCCATATCCTTGAATAGTGAGCACGACACAAAGTGACTTAGGTAGTTTTCAACATGAGGGGAAAATAAGTCTGCGATGTAGGATACATAATAGACCATCCATATGGTTGGAAGAATAACCAACTGGGGGAGTAAAAACTTAGAGATAAGGTTCACCCTAAGGCCAAAAACTAAAACCCAATTGACATGAAAGACTCAAGTAGGTGTTGTGTTCAAGGACATGACTGACATAACTGCCTTTGAAACTGAAAGAGATGCGATACACCCTTCTTATCCCTTATTCTTTTTGATAAAAGAATATACTTCTTGTTGTTTTAATGAGTCCAAGAAGAAAAGAAAAATCAATAGGTCCAACGATGTAAAGAGTTTAACGAGCCCATGCCAGGAAGACTCGGGACCTTCTTCATTGTTTACAAAGTTCGAAGAATAGATAGAAGAATACTCTATAACATTTATCTCTACAGTTTAATGTCGAGCCGAGATCTGTTCTTGCTCGCCAGTGTTTTCAATTTTAAGGAGTTTGAAAAAATTAAACAATAACTCCATACACCTACTTGTGGATTTTAATATCGAGCCCAAGTAGGTTAATGCTCGCCGGTGTTGCCCTGTTTATAGAGTCTGAAAAAATTAAACAATCCTTTATTTACCCTCTCATGGATTTCACATCGAGCCCGAGTAGGTGAATGTTCATTTGGTGTTTTCATGTTTAGTGAGCTTGAAAACTCTAAAGAGAGGCTCCAAAAGTCCTTTTTTCGTACAGTTAGTCCCCTCCCCCGAAAAAGTATAAAACAATAAGAGGAGAACTCTTCTAGCCACGTATGACTAGAGTATTCCTTTTTCGTAATTAATCCGCAAAGGTCCGGAAAAGGGTTAAACTTATACCTAAGCAAATGGACCTTCAATTCCTTTAACGAGCTTGAAGAGACCAAGTTTGCTCGGAAATCTTGTTTAGTTTTTCATAGTCAAAACAAGAACTTAAAACGACTTAAAAGATAGCTACTAGGATCATATGTTCATGACCTGCCAAAAATATAATCTCAATAATCGAGTTAGTAAGTGCTGACAAAATTTCTCTATGACATAATAAATGATCAATACAACATCTATACTGGTCTGTCAATAAAGACACTAAGTCTTACCGGTTCAATGATTTGAGAATCTAGTGAAAAATTGAAATATCTAGGGTAGATGTACTTCACCAAACTTGTAGGTATTAGTGATTAAATAGGACCTTTTAAGAGCAATTTGAAACTATATACTTTTGCAAAAAGTGAGTAAAGATTAAAGTCACTTTTATATAGCTAGTTTCAAATTGGAAATTCAAATATCACAATTGAAAATTCTAGGGCAAGAATTGGAGCAAACCCTTGATCTTCTTCCACTCATTGCGATCAAACCGGAGTACCAATCCATCTTCCGCTTCCACCAAGTAAGTTCATTCCTCCCAAACTTGCATTTTCATGTCTTTTTTGTCAATTTTTATGGTTAAAAATCCTGTTTTGGCAATGCTCACAACGTGTTCTCCGTGTACGCTACTATGCATGAAGAAAATCTCTTTCTAAACGTGCCTGTCTAGTGTAAAGAGCAGCGTACACCCCTGAAAGTGGCCAAAAAGTTGAAAAAAGGCTAAAAATTGACTGTTTCTTGGCAGGATGGTGTTGGTATGGACAGAAAGAGAGCACGAGGACATGGATAGAGAAGCATTGCAAGATCCAATGACCCTTCATACACTCATAAGTTGTGGATTACTGAAATTCTATAGAATGGTCAACATGTGGGCACAAATCCGCTTGCTTGAAAGATTTGTCCGATACTAGGATTATCACGTCCTCTCCTATCGATCCATTGCAAGGGAGAGAACATGACCAAACTTACCGGGATTATTTTACTATCTCATCCCATTCATTAAGCCATCAATTTCATAAATAAATTAAACTTCATGTGTGTAGTTTCAAACTAAAGCAAACACAGCGAAATTAAACATAATATCACAAACACAAACTGGAATGTATCAACACATCTATCCCAAGCAAATCATGAATCTAATGCAGAGGATCAATCCCCTTCTTCATGCCATGTGTAGGAATCATGCCAACTAACTTAAGATAATCATTTCGTCCAAGTAACATGAGTAATTTAAACATACAGGAAAAAACACAAAATGATCATACTTTAACCACATAGAACACTTATCTTTATGATGAAGCTGTCCAAACAACTGGCTATGGGAGAGAAACGTTCCACCTAGCCATAGGTCTCTATCTAGCCTGTATTCTTTCATCCAAGAGACCACCCCCGAGCTGGTTTGTGTATCCACTAAGGAGGAACTAGATGGGCTCACTCACAACCATGGTTTCACTCCAATAGTCATGCTAAGCCAACACACAGTTGGGTTTATCAAGCATGCAATAAGAAAAGGAGGAGGATGCTAAGCCAGTGAGCTCAACCACATAACTACAAACATCTAAGTCTAAATTCAAGCAATCCAATCCCTTGTTCAAACATTCACACTTGGATTTCTCACAATTTTGTTAACAAATAACTCAATCCCGTCACTGGGTTTTTGGGCTATAAAAATTGGGTTTTCCAATGGATTTCGAGGTATCTAATACTCTCAATTTCACCCCAAGGTTCATATATATGGATTCTCGATTGGATTTCACTGTCAAATACCAATTCTGGGCATTTATCTTTTCATGCTCAATTTTCTTTGAGTCTTCATGCCTGGAACGTTTCTTAACGGATCGATTGGATGAATACCTCTTCATTGACCCAATGTATCCTCTACTGCTGATTGCTTCCAAAATGATTTTTACCTCCCTTTGCAGACAACTAGAGTCCTGCAAAACCTTGTGGATCATCTCATTCTGCTTCTTCTGTATCTTGAGCATTCTAAAAACTAGAATGAGCATTCTCCAACGTTCTCCTCGGTGTTCCAATACTTAGGAATACATATACAATTTACATGTCCAAAATTTTCAAAAAATTTGCAGATCTTCCTTGCATTCTATCCTTTACTTTGAACTTTCTGGACCAAGTCCTTTGGCTTCCACAAACTGCTCCTGTTGGTTTTGACCTTCCAGCTCATCCACAAGTCTGAAAGTTTTATGACTGCTACCCTCTTGCTGCTCCTTTGTTGGGTAGTTGCGACGACAATGATTTCCTCCACATTTCCAACATTTCAGTGGTTTCTTTATCTTTTCATGCTCAATTTCCTTTGATTCTTCATGCCTGGAACATTTCTTAATAGACAGATTGGATGAATACCTCTTCTTTGACCCAATGTATCCTCTACTGCTGATTGCTTTCAGAATGCTTTTTACCTCCCTTTGCAGACAACTAGAGTCCTGCAAAACCTTGTGGTTCATCTCATTCTGCTTCTTCTGTATCTTGAGCATTTCTCCAAGGTTTTCTTGGGTATTGGAAATTGTTTGAAGAAGACTTTCAGCCAATTCCGATAGCCTATGGTCTGCTGCCATGGTCACTGTGCGCAGCTGGCCCTCACTTTGCTTACAAGCAACACTTGCTTGCAAAAGCTGCCACAAATTAGTTTCACTTTCCCACCTGTGAAATTCATCATTATAATTTATGTTAGGCCAAGCATAATATAAACATTAAAATCAATCAATTAATTGGCAATTGACATGTGTAGTCCATGCTTTATCCATGAGACTTTCATACTTTTCATGCTTTCCCAATAGGCACATGAGCTCATTCATGTCCATTCTTTCACAGGGAATTAACTACTTCAGCATTCACAATTTATTTCAAACAAAGAAACACACTCTACTTTCAGCCATACATGCATCCATCAATTTTCTATTTTTATAAATGCATCAATAAAAAGGAAAGAGAGAGCAGTAAGAGTTTTCTCCTCTTCGTCTTGTTCCATTCTGGAACCTATGCCACCACTGTGGTTTTCATGCCCCTAGTCTCTTTCACTTCAATGTGAATGCTTGACCTGCCCTTCTTGGCTATGACACTTAGTGTCTATGGTATATCTCGGATCTCTCAACCATGGAACCTTCCCACATGGCGATCCACAACACCTTTGGCTGCTAGGACCCCCACAAGTCCACTAGCACCATCATTCATTTTTGCGCAAGCTGAGCTTTTTAGGACAGTCACATGTCCACATGCATCCTTAATATGCTTTCATAGTCCTTGCTTCCAGCAATACCTACACTCAAACATTGAATTAATTCACAGGTTTAGTTTATTTTCATAGGTTTTATCTCTAAACAAGAGTTTGGGAAATCATAACCAAATCATGTACACATGTATATTCATATTAAATAAGCAAGAAGTTGCAAGATAACCAAATACTTATCTGCATTGGATGTCTTCACTTTATTCCACAGGATCCTGCTTTGCTTTGGAATCCTTTGGATCGCCTATGAACTTGGATGTTTGGCCAGCGCGCGGGATGCTCCACAACATCAAATAATATTGGATGTTCGGCCAGCACGCAGGTTGCTCCAAAACATCAAATAATCTTGGATGTTCGGCTAGCACACAGGATGCTCCACAACATCAAATAGTTAATGCTCAACTAGTCACTCTCTGGGTTTACCAAGCAATTTATAGTTCTTTCAGGGTCCTTGCTACCTGTATTATGCATTTCCAACCAAGAAACAATAGTGTATCAACTTAGCTATTAGAATACTTATGCCTAAAATCTTCATTATTCCAAACAAGAAATAAATGAAAATGAATACTTATCTGTATTGTGCGTTTCCTCTCTGGTCCATAGGGTCCTGCTTTGCTTTGCAAGCCTTGGGATTGCCTATGAACTTGGATGTTTAGCCAATGCGTAGGCTTCTCCACAACATCAAATAATTTTGGATGTTCGGCCAGCATGCAGGATGCTCCAAAACCTCAAATAGTTAATTCCCAACCAGTACACCTTCACATTGACTGGATTTACCAAGCATTTGTGGTGCCCAACTAGTCCCATACCTGGTTGGCCCTCTCCATTGTCGAGCCAACACATCCATCCGGGTCATCGGCCAATGGAAAGAAACTCTGCCACCGACCATTAGAGGTCAAGGCTCTACTACTCTGCCTTATGCTTGCATCAACCTTTCACATGTGTCACAACCCCTCATGCGCATAACAATTCTTCAACCACACAAGGATGACACTCCTTCTCTTGTACAAACCAGCGGTTCCCTTTAGGAACTCTTTAGGTGAGTTTCTTAATTGCAGGCTATCATGGCCCCATGATACCCACTCATACTACACAAAGGTTACCACTGCTCATACAGTCCTCTTGAGTACCCTTTTCTTCACTTTTCCCTTTAATGTGCATCACCAATTTGCATATGTATAAGCTGACAACACAAGATAGATAAGCAAGCTCATCAGTATTGCTGCTCTAAAATTGTAAACATATTTCATAACATTCACTATCCAACATTGAAACACCAGGAATGCGTCCATTCCCTTAGGGTGTAGTCAATATTGGCATCCCTAACATAACTCAGCACCAGAAAGGTGTGCACTCCTCACTGATGTGAACTATCTAGGTCCTAATCATACTTCAAGCAGTCTGGATAATATAAACAAATGGAATATGCTTTGCGTTGTAATTCTAACAATTAGAGATTCCCATATACATATATATATATACATATATATATCAGTCTGGGTTTACAGAACACTTATCCATTTTGCAGATGTATTTTCTCTTTACTAATGAGGAATGGGGGCTCCTTCTCTGAGTTGACAGTCCCTCGGTTTTCCATCCCAACTCCTTTTATATTCCATAACCCTCATATGTCCTCTTGACATAGTATTCACCATCTCACTCATGTTGTTCACCAATCATACAGTGCAGACGAGACATTAATAATGTCTAATGGCATTTCACCCGAAACCCATTTCCAAATCATGGAATCCCTTCCCATGAAGTTTGGCTTCTGTAGGCCCTCTCTCTTGGTATTACTGCAATGTGTCTTTCTGGCACACTTATTAAATAGCCAAACAGTCAGCAACATTTAACATTAAAATTCAAACCTGATTGTTTCATAGCCAATCAATGGCACTAATAATTAAATTCAATATGAATTTACAGTTCTGTCTCCTACAAAAATTGATTTGTTTCAACCATAAGGTCAGCCTCATATTGTTTGGCTCCTATAAGTGACACTACTGTTCCCATAATGGTCTTATGGCCACTGCCATACATGAGCATCCACTTACAATGTGTCCTCCTGACACATTTTATATAAGCCAAATAGTCATTAGTCATTTATTAGCAAAATTCCAATTTTGAGATTTACAAATCTGAATTGACAATATGTTCTTCAAATAAATTATTTCACAGCCATGAGATCCTTCTCATGAGGTTTGGCTCTTTCACATGGTAGATTCCACCCTTCATCATGGTCTTACCCTCCTTGCCATGCCTTGAATAATCTACCTGTAATAAGAAACTTCAACCAGCCAAACACTTGTAAGTCTCCATGCATATAATATTTCATTGCTGCAACAGTCACTGAAGCATTTTCAGAATTATAACATTCCATAATTCAAACACTTCAAGCTGTTAACATATCATTATCACCACAACTCATTTACTTCACGTGCATGATTATCATACTAAAATTTCAAGGTACAGTCACATCATTCATGCAATTTAAATGAAACTTTTAGATACTCATCATTTCTCAGTCATATGAATTATACAACTATGCCCTTCCACAGAGTATTCCGATAGCCCATCGATCATGACTTCCCTCTTCATGCATTTACTATTCTGCATTCATAGCAACTCATGCAATGATCTCATAATTTTTGACAATTCATCATTTCATCTATTATCTAATTCCAATGAATCATACACATCACAACCGTGCATTCGCACAATGCATCACAACATGTGCATCCACACACATGCATGCACATCTACAATGTTTACACAAAATTTATAAAATTTCTTAATGCATATTCACTCAATGCTACCTTGCATTGGTTCATGAATATTATGCATTCAAAAATATTATGGCCGAAACATGACCACCTCATATAGCATGCATTACCATAATCAGGACCACCAGTCCTCACTTGCTCTGATTATTAAGCTCATAACCAACATACACATGGCACGATATATTTTACATGAATGCAATCTAAATTTCTAAACAGTCACATGGTATGAGGCCTCTTTCCTTCGCCACTCCATGCTCCACCACACTATGGTAGTATGGCATTCACATGAATGCATTTCAACTCTAAATGCATACTATTTTATGATTATTAAATATGTTTCAAGGGATTCTTACCCAATCCTATTTCAACACTTATGCAATCATTATAAGTAAACCATTACCTGCATGGAGTCCATTTACACCTTTGATGTTACCTGATCCGTTGGTCTCTTGCAAAGGATTATAGAATTCTTCCACCAACCTCTTGATCATGGATTTTCTGCCCTAACCTTTTCTTCATAAGGTTGTTGGCCTCATGCAACAACATCATCAACATCTTTAGCCATGCTGCTGTTGTCTTTGGTCCTACAACCAAAACCAACACCAATAGTGATTATCAACTACAATATTTACCATTAGTGGTTCATTGCATATGTATAACCTCACTACTTTTAATAATATGTAATATCATATGTGTGCACAAAAAATATGCTCATGCACTATGCAATGTTTATTAATATTCCAACCAATGCATATTCATGCCACTCATCTAATCTCTTGTATTTTCATAATTCCCATGCCATAATTTTATGTACATAAAGCTTATAAAATATAAATACATTTAACAAGATAGGGGTTAAGGAATTCTCCCTTTTTAATCCCTCATCTTTGCATGATCTTCCTCTTCCACATCATAGCTGATTCGATTTCATGGTCTCTGCTACTTCTAGGCATGCAATTCTACAAATTGCCCATATCGACAACAATTTGTCAGAACAGCCACTGGCACTTTTCTGCTTTGCAAATCTATGGTGTATGACATCCTCATTTGAATTCTGGTGCTGAAACATTTTTCTCTACTGGATAAGATTTCCAATGCCTATCCACATGCTCCATTCCAACTTTGGGTGTGGAAGTTACATTACTTAAAAAATGACATTTTTTACCAAAAATTTGGCACTTTTACATAGTTGCAAAATATCTTGAATTGCAAACTTCAGCCACCTGTAGAAGTAAATCTAGGAAGATTTAGGAGAACTTTTCTATCGGGCGAAGTTAGTCCATATAAAAAGGAATACTCAGCAACTTACGGATCTTTGTTTTGATGCACCATTCATCTTTTATGAATTTATGGATTTTACTACTTTTCCTTTTTAACTCCCTTTGCAACCTATGCAACCTGTACAACTTCTGCGCAACCTATGCACAACTTGTGCACAACCTGTGCGTGACCTGTACGCCACTGGCGCAACCTATGTGCAACCTGTGCATAACCTGTGCGCCACTTGCACAACCTATGCGCCACCTACGCAACCCGTGCGTAACCTGTGCACAACCTGTGCACAACCTGTGCGCCACCTGTGCAACCTGTGTGCAACCTGTGCACAACTTGTGCGCCACGTGCTCAACCTATGCACAACCTTTGCGCCAGCTGCGCAACCTATGCGTAACCTGTGCGCAACTTGTGCACAACCTGTGCGCCACCTGCGCAACTTGTGCACCACCTGCGCAACCTGTGCGTAACCTATGCGCAACCTGTGTGCCACTTGCATAAGCTATGCACAATCTGTCCGCCACCTAAGCAACCTGCGCACAACCTCTGCGCCACCTACGCAACTTGTGCGCCACTTGCGCAACCTGTGCGGATCCTGTGCGCAACCTGTGCGGATCTTGTGCACAACCTGTGCGCCACCTGCGCAACCTGTGCGCAATTTGTGCACAACTTGTGCGCCACCTGCACAACCTGTGCACAACCTGTGTGCCACCTGCGCAACCCATGCGCAACCTGTGCGCCACCTGCGCAACCTGTGCGCCACCTACGCAACCTGTGTACAACCTGTGCGCCACCTGCGCAACCTCAGCGCTTGCGGGGCTCATATCTCCCTCGTCCCTTAACCAAATAAGGCAAGTCTTGTACCATTGGAAAGCTCTCGGAGACCGCTATGAAATGGTGTGATCCTCTGCCACATATGAGAACTCTGATCTTTCCATTTTTCCATATCAAAATGATGCCCAAACATCACCAATACGACGTTAGAACATTCTGCTATCCGCTTGCAAACTCAGAGTTTGGCCTAAGCATCCCCAGTGCTGCAACATGGGATCTGATACCACTTTGTCACATATCCTCCCGTCGATCCGTTGCAAGGGAGAGAACATGACCAAACTTACTGGGCTTATTTGACTATCTCAGCCCATTCATTAAGCCATTAATTTCATAAATAAATTAAACTTCATGTGTGCGGATTCAAACTAAAGCAAACATAGCGGAATTAAACATAATATCACACACACAAACGGGAATGCATCAACATATCTATCCCAAGAAAATCATGAATCTAATGCAGAGGATCAATCCCATTCTTCATGCTATGCATAGGCATCATTCCAACTAACTTAAGATAATCATTTCTTCCAAGTAACATGAGTAATTTAAACACACAGGACAAAACACAGAATGATCATACTTTAACCACATAGAACACTTATCTTTATGATGAAGCTATCCATACAACTGGCTATGGGAGAGAAACGTTCCACCCAAGCATAGGTCTCTGTCCAGCCTGTATTCCTTCAGCCGAGAGACCACCCCCGAGCTGGGTTGTGTATCCACTAAGGAGGAACTAGATGGGCTCACTCACAACCATGGTTTCACTCCAACAATCATGCTAAGCCAACACACAGTTGGGTTTATCAAGCATGTAATAAGAAAATGAGGAGGATGCTAAGCCAGTGAGCTCAAGCATAGAACTACAGACATCTAAGGATAAATTCAAGCAATCCAATCCTCTGTTCAAACATTCACACTTGGATTTCTCACAATTTTTTCAACAAATAACTCAATCCCGTCATTGGGTTTTTGGGCTATAAAAATTGGGTTTTCCAATGGATTTTGGGGTATCTAATACTCTCAATTTCACCCCAAGGTTCATATCTATGGATTCCCCATTGGATTTCACCGTCAAATACCAATTCTGGGCATTTATGGGTCTTTCAAACATGGGTTCTTGCAAAGTTGCGATTTCTGGTTTTTCTCACTACTGGGCATTCGTAATGGATGAAAACTGAAGTTGGGATGTTCAACAATGGAATGGGCATGAGGAAGAATTAATTCCCATGAGGTAGAGTGACTTGTGGTACAAGAAAAAATAGAGCCCATACCTGCCATACAAATTTATGGGCTGCCCATGCTCCTTTGAAGCCATGGACTGATTTCTCAACAACTTTTTTACAACTGAATTAAATGTCAGCAAGGTAGGTCAAATGGGTTCTCAAGATGACATTTGGAAGCTTATGGATCAATCCCACAACCCCCTCACCACTCCCTAGTGGATACACATGGCCCCTTCTCATTAGTTGCTTCCATAGCCAGTTTTGGTATTTTATTGCATGATGTTTATTTACATCATTTTACAATGTTCCATGGATAAATAGCACATGGGTGACATAATATCTAATACTTGCGTTTTAAATTAAATTCGAGAATCCACTAGCAGGGCCTTGGCCTTGAGCTGCATGCTAGGAAAACATACATCATATGTATACAATATTTACATTAAAAACTAATATATCCTAAGGGTCAAAATGGGGTATTACAGGGATGCAAATGCCATGGTGTTTGATATCAAAGGTGAGATACTGGAGCTCACCATAGATGACATTTAATTTGTCACGGGTCTCTCTCGTAGAGGAGAGATGGTGAATCTAAAGGGGTCTTCACGCAGTGTGGGTGCCTTGTCGGTGCAAGAATATGTCAATGCTCATTGCCGACTAGGAAGTGAGAAATGTGGCAGTCAAGTTCTCATCTCAACTATTACAAGCTTCCCTCTTCGAGTTATTATGAGTGATCTCAACCGAATGGGGGGAAGTGCTTCTCAACATCTAGCCTCGAGGCATTATATGCACATAGGTGTTGAATGCTTGCAAGGGCATGTTTATGATTGGTGTTTGAGTCTTTTGGAGAACATGAAGGTTCAACTCTCGGGGTGTAAGACCGGGAGAATGAATAATTTCGGGTATGCGAGCATACTTTGCACCTTCTTCTTTGAGAAGATTCCTGCTATTAGATTGGGCATGGAAATGCCCCCTATCAACCCTCATGAGCCAATGTTGGCCCGTTGGGGTGAGATATTCCTCCGCCAGGGTGGTGGTGAGAGCAACCTTTGTTACCAAGAGGATGACTTCTGGGGTTGGTGGGAACGACAGGTGCCAACTCTTGAGCAGTTTCTGTATGCTAGTATAGACTTTCGAGGTGATCTTGAGCTGATCCTTCCTCTAGGTATAGCCTGGGGAGAGATAGGTATGTTTATGTTTTTGAAAAATTTATTTAATTTTTTCAATTTTATGTATATACGATTTTTATTACGAGTTCAAAATACTGAAACAAAGTGTCATATGCAGATGTTGGACCAGTGCGCCCTGAAGGAAACCCATATACTTTCGTGAGACAAGTAGAAGTGGGTGCAGCTGATGCCACACTGGGGGCCATAGAGAGGAAGATGAGTCGGTTGACTCATGACATTCCTTATACATAACTTATTGAGCGGATTCCCATTGATATGCATGAGGATGTAGTAGGTGTGCCCCCAACCTGGATTAGGTTGCTGCAGAAAGTAGCTAGGCTGGTCTTATGTTACCGAGAGGCAGCCGAGGAAGATGAGGCCCCACCTTCTCCATATGTCATGTCCCCACCCTTGGACCCAATGCAAGGAAGGGAACCTGATTCTATTCTATGGGAGTTTTCATAAAAACTCAACCAATTTGTTAGATTTTAAAACCAAGAAATACATATGTGCAGGTGTAAATCAATTAAACATGCGCCGTGGAATGAAAACCTCATCCACACACAAATTACATGAATGTTATCCAATTTAACACAGTCAACAAATTAACACATTTGCAGAAGTATATACCCAATAAAATACTCATCTTGATGCAATGTTGTCCCGAACCACTAGCTACGTCGCTACAACGTTCCTCCCAACCATAGGTCTCTGCTCAGCCTATATTCTTTCAGCACTCAGAGACCACCCCCGAGCTGGGCATGATATCTACAAGGAAAAGGGGACTCTCAAGCTCAGCTCAGCCAAATCAATGGATGACCAACTCAACCCCAGCATTCTCTTGCACACCAAACTCAGATATGGGCTCTAGAACACACTTTCCACAGTGGAACTTAGGAACTAGATGGACAGGGGTTTTCCCAAAACGTAGGCACACCAAAAACGGATTATGGGAAAAGGAATCCAACCCCAGGGAAGAAAATCGATTTCCCCCACAGATGTATGAGCATACAGTGGGCCAAAATGGCTTCTAAAAACCCCAAAATCGTTTCTCTCTTTTCTCCACTGTTAGACACACAAAAACGCCCTTCCCCCCGTTAAGAAAATGAAGGTAAACACAATAAAACCAGTGAGGAAAATGCCCAGGTAGCTCCAAACTCGTGAGAGGGAAAAGTGGGTTGATGGGTAATGGATTGGGGAGCAATTCATGGCTCTTTTCTTGCCCATGGATCCAAACACGAATTCCCATACAGGGTGGCTTGCCCATACCCGAATTTGGACCACCATACCTCCCATTCCCCAAGGCATTAACTACCTCAACCAACTCTTGGGAGAAAACAATGGTTGGGTACAAAAGTCAACATGGGTAGTTGAGGGTTTGATTGGTTCTCTCACTGACACTTGGCTTGGATTGATTGGCTCCAAGGGTTTGAATGTCCTCCTCCCAATTCCTTGTAATATCATGCCCCCATCTCTTGTTGCATTGCATAGCTAGTTGTGGGATTTTATATTAAAATGCATATTTACAATTCCCATGGTTCATTAGCACATGGGTAGCATAATATCAAATACTTGCCTCTTCTAGATCGAGCGTTCACTAGCGGGGCCTTGGCCTTGAGCTCCACGCTAGGAATCATACATAATATGCATACGTTATTTACATTATAGCCCAAAATATTACAAGGGTCAAAATGGGGGACATCACACCATAGTAGAAGGATATTCTATGTATATATTTTTGAGGCCATTGAGCCCAATTTTGTAACTTATGACATGACTTCATGACAGACTTGTGATCTAAACTCATATATATATATTTTTTGATATAGTATCGGATATATATACAGTATCGGTTATCTACATGTGTGTTATTGTGTTTTATGCATGAAATACTATGTGTGTGAATGATGCAAATGCCAATCTAAAATGTAGTTTGCAAATGAATCAGCTAATACATTCAAGTTTCTTGGAATATGTTGATATGTGATGTACTGAAACTGTCTCTCAAGTAACCTAACTCGCATGAACTGATGTAGAAAAGTAGGATCTCTAATGTGATAAACACCCAATAACTGAAAAACAACTAATAGTGAGTCAAGCCGTACCTCCAAACATGAAATGCCATGGAACAAAGCATCTCGGAGTAGCTCTATGACTACACTGTATTCAGCTACATTGTTCATTGTGGGACCTAGACAAGCCCCTCTCGAAGACACCAGTTGGCCAGTTGGTGAGTAAATAAACCAAGCAGCCAAGGCTAACTAACGGGTGTGGCGGCTAGCGCCATCAACAAACCCTATGAAGTGTTCAGTTGACATCTGAAACACCAAAAGTAAAAGATGCATAAGACTACAACAACTGTAAACAAAATTAACTTTACAAAAAATGTACAGCTAAAAATACATGAAAAAGCATAGTAACACTTCTTCAAGTAGGGTTAATGCCTGGGATCTCATCATGAGATCAGGAAAAGATGACACAGAAATCATTAAACATATTGGTGTGCGGAATGATCTCATCAAGATAATAGTCTTCTCCAATAAAGATGTTTTCGGTGACCCAAGGTTCAGTGGAAATGTTGATCGAGATGGTTCTCGCTGTACTCGTCCTATTCCCTTCGGCAAAAACATCTTGTGAAGTGGAAGGGACTAAAGACCAATCAAGATTCTCACTGGGTCTCGAAAATAACTCACCTCTCTCAATCAATTCTAGAACGGGAAGTAGATAGGACCTGGGGTGTAAGTGTTCCCAAGGATGTCTCAGGCCTATCATAGCTTCAAAAATGTTTTGTCAGAAGGAAAAACCGTGTCTAAACTATCAGGAGAGAGGGTAGAGTCCGTTGACCATGCATGAGTAGGGTCCATTTTCGACTTGGTAGAGACCAACAGAGTCATGATATGTTTTGTTGCAGGTTGTTGTGAATCGACATGGGTTATCTCTGCAACAGATACAGGCACAGCTGGTTCTGATTCACTGGGGAGACTCCATGTATCTGTCATTGAACAGACCGTGGAGGTCTCAGAAGATGAACATTCTTTAGAACCAACAAACAAGGGTGGAGCAGGTAGGTCAAAAGTGCCTATTAAGGACCCATAAAGGCTTTCTCTTAAGCTCTCAATGACTGGGCTGGACTGATCAATCAATGAAATGGATGAATCCGATGAAGTCTGGTTGTTCTTCCAGGTAAACGAAAGTTGATCGACTGTGACGATCTTTCCTTCGTGGGGGAACATCATGACTCAGAAAACAGCTGATGGAACTTCCTGCACGACATATGTCCAACTCCTACCCAATAACAAGTTGTAATCAAGTGGGGAATCTAGAACTTCGACCTCTATTGATACTAGCTTTCTCGCAAGTTCAACAAAAAAAGATGGTAAGACTCTGTGTGGACGAAAAGATCTTCCATCGAAGGTGGTGAGTATCGTGTTCAAGGGGGAGCTAACTTAGGTTCGTCCAAAGATTTCCAGCAAGAGATAGACATTATGCACATTGATGCACCCTCATCTACAACAGATCGTTGAATGGTCGTAGAACTATGGACGAACTCTATCTGGAGAGCAACATGATACAACAACCAGTACTTGATATCTGTCATATCAAAGTGCGCAAGCATGGCGGATGAATCAACACACCCAATCGCTGCGAGGAGTGCACTGTGTTGCAATGGAAAACTTTGCAGTACCTCCAAGGTAGACATAGTACAAGGGGTTTGAGATAAATCCTCCACAACATTGTAGTTGGGAGCAGCCCACGCGTTAGGGTTGTGCACAACTCGTTTGAAAACACCTTTCAGTATCTTCGGCAACATCTCCACAGGTATGTGAAGAGGAGTAGATGATTCAGGAGCATCGTTTTGCTGCGGATCCGGGGTATAGTTCCTTGTTCTCATTTGCAGTAGAGCATCTAATTTAACGATGTTAATGAATGAATGATCAGCAGGGGTGGCATGAGTGGTGCCCCCATCACTAGAGCTTCCAAAAGCTGAAATTTGTCCATAAGGAAAAGGATCTTTCAAGACAGCTGGTTTCTTCTCACGGATCAGCTTTTGGGCTTCTTCCATTAGAGGACACTGGTGGGTAAGGTGGTCCTTTTGACACAGTTTGAAAGGGAACCTAGCCTTCCTTTTCTCTTTTTTTCCCTCCATGGAATTTTGCTTGTTGTTGGGATTTTGTTGGTCCCCCCCCCTTCTTGCCCTTTCTTTTGGGTTGCCAAGAGCCCTTTTGGTTTGTCTACACCTGTTGTACAGATTCTATAGTAGAAGGGGAGGATGCAACAAAAGTTGCTTCTGCAGCATATTATTTGAATGACAAGGCACGAACCTCCTTTGTTAGGGCATAAAACACTGCATATTCGATTGAACCTACTATGCCATCAGCATGTGGTCCAGGTTTAGGCTTACCTAGGTCTATATTAGAACTCAATGCATTAGGAATAATTTCATACAATAGCCCAGACTGAGCATAGACTAAGTTGAGCTGCTAAGTTCTCAAAATGGCCTCCTCCTCGGAAGACACCCCTGAAGTGGCAACTTCCTTGGAAACATAAGGAAGAAGAGACTTAAGGTACCATTCTAACAAGAATGTTGGTGGGATGTCATCCTTGATGAGCCTCTTTCGTCTTCGCCACTCTTGAATATGATCAGACATATGAGTGGCCTTATTTTGCCGAAAGGTCAACAAAAGGTCTGTACCGGCATCATACCGGACAAGAAGTTGAAAGTGGTTCAAAAATACAATGGCAAGATCCCGAAAGGTTCCATAGGCAGTAGCGGGCAATTCGATATACCACTTGGCTGTGACACTAGTTAAGGTTCTTTGAAAGAGCCTCAACCTTATGGAATCATCGTTCAGTGAGTTGGAGGAACACCAGAGGTGAAATGTTGTGACATGGTCACCAGGGTCCTCGCCAGCCTTGCCTTCAAACTTTGGAATGTCCGAGGGAAACTTGGTGGGAACGGGTGGCCATGCAACATCATGACACACAGGGTCGTTTCTAAGCTTTGAAAGATATGGCAAGTTTAAAGTTGCCAAAAAAGTTAAACGTAGCTGAGTTGATGGCATCTGGTAAACAGGAACCTGGTATTGGGAACCACCCATGGCCTGGTTCGTAACTGTTGGTTGGGGTTGCCCCTAGCCACCGGTTGTGAAATGAAAGGATTGAAATTGTTCCATCTGAAGGTAAGCGGATTAAATCCTTGGGCAGCAGTCCATTGTGACTGGGGGTTAACCCCACCGAACTGCGGGTTAATGATATTACCCCCTGCTCCATCAAACAGAGAGAAGGGTATACTCCCTACAGGCATATTCGATGGATTAACGTTATAACCTGCATAGGGGTTGAAACCCATCATGGTAGTAGTGGATAGTCCTGTCATCGTACCCATGGTGGGAATGGATGTAGAAGGGACAAATCTGACCACAGATGAAGAAGCAATATTCTGAGTTACACCTTGTAATGGTTGAGTGGCAGAAGGCTGAGTGAAACTCACTGCGGGTACCCCCGATAGAGGTACATTGTTGGGTCCAAAAGTAGGTGTGGAGGTTGAGGCAAATGTCGAGGCTAATGAGCTCGGCATGCCTAAAGTACCAACATTGAAACTAAAGGACGGGGTCGAGGCCAAAGCATTTTGCAACAAACTTGATTGGGCAGTGTTTGAGAAAGAAGGATTTAGAATCCTTGCATCCATAGAAGTTGTGGGAGTTTGTGGAACTCCCTACTTGTCTCTTGGGTTAACCATGGTATAACCCCGTGTAAAAAGATAAGCACTAAAATCAGGCTATTGGAAGCCAACAGGCAACAGAAGTGGATCATTGGGTCCTGTAAGAGGAGGGTTAAAAGGAGTGTTAAAATCTGTAGCAGTTAGATCCTCAACCTCGACAGTATCCAAGACTTGTCGAACTGGTGTTCTAGGCCATGGTTCTCCAAGAACCTCTGTGTCGCCCGTAAGTTCAAAAGAACCATGGGAATCAGTTCTCCTACGTCGTGGTGGCGGTGGAGGCTCCACTATGAGTGGGGAAGGTTTTGCAAACTTCAAGATCGACGAAGGTCTTGGTCCTCCACAACTATAACAAAATAAAACTAAGTAAAAACCTAGTGGCCACTACAACTAAGGAGCAAACAGGATACCACTAAAAAGTTCCTAAGTAATCAAACCAATCAAACGGATGGAAAATACTCTCGGAAGCAAGTCTAGGATGATTAGGGCCCAGAATAGATTAATAGAGCATGGATGGTCAGTTTTGTGGCGTCCTCCGGAGGTCCACTCGGTGCAAGCACTTGAATCACCAAACCGCTTTCCCGGGATTACTACCAGAGGATTGCCTTCCGCGTCTATTCGAGGTAAAGTGGGAATAACCACCCACTCTACCTATGTAAGATCCTAAAGGTCTGATACTAAGGCTACCATCAATATGAAATAACCTGGGGGGACAGTCGTAAGCCTATTTGAAATGCATGGGTAGTGTAACAAAGCCCGAAGTCTGAAAGGACTCCCGTACACGAGTCAACTCTTGTTTATTGTCAAAAGTAAAGTGAGGGGATATCCTAAGCAATTCCAGTCTCCCATGGCCTTGTGCTTAGCTCTGGTTTAAGTAGATTTTCCCAGGACTATTTGATATAGATGGATTTACCTAAATGAAAGTCGTACTACGATTGTTGAGTAATGAAGCTAGTTCCGAGCAGTTTATGGTGATTTAAGCTCGAAACTCTAGCCTAAGCTATTTGATGTCGTGTATTCCTAAAAATAAAATGTTGCTAATAAATTTTATTAATAATTCCTTTTAAGGGCTACTTGTTACTCAAGGGTTGTAGTGTGGTGTGTGGAATGGTTTGTTATGAAAGTAAAGTGCAAATGCTTTCAAATTCACAATTTAATTCTCTTTTCGTTTATCATTATTTCAAAAACTTGAAACCTAAGCAATCCTAAAACAAAATCTTTTTGTATTTCTTTTTTAATATTTCAAAGCAAACTATGCTACCTCAAAATAATGCAAGATCTTACTACTAAGCAAATTGAACAATTTTTTTTCTTTTTTTTGATAAATGTAAAAGAAAGAGAACTTTGTACAAAAGAAAGCAAGATATAAATATAAAGCGTGTGTAAGACAAACATTTAAATGGCTCAAAGAAAATGAATCAAGAGAATCGATGAAGACTTGACCTACCAAGTTTTTGCAAAAGAAAAACTCGAGGCTTGGAAACAAAGTGAAAAAGAAACGGGAAAAAGAGACACTTGTGACAGAAAGGCAGACCTAAATAGGTTGCTCCTAAGTATCAAAACCCTAATAAAAACACTAAGCCAAGAAAAAAGTAAGCAAGCGAACCAAGAATGAATTTAACAACACACGGACTCAACGGAAAGATAACTAAGAGGCTTCAACTTACTTGAACTGAACGGATAAGATAATCAACAAGCATCTGAACCAAGCAACCTTTCGAAAGTAACCCTAAGGACTCAAACTTGACAGTCAAACCCTAATAGAAAGGATAAGACAAAGAGAAAGCATGCTATACATTGCGACATACAACAAACATTCAAAATGCAGGTCTGTATGACTGCAACAACAACTAGGGTGAAGGTATGTAGCTATGTCGGAAAGAGAATAGTGCACGAACTTCAAAAAGGGCTAGTAAGCGGCAAAGACACTTAATCAAAGAATCAAGCAAGAAAAATCAAGATAAAAGAGATTGGAGAGGCCAACAAGAATCAACAGAGACCTAGGAGGTCTCAGGGCTCAATGCAGACAGCAAAGCAATAGGCTGGAAAAGAAACCAAAGCTTGGAAATCAAACCCTAATAGCAAACTAGACCCTACAAAAAAATACACTACTGTGTAGTGTAGCAACCACTGTACATCATGAGAGGTACTCTACTGTGCAGTGCAAGGAGGGGCATTTGTCAAGTAAAAAATGCTGCTGTAAGTAGGGAGGACTAGCGTACATGCTTCAGTAGGGTACAAACAGAATTTGCAAATAGTTAACTAAAATGAATCAAGCATAAAGGATAGGTAACACAGACCTACAAGGCCTCTCAGACAATCAAAAAGACAGAAAAATGGCCTGGAAGGAAAACAAAACTAAGTCTCTTAGAGCAGTGAAACACATGGTTACTCCCCAGCTGAGTCGCCAGTCTGTTGTTCAGAATTTCTACCTTATAGTGAGGAGATGAACACTACCAACTGGGAGGGGTTGATAGGTAAACACATTGATTATATTGCATTAGGTTACTACAAAAGAAAGAGATCGAGATTGAGAGAAATAACTCTTTTCTACGGCTGGTCCTAGCTTTAGCTTGGTCCCTCACTTGATCTCCTACTTGCTCTTCTACTTGATGAACCTGCAACACAAAAGATACCTTCCTCAGCGTATCTTGACCATATAACATATGATGAAATTATAAAGCAATTTAACATCAACTATAATCAATAATTAAGCCAAATAGACATACAATCCAATAGATATCTGATTTGGGACAGGAAGGGTGTTTTGACCTTTTTATTGTCAAAGAAACATGAAATCAGTACAATATACCTAACGTGTAGAGATGTTTCTGCAATCAGATCCTGGGCTCCTGCTCTTCACTCTAACTTGGGAATTCATCTAGTATAACAGTCCTCCAAGTAATCTCTCAAGATTTTGTGAACATTATGAGTAACCCCTCTCATGGATCCTCCTTGTATTTATGGGACAAGGTAGGCAGTTTAGATTGAGAGGTGGTTGGATTGGGAGGTTGGGGAAGTTGCAGAACCAACTTTAACTAATCCCAATTCATCAAATTAATATATTTTTTATTCCATATTAAGATGTACGCGGGTTTCATACCACAAGAGTAGCGTACAGGAAGCAACTTTTGGTCTTTACAACATGAGTTTACAACTTTTTGGGAGATGTACGTTGGCTGTCCTTGAGAAGAGTAGGGTATTTTCTCAAGGTGTAAGCTGATCTTCTATGCAGAGAGGGGCGTACATGTGGAAAAATTAGGAGAACTGCAATGTTTTCAGGTGAGAAGTGCACTTCTAGCAGCAAATCATCCAAGGCAATCTAGCTCTTCAATCCTTTGTGTCCTTTTGCGTGATTTACAAGGCAAGGTGATCATGGGACAGAGAAGTGCATATTTGACCTATAACACGATCCATAACTAGATCTAGGAAATGAGTTTTGTATTATGTTCTATTTGTTCTAGATTCACTTGAACTAGGGAGATCCGGCTCGCTTTTGCTAGAGTGGATTGCCCGTTAACAATGATCCTTAAATGAAGCTACAACAACTCTTGAAATTATAGAAGGTGTGTTATTCAATCCAAAAGTCATAACAGTGTACTGAAATGATCCCCATTCAGTAGCAAATGTGGTCTTGTGTCTCTCTTCTGTAGCAATTCTAATCTGATGATATCTAGAAAATCCATCAGTGAAAGAGTATGCCTCTTGTCCACCTATGTTATCTAGCACTTCATCTGTGAATGGATTAGGAAATGGGTCATGTAGGAATGCATCATTCAATTTCCTGAGGTCCACACAAATTCTGATTTCACCTTTAGCTTTCTTGTCTTGAATTACCATGGGACTTATCCATTCTGATTCTTCTACTGGTTCAATGATTCCTGCCTCAATCATTTTATCAATTTTTGATTTCACTCTTTCTTTATATCTGGGATTCAATCTGTAAGGTATTTGCTTAACAAGATTTGCATTAGGCTTGAGAGGTATTTTCATAACTCCCAAGTCACCTAAAATTCCGTTCATTTTAGAAAAATTGGTAGGGAACAAATCTTGATATTTGTGCAGTAGGTTTGCTATATGTCCTACTATTTCTTCATCCCAGTAATCCCCAATGGAAGCAAAATTTGGTTCATCATTGGTACCAATATTGATCTTTCTTGTCTTCACAGGGTTATTCAGATTTTGAATTTCTAAATCAGGTCCTTGTACATCGCATTTTCCGTCAGACTTAGGTATATCCACATCGCTAGGGTCTTCATCTTCATCTTCGTCTAGAGCGAAGTTATAACATTCAAGGGCATGTTCCATCTGTATTTCCCAATTTGGTTCCTTATAAACAAGGAATGAGGCATCATTAAATATCTTCTTTTTGATGATCTGTAAAGCCTCATTGACACTCGGAAAATCATCCTCAAAACTGAAAGTGGATTGAATGTCGCTTATCATTATGTGCCATTCTGTTGTGCCTCTGCAAAGTTCTGCTTCTGTATACCAGTTCTTTGGTATTTGATATAATGTGTCCACAAACATATGAACCCATTTTGTCTTAGGCATATGGATCCATATGTTGGCAGGCGGTTTGGTAAGGAAGAATCGCAGCATTGCCGATGCTGTGACATGCCAAACGAGGTCGCGGAAGGAAGAAGGATCTATTAGTTTATGTATTTTTTGAGTCATTTGTATTGCAGAATGTGGGTTTTTGGGTCATTGGACCATATGAGATGTAATTTTGAGCTAAGTATACCGCAATAGGTGGGTTTTTGGGTCATTTGGACTGTGTCAGTTAGATTTTGGTTCATTTGTCCAAGATTCGGTTAGGATGTTGTTCGTAAGTGGAAAAGCATTTTCAAGGTGGAAGCCTATATATAGACAGAAAGTTGTAGGTTGTGATATAGATTGCGGAGAGCTTTGATATGCATTTTGTGCGTATGTTTTGAAATCCAGAGATATTGCTGAAGTCTGTGATATGCAGAGGCATTGTATTGGGTTTTTGCAGCAATAATATGATGTGATGAAACTGTTCTGTGCAATCCTAGTGTGTCTTCTATCTTTTGATGGTAATGCAATGTTTCTTTGATGCAATAGTCACTTTACTATTATAATCTGCCGCAACAATGAATGTTTCCATTAAATGATGCTATGAGTACAATAATGCCGAAGTAAATGGATAGGTATATTGTTGAATGTTGCGATAAGATTAATTAGTTGATTCTGCATACATCCTCCTTCATTCGACGGAAACATGGTTCCGTCCAATCTCCCTTGATCACCTCGGGTGAGACCTCATCTGCTCTGCAGGTGTTGCTGGGCAGGGTAAAACCTGTCTAGGCCGGTGCTCAGGGAGATCGCGGTGGGTTGGTGTTGACAGTGATGGGAACCCCTATCGACTGGGTCTGAGTCAACAAATGGTTCCGTTCCTGGGACCGTGTGCGAAGTTAAAGGAGGATATTTTGTGGCACCTGACGAAACTGGATATCCAAGAATGGTTTGATCAGAAGTTGCAAGAATTCATTGAAGAAGAAAGCCGGAACACTCGACTGACAGTAGGTCAGTGGGTAGATAGATATATTCACGATGGTCCGCATGAATGGTTCTTCTATGAGTTCCTGGTCCTGTTGTTCGAATGGTTGGTGAAGTTGACCTTTCAGAAGAGGAACTTCTAAGGTGGCGAACCGACGACCTAGACCCCCGAGTTGATTCAGGAACTACAGGAAGTCGATAATAAAGCATCATGGGCCGTCAAAGTATGGTTTGACAGCATCCTAGAGGGCTATATCATAGAATTCATGGTTGATACTCAGAAATCCTATAGTGAAGCTGAAAGATATTTTTTCCGTGAACACTAGGGTTTCTGCTATCGCTTCAATTGTCGATTAAGATGCTTATTTACGAAAAGGGTATATTGAAGATGCATCTTGATCAGTAGACAACCTGGTGGGAGGGGGCCATGGGTACCGCGATAGTTGGGGGGCAGTACATGGAATGATAAGGGGTAGATGGGTGTAGGTCATGGCAAGACTGTGAGTGAAGCCGAGGAAGAAAGTGGTCTTATGAGGGGAGGAGCGAGGTTCCGACAGGAAAAGAGGCAGAGGATAGGAGAAGATCCTGCTGTGGTCGAACCACAAGGCTGTGAAGGAAGACCACACAGGATGAAGTGAACTCACAATCCTGACAAGGACAACCAGGCTACACCAAGGATAGAGGCAAAATCAAACCCCAGCACCAACGTACCCACACCTCCGCTCACCATCTTTCAGAGAGCAAGAAATACCACTTCGACACCGCCGAGTTTGTCAATACCACATAAGTTAATCGGCAGTAGTATAGCAAAAGGAGGAAGGAAGCCCATAATGGCAGGTGAGGATACTAAGTTACTGATGTTCCAAGGAAATGGAATAGATAACCCTGAACAGTACTAGTTTGTATGTGAGGTTGTATGGACCGTCAAATAGATCACTGATGATGATGCTAAAAAGGGACAATTGGCGACGACTCTTCACGGTCGTGCCTTGGACTGGTTTATGAAATTTACGCAAGTTCCTGTCGGCGCTCCGACAAAAAACCTGGATGAGATTCGTACAGGCCTGATCACAGAGTTCCAGAAGCCCAAATATAAAGCACAATACATCACAGACCTCAAAGAGATTAAGCAGTATCCCAATGAGACTGTGTGGGATTTTGATCAGTGATTCAAAACACTGATGGCAAGGGTCAGTTTTGACACAAGTACCATCCAACATAAGGAATGGTTTATCGTGGCCTTACTTCTGCATATTCGGCTACCACTGATGCAATAGAAGATTACCACACCGAGTGAAGCTTTGGAAATTGCGATGCGGCTGGAGGCATCACCTATTGGGGACATGTTGAGCACCCTATATGCAGATGAATTATTCAAACATACAGAGCAGACGAGATTTATTGTCAACCCGAGAAAGTCTTTTATTTCAAAGGATAGATGCACAGTCTATGCTTAAACACCAAATCATTATAATTGAATACTGTTATCCTCTAACAACTATGTCCATCCCAAAGATCTGTGTAATCCCAATTGCTGTCTAAATACTATAAATTCAATTCCTTTCTACCATGCATCAACAAGAAATAAAATAAGATTCAAGGACAATTGCAGATAAAAAGAAATCCTATTCACACCCTAGAACAAGTAACTCACTTCTTCAATCTGATCACTCTAGAAAACCATAAGCAGAACCTGAATATTAGTCTAGAAATTCAATTGCAAAGGATTGAGTTCAGCTGCTCTAAGAAATTGAATTACAGGAATGAAAATCAACAATCATAACAGGAAAGATAAATTGTAAAGAGCTCATGGGATCACAACTTAACTACAAGATGAACAAGGCTGTGTACAACTATCAGATGAAATGCATAAAGAAAGTTCCTACTCAGTCGAGTGTTGCTCTGCACCATTTACCAATCTCAAGGAAATATAATCTTAACTATACTGAAAATCCACGTCACACTTACTACTGCTGCATACAAGGGAAATATCATGAATAAAACATCACACAACAACAAATTCGAAATCCTATTTTAACTCAGCAATCTCTGTGGAAGATGGGCCCAACCTTCACACAGAGACGCTGGCTAAACAACGCAATTTCCTTTAACTCAGAAGTAACTCCTTATATTAACAGAAGAATGATTACATAGTTGCTTTTGCTGCTAATACAATGGATGAATTATCTGTTGTTCAACCCCCTGGGTCGAGGCATCTCCCCATATTTATACATACAGATTGTAACATCTGATCCTATTAATGGGCAGCCTTGAAGATCTCTGATCTTCAGGCGCCCTAAATAACACTAGCTGTTACAATACGTGGCAAAGTAGAGACATAAAAATGTGAGAAAGCTGTTCATTGGCCCAGGAGTAGCGATCTTTCCAGATCACAGCTAAACTCGAGCAGTGACATATTGAAGATCTCCAATTATAACACATTCTGTTACAGCTTCCTTGTCACAGCTCCACCTAGGATGTTACATTGGAACCATGTGCCTTAATTGATGATCCGAGCCCCGAGGATCCCTTTTAAGCAACGGACATCCTTTCTTTCAAGACTTGTTCAGCCCCACCTTCCTGCAGTCCACTTATCTCAAACTACCTTCATAAATCATAACATGTTAGCACAATTGAGAGATACACAACTTTAATTATCACAATCATAAGCATTAATAAGATAAAGCAATGATCAGTCATACCTTGGCAGTTTGGGGGAATAACGTGAGGATAACAGGTCTGATTAGAATGATAAATGGTGTAGGATAGGGGAAGGAAAGGTGATCAAGGATGATTAGAAGGGGCCAATTCTGGGCTCAACATCTCCCCCCAACTACCCTATTGCATGTCCTCATGCAACAACCTGCATCATTTGGAATCTGAGTCCTGTACTGAGCTCTATCCATGGAGAGAGGAAAAATTGTAGGGAAACTCAGGCACCCCATTTGTCCTTCCAATGCTACCTGCTAGTGTCTGAAAATGTAATTGATATAAGTGGAAATCACTTCTTTCCACAGTCTATTGTATGATGTGCCTAGGGAGGACTTGAAAAGAAATCTTTAATTTGAATCCAAATCAATGACATATCTAGGAGGTAGAAGCACTAGTTCTTGTGGGACAGTGTCTTCCAGCACATCTAAGTTTAATAAGAGAGTTGCTGGTTCTTGTGTAACAACAACATCCTTTAGACCTTCTTCAGCAGCTACCTTCATTGCTTTTAGAGACACTGGTTCTTGTGTAACAGTGTCTTCTTTGTCCTTCTGCTGCTGAGATTGGATATCCTTTTCATTGTGCAGCTCCTCCTCCAAGATTTCGGTGTCACCTGAGCATGGTGTCTGTACCTGTTCATCTTCACTCCACTGTGTATCGGGAATGATATCCATTCCAGGGTTATCCTTCAAATGAAATTCAGGAGTTCCTGCTGCAGCCTCCAAGGATGTTGGTTCTTGTGTAGCAACATCCTGGCTTGCCTCTTCATCCTCCTGTTGTTTCAACTCTTCTCCTATGAGCTCTGTGTCATGGGAACCCTCTTGGGTTACAACCTAGAGTTCATCATTACATTCCAGAGTGTCCTCTATTCCAAGTTCTTCTCCCATCTGCTTGGCTGGTTGGACAGGTACACTCAGGGTTGCTAGTTCTTATGTTACAGCACCATGTTCAAGTTTATCAATGTCCTGCCCTTGTGGCTCATCTTCTAAAATTTCTGTGTCATGGGAACATTCTGGGGTTACAGTATAGAATTCCTCATTAGGCTCGAGAGTGTCCCCCATCCCCGGTTCTTCTCCCATTTTCTCTATAATCTCTGTGTCGTGGGAGCATTCTGGGGTTACAATCAATTCTTTATCCCCATCATCATACATGATTTCATCCCTTAGCTCCTCTTTTACAGGATTGGTGGCAGCTTCAGCAAGGATGTGTAAAGATGCTGGTTCTTGTGTGGCAGCATCTTCTTTTTCTGCAGCTTCCTCTATTGTGGCTGCAAGCTGTTGTACTGAGCAGGTATGAAGTATAATCTTGTGGCCTACCTCCTTGAATATTTCTCCACAGGTGGGACAGAGTACTCGTTCATCCTCCTTGCCAGGCTCAGCAGAATCTGATCCCTCTAGTTGGTCATCATCCTCTACCAATGTATACATTTTTCTTTCTCCTTGTTTTTTGCAGGTTTCCTTCCACGTTTCCAACTCCCTTCGAAGTACTTGGAGGTCTTCTTTTAATAGTGCATTCTCAGCCAGAAGTCCTTCAATTTTGGGTTCTTCCTCCACTGGCCTTTGTGGAGCATCCATTGGTCTTGGTACAAGGATCGGGGGTTCAACCTGTGCCTCTAAGGTTGCCGACCTTTTTCTGGCTGCCTCTGCTACTGTAGCTGATCTAGTTCTTTTCTTTCTGATAGGTGAGGTTATGTTAAATTCATTGATTGCTCTCTTTCTTTTCTTTTGTGGTGTTTTCTTTTATGGAGCTGGTACATAGGGATTCACAGCTAAGGTTGAAGGAATTTTTTCTTGCCTCTCATGCTGTTCTTCTTTAATTAAAGCTCCTCCTTCCCACTCAGGTGAGGATTCAATAGTTACCAGCTCAATGTTTTCTTCTATTGCCCTGGCTCTATCACCTTCAAGTTCACTTGTCGCAGCATTTAGTGCTGCTCCAATTTCACCTTCTGGTGTCAGAGCTACCCTATTGTCTGGATTTTCCACAGGGTTTTTATCTATATCCTCCCCCGATGGCTCTGCTTGTGATGGAGTTTCATCCCCCAATTGTTCTTCTTCTAATGGAGTTTCATTCCCCCCAAATGGTCCTGCTTGTGCCCCTGGTTGCTCTTCTTCTAATATAGTTTCATCCTCCCCAGATGGTCCTGCTTGTGCCCCCGGTTGCTCTTCTTCTAATATAGTTTCATCCTCCCCAGATGGTCCTGCTTGTGCCCCCGGTTGCTGTTCTTCTATTATTTCATCCCCCCCAGATGGTCCTGCTTGTGCCCCCGGTTGCTGGTCTTCTGCAATTTCATCCCCCCCCGCCAACTTCAATGGAGGTACTTCGGTCCTCTTGTTGTGGTGGAACTCGTATCTGCTGTAATGGGACAACCCGCAAGGGGACGGGTTGCTGAGCTCGAGCTGTGAATTGTTCCCAGGTTATATGATGCTGGGAAAGGGTTCTTACAATTATTAATGTGATAAGGCCATGGTGGGTGAGGGAGGAAATTGGATGCTTAGTATACTGGACAAACGCCGCCATATGACGCAAGTCATGCAGTAGATAATATGGAATGTTTAATAAAATGCCATGGCGGAGATGAGAAAGTAAAGGGAGTTCAGAATTATACACAGTTTGATATCTACCTTCACAAGTGATGTACTTCTTGAGGAAGACAACAACCTGGTCCCATGGCCGCAGCAATGAGTGCAGTGCGATCCCTCTTCTTGATGCTTCTACTTGCTCCCCCTCCATTAAAAATGCTTCCCGTGCAGTCATTGCGGGGACTCGTCGGTTAAACCATGGCTTTCCCACCAGTGGGATGGCCGTAAACTCGGATATAATGGCCTCAGAGACCTCTATGCACAGCCCCCACACCATAGAGTGAGTTTTGGTGAGGTTTAGAGCAAACTGCAAGGCTGCTTCCCGATTGAATCCATCTAGTCGCTCAAAAAACTCGAGCCAGCCGGCAGCTTGAAAAATGGCAAGAACTTGAAGATTTTTTCTGAGTTCTTGTGTATTCACAGGTTCATGATGAACTGGAATCCCCATGGTCTTGGTTGCAGGCTGAAATTACTATCCCACAGATGGCAGAATCCGAGAATGGAAGTTGCAGCACAGAGGATGCACGAATCGCTGAGCGAAGACGTTGAGAGAATAGGCAAATTTGGAAAGTTGAGCACAGAAAAATGTTCAAAATTTCCATGCCGAATTGGGGAAGGTGGCAGTTATTAGTGTTTACGTCGTACGAGGGAAAGGTTTAATCAGGTATAATGGTAATACGAGTAAAGGTACGACTGATTTTTTTAAAATTATATCAACACTTAATCACGTGATAAATAAAATCCATACCTCATGAGACTGTGCGTCGGATAGCCTGCGGAGAATGGTGGAGCGTGCAGTTGGTGACGTTGCGGAACCAGACTCGTGCACAGTCATAAATAATGCAATAATTCCTTCCACCAGCGAAACACAAACTGTCGCGTCCTCGGGGTCGGAATGACGAGTTCACCGACACGACTGGGATGAATCAGAGCCATAGTTTAGCAGGTTTGGAGCAATTCTTCTGTTAACACAGGAGTTACCACTGCAAGTTGCCAGAAATGATATCACAGCCGACGAAAAAGATATTGCAGCCTCCAGGAAAGATTCACAGCCACCGGGAAAAGGATTTACGGGATCGGGAGAAATTATGGCTATCAGGGAAAAGTTTTATGGCGGCGGGAGATATGTCGCAGTCACCAGGATATATGTTGCAGCCGCCGGGAAAGATATTGCAACTGCCGGGAAATGGTTCACAGCAGTCGGGAAAAGAATTTACGGGATCGAGAAAAATTACGGCTGTCACGAAAAAGTTTTACGGCGGCGGGAGATATGTCGCAGTTTATCGGGAAATATGTTGTAGCCGTTGGAAGATATGTTGCAGCTACTGGAAATTGGTTCACGGCAGCCGGGAAAGAGGTTTTACGACCGTCAGAAAAATGATATTGCAGCCGCTAGGAAATGGTTCACGACTGACAGGAAAAGATGTTGCAGCCGCTGTGACATGATGTTGCAGCTGCCGGGAAAAGTTGTTGTAGTTGTCATAAAATTTGTTCACGGCTGCTGGGAGAAAGGATTTTTACGTCTACCGGGAAATCTATCGCGGTTGCCGGAAAAGACATTGCAGCTGCCAGAAAATATGTCGCAGCTGCCGGAAAAGATGTTGCAGCTGCCGAAAAAGATGTTGCAGCTGCCAAAAAATATGTCGCAGCTGCCGGAATTTTTTTTTTTTTAAGGGAAAAGGGAAATACAGCACAGGGCGACTCTATTTTGACAGGCCCAATCTGGTCGTTCTCTTGGCGCTTCCCTGAAATTTTTTGAAAAACACAGCAAACGAAAAGATCAAATGCAAAGAGAAAAAAAACAATTATACGCTATAGCAGAAAGTTATTTATGTACAGTAATAAAAAAATGCGATTTTTAGTTTAAGGATTGGCAAGGGCAGGGAGAAATTCCTACTCTGATGCCAGCTGATAATTTGGATCGGCGACAATCTGTGAAGTGAATGCATCTTTCGAAGTAGGCTTACGATACAGTCGCAGTTTGTGGCCATTAGCTAGTAATGGTATACGATTTTCATCAATGGTCACCAGACGGACAGTGCCATTGTCAAATACCCTGTCGACCAGATATGGACCCAGCCATCTTGTATGTAATTTACCTTTAAAACCCCTCTTGAACCTAGAGTCGTATAGTAGCACCCAGTCTACCTCATGGAAGATTTTCTTTTTAATACATCGGTCATGCCAGTTGGATCTCTGTTGTTGAAGCAACACCGTCTGGTCTACTGTAGCTAACCGTTTCTCATCCAATTCATTTAGTTGATTCGATCTTCTCTTCTGGGCTTCTGTTACATCCAGATTAATTTCAGTGGCTGTCTTCATGGTTTTGATCTCAAACTCAATTGGAAAGATGGCACTCTTTCCATACACTAGATCATAGGGAGAGAACCCTGTGGTGTTGCACCAAGTTGTGCGATATGCCCACAATGCTTTCGGAAGCCTGTCAGCCCAATCCTTTCGATGGCTCTTAACTGTTTTAGTAAGGATTGCTTCAATAACTTTATTAGTACTTTCCACCTGACCATTGGCCTGAGGGTGGTAAGGTTAAGCTACCCTATGCTGCACATGATAATTCCGGAGAAAGGATTCAAATTGGTGTGAGATGAATTGCGGTCCCCCATCGGTAACTATTTCCTTCGGTACCCCAAAGCGGGTAAAGATTTCACTGTACAAAAAATCAATCACCGCCTGGTCATTAGCCTTAGCCAAAGCTACAGCCTCTACCCACTTGGTCATATAATCAGTACAAACCAGAATGTAAACTTTCTGTCTGGAAGGAGGGTTGATAGGGCCAACAAAATCCAGTGCCCATCTATCAAATGGTTCAACTACTACTTGAGGTTGTAGAGGCATCTGATCTGTTTTATTCAGTTGGCCCATCCTTTGGCAGCTGTCATAGGACTGAACATACCTTTTAGCGTCCCTGAACAGAGTCGGCCAATAGTAGCCCATCCGCAGTGATTTATGCCCTGTTGTTTTATCTGCAAAGTGTCCCCCATAAGGTCCATCATGACAGGCCTTCAGTATGTGAAAGATCTCATCTTCCCTTACACATATCCTAATCTCAAGATCGGGTCCTGTGTAGAAGAGATGACCGTTGAGCCAGCAATACCTGGCACTTTGCTGGATAATTTTTCTCTTTTCTCATTTAGACATGTCTGGCCGGAGCTTTCCTGCAACCAAATAATTAGCAATGTCTGCATACCAAGGGGAATGAGCTGAAAGTGCGAATAGATGTTCATCTAGAAAAGAATCCTCAACAGGCGAACTGTCATCACTATTAGTAAAACGAGATAAAAAATCAGCAACAACATTTTCTTTTCCAAGTTTATCTATAATGGTAATATCAAATTCCTGCAATAATAAGAGCCACCTAGTCACTCTGGCATTGGTAACAGGTTTGTTCATTAAATATTTAATGGCAGAGTGGTCAGTGTGCACAAACATAGGATACCCAGTAATGTAGTGCCGAAATTTATTAAGAGAGTAAACAATAGCGAGGAATTCTTTTTCAGTAACAGTATAATTAATTTCAGCAGGGGCTAAGTTTTTACTAACATAATAGATGGCATAAGGTACTTGACCATCCTGCTTTCCTAATACTACTCCAATGGCGGCATCAGAGGCATCTGAAGAAATGTGGAAGGGTAGGGTCCAATTAGGTCCCCTTAGGATAGGAGCTGTGGACAGCTTCTCTTTAAGCTTATCAAACGTTGTCTGGCATGTTTCACTCCACACAAACTGTGCATCCTTCATTAACAAAGAAAACAAAGGAGAAGCAAGTTTGGAGAAGTTTTCTATAAACCTCCGATAATATCCAGCATGTCCCAGAAAACTTCACACCTCTTTCTGAGTTGAAGGAGTCGGTATATTTTTTATCACCTTAATTTTTGAAGGATCCACCTGAATGCCATCGGTAGAGATGAAATGTACTAATACCACCCCCTCACTCATCATCATATGGCATTTTTCAGTACTTAATGAGAGGCGAGCTTGTTCACAGCGAATTAAAACCTTCTTTAAATTTTCCAGTGCTTCCTCAAAATCCTTGCCATAGGGAGTAAAGTCATCCATAAAGACTTCCATACTATCATTAACTAGTTCAATGAATATGCCAATTACAGCTCTTTGGAATGTTGCTGGTGCATTACATAAACCAAAGGGAAGCACCCTGTAAGCAAACGTTCCCCAGGGGCAAGTGAAGGTGGTCTTATCCTGGTCCTCAGGAGCAATCTGAATTTGATTGTACCCGCTGAACCCATCTAAGAAGGAGAAGAACTTCTTCCCTGATAAGGTATCAAGTACTTGGTCGATAAAGGGCCAAGGGAAATGATCCTTGTACATGGCTTTGTTCAGCTCCCTATAATCAACACAGACTCTCCATTTACCATTTTTCTTGGGCACAATTACGAGTGGGGAAACCCATTCACTATCTGAAATGGGATATATAAATCCTGCTTCCAAAAGTTTTTGGATTTCCTCCTTCACTATATCCCTCAGATTGGGGTTCATGCGTCATTGGGGTTGACACACAGGACGGGAGTCATTTTTAATATAAATATGGTGGGTGCACAGATTAGAGGGAATACCCTTCATGTCTGTATACTCCCAGGTGAATGCCCCCTTATGTTCCTTCAAGAGACTGATTAGGCACGTCTGTTCCTCTAAGGAGAGACCAGGGTTGATATTCAAAGTCCTTCCAGGCTCTACCTCAATAGGAATACTTTTTGAACTTTTCAAAACTGGGATTATGTTTGTGTCACCAACTAGTGCTTCTTCCGTAAGATTTTCTTGTTCTTCCTTACCAAGGGTAATGTTCAGGATTTGATAGACCTCTTTATTTACTGAAGCAGGTTCACTAATAAAATTACTGATAACATCATCTTCTGTTTCATTTTTAAAATTTAAGGCCTTCCCTATAGTTAATAGTGGCTGGACATCCTCCTCCTCCTCCTGTTCTATCCAAGGGGAAGTTTCAGCCTCTAGACTTGGCCGAGCTGGAGGATACAGGGTGAGGTTTTTAGTCTCCGTACCATCAGATATAGTCATGGACCTAGATCGACAGCTGATGCAAGCATCAGCTGTGGCCAACCAAGGCCTCCCCAGGATCAATGGGTGTCCCCCCAGCTGTGATTTTGGCTATAATATCAAAAAGTCAGCAGGGTATTCCCATGAATCTACTGAGATGACAAGGTCATCCAAAATCCCTTCGGGTCGTGGATCTGTCTGCCAATTCTAAAATGGTAGGGGTCGGTCTAAAATTATTGAGTCCAAGCTTCTTTACAGTCTCAATTGTTATGACATTGATCGCTGCTCCTAAGTCGACTAGCACGTTGGGTATCTGCGTCTGTCCTACATGTACAATGACATTAGGATTGCCAGGGTCGTCATACTTGGTCACAGGGGTTTTTCCTGTTATCAAAGCAGATAAATTCCCTATGACATGAACAATAGGAGGATCTCTAGGTTTCCTCCCTAGTTTCTTAGTACACACGTCCCGAACGGTTTTAGCATAAATAGGCACGTCTTGAAGAGCTTGCAGAAGGGGAATTTTAACGTAAAGATTCTTTAACTCTCCTAGGAGGTTGAACTGAGGTTGCCCCCCTATTTTTGGTAGCATTAGTCTCTCGGGGTATGGTGGTTGCCTTATCAGCTGGGTAGGCTGCGCATTATCTGATTTCTCATTTGATGTTTCAGCCTTCCCATCTAAGGGATGCTCAGCACCTTCAGTGATAGGAACTGTATCGGATGGATGCTGTGAACTCTCTCCTTCTTCATGCACATAAGGTGGAATATCTTCTGTAATTACAGGTTCTATTATCTTCCTAGATCGTAGATGAATGTCATTACAAGGTACATGGGAAAGAGAATAGGCCGGCATATTGACAGTTTCCAATTAATGGACTGTTTTATTGTTTGGGTTAGGATTAGGTTGGGTAGGTAGCTGAGGCCGTATTGGTATATTAGGGACATGATTATTCTGCAGCTGCAGCTGCGACTGCTGAGGTGGGTATTGAGGATATTGAGGAAATTGAGGCAATTGAGGGTATGGAGGAGAATATGGTGACTGTTGAGGTGGAGGTGGTTGAGGAAACTGATTCCCAATATGGAAGTTCCTCCATCCAGGATACCATGACGTAGGTTGATGTGGTGGTTGTGTCCAGGGACTCCATGAGTTATAATTTTGCATTGCAGGTTGGGAAGGATTCCAGTGAGCATAATTTGAAGGGAATTGTGTATTCACATTTTGCATGTTATTATTCCAATTGCTCATATTATTCAAAAATGGAAACGAGTCCAGAGGCATACCTTGATTTCGAGGCTGCCAAGGTTTCTTTTGTGCAATGAAATAGGCTGATAAAACCTCTGGAGTTGATGCCTGCAGAACAGCCTTCACTTGGGGAAGTGTGGGACATTCCTTCATGTCATGGTTCAGCTCACACAACTGACATACTTCTACTTTGTCAAGAGGGCATTCTTTCAGTAGGTGATTCTTTCTACATCAGGGACAGAACACACCTAGTGTGAGATCCTCCACTGCCTGTTTTTGTTTTGCCTTCAGGACATCAATTTCCGAAGAGATGGAGCTCATCATTTCTGTTTTAAAATTTTCAAGGAGATTGCCTATTTCTACACGTGTAGCTCCTCCATTGGATGACTTCTGAGTTCTTTCGAAGACATCACGTTCTAGCTTATCCCATTTATCCCGCTTATTGTTCCTGGAAGATCCCCTGGAGTATCTCTTACAAAGTTCCACAATCTTCCCAAAAGGTTCTTTGGAGATGTCTCCCTTTCCTAGCAGGTTTAACATATCTAAATAATCATCCCTGATCCCACGAAGCAAAATTATCTTGAGCACGTCCAGTGTCAGGACCCGAAATTTCTGAAAAATTTAAAATTTTTATTATAACAATAAATGTTAATTAATTGCATTCCTGGTCCTGTTTAATTTCAGTAACTAAACATAATCTTGTTTTAAAAGGTTCTGTTTTAATACAAATGTGATTTTTCTGATTTTAAATGTTGACTGTTTTCTTTCAATCTTCAAGGGGACTGCTAGCCATAGCTGACTGGCTTACTTAGCTTACGAGCTAATGCATAATTTGTCTTTTGCTCGCAGGTACACCGGAGAAGTATGGATCACTGTAATTTAATCTTTGTAAGCATCAAGCTCCTTTCCCTGCACTGTAAAAACTCAAAGAAGATCTATTTACTAATGCTAATTGTCGTGTAAGACAGTAAAGTTCTTTTCATGAAATTTACGCTTGAAATAAGATTGATAGTCTGTCTCGACATAATGTTTCTTATCCTGGATAGTATCATCAGGTTTTGCAATGAATTTCAATGTTTCAGTCATATCCGTTGCGTTATGAACATGACTCTATGTTAATGCTGTAAACTATCACTGGAACAATTGTTTGTATTATGTTAATCGCATGCATAACGTGATGTTAGCATAATGTAACCTACTGTCAACTATTAGCTGTAAATACTGGTTATTAGTATGAGTTGGAAAAGTGACGCCTCTAGCGATGTTCCATTATAGTCATCTATATTCAAAGTCCAATGTCTACTATTGTTTAACTTATGTCATCGCACTGTACCTTGTTTTAAACTACGTTCATGGTATGGACCTGTAGATGAGTTTATATTTAAACATCATAATAATAGAGATTGTTATTCTCATTGTTGATTGTTTAACACTAGTATCGGGGTGATAATGATAATAGGACTTATATAACCATGGTGTATCCATCATATGGTAATGGTAATATTTCAATGTTTTAAAAGATGTGGACTTCTCATTAGAAAATTGACTACATCATTGTTTAACTGATTGTAGGTAATTATAATATGCCCTTGACATTATCGATGGCTTGGTTTCGATTTATATACAATACAATGATTGTGTATCAATCATAGTGTTTTTTCCATGCGTTGAACAAGATTTATATACATGCAAATGATTTGAAATTGATAAACAATTAATCGAGCTGCAACTGAACTATAGCAATTCGACCCATGTGAAGTTGATATATTTAATGGCTACGTGGTTGACTCTCCTCCTTGCGTTGGATGATATATAAGTTAGTAATGAAACCCTACCTGTTCATTATTTGTGACTTCGGGCTCGGGTTGTAAGGGAGAAACCCTCCATGTCTGAACTCGTCAGTTTGGCACTGTAACATGCTATTTGCTCAGATTCTGGTCACGTTGTTTCATTCTTCTGGTAGAATAGAGGTCTTGGGCTCGGAATTGGCGTCTGCTACTGTTTTCAATTGTATCTTGGTCTCGTTGTCATCGCCAATTTTGAGTCACCTGCTACTTACAGCCTTCCACAGTCGCTGGTGTGAGTTTGAGGCAGGGTTTCTTTGTTGTTTTTATCCATGAGGTGACTGTGTATTGGGTTTTGAAGTGTGCTCCCCGACTGGTCAATTCCCAGCTTAAGGGTTTTGTATAACATGTTGCCTGTCGCGGCTGTCAATAGAGAAGTACTAGAAGTTTCCCTTGCTCATCCAACTGACGAATGTAATGGGGTTTCGCTACCAGCTCAGCTTGTGGCTACCAGGTTGTCCACGGGTTGCTTCCTCCATTGGCTCAGTTAAGATAATATCAATGTTTCAGCTTTCAATTTTGCAAATGATTGTTTAGATTTATATTAGTATTAACAACTCTCGGCACTCGATAATGTGCAGGTAATGCTATTCCTGAAGGTGCACAGGGTTTCATCTCCAGCGCTGGCTCCTGCGGGTAAGCCTGGTTATCCACGGCTGTCTCTCCCTTTGTTGGTTTTGTTGTGCTAGGGTTATGTTTGGAAGGGACCTCCTGTGTAATGGGGTTGTTATCGTTTTGGGTGTTATGGATACTGTCGCGTGTATGAAACCGTTTGCTTATGGTTGATAGGGTTGTTACCTCGGCATGTCTACAAAGAACAAACTATGGCTCAGTCTGTTATGAGACCCCGGAGTTGTTATTGTTATTGCATTTTCAATAGGCAGGGTTTTATCCACGCTGTATAAGCTAATAGATACCGTAACTTTGTTGAGCCTGTCAAGTGTCCGTGTATCGTTCTGTGTTTTGTTAAATGAGTAAAAAGTTTAACATATAAGGATTGCTTTGAATTTTCTCCAATACTTGCAGAGGATGATAACTCGATTGTGGGGATATTAATATATGAGTTTATTTGCGTTTTTTATGGTTTTTTGGGTATTAATGAAAATAGTGGGGTTTGCTATTCCTTACAGTAATAGATGAAAAGGTATTGTTAACCCTAGCGAACTGGAAATTCTCTTTCTGATTAATAAATACATATGAAAGTGGTTGAGTTTGGTGGTAACTGGAATCGTGTTGTGAAATTTTGGTTTTTGGTTTAACTATTAATTGTAACTGTGGATACAATGTATAACTGGACTATGTATGAGATTTCCTGTAGGTTCAAACTGTTATAAAAGCATTTCCTTTCTTTTGTTTTCAGTTTGTCGAATTAATGTAGTCTGGCTACGGCCGTGTTAGGTTTGTACTCTACTCTCAAGGAGAAATATTTATAATGAAATAAATATTATTACAGTAAATAACTACGAGGGTTTATAACAGCCAACAATGGCTAAGCTCGTTGATAGCTTCTCTGCGTGTTAAGATGTTTGACTATTGATAAGATAATCTATGTCTGTGCTGTGTATTACATGTAATACAAGCTCGATAATGAACATTAATCTATGCTTATGATTTGGTTATAGAAACAATGAAGTCTCTAAGTGGTAAGACTCGGCTTCGAGCCAGTCAATAAGTTTGTCTTGTTTTTAAAACAACTCTGTCAACTCTAATGTGACAACATGGCTATAATATTATAATATTAGGTTTAAAAGAGGAAAACAATTTACTGTTTATGTGTTTGTATTTGACTACGATTTTTTATTGAATAAGATTGTATGGAAAGTTTTTAAACAATGAAACATTATTGCAAATACATCTTTTGGATAATCGATAACAGTCAAATATGTTCTGAGTATAGATAAATATAATGATATAAATTTTGTTCTCCTTTAGCTCGATACAGAGAATGACCTGTATCTATAGTTGACAGAAATAGGAAGCAGATATATACTAGTATAATTTCTCTAATAGAAATTATTCATGTACATTTCTCTATTGGAAATTATTTCACAGTAATTCTAAGATTTATCTAGGTGTCTGTTCTTACGATTGTTTTAATAAGTATATTTTCTGAAATAACTACTGTTTAATATTCTATGTCTATTATTTAACTATTATTAGAAATTCTAGACTAAATCACCCTAATATTTGATTACTGTAACAGTAACAATATATTCTGCATAGAATAATTACTCTATTTAAGTGATAATAAGAAAAATTACAAGACATATGAGTTCTGCAAATTTCTACCAAAGACAATACAGAAAGACTGATCTACTGAAAATAAATACAGTTCAAAACACAGTTGAAATAGTCCATTCTACATTTAAATTAATTATACAAACAGCAGGAAGAGTGGCAGAACCTGTAACTATGGTAGACAATAACAACAATGGGAGGCTGTTCCTCCCTACCAATTCCTGGAGAGTGCCCAGACAGCACTTCTCAGGACCCTCAAGCTTGCTCTGGTCTAACTGGCTGGAACTAGGTACAGCCAACAATTCCCTCAGCCAAAACAGCTATACTGGAACCAAGTTACTGCAACTTCCTAACTCAAAACACTTCCTTACTGTTTTCCCACTTCCTCAATGGGACTCCTGAATAACATTCACCTGAATGTATTCTCCCTCTAGAACAAATGCTGAATCCCCAGCTCAGTTCATTGAGTAGTATTTAAAAGATTGCCTAGGTCTTAGTTGGGTTAACTGTCATTAATGAGCCACCTGCTCAGATTCCACTTTCTTGGGGAATCATGACCCCAAAATATAGGGAAGTTGCCACCTGCAACTCAGGAAGTGTTTGAGGATGCTGCCACTTGTCTTTTGTCCTTCCACCTAATTCCATCCACCAGTTAGACCAGTAACCTCTTTTAACAGCTCTCCCATGCTGTTGTCTCGATAATTTATTTATTAATAATAATTATTCAGAATTTACATTCCATTTCTGGAGACTCTGCTGAGTCATCCATTCCTACTTAGCATTAAATTTAACATAATGTCTCAGGAATATTAATAAAATAATTACATTATTTTAATAAAATTGGGGTATGTGACATACACACCCCCTTAAAATGTAACATCGTCCTCGATGTTACTTATTCTTCTTCTTCAGTCACCTGCTGGAATAGATGGGGATATGCTTCCCGCATCTTACTTTCCAGCTCCCAGGTAGCTTCTTCAGGACTAAGGTGCTTCCATTTCACCTTCACTTGTCCAATTATGCGGTTCCGTAGAGTAATTTCCCTCCTCTCGAGGATACAATCCGGTTCCACCAGAACTTCCCCTTCTGGTTCTACCTGTACAATGTTCCAATCAATAACATGAGTAGCATCATGAACATACTTTTTCAAAACAGAGATATGAAAAACATTGTGTACTTTTAGATTTGGTGGTAATGCTAACTGATAAGCAACTTGACCGATTCTAGATAAAATTTCAAATGGACCACAGTAACGCGGTGCTAATTTTGCACAACTTCCTAATCTTAGGGAGCTCTTCTTTGGCCTTACCTTGATGAACACATGTTCACCTACCTGGAACTCTTTAGAAGTTCTTTTCAAATCTTCTTGACTCTTTTGCCGATCCTGGGCAATCTTCAAGTTCTCCTGCACTTGTTTCACAATCTGTTCCATTTCTTTCAATAAATCAGGTCCTAACACTAATCTATCTACTGGATTACTCCAAGAGATAGGAGTGTTGCATTTTCGTCCATACAAAATCTCAAAAGGACTAAACTTAGCTGATGATTGATAGCTGTTATTGTATGCAAATTCGGCTAAGTGTAAATAATCCTCCCACTTACCTGGTTGATCTTTAACATACATCCTTAACAGATCTTCTAATACCTGATTAACTCTTTCAGTTTGTCCGTCCGTCTGAGGATGGAAAGAGGTGCTGAAATTCAAAGTGGTGTTTAATCCTTTGAACAAGGATCTCCAAAAATTTCCTGTGAATTTAGGATCCCTGTCTGATATAATAACTTTTGGAATACCGTGTAACCGAAAAATCTGTTTTAAAAAGATATCTGCTATGTTTGCAGCCTTGTATGTGGTTTTAACAGGAATAAAGTGTGCTGATTTACTTAATTTGTCTACCACTACCATAATTGAATCATTCTGATGTTGATTTTTGGGTAAACCCGTAATGAAATCCAGGCTGATTATTTCCCATTTCCAGCTAGGAATAGGTAAAGGTTGCAGCAATCCAGCTGGATGTTGGTGTTCTGTTTTTACTTGTTGGCAGTCCAAACACCTAGCTAAATACTCAGCTGTTTCAGATTTCATGTTAGGCCAAAAGTATTCTTTTCTTAACATGGTGACGGTCTTTTGATAGCCTGGATGCCCGGAGTAAGGGGTTTTATGAATTTCGTCTAGAATTAACAGTTTAACTTTAGGTGCATTAGGAACATACAGCCTGTCTTTAAACAATAAAAATCCGTTTTCATTTAAACTATACCCTTTTATCAAGTTTTCTGTGGGTTGTTCTTTGGCTGCAGTTTGTAAATGCTGATAATTTTCGTCTAATTTTATCCCTTCAGCTAGCTGTTCATTTAAGTCAGAGGTGTAAGTGCTGCTAGCTGATATAAAATTTAGCTTTGCATTTCTGCTCAAGGCATCAGCCACCTTATTTTCCTTCCCTTTTATGTGTTGGATTTTAAAATCGTATTCACTTAGGAATGCCAACCACCTGGCTTGTCTTGCATTTAAATTAGGCTGATCTAAAAGGTATTTCAGACCTTTGTTATCCGTTAGTAAAGTGAATTTTCTGCCTATTAGATGGTGTCGCCACATCTTTAGGTACTGGCCATTCTTCAATCGCCCGAATCTTTTCGGGATCCACTGAAATCCCTTCCTTAGTGACTACATGTCCTAAGTACTGGATTTCGTCTTTGAAGAAGTCACACTTACTGAATTTCGCAAAGAGCTGTTGTTCTCTCAGTTCTTGTAAGACTATATGTAAGTGTTCTTTATGCTCCTCCTCACTCTTAGAATAGACTAAAATGTCGTCGATGAATATGACAACAAATTTATCTAAGTACTTATGCATTATGTTGTTCATTAAGCACATAAAAACAGCTGGGGCATTAGTAAGCCCAAATGGCATTACGACAAATTCGTAATGTCCGTATCTTGTTCTAAAAGCTGTTTTGAAAATGTCTTCCTCTTTAATTCTCACCTGATGATAACCCGATCTCAGATCGATCTTAGAGAATACCGTAGCTCCACGTAGCTGATCAAACAGATCATCTATACGAGGTAACGGATACCTGTTTTTAATCGTCATCTTGTTTAGTTGACGATAATCTATGCAAAGTCGCATAGTTCCGTCCTTCTTTTTAACGAAAATCACTGGTGCTCCCCAAGGGGATACACTGGGTCGAATATAATTTTTGTCTATTAACTCCTTTAACTGAGTTTTCAACTCGTTAAGCTCCAAGATATTCATGCGATACGGGGCTTTTGAACTGGGAACAGCACCTGGTACTAGCTCAATTGTAAAGTCTAGCTCCCTCTTGGGAGGTAATTCTGGGATTTCTTCAGGAAAAACGTCAAAAAATTCATTGACTACAGGGATGTTCTCTACTGTTTTCTGGTTGCTTTCAGACTTATCTGTCTCATCTGTAATAGTTACAGCATAGGTCTTGCACCCTTTTCTGACTGCCCTTTTAAGTTGTAAGGCAGAAATTTGCCTAACTACTGTTTTCCTAGGGATACCCCTGACAGTTACAGGCTGTCCACTACTGTTCACACATCTAAAAGTTTTGTCAAAACAGTTTAAAACGACCCTATGTTGTTCCAACCAGTCCATTCCGATAAGTATGTCATAAGAGCCAAGTGGTAAGATGTTTAGTTTAACTGTAGTTCTAAAATCATTCATGTTTAAGATGCATTCTTTTACATAATAGTTTACTTTCCTCTTTGCCCCAGTAGCTAGTTGTACAGACCAAGAATTATCAAATCTTTCAACAGTCAATTTACATTTTTCTACTAGCTGAGGTGAAATATAACTAAGACTAGCACCTGGGTCTATTAAAATAGTAACAGGGGTTTTGTTAATCATACCTCCTACTTCCACCATGGAAGTTTGATAGTCAGCCTGGCGGTTTTCCAACGCTGCATTGATTCGGGGCATAGTTCCTGCAAAATCTCCAACTGTCATTTCATCTTGAACAGTATGAATATTGCTGATTTGTTTCTTTTTGTTTGGGCAGACTGAAGCATAATGTGGCCCATTACACTCCCAGCACTTGACAGGTTCTTTTCGCTCGAAATTTTTGGTGTAGTTTCCATGGTTATTAGGAGCCTCCTTGCTGCTTTTGTAATTGTTCGAATGGCTGCCAGCTCCATTTTTGTTTCCCTGGAAACCTTTACTATTAAAGTGATTTCCGTTTTTGCCATTCTTGAAATTTTTATGGGGGACAAACTCCTTTTTCTTGTACTCGATCAGATTACTGTTCTTTTTGGCCTTCCAGCTGGCTATTCCCTCTTTCTTTTTATTCTATTCATAACAGAAATTAGCTTTGCGCATAGATTCTTCCAGTGTTTTGGGGTTGTCATATTCAATTCTGTCCTTGATATGATAGGGCAGACAACTAAGAAACCGCTGTATTTTTGGTTTCTCTTCGACAAAATACGGTACATACCGCAACAGACTTAAGAATTTACTGTTTAAGTCCTTCATCGTCATAGATCCGAGCTTTAGTTCATAAAATTCCTTGGCCCTTTCCTCATAATACTGTTCAGACAGAAATTTCTTCTTGAAGTATCTTTTAAAAGTACTTCAATTAACTTCTCTCTCTTTAATCCCCTTGACCCTTTTCAGATCTTGCCACCATATGTCCGCTTTTCCCGAAAGGTTGTAGATGGCCATTCGTGCCTTCAGCTGATTTGAGTAGTTATAGATCTGAAAATATTTTCTCATCCCGGATAACCAAGATTCCGCCTCTTCTCCAGTTTCAGATTCTCCATTGAAAGTTGGGGGCTTTATCTTCTTAAACTCCCCGGAAATCTCTTCATAAGGCCTGTACTTTTTCCTTCGGTTGTGCAGCTCAGTTTCACTGCTGTCACTGCTAGTGTGATAACTGGGTTGTCCCTTTCTTTCTTCAGATGAGGAACTGCTGTCGGACTTAGCCGGTTTTGTCCTTTTTGACCCTCTTTGATGACTAACTTCTTCTGAGTCAGCTCGTTTGCTCCTTCCTTCTGTCTAAAATTTTTCTATCAATAGCTGATTTAACTGCTCCTGAGTCTTTAGAATCCTTTCATTATCCTTCTTGACTGTTTCCATCTCTGTCTTTAATCCTCTTATGGTCTGCATCAGCTCAGTGGTGTGAGAAATTACTTCTTCTGTCTCAGGTTCTCTTGACATCTGTCTCGTCACAGTGTTTGGAGATTCCTCCTCAGTGTATTCTCCCAGTTTTTCCATACATGTCTGAAAAATTCAGAAAAAGGAAATTTTCTGTTCTGTTCATGAAACCAAAATATAAGTTAGTACTTTATATAATTAAAATTTTCTTTTATGGTCACTGTTTTGCGGAAGTTAGTGGAGTCACATCCAGGCCTAGTGTCTGAACCATGCTCTGATACCACATGTCAGGACCCGAAATTTCTGAAAAATTTAAAATTTTTATTATAACAATAAATGTTAATTAATTGCATTCCTGGTCCTGTTTAATTTCAGTAACTAAACATAATCTTGTTTTAAAAGGTTCTGTTTTAATACAAATGTGATTTTTCTGATTTTAAATGTTGACTGTTTTCTTTCAATCTTCAAGGGGACTGCTAGCCATAGCTGACTGGCTTACTTAGCTTACGAGCTAATGCATAATTTGTCTTTTGCTCGCAGGTACACCGGAGAAGTATGGATCACTGTAATTTAATCTTTGTAAGCATCAAGCTCCTTTCCCTGCACTGTAAAAACTCAAAGAAGATCTATTTACTAATGCTGATTGTCGTGTAAGACAGTAAAGTTCTTTTCATGAAATTTACGCTTGAAATAAGATTGATAGTCTGTCTCGACATAATGTTTCTTATCCTGGATAGTATCATCAGGTTTTGCGATGAATTTCAATGTTTCAGTCATATCCGTTGCGTTATGAACATGACTCTATGTTAATGCTGTAAACTATCACTGGAACAATTGTTTGTATTATGTTAATCGCATGCATAACGTGACGTTAGCATAATGTAACCTACTGTCAACTATTAGCTGTAAATACTGGTTATTAGTATGAGTTGGAAAAGTGACGCCTCTAGCGATGTTCCATTATAGTCATCTATATTCAAAGTCCAATGTCTACTATTGTTTAACTTATGTCATCGCACTGTACCTTGTTTTAAACTACGTTCATGGTATGGACCTGTAGATGAGTTTATATTTAAACATCATAATAATAGAGATTGTTATTCTCATTGTTGATTGTTTAACACTAGTATCGGGGTGATAATGATAATAGGACTTATATAACCATGGTGTATCCATCATATGGTCATGGTAATATTTCAATGTTTTAAAAGATGTGGAGTTCTCATTAGAAAATTGACTACATCATTGTTTAACTGATTGTAGGTAATTATAATATGCCCTTGACATTATCGATGGCTTGGTTTCGATTTATATACAATACAATGATTGTGTATCAATCATAGTGTTTTTTCCATGCGTTGAACAAGATTTATATACATGCAAATGATTTGAAATTGATAAACAATTAATCGAGCTGCAACTGAACTATAGCAATTCGATCCATGTGAAGTTGATATATTTAATGGCTACGTGGTTGACTCTCCTCCTTGCGTTGGATGATATATAAGTTAGTAATGAAACCCTACCTGTTCATTATTTGTGCCTTCGGGCTCGGGTTGTAAGGGAGAAACCCTCCATGTCTGAACTCGTCAGTTTGGCACTGTAACATGCTATTTGCTCAGATTCTGGTCACGTTGTTTCATTCTTCTGGTAGAATAGAGGTCTTGGGCTCGGAATTGGCATCTGCTACTGTTTTCAATTGTATCTTGGTCTCGTTGTCATCGCCAATTTTGAGTCACCTGCTACTTACAGCCTTCCACAGTCGCTGGTGTGAGTTTGAGGCAGGGTTTCTTTGTTGTTTTTATCCATGAGGTGACTGTGTATTGGGTTTTGAAGTGTGCTCCCCGACTGGTCAATTCCCAGCTTAAGGGTTTTGTATAACATGTTGCCTATCGCGGCTGTCAATAGAGAAGTACTAGAAGTTTCCCTTGCTCATCCAACTGACGAATGTAATGGGGTTTTGCTACCAGCTCAGCTTGTGGCTACCAGGTTGTCCACGGGTTGCTTCCTCCATTGGCTCAAGTAAGATAATATCGATGTTTCACAGTTTTCAATTTTGCAAATGATTGTTTAGATTTATATTAGTATTAACAACTCTCGGCACTCGATAATGTGCAGGTAATGCTATTCCTGAAGGTGCACAGGGCTTCATCTCCAGCGCTGGCTCCTCCGGGTAAGCCTGGTTATCCACGGCTGTCTCTCCCTTTGTTGGTTTTGTTGTGCTAGGGTTATGTTTGGAAGGGACCTCCTGTGTAATGGGGTTGTTATCGTTTTGGGTGTTATGGATACTGTCGCGTGTATGAAACCGTTTGCTTATGGTTGATAGGGTTGTTACCTCGGCATGTCTACAAAGAACAAACTACGGCTCAGTCTGTTATGAGACCCCGGAGTTGTTATTGTTATTGCATTTTCAATAGGCAGTGTTTTATCCACGCTGTATAAGCTAATAGATACCGTAACTTTGTTGAGCCTGTCAAGTGGCCGTGTATCGTTCTGTGTTTTGTTAAATGAGTAAAAAGTTTAACATATAAGGATTGCTTTGAATTTTCTCCGATACTTGCAGAGGATGATAACTCGATTGTGGGGATATTAATATATGAGTTTATCTGCGTTTTTTATGGTTTTTTGGGTATTAATGAAAATAATGGGGTTTGCTATTCCTTACAGTAATAGATGAAAAAGTATTGTTAACCCTAGCGAACTGGAAATTCTCTTTCTGATTAATAAATACATATGAAAGTGGTTGAGTTCGGTGGTAACTGGAATCGTGTTGTGAAATTTTGGTTTTTGGTTTAACTATTAATTGTAACTGTGGATACAATGTATACCTGGACTATGTATGAGATTTCCTGTAGGTTCAAACTGTTATAAAAGAATTTCCTTTCTTTTGTTTTCAGTCTGTCGAATTAATGTAGTCTGGCTACGTCCGTGTTAGGTTTGTACTCTACTCTCAAGGAGAAATATTTATAATGAAATAAATATTATTACAGTAAATAACTACGAGGGTTTATAACAGCCAACAATGGCTAAGCTCATTGATATCTTCTCTGCGTGTTAAGATGTTTGACTATTGATAAGATAATCTACGTCTGTGCTGTGTATTACATGTAATACAAGCTCGATAATGAACATTAATCTATGCTTATGATTTGGTTATAGAAACAATGAAGTCTCTAAGTGGTAAGACTCGGCTTCGAGCCAGTCAATAAGTTTGTCTTGTTTTTAAAACAACTCTGTCAACTCTAATGTGACAACATGGCTATAATATTATAATATTAGGTTTAAAAGACGAAAACAATTTACTGTTTATGTGTTTGTATTTTACTACGATTTTTTATTGAATAAGATTGTATGGAAAGTTTTTAAACAATGAAACATTATTGCAAATACATCTTTTGGATAATCGATAACAGTCAAATATGTTCTGAGTATAGATAAATATAATGATATAAATTTTGTTCTCCTTTAGCTCGATACAGAGAATGACCTGTATCTATAGTTGACAGAAATAGGAAGCAGATATATACTAGTATAATTTCTCTAATAGAAATTATTCCTGTACATTTCTCTATTGGAAATTATTTCACAGTAATTCTAAGATTTATCTAGGTGTCTGTTCTTACGATTGTTTTAATAAGTGTATTTTTTGAAATAACTACTGTTTAATATTCTATGTCTATTATTTAACTATTATTAGAAATTCTAGACTAAATCACCCTAATATTTGATTACTGTAACAGTAACAATATATTCTGCATAGAATAATTACTCTATTTAAGTGATAATAAGAAAAATTACAAGACATATGAGTTCTGCAAATTTCTACCAAAGACAATACAGAAAGACTGATCTACTGAAAATAAATACAGTTCAAAACACAGTTGAAATAGTCCATTCTACATTTAAATTAATTATACAAACAGCAGGAAGAGTGGCAGAACCTGTAACTATGGTAGACAATAACAGCAATGGGAGGCTGTTCCTCCCTACCAATTCCTGGAGAGTGCCCAGACAGCACTTCTCAGGACCCCCGAGCTTGCTCTGGTCTAACTGGCTGGAACTAGGTACAGCCAACAATTCCCTCAGCCAAAACAGCTATACTGGAACCAAGTTACTGCAACTTCCTGACTCAAAACACTTCCTTACTGTTTTCCCACTTCCTCAATGGGACTCCTGAATAACATTCACCTGAATGTATTCTCCCTCTAGAACAAATGCTGAACCCCCAGCTCAGTTCATTGAGTAGTATTTAAAAGATTGCCTAGGTCTTAGTTGGGTTAACTGTCATTAATGAGCCACCTGCTCAGATTCCACTTTCTTGGGGAATCATGACCCCAAAATATAGGGAAGTTGCCACCTGCAACTCAGGAAGTGTTTGAGGATGCTGCCACTTGTCTTTTGTCCTTCCACCTAATTCCATCCACCAGTTAGACCAGTAACCTCTTTTAACAGCTCTCCCATGCTGTTGTCTCCATAATTTATTTATTAATAATAATTATTCAGAATTTACATTCCATTTCTGGAGACTCTGCTGAGTCATCCATTCCTACTTAGCATTAAATTTAACATAATGTCTCAGGAATATTAATAAAATAATTACATTATTTTAATAAAATTGGGGTATGTGACATCCAGCCCCATGTTCGTTTGCCCAGCTCTTTGCACATTGTACAACAGCCTTTCTACAAAATCCTCCAGACTTTCATCCTCCTTCTGCACCATTTTGAATAATTCCTCTCTTTTGTCCTTAGTGTTGCAGTATTCCTGATATTTCTCCAGGAACACTTGTTTCATCTTATCCCAATTAGCATCGGTTCCACCCCCAAGGCTCATGAACCAGCGTAATGCATTGTCCTTCAGGGTGGCGGGAAAAAGTTTTAGCTTTTGGGCATCGGTGACATAATCATAGCTGTGACAGAGGATATCGAATTCAAAAAGGAATTCGTCTGGATCTTCTGCCGCTCTTCCATAGAAGCGAGGAAACACTGATGGTGAGATGTTTTTCATAGGGGCTGTCCCTTCTGGATGCCGAATCGGAAATTGTAGTGTAGCCGTCGTTCCCTCAGGCAGGGCATGATTTTCATGATGATAGTTTTCCACCATTGCCTCTTCCTCATCAGTATCGTGTCTGTTACTCATGTTTTCTTTTGTTTCCTCCTCTTCGTTCGTTCCTGTGTTCTTTTCCTTGTTTGTAACAGCTGCGCCTTCCTCAGTTGTAACAGCTGCGTATTCTTCAGTTGTAATAGCTGTGTATTCCTTAGTTGTAATAGCTGCGTATTCCTCAGTTGTAACAGCTGCATATTCCTCAGTTGTAATAGCTGCGTATTCCTCAGTTGTAACAACAGATTCAGTTGTAACAGCTACGTCAGCTGTACCTTCCTTAGCAGGGGTATATGAGGGAGTCACGGCTGCTCGTGTATATTCCACCATGGATCTTGACGCTGGCGCCCCAGAATCAGCAGGGATTCTTCTGATAGGAGTTTCTTGATGACGATCCCTGGTAAATGAATCAGTTCTGTCAACAAGATCGTCGATGAATGTCCTTCTGCCCAATGGTGGTCCTCGACCACGACCCGAACCACCTGCGCTGTTAGTATTTTGTGGGGTTTTGGGAGTTGGGAGGTGATCGCATTTTACCCTCCTCGTATTCATGCGAAGCAAATCATTTCAGCAAAAAAAGAGACTGACTAAAAACAATTATCAGATGCAACTAATGATTAGTGTTTAATTTTTATCCTTCCCCGGCAGTGGCGCCAAAATGTTGAGCACCCTATATGCAGATGAATTATTCAAACATACAGAGCAGGCGAGATTTATTATCAACCCGAGAAAGTCTTTTATTTCAAAGGATAGATGCACATCCTATGCTTAAACACCAAATCATTATAATTGAATACTGTTATCCTCTAACAATTATGTCCATCCCAAAGATCTGTGTAATCCCAGTTGCTGTCTAAATACTATAAATTCAATTCCTTTCTACCATGCATCAACAAGAAATAAAATAAGATTCAAGGAAAATTGTAGATAAAAAGAAATCCTATTCACATCCTAGAACAAGTAACTCACTTCTTCAATCTGATCACTCTAGAAAACCATAAGCAGAAACTGAATATTAGTCTAGAAATTCAATTGCAAAGGATTGAGTTCAGCTGCTCTAAGAAATTGAATTACAGGAATGAAAATCAACAATCATAACAGGAAAGATAAATTGTAAAGAGCTCATGGGATCACAACTTAACTGCAAGATGAACAAGGTTGTGTACAACTGTCAGATGAAATGCATAAAGAAAGTTCCTACTCAGTCGACTGTTGCTCTGCACCATTTACCAATCTCAAGGAAATATAATATTAACTATACTGAAAATCCACATCACACTTACTACTGCTGCGTACAAGGGAAATATCATGAATAAAACATCACACAACAACAAATTCGAAATCCTATTTTAACTCAGCAATCTCCGTGGAAGACAGGCCTAGCCTTCACACAGAGACGCTGGCTAAACAACGCAAGTTCCTTTAACTCAGAAGTAACTCCTTATATTAACAGAAGAACGATTACACAGTTGCTTTTGCTGCTAATACAATGGATTAATTATTTGTTGTTCAACCCCTTGGGTCGAGGCAGCTCCCCATATTTATACATATAGATTGTAACATCCGATCCTATTAACATATAGCCTTGAAGATTTCTGATCTTCCGGTGCCCTAAATAACACTAGCTGTTACAATATGTGGCAAAGTAGAGACATAAAAATGTGAGAAAGCTGTTCATTGGCCCAGGAGTAGCGATCTTTCCAGATCACAGCTAAACTCGAGTAGCGACATACTGAAGATCTCCAATTATAACGCATTCTGTTACAGCTGCCCTGTCACAGCTCCACCTAGGATGTTACATTGGAACCATGTGCCTTAATCGATGATCTGAGCCTCGAGGATCCTTTTTAAGCAACAAACATCCCTTCTTTCAAGACTTGTTCAGCCCCACCTTCCTGCAGTCCACTTATCTCAAACTACCTTCATAAATCATAACATGTTAGCACAATTGAGAGATACACAACTTTAATTATCACATTCATAATCATTAATAAGATAAAGCAATGATCAGTCATACCTTGGCAGTTTGGGGGAATAACGTGAGGATAACAGGTATGATTAGCATGATAAATGGTGTAGGACAGGGGAAGGAAAGGTGATCAAGGATGATTAGAAGGGGCCAATTCTAGGATCAACAGGACAATGCAGCTAGGATGTCGCAGATCCAGACACAATTGGCTAACTTGACCATCCAATTACAGGATCTGAAGAAAGGCAAGGAGCAATGTGAAGATTCATGGTGTACGCGATGTTAAGGAGAAGGACATACTAAGGATAATTTCCCAGACTTCCACAAATATCTAGTTTCAGGAACACCAAATACATTGAATGGTGGTAGCATGCCGTGGTGTCGTGTATGCCATGTGTATGGGCACAGCCATGACAATTACCCATACATGCAGAAAATGGTCACAATCCCGAGGAATCTTTATTGTACATTTTCCAAATCGGTGGGTCATGATGACAAGGATTTCCATGCAAATGGGTTGCTACAAGAGAGAATGTATGATGTGTTCTATGTAAAGGACGACCAACGTGTCGTACAACAGTCGCAACCACCGTCACAGGTATCCCAGCCGCTACCTCAACCGTAGATGCAGTTTGTACGCAGTAGCAGTAATCTCCGTAGTTGATGCCACAATATGCACCAATGTCGATGCCTCCATAGCAGCCACAATACTTACAACAACTGCATGATGCACAGTAAGGGAAAGGAATGCAACCGGCAGCAACAGTTCAACCAACCATAATACTAGTAGCAGGGAGGATTCCAGGGAGGATACCGGGGAGGACATGGTGGAGTATTTGGTCATGGAGGAGGACGAGGTGGTCACGGACCTATTCAATGCTATCACTGTGTGGTATGGGGACACTACCAGCGAGACTGACCATTGCTGCAGAACCAGTGTACATTCTATTTTGTTAATGATCACATGGTTGAGAATTGTCCACAGTTGATTGCATGATGGCAAGTAGGAAATACTCCCTAGTTGCTGAACTAGCCCCAGGCACAACAACCTTCCCAGAACCAAGCACAACAACCGATGCAGAACCAGAATATGTGGCCAAATCAGAATCAGAATGTGAACCCACCCGGGAATCCGCCACTGAACCAGACCCAGGGTGCGAATATTGCGACAATTTCTGTAGAGCCAAGACCGCAAGATGCTTTCGTTGCTGTGGTCACCCGCGGAGGAAAGACAATTGGCGAGGACAGCTCACTAATCCGGTTAGCCGGACAAAAGAAGGTATCATTTGACATTGATGCGGAGCGGGAGGCATTTCTTCAAGCACGTCATGCACTAGAAAACAACCGAGGTAAAGCTATTGTGTACGACATTCCCTCTACTTTTGATACTACTTCGGAGGCAGGCCCGTCGTGGCAGCCCAACACACTTCAAGCATTTTTGGAACATTGTTTATCCTTGGAAAGAGATCCCAACGCTCTTGATGCGATTGAAGCTCTGTTGCGACGGCCGACCCAAGATCGACAAGAGATCGAGGTTAAATCCTTACAACGACGGAAGACAGGTAAGGAGATGCAGATGAATATTCAAATTGTCAACTACGATGTTGATTCAGTTATTTTGGATCTTGGTTCAGATGTCAACATCTTAACCAAGTAGGCTTGGAAGAAGATGGGGAGTCCCCCATTGAGCTGGTCTCCTGTATAGCTCCGATTAGCTAATCATGCTAAGGTGACACTGATTGGGAGAGTTCCATGAATGGTGTTGGACATTGAGGGAATGAAAACATATGCCAACTTTGATGTAATAGAAGTAGTTGAGGGGGGAAGCGCTTATCCATCACTATTGGGGATTGGATGGGCTAATGATAGTGGAGCTGTAATCAACTTCAAGCAACGGATGATGAATTTTGAAAATCGCAATCTCAGAGTTATCGCCCTGTTGGATCCAGCTGAAGGACGCCGCTACAAAGAGCCAGTGAAGGATGATGATCCCAGCGAATGGGACCATGCATTCAATATCTTTGAATATTATATCCATCCAACTTCCAACTGTGAGCTGGGATGGCGTAGTGACAACTTTGTGTCTTTCGACTCTGACAATGCGCTAGAATATTGGCAGAACCTCTTGCACGAGGTGTTGCTCCGTAAGTGTGGGTTTATCACACAGTCATTATTCCGTGTCACAACTAAAATGGTCACGCTACCAATATATGAAGGACTTCCTGGCTTATCTGACTTTCTGACAGAGTTCGAGGAAAGAGTTTCTGAACGACAGTGATTGCTAGCATTGAACGAAGCACTGAAGGCTGCTCCAGCACGCTAGTGCAAGACACACAAGGCATTAATTGATGGATGGTCGAAGTGCAGAAGATTGATGATGGTACACTTCAGTGATACCGAGGTTTAACAAACTGGAAAGTATGATGGTCAGAACGATCCTGGTGGTCACTTAATGGAGTGTCAGTGGTTATGGGTATCATGACCAAGAGACGAGTGGGTCCATGCTTTTATCCATACATTGGATGAGATGCCATGATCATGGTATACTATAGCTGAGTTGCGAGGAGAAATTTCTACTTGGCTAGGGCTCACAGTGTGTTTTACCCATACATTCAGTCTTGCGGATGCCGATCCAGAGGTTAATAATGCTTTACAGCTCATCCGTGATGTAATTCTGTAGGTTGTCCCAGTGGCATATCCCATAGATCCGCATACGCACTTCCAGATGCAGTCTCTCATGGAATGCTTAAATATCACTGGTGGACCAGAAGATGGTGATGATCTATGAAATGTGAATATCTCAGAATCAGAGGGAAGTTGTGTTGTGGTACCACCTGATGCGCCAAGCGATCCGATCAGTCAGCCGTTGAAGATCCGCAAGATTAACATTGGGGAAGAGGACAATCCGAAGTTCACAAATGTCAAGGATTACTGGGATGAAGAGATGATAAGCAAGGTCACTGATTTGATCCATGAGTTTCAGGATGTATTTGCCACAAAGATTTCTGACATGAAGGGGATTCTGGGCGACTTAGGGGAGATGAAGATTCCATTAAAACCAGATGCTAAGCCGATATGGTAGCGACCCTATCGATTGAATCTGCGACATAAGGAGAGGGTCAAGGAAGAATTGGATCACATATTGGATTCTAGTATCATTGAACCAGTTGAGGAGTCGAAATGGATTAGTCCTATGGTGGTACAGGATAAGAAGACTGGCGAAGTGCGCATTTGCGTTGACCTCAGGAAGCTAAATGATGCATGTTTGCATGATCCATTTCCAACCCCATTTACTGACGAAGTGCTCGAAGGTGTGGGTGGCCAGGATATGTATTCTTTCACAAATGGGTTCTCTGGCTACCATTAGATCCACATTGCCAAAGAAGATCACCATAAGACAACTTTCATTACTGAATGGGGCTGCTTCCAGTACACCGTGATGCTGTTCGGCTTGAAGAATTCACCTGCGATATTTTTGTGGGTTGTTGTTGTTGCATTCAAATATTTCATTCAGAAGTTCTTGCAAGTATACATGGATGATTGGATGGTATATGGATTGGTCCACGATCATCTGGAGAATCTGCGATTGATGTTGGAGCAATGTCAACAACACCAAATATCGTTGAACCTAAAGAAATGTATCTTCTGTGCACCATTTGGAAAATCACAGATCACTACAATCCCAGTGAAAGGAGACTCAACCTTGTTGCAAGTGCTTACATTCTTCCCATGTGTTTAGGTTCTCTTTATACGCAACCCACCATCTTGCAGGTGTAGCTTGCAATGCTATATCCAAAGCTGCTAACTTATCTTCAAATGAAACTGATGCTAAATATTCATGAAGGAATGCATGGATATTGCCCAAACCATCATAAGTATGTATTGGAATTACCTATGTTCCAATCCAATGTAGTGACTTTGTTATCTTCGCACATTGTCTTGCTGATACTTCATGCATTCGGCTATGTCAGTTCTTCATTCCTACGTCTGATTCTGTACGCAAGAATTGTCGCATCTCCAGCTCAATGTTCCATCATCTGTAGGATTAATGTAATCTACTTGATTCACTGTCATCTTGTAGATATTATCAAGTTCTTTAGCTTTGCATTCTTCTCATCCTGGTTCAACATACCTAGGTCCTTGTGAAGGATCCATGGGTGCGATAACCTTGATATCCGATCCTTCAAATATCATTTGTTTTTTCTTCATATTGATAATTGCGAGGTTATCAATTTCCTAGTCAATCCCCAATAATGCATGATAAGTATTACTGTCATCTATGATTTCAATAAACTCAAAGTATTCTTTACTTCGCACTCCATCAATGTCAACAAGAACACTTGATAATCTCCCGAAAGGTATAAGCTTATGTTGGTTAGATAATCTCAACTATATAGGATACCAAGATAACTTTGGCTTCCCCATTTTTTCCCATGTTTTTTTTGTTAGTACATTCACCTCTGAGCCTAGGTCAAGAATGACCTAGTCCAGTTAAAAATATATGATTTGTGCATTTAGCCTCATTTCTCTTCCTGTCCTTCTATGGTTCTTGATATGATGAACTTCTCTATCTGCATCATTTACTGTATTATGTTGTTCGTAATGTACCAATAGGTTTTGTAATTCTCCTAAGGTGTTTCCATGCCTTAGCATCTTTATGCAGCTCTGTAGAAATTACGTAATATTACTTGTCTGTTCTGGCGAATCTCACAATCCATCATACAAGATCGACATTTCTAATACCAGTGTCTAATCACTTCTCAATTGGATCCTTGTTGTTGAAGGTTCTGAGTCCTGAAAGCCTTTTCTTGCTTCCATGAATACCTTTTTCTATTGATTAGGGTCGAATGCAGGAAATTTTCCAAGTGCTTTTCTTACCCAAGGCCCATCGGTAGGATTTGGTTTGTTTATGTGATCTTTAGAAGTCAAAGCTTCATTTGTCTTATCATTTCCTGTCACAACTCCACTTTGCGTCACAACATGGATGTTGCACTCTTTGTTTCTTTTCTCATCTACAAACATCTGTATATCCTGTTTCTGTCCTTCTGGTCTTTTCTCTTGCATTTTGTCTTGCAAAATGGGACATGCTTCAATGACATGGTCAAATGACTTATAGTACTTACAAGTAGTGCAAGGGTTTTCACAGTCTCTTGCTAAATGTCCAGGTTGTGCACAGTTATAGCAGACTATCTGACCTCTTGCCTATCCTTCTCCAGTGTTACTTATTCTTCCTTTGAATCCACAACGTCCTCTATATGTTCCTTGATCATACTACGCATTTTCATTATTGTTTTATGTTTCTCCTTGGACTCTGTAGACATCATGTTTTATTTCTATCATGAGGTCATATGCTTTGCAGTTGGTATCATCATGGCCAACTGAATTACAAAATGTGTAGTACAGGTTCTTTGGTGTCTCTACATACTTCTAAAGTAGTTAATAGTCCTCTAGGCGATGTCCTCTACATCAACAAATCTCACACCATGGTCCTTGAGGTTGATTTAATGGATTCAGTGCTCCACTAGAGATGTAATCTATGAATACAGGGCAGTGTTCCTTGGAATTTCATTCTCCTTTACATTTAGTGCACCAAACCTCTTCTCTTATTTCCTTTCCTTTCTTCATATATTGTAACTGTAAGGTCAGGTTTTCTAGCTATGTTTGTATCTATACCATTCATGTGCTAGTCTTTGCTATGGGAGAAGCCTCTAGCTTCATCGCAATTTCCAATGCTTTTGTTTGCGAGATTACCTTCTTTTGCATCAATGGTAATCTAATGTGGGGCAACAACGCAACTATGAACCATTTTTGATGTTGTTGTAGTGTTATTTCAAAGCTAAATTGATCCAACAAGGATCTGAATTTCTGATCAAACTGCCACACAGTCTCATTAGGTTTCTATTTGATTTCTTTTAGCTCTGTAATGCACTGAGATTTTGACTTAGGTTTCTTAAATTCTCTAATCAACACAGTTTTGATATCCACTAGTGTTCTTTTCTTTACAACAAAATATTTCATGAACCATGTAAAAGATCTGTCTCTGAATGTGGTAACTAGATGAGCTTGTTTTATAGAATCACAATGTACTTGCTTAACATTCTAGACACCTTCACAGAGAAACCAATCATTAGAGAAATTTTGAGGTCAAAAAAGGGCCTCAAAACAAAGAAAATGTACTATAAAATACAACCAATCACATTCTAGTAGATGACATCATCCCCCTTGGTGAGGTGGCATTGCATGAGTTAAGAATGCTTATTTGTCAAATTTTCTATGGTGGATGAAAACACATAGTTAACCAAGGTAGTGGTGTAAGTACTTTTAAGTCATAAAGTAAAGTACTCATAATGATAGTCTTTTGATAAAATAATATTATTGTCATTTTCAAGTAAAGTACTCATAATGAATGTCTTTTCACACTTTCACATAAAATAATATTATTGTCATTTTCAAGTGAAGTACTCTTAATTCATAAAGAAAGTCCTTTCACATTTTTTTATAAAATAATATATTATCATTTTTATGTTTTTAATTTTAAATTATATATTCACTCCATTCTATTTAATAACATAATGTCAAACTAATAAAGAATAATAATAGATTTAATAAATAATAATAATAATAATAATAATGCAATATGGATTATAATAATATTATTGACATTTTACATGTAAATAAATTCTCAATTAAATTACATTATTAAATTCATGAGAAAAATACTAAATATAAAAAGTTAACATAAAATTAAAAAAAACTCTTAAAAATGTTTTTTATTATTTAATTTCATTTGCAAGTTCAAGACAAATAAATGTTAAAGGACAATACATTTTTGGGAATTGACAATGAATCTTAGTCACATCAATGTAGTCTTATTTTATTAATTTTATTTCTAGTGAATTTTGAAAAGTAACTCAACCATGGTTATTTATATTGTGCATAGAAAATAGTGTGGGAGGTGACTTGTCATATATACCTACCCCATAAAACCTCCAATTCTTAATATTTTAATATATCTCATATTTTTGTAGTACATCTCTTAGGAGGCCCTTTTTTGACCTCAAAATCTCTCTAATGGTTGCTCTAGATATTCTATACTGGTTCCTTTAAAAATAGGTATCTTAATTTCATATGCCATTCTTCTTCTAGGAGGTGTAGTGTTCTGAAACGATGAAGTTATACCACTACTTGGTTGATTCTGAGTACTTGCTCCTGTAGTATTACTACTACTAGTGTTCTGCGAACTAGTAATATTTCTTTCTTTAACTATAGGTTTATGCAAAGTAATAGGGTGATAGCCAATGCGTCTAGGTTCTGTTTCACTATCAGAATCAATTTGATATGAATTTCTATGACTTCGTAACTCAGTTTCTAGGAATGTGTGAGGTTCAGCTTCACGATACCTCTTTCTAGTGCTAACTTTATATCTTTTTCCACTATGAAAAATACCAATATATTCGTCTGTATCACTATCTGTGTTACTGAACATTACAGACTCAAACCCTATGAATCTGATTGCATTATTAAGACTCCTTTTTCAACTAGTAGCATTTTAATGTATAAAATTAGGTTTTTCAGGTACTTACCTCTAAATCCTTGGAAGAAATATCCTTCTGCTGCGCTATAGGACTTCAACGTGTCCACAAAAAAACTGTAACATAGCCTTCCAGTAAGATATCCAACCAAAATTCTATTTCTCTTGAAATCTAGTTGTCAATCCCTTTAAGCGTATGAATCAACTCTCGATTCCAAACCGTAGGTTTTCCACCTTGAAAACAATTTTTTCCATTCTACTATCCTCGATATCCATTCATGTAACTCAGTAGCAAAATATGCGGAGAAAATTTCATGCAGGTTAGTGAATATATACCTCTGCAACCATTGTTCCTTGGTAAGAAATAGATGTATGTTTCCTTTCTTCGCGAACTCAACTTCTATCTGCTTACCCAATTCTGTATTTATTTCTTCTATGGATTCCACATCAATATGATACATCACCAGTATAACAAGTCTCAAGTAAATGTAACCATTTGTTGGTTCCCTTCTCTTTAACATCCACATAACACATCACTAGTTCTAGCATGACAACATAACCATTTGTTGGTTACTATGGGATGACCCAGGTTCGTCGAATTTCTATTGTAGACCCAACAAAATCCCCTTAACTGGCCCTTTTGGAATCAACCTGTGAGTAGGCTGAAGTTTCATCCAAAGCGATGATGGGTGGTTACAAAATAGGGTTTCAGTAACCTTCGTGATGTGCAGTTGTGTTATGCGAGCTTGTAATGTATTCCTTCCTTAACATCTACTTAAAATAATAATACCAACATATAACTGCACACTTCGTAGTTATCAACAACCTACAAACTTCGTCGAATCATTGTTATCGTTACTCCTATAACTACACATTTATCAATATTAACATGACTTCGCAACATTCATACATGTATGTTCCACTTACTTAACATAACATTCTCATTCACATACATATGAAATAAAATACATAAGTATAATCATAACATGAACACACAATTTATCATAGATTCACACACATACACATGGATTTATGTGGTTCACCCCCCATATGGGAGCTACATCCGTGGGAAATGTTATTATATTAATTGGAAGGGGTAATAGTTCCATTCTGTGCACTCAGCTGCAGACTCTTCTCTACAATAGATCTCTACGCACACAGCTGCAGAGTCTTTTCTCTCTTAGATATCTCTTAGTCTAGATCTAGCAATATCTCATATGTTTTATCCAAAATCTAACCCTTCCTTATACAAAATTTCCCTTTATATAGATGTGCCCAAAGGTCACATATTACAATAACTATGGGCCAACCCCTAGAGTACCCTTAAACCCAAAATGGCATGGTTATCTTGTTGACCACGCTTTAACTTAACTTCGTTGGAGCTCTGCTGTTTTTTTGCATCGCTTTCTATGAGTCTGATGGTTCTTCTGAAAGTCGCAGCTTTGACCGCACAGCTTTGACTCTATGGTGGCGCATCCTTTGCACCATTTTGCTTCTTTCCTCTCTACTAATGTAGCTGACAATTCCTCGCTTCCTCCATAACTTCTCCAAATACCTCTGTTCATCGTTAGTACTTCGTCTTTACTAAGGGGACAGGTCCTTTCCTGTCAACTTCAGTTTGCTCCATACCCTGCTCCTGGGAATTGCTGAGTTGCTTCTCCCAAAACTAGTTGATGTTAGGCCTCTCCTAATTGTACCTTTGTGTTGACACAATGACTGTCCATAGGGGTTCACTTTGCACTGATGTCAACAATCATCAACCAAACTCCCTTAAACATTGATCCAGAAAGGTTTTACCCTTTCCAGTAATGCTCACAGAGCGAGTGAAATCTCACCCGAGATGGTTAAGGGGGCTACAAGAACCAGATTTCCACAGTGGGGGGAGGACATGCATCAATTCTCACTTTACGGCTACATAAAATAGAGATTGTGTCGTCACATCATACTTCATAGTTCATTCCTTCACATATTCAGTGTATAATCAACATTCGCATTATCGTAGTTAAACTAATCATTCACATCAACAACATTTACCAAACCACAAAGCCTTAAACATTTCTCAACTAACACTTGCATTCATCATTTAACATGAACATAGACAAAAGAGATTGACATAACCGAACATCTTCATGCATTCATCAAAACTTGAGATATAACCTTCGCAGAAATAGTTCAAAACACCTTATCGCGGATCCATACAAAATTGCCGAAAACAGAGCAAAACATTACAGAGTTCATTCGCACATCTACCGATCACTTATTATCTCATCCTAGGATAATGCCAATGATCTGATTCCCTTCGGATTACAATCAACCTCCTATTTATAGCAAACTAAAGGGGTTACAAAATGCTCCACATTACCCATTCTGACTAACTAAACCAATCTTTCGCTTCCGTCGGCTCCTTGTTCTCCGTGAATGGTCCTTTCTTCCGTGGACTGTCCCTTTTCACTACTGTCGGCTTCTGCACTTCATGTGGTCTAACCCTATGCCAACAGATCCCAACACAAACTTATGGCTCGCCCTTGAGCCACCTTAGATAGACACCTCTGGTACTTCTTTGGTTCGCTATCATGTACTTCTCAAACTCATCCTCCAGTGTCTGGTTCACTGTCATGTAATTCTCAAACTCATCCTCCAGTCTCTAGTTCCCTGTCATGTACTTCTCAAACTCATCCTCTGGTCTACTTAACCTTCATCATCTATCCCCTCTGTGCCTGCTGTTGCGCTTCATGCCTGTGCTGATCTGAGGAAAAATTCATCGACGTCACCAAATTGTGAAATAGGCCAACTGCTCTAGCACATCTGTTTTGCACATTTGACTATCCGCTGCTGGAGCCAGCATGCCCCTACCCTTGGTGTTTTGGTGGTCGCAGGGACCCTAGTTCTTCTAACTACTACCACTCTCTTAGACATCTCAGGTGAGACTTCATCTCTGTTCCTCCGAACTGTCTGTGCCCCTTCCTTTGCTAGTTGTTTATCAACACTCATCATCCTTGCCCTTAGCGCACCTGGAGTGCTTCCGCTCGAAATGAAATGTACCATTTCCATAGATTCCTTGGAATTGCTCGTTCAATTGACTAAATTCATTTCCAATGTGCATAAACCTTCATTATCCCAACTCTTCTTCCCTTGTATTTATGTTTGTTCCTCTTTTCCGCGCTGGATGATTATCAAATCTTTCACAGTTTCATTAGATTCCATCCTCAAGTGTGTCAGCATAAGCTTCCGCCATCTACTGGTGATGCCACCTCGTAGTAATAATGCGCTGAGTGGGATCCCACGTGCTAAACGTCGACGAGCATCCGGTCTTTCCATGCTCCCACTCTTGCGTGCTAAGCATCGATGAGCATCCAGTCTTCCCATGCTTCCACTTTTTTGTCATTATGTTTTTTTTTTAAAGCTGCTATGCGCTTGATCATGGCAATAGGGTTTCAACCGATTCCTGTTTACTAGGTTTGGAAAAAATATTCCATCTAAACTTTTTAACTGCACCGCACCTTCGTTAGTGACAAAATCTATTATGTAGGGACCTAACCAATGCATCTGCAACTTACTTGGATGCTTTGCAAACTTACTGTCATATAATAGAACCATATTTCATTGCTGAAAATGCTTGGGTTTGGCATGGCAGTCATGCCAGGCATTCTGTCGATCCTTTTCTACCTTCTGATGGAATCGTGGGATGAACTGATCCTCATCAAGTTGTACCAGTTGTGCTAATCTTTCTTCAAGTTCTCCATCATCGCTCATCCCTGTGGTTGCTGCGATGTGCAGACTTGGGACAATATACTCCATCGGCATAACTGCTTCCTGTCCGTAAATGAGCTTGAATGGGGTCTAGCCAGTCAATCATTTACAAGTTGTGAGATAGGCCCAAAGTATTGCTGGGATCTTCAAATCCCAATCATTACAGTCTGTGTTGCACACCTTGTGAGTGCATGCTCCAATATTTTGTTGAACGCATCAACTGTCCCGTTATCCTATGGATGGTATGGGGTGCTCTTTCTGTGCTGAATTTGAAACTCCTCCATCATCGCTGCTATTGTCTTTTTCACAAAATGAGTGCCTTGGTCTCTCATCAATATCTTTGGGCACCCAAACATGGTGACCACTTCGTCGAAGAGAAACTGTGCTATAGTTGCTGTTGTGTAGTTCTTCATTGGTGCAGCTTCCACCCATCGTGTCAAATAATCCGTTGTAGTGATTATGTATCGTGATCCTGTTATTTTTCCTAGGGGGTTGATGGGTTCCACAAAGTCAACCTCCAAATTGTTGAAATCATGTAGTGTCACTTGAGGTACTAAGGGAATTTAGTCCCTTCACGACAGTTTCCCTGTTCTTTGACATACATCGCATCTTTTTGCATAGTTTGCCGCATCTCCGTGCAGCGTCGGCTAGCAAATTCCAGCTCGAAGGATCTTCCTAGTAGTGGCACGTCCTCCATAGTGTCCCCCTGCGATCCCATCATGAGATTCTGTTAAAATACTTTCATGTTCATGCAGAAGGACATACCGTCAAAGTATTTCATCTGGTCCCATATTGTATAGTTTCCTGGTGATTAGTTGGAAATCTGTAGCCCTAACAACTGAATTTTTCTTTTGGTTTGTAGTGAATTCCTCCAGTGCCGTCTTGGTCTCCAAAAATTAACTAATGTGCCTATAATGGTCATCGACCATGCCAAACCTGAATAACTGAGTGTCAGGCAACCCTTCGTCAATATTCCTTGGTTGCTCTCCTGATTCTATCCTTGACATATGATTCGGTCCTATAGTCAGTCGCCTTGGCTTTACAATTATCTCAAAGTCAAATTCTTGAAAGAGTAAGATCCATCGACAAATTCCACCCCCCAACACAAGCTTGTTCACTAGGTACTTGAGTGCTGAATGGTCAGTGAACATTTTAAAATGACCTCCTAGTAGATAATTTCAAAACTTCTATAGAGCATAGACCATCTCCATACCTTCTCTTTCCGTTGTCGTATAATTTTTCTCCGCAGTAGACAACTTTCTACTTGCGAATCCAATCGGATGGTCAATCGCTCCTTCTCCTCACTCAGCTAATACAACTCCTAGTGCGACTGATGATGCATCAAAATGAATGTGGAATTCCTTCATCCAATATGGAAACACTAATATGGGTGCTGCTACCATCTTTGCTTTCATTATATCAAGACTCTTCTGGCATTCTTCATTCCATTTGATCTTGGCATCCTTCTTCAAGAGTTTTTCCATTGGTGTCGTGATTGCTACATAACCTCTGATAAAATTTCGGTAGTATCCTATGTGTCCCAACGTCGCTCTAATTGCTTTATGGTTGTTGGTGGTGGTAGATCGGCAATAATTTCAATCTTCGTAGGATCAACCAGTATCCCTTCCTTTCATAAAATGTGTCCCATCAAAATCTCAAATAGAGCGCAGAAAATGCACTTCTTTAGATTTAACGAAATCTAGTGTTGTTGACATCTTTTCAGCATCAATCTTAGATTCACGAAGCGATCCTTGAGCAACCCGTACACTGTCCAATCATCCATGTATACAGAAAGGAATTTATGGATGTAGTCCTTGAATGCAACAACCATCAGTTTGAAGAAGATTGCTGGTGCATTCTTCAGGCCGAATGGCATCATCGTATACTGAAAACATTCCCATTCTATGACGAACGTAGTTTTGTGTCGATCCTCCTTCGCAATTTTGATCTGGTGGTAGTCTGAAAACTCATCTGTAAAGGAGTATATTTCCTGACCTCCTACTCCTTCGAGCACATGATCCGTGAATGGTGTTGGGAATGGATCCTGTAAGCATGCATCGTTCAACTTTCTTAAATCGACATAGATTCTGACTTCGCTAGTTTTCTTATCCTGGACCACCATCGGGTTGATCGATTTCGATTCCTCCACTTGTTCTATAATTCCTGTGTCCAGCATTTGCTCAAGTTCATATTGCACTTGCTCCTTGTACCGTGGATTCAACCTGTAAGGTCGCTGCTTGACTGGATTTGCATTGGATTTCAGGGGGATTCTCATTTAACCTAAGTCCCCATAAATTCCTTTCATCTCTGAAAATTTCATTGGGAAAAATACTAATATTCATGCAATAGATCAGTTATCTTGGAAATGGTCGAGTCATCCAAATAGTATCTGATACTTGCAAACTTAGGATTCTCCTCTGACCCAATGTTCAATTTATTGATTTTCAATGGTTGCTGAAACTTGTCAGAAGGGATTTCTAGTGCCTCAACACTACAAATTCCTTTTGAATCCGGTATATACGTAGCCCTTGGGTCATCCTCATCGTCCGATTCTCCTTTGATGTTCTAGCACTCCATCAACATTTCTGGTGTCGTAGTCCACCGAAGTTCCATTGGTTTCTCTAGTGGAACTACTTCAAATACCTTCTTGCAGATTGCTTGTAATGCATTGTGGATGAAGGGGATTTCATCAGAGAAACTGAATGTTTGGATAAAGCCAATAGTTAGTTGTTCCCATGATATTGTTTCACATCAAAGTTCTGCTATGATATACTAACTTTGTGGTACTTCATCGAGTTTGTGAATGAATGCGTGGAACCATTCCTGTTTTGCCTATGGTCCCCATTGGCTTTGACATTCATTCAAATGATCCTTTGGATCTCCTCTGCCATCATACTTCCTTCTGTCATATCCTGCAGTGTTGCTGAACCTAACCTCTACTAGGTGTCAACATAGTGGCCAGTTTGTTAGACTTGATTTGTGTGCCACCCATCATTCCCCTGGTGTAGCCTTCAAGTCTTCATCCAAGGCCAACAGTCGTTCTGGTTCCTCCACGTTTTCCTCAAATTCGGTGAGAAATGCAGTCAAGTTGGGAAACCCTTCGTATGTTGGTAGTGCACACTCATATGTGGCTACCCATCACAACAATTGTGTGATTCGTGCACACCCCCTGAACAACACTTCATGTAGCCGATTCTGACAATTTTCAACCGCCTCATCTGAATCTGACGACGCCGAATTGACACTACACCATCCTAACTCACCATCTGTAGTAGGATTTATGTAATCTTCAGATATGTTGTATAGACTGTCCCAAACCTCCGTGAATTCATCTCTAGTCGGTTCAACATATCGCTATCCTTCTACATGATCGAGAGGTGCGACTACCTTCATCTCGTAGTTTTCAAATGATATAGTTCGTTTCTTAAAGTTGATGATAGCCTAGTTCTCCAACGCCCAAACTATCCCTAATAGCACTAGATAGGGGCTTTTGTTGTCAACAATCTCTATCACATCAAAGTTTGTGTATGTTTTGAGGCCCTCAATTTCAACTGGAACCTGGCACACTCGACCAATTAGAGTAGCCTTACTCTGATTCGCTAATCACAGCTGTACTGGTGACCAATCCAACTGTGGTTTCCCCACCGTTTCCCAGGTTTGTTTGGTCAAAATATTTACATCCGACCCCAGATCTAAAATGATCGAATCGACATCAAATGCTCTGATTTTTGCAGAAATCCATATTTCTCTTCTCGTCTTCCTCTTATGGATTTGATTAACCGTGTGTTCCTGTCGTGCACCTTCCCTCCGATGCAACAAACTAGATATTTCCACCAATGCATCTTGATCTTTTTCCAGCTCCAGGCAACTTTCCAAGAAGGATCTTAAGGTGTTATCCTTTCTCTGTGAATTCGTTGTGTCGAACGTCGGTGGCATATCATAGGAAACTTCTTCCTAGTAAAGACATGAATTCCTCCTCTGTCTCATTGCCTCCTGTGCTTTATAAAAAATATCCCTCTCTACTTCTGCATGAAATGTTACCTGCTTTCTTGCTGTTGGTCGGACACTAGCCTGTGACCCGTCGAATCTTGTCACAACTCTTCCTCGGGTTACTACTCCAATAGTCACAGTGTGAATTTTGATCTCTACTAATATATTTTGTACCACTGGTGGTGTATTCTGGTTTTGGTTCGGTGGAGGCGGGGGTAGGTTCTTGGTTTGCCACTTCACGATGAGCGATGGATAGTATTTGATACCATGGTCCACAATGCTACAATAAGTGCACTCTGGTGTTGGATTCAGGAAATCCATCTGATAATGCCCCCACTTCCCACAATTGTAACATATTATTGGTTCTTGTCCCCGTCGAGTAACTCCTCCTTGTCATGTGCCGACAACTCGACCTCTGCGGAAATGTCCTCTGAAACCTCCTTGCGGTGGTCCATATGGAAGGTACTGCGATTGACCATTATGCAGTTGTTGATACTGCGGTTGGCCATACTGCGTTGGTTGATATTGCGGTTGTGGATATTGTGGTTGACCATACTGCAGTTTCCCATATTTCCCTTGATCATACTGCAGTGGCTGGTTATAGTGAGGCTGCAGTTGAGTATACCGTGGTTGATACTATACCGTCGGTTTCTCTTCTCCCTTCATGAAAAATGTATCCGCAGTCCGTTCTTGGAGTAGGTCGTAAGCCCTGCAATCTTTTTCAGCATGGCCAATAGATCGACAAAATTTGCAATACAAATTCATTGTATTCGACACCATCTTCTGTAGGTACACACACTCTTCTGGTCGATGTCCTCTGTTTTGACAGACATTACACCAAGGCATCGCTCCCTAACTGAGGGGGTTCGGTGTACCTGACTGGAAATATTCTCGGAATTCAGGGCACTGATCCTTGTGGTGTCCTGCTGTCTTGCATCTACTGCACCATTTCTCTTCGCGGGCTTCTTTCCCTTTCTTCATATCTTGCAGTTGAAGAGTCAAATTGTCCAACTATGCTTGTATCCTATCCATGCCTATGCTCACTTCGCTGATTGGTGAATCCTCCAGCTTCATCGCAATCTCCAATGCTTTGGCTTGAGTCGCTTCCTTCTTTTGCATTAGCGGTTTGCGGATGTGTGGTAGCAACCCTGCGATAAACCACTCCTTATGTGCATATCATTCATCCCTAAAGTCACCTTTTCCATTAATATTTTGTATTGTTGATCAAATTCCCATACCGGCTCATTCGGGTACTGCTTGATTTCCTTGATCTCGGTGACATACTATGACTCCGATTTTGGTTTTCTAAATTCATCAATCATGCCCTCCTTGATTTGTCCCAGTGTATTTCCTAGAGTTCCAGTCGGAACCTTAGTAAACTTCATAAAATAGTATAGCGCATGGCCCCTAAGGGTCGTTGCTTGCTCTGCCTTTTTAATATATTCATCCTGGACCTGCCTCACAGTTCATACCGCTTCGCACAAGAACCAGTACTGTTAGGGATCCTTGGTCCCATTTCCCTAGAAAGTGGGCAATTTTGTGTTGTCCTTTGGTATCCTTACGTTCCTACTTTATTGTTTACTAATGTGCTACTCCTGTCACTGCACGTAGGGAAAATCTATGAATAAAATGTATTTCTTCATGTGAAATTGTAAGTAGTGTGCGGAGTGAAGGTACATTGTAACTTATCATTCGTCCCTCTTCTTCCTCTGGGGTAGCCTGTTCACTTTCTTCTTCGTCGTAATAAGGTCACTTCATCTCTTGTGGTCCTCTTTTTCCATATTCTGTTCCACTCCCTTCAGGAGACTCTCTCTCAGTCCTCCTCTTCTTCTCTGGTCATCAGAATATTGCCCCACTCCTCAAGGTACCACAATCTTCCTCAGCCTCCTTTAAAAATTTGTCATCGCTCATGTCCATCTACCCCCCATCTTTCTATTGGATCCACATTTACGCGATACCCACAACCTCTGCACACTAATCTTCTACTCGTTGGATCTCATCCTCAGGATTCCCTTTTCGTAGACGAGCATCTTAATCCACAATTTCAGCGATAGTAGGAATCTCCCTCTAGGTCCTTTGAAAAATTTCCTTTCCACGTCGTTGTATGATTTGATTGTATCAATGACGAACTCAGTAATGTATCCCTCTAGGATACTATAAACCTAGAAGTCGACAGCCCTTGATACCTTATTGTCGACTCGTTTTAGCTATTGAATTAGTTATGGATTCCAATGGTGAGGCTCAGTCTTTTGGAAATGGTTCTTCTGAAATGGTAGCTGTGCCAACCACTCATCCAACAATAATGGGAATTCACAGAAAAATACTTCATGGTTATCTGAATAGATATGCTTTTGTAACCAACTGCTTACTATCTGTCTAGGGTTCCGATTTTCTCCTTCCGTGAATTCTTCTTTCTTCTTGTCAAACCAATCTTGAATCTCCAATTTTGTCGGGTGCCACAACATGTCCTCTTCTTTTTCTCTTCAGGGTCCTGGAAACGGAACCATTTGTTGACACAACGACTGTCGACAGGGGTTCACTTTGCATTGCTGTCAACAAACATCAACCAAAATCCCTTAAACACTGGAGCATAAAGGTTTTACCCTTTACAACAATGCTTGTCGAGCGAGTGAAGTCTCACCTGATATGGTTAAGGGGGCTGTAGGAACCAAATTTCCGCAGTGGGTGGAGTACATGCATCAATTCGCACTCTACGGCTACAGAAACCTAATATTGTGTCATCGCATCATACTTCAAATTTCATTCATTCATTCCTTTTCATATTGAGTGTATAATCAACATTCGCATTATCATGGTTAAACTAATCATTCGCATTAACAACATTTACCGAACCACAAAGCCTTAATATTTCGCAACTAACACTTGCATTCATCATTTAACATGAATAGAGACAAAAGAGATAGACATAATTGAACCTCTTCATGCATTCATCAAAACCTACAATATAACCTTTGCATAAACAGTTCAAAAAACCTTATCGCAGATCCATACAAAATTTCCGAAAATAGAGCAAAACATTACAGAGTTCATCCACACATCTACCGATCACTTATGATCTCATCCTAGGATAATGCCAATGATCTGATGCCCTTAGGATTACAATCAGGATAATGCCAATGATCCGATGCCCTTAGGATAACAATCATACTCCTATTTATAGAAAATTAAAGTGGTTACCAAATGGTCCACATGACCCATTCTAACTAACTAAACCAATATTGCACTTTTCTCGGCTCCTTGTTCTCCGTGAATGGTCATTTCTTCCGCAGGTTGTCCTTCTTCGCTGTTGTTGGCTTCCGCACTTTATGCGGTCTAACCTCGTGCCAACACTTTGTCATCAAAACTACCTACACTTGGGATGTTCCCAACACAATGTATCAACTCATGTGTCCAAGTCACAGGCTCACCTCCTTGGAAATTTATATTCTACTCAATCAATCTTCCTAACCACTCTTTCAATATAACGTGAATAAAAATTCATGAATATCAGAAAAAAAAATACTTATCTAACCAACCTTGATCGTCCAGTCAAGGGTGCTTGTTCTGTTCTTTAGCAAATTCTTTCATCTTTTCATCTGCCCAATCTTGGACCTCTTGCTTAGTCAAATGCCACATAAGCCACATTCGCATTCGACAAAAATCTTGGTCCTGACAACAGAACCATTTGTTGGCACACTTTTAATTCGACCAGGGTTCAAACACATAATGCAACACCAACAAACACCACAGATACCGCCCTGAAAGGGGTTTATCCCTTTCGAGAACATCTGCAAAGTAGATGCGGTCTCACCCGAAGTACCTATGGATACTGTAGGAACTAGGATTCTAGAACGCAGAAGGGGAATAACTCAATTGACCAATCATTTATTAAACAAGCCATAACATCGATAGATCTAGATCTTCGACATGCCACTCACTTCGAGATAACCCACGAGATAACCAAGATGTTAGATTTCTGAGCATCAATTCAATATACTCTAGGATCTTTACTAAGAGAATAACATGTACAACATATCAATCACAAGAAGCAAACACAAGAGACAATAGACACACAGAGTTTCCTTGGGGAAAACCATAAAGGTGAAAAACCCCAATAACTTCCTCAGAGATAGATAGAGCAATGATACAAAACCCAAGCATAAGAGATAGTCTCCTAGCAGCAACTTCTCCTCCTCGACTAGTGCACCACTCTCCAATGAGTGTATATGTGAATAGGTGAATGATCAAATAGAGTTCCTCCCGCACTCTATTTATACATGACTTGACCTGCCTAATAAAATTACTAGGTCGACCTCAACTTAATCACATAACATAATGCTGATAGGGACGAACCCCAATAGGGTGGTCTAATAACCCTTTAAACCACATGACTTATACAGGGCCGACCCCATCAAGGTGGTCTAATAATCCATCAAGTATAAGTTACAACACTTACAATATAAATCACGACACTTCCCTATAGAGGAATAATAACATCTCTATAGGAATACAATATACATATGTGAAATACATTCCGAAGTTACAAATACATCAACACTCCCTCTTAAATAGGAAGGTATTTCTCGACAAAGACCTACTAGCACAAGTCTTCTTCTTTGGATCATCATCATTGGATCATCATCATTGAATCATTGTCATCGTCACTGTTGCTGCTATCTCAATCAATCTCAAATCTACTCGTCATACGAAGTTCTACAGAGCCAGCCCTTTTTCATGTTGGATGTAGTCCTTCCACCTGCAGGTCTTCATCATCTACAGAGCTAGCGCTTTTTCATGCTGGATATATCACATCTACAGAGCCATCCCTTTTTCATGTTGGATGTAGGCCTAGCCTCCATGTAGGTCTTCATCATCTCTGCAAGCAAGCCATCAAGTAAGTACACGTCAGGATTGATTACACTTCCTCTGCAAAACCTGCAAGATCTCCCAGGACTGATTACACTGCCTCTGCAAAACCTACAAGAGCATATCAGGACCAATTATATGCCTTTGCAAAACCTATGTACCATACTGTCACCTCATTGTCTTCAGATCACCTCATAGTCCACGGAGCACAACCCAGATGCACATCACACAACACTTACATTCATTGGCATGGGAAGACACACTTCAACCATCCGTGAAAGGCTCATCACTTATATCTATGCCATGGGAAGACACACTTCAACCATGCTAGGAATGGCACAACACTTATATCACAGCCATGGGAAGACACACTTCAACCATGCTCGAATGGCACAACACTTATATCGCAGCCATGGAAAGACACACTTCAACCATGCTTGAATGGCACAGCTCTTACATCAACGACCATGGCAAGACACACTTCAATCATGTCGGAATGGCCCCAGCCATTATATCTTAGCCATGTGAAGACACACTTCAACCATACTAGAATGGCTCATGTGCATCTGTGTCTCCGGACTCATCACTTCCCATTGGAAGGAATCTCGATTTGAAGTACACCAAGTCTCTCTCTGAAGTACTCAAACTTCACCTTGGCTAGCGGCTTGGTCAACACATCGGCTATCTGCTCACCCGTCGCAACATACAGGAGCTTCACTGCCCCTCTCTGCACCATATCCCTGATATAGTGATATTTGATCTCAATGTGCTTCAACCTGTCATGGAACACCAGGTTCTTAGACAACTTCACACAACTCTGTTTGTCACAAAAGATACCAGTAGCACCCAACGGGAGATCAAATAACTCAGACAGTAGCTTCCTCAGCCATACTTCCTCACAACTAGCCGAACAAGTTGCAACATACTCTGCTTCAGCTGTACTTAGTGCTATGCAGGACTGCTTCCTACTAAACCAAGAGATCATACCTGATCCCATACTGAAGCAGCACCCAGAAGTGCTCTTCCTATCTATAGCACTTCCTTCCCAATCTGAATCAGCATAACCCTCCATATTAACCTTTTGATTTGCATCATACTTGAGCCCATAATCAACTGTACCCTTCAGGTACCTCAGAATATGCTTTACAGCAACCAGGTGAACACCTCTAGGATCTGTCAGGAGCTGGCTCAATGTGTTCACCGCAAAGCAAATATCTGGTCTCGTGTTTGTCAGGTACATCAAGGACCCAATCATCTGACGATACACCGTGACATCAACTGGCTTAGATGAAGCATCACACAAAATCTTCAGGTTTGATGGCATAGGTGTGGCCATGGCCTTGCAATCCATCATCCTGAACCTCTTCAGGATCTCTTCTACATACCTCCCTTGTCCAAGGAATATTCCATCTATGCTCTGCCACACCTCCATACCTACAAAGTAGTGCATCATACCCAAGTCCTTCATCTCGAAATCAGAAGCAAGCTTCCTCTTTGTATCGACAATTAATCTATCCTCACCTGTAACAAACAGGTCATCCACATACAAAAGTAGTATCACTGGATTTCCTTCCTCAACCTTGTAGTAAAGGTTGGAGTCCGCTTTACTTTTAGTAAATCCCAAACTAGATAGGAAGCCATCTATCCTGCTGTACCAGGTCCTGGGTGCCTGTTTCAAACCATATAGGGATTTCTTCAGTTTGCACACATGAGTCCCTCTATCATGTGTCTCAAACCCGAGTGGCTGCTCCACATACACTTTCCTCTTCGACTACACCATTCAAAAAAGTTGTCTTGACATCCATCTAGTGTATCTTCCACTTCATCACTGTAGCCAGAGCAAGTATTGTTCTGATGGAAGTGTGACTAGCTACAGGAGCAAAAATAACGAGCCACAACCTGGCCTTGTATTTCTCTATGCTGCCATCTGTAGCATGGTTTATCTTATAGATCCACTTGGAAGTTACAATAGAGTTCCCTTCAGGTCTTGGGACCATATCTCAAACATCATTCTTCAAGATCGACTGGTATTCCTTGACCATGGCATCCTTCCATTACTGCATCCTGAATCCTCGGAACTTCAGATTCTCCAATATCTTCAATAGATAGTTTTCTTGAACTTCATTGCTGGAACAAATGTTGTAGTCCTTCTTTTGTAGGTGATTGTACACGATCTTTCCTACAAGACAAGTTAAATTGCATGATTAGAAACATCTCATAGTTTTCAGAACAAATTCTTACACATAAAGAAATATGTCATACAATCATGCAATTAATTTAGCCAATGCTTCAATACAACCTTTATCCATATCCCGTAACTTTCTAGATGCCTTCCAATCTCTACCAGAACATTTTTAAGAGTGTGCACAACTCCCAACATGTCAGCAAAGAGGTTTCATTCTAGATAAGTAGCAATGGAATGTTGTACAGTGCCATAGCCCACTTACCCATCATATGCATAGTACACAACCTAAGTCTAGGAACAAAGTATATACATGATTGAATATTATTATTTGAACAAACAAATATACAAGAAATGACAATTCAAATACTTATCTTTGTTTGTTTGTTGGGTGGACTCCCTCTCAATCTTTTCTTCCTTGCAGGAACTACTGGAGTGTGCTCCCTCTTGATCTTTGCTTCCTGGATTACCTATCCTTGAACTTATATCCATCCTCGATCACTATGCATGCTTACTAGTATCATCATTGTGTTATCCTCAAGATTTCATACATAATCGTACATTCATTAGTATAATCTCAATACTATCAAAACACAATAATCTTAAACATGTATAGTCATGATCATTTCAAACACATATAATAAGCATTAGTATTCAAGGTTTCAGGGAGTACATCTTTTACTTATGCATATTCTTATTTGACCATAGGACTATTCTGGTTAGTCATATCATTAATAAAAGTAAGAAACATAATATGCATAAACCCTAGATTAATCAAACTTATAACTTCATTAATAATCATTATCAATCATACAAAAGTATAAGATCCTTACATAGGGTAGGATTCTAACTTGATATAGGAAAAACATACCTTGTCATCATATTTGCTAGTTATGTCTAGCATTATTTTTCTTGTTCTCTCCAATGACCTGCATAACTCATAAGTTAACCATTGTAGAACCAAATTATACATACCTCTATGTGATCCATGACTATGGATGAGTCTTTGTCTTCATGTCACTATGGTCTTGATCTAGGACTTTATTTGTACCTTCATGTTAGCGGATAACATTCTCCTCATACAACACTATAGTGCATTAGTACAATCACAATACAATCATAAGTGTCATAACCCTAATCAATGAATGTCTTCTATCATGCATTCATACTTTTACTAGGGTGATAAGACAAGTCTCAAATTAGACAAGATTGTTACTAAACTCAATAACATGAAGACAATCATATTATAAATTTAATCATGAACAGATTTCAAACATATCTGTACGTCATACCTGTCAGATTGCTTGTAGTAGTAGTTGTTGTTGTTCCTTTTGTTCTTAGGACAATCTGAGGAAAAGTGTCATCTCCTTGGTATGTGCTGTGGGATCTTGATCTTCATTCCCCATCTTTTCTTCTCGAGCTATAATCCAAGCTTCTTCCTGTGAGCATTCTTCTCACATCCTGTTGAAAGAGATAAGTTTCTTCCTAGCAAAAATTCCTTGGATGAAGGAATCCCATGACCTAGGAAGGCCATTAAGAGTGGTCATTACCACTTCTCCATTCTCTATAGCTTCAAGTTGTTCTTTTATCTGGGAGACCCTTGAAGAGTAAGACTGCATGGTCTTTGCATTTTGGATCTGGATGTTCTTTAGTTGATTCCTTAATGTCATCTTTTGATTTATGTTCTTCCCTTCAAATAGCTTGGTCAAGGAATCAAACATATCCTTAGGTGTCCTTAGGGAATACATATGGGGTATGAGATGGTCCTTAATAGAATCAGAAATGACTCTCTTGGCTTTGACCAAGATCTTCTTGTGTGAAGTCTTAGCCTTATCTCCCTTTGGAACTGGAACCTCTTCACTTATATAAGTGTCCAACTCATTTTCTTCTAGGATTATCCCAATCCTATACTTCCATGCTCGGAAGTTATCAGCCCCTTCAAGCTTATTTTAAAAAGTAATTCAAACGGAAATAGAAAATATTTAGGTCTTACCACTTGATTTGCTGAAAAATGGATATGGAGTTGGATTAGGGTTTGTCAAAGAAACCCTAAAAATTCAAACTTTGAATTTCAAACTTCTAAAAGGATAGAAAGATGTGCTTTGATGATCTGATCAAGCTGGTATACTCAGAATTTGAAAATTGCAAAGTTTCACCCCTCGAATTTTCTTTTCAGACTTCCGGATTCACTAGGGAGGACCCTGAATTAGGGTTTGATTTTCTCAGAGCTTCACCCATCCAAAAATTTTGATCTTAGTCTCTAAACTTCGAGTTTTCAGAGGAGCTTCTAGCCATGGTCCTAGATTTCATAAATTCCAACTTTTGCAGAAACCTTAATTTTCGGCTTCACTAGACATGACCCCAAACTAGGGTTTGTTTTTCCCGAAGGTTCACCCAACCAAAAAGTTCGATCCAAATCTCTAAAATTCGATTTTTCCAAGGAGCTTCCAGCCATGATCTCAGATTGCAGAAATTCCACTTTTTGTGGAAACCCTAATTTTTAGGTCAAAATCTGAAAATACTCAGAATTGAATTATGTTTCGACAGAAAAATGCGCCTTGCTGAGGAGAGTCAATCTAGCCTCCTTCCTTTCAATATCTATGGAGAGAATCCCAAAACACAAGAAGCCCTAGTTTCCGCAACTGCATAGTGTCTTCTTCTCAAGTTAGCTCTGATACCATGTTAGATTTTTTAGCATCAATTCAATATACTGTAGGATCTTTACTAAGAGAATAACATGTACAACATATCAATCACAAGAAGCAAACACAAGAGACAATAGACACACAGAGTTTCCTTGGGGAAAACCATAAAGGTGAAAAACCCCAATAACTTCCTCGGAGATAGATAGAGCAATGATACAAAACCCAAGCATAAGAGATAGTCTCTTAGCAGCAGCTTCTCCTCCTCCACTAGTGCATGACTCTCCAATGAGTGTATATGTGAATAAGTGAATGATCAAATAGAGTGCCTCCCGCACTCTATTTATACATGACTTGACTTGCCTAATAACCTTACTAGGTCGGCCTCAACTTAATCACATAACATAATGCTGATAGGGCCGACCCCCAATAGGGTGGTCTAATAACCCTTTAACCCACATGACTTATACAGGGCCGACCCCATCAAGTATAAGTTACGACACTTACAATATAAATGACGACACTTCCGTATAGAGGAATAATAACATCTCTATAGAAATACAATATACATATGTGAAATACATTCTGAAGTTACAAATACATCAACACAAGATTCATATAAAACACATTATACTTCACATTTATCATATTCTCAATTAATCACAAGCATTCATTCATTCATGTAACTCAACAACATAGGAAAGAAACACATTTCACATCACACACAAACACCATGTTTGTAATGTGGAAACCCAATCTGGGAAAAACCATGGAAGTGCTTTGTTTCTATTATGAGTCATAGCCAATAAATAAGCACTTCATGTTTATGTCTTACAGATTCTTCTTTGACTTACAAAATACCCGCACACACAACCTGCAGATCATGTGACTTGACTCTTCAGTGACAACTTCGACATACATAGAGTAGTTCTTGAATACATAAATATCTTCAAACAACATACTCTTCTCTATTCATCTAGCTAGTAGCCCCATAATTTCCGTTTTATTACATATTTATATTGTGCACTTACCTTTCCCTACTCTCACTAACCCACTAACCGACTACTCAACTAATTAATGTAAGTGGACAAACTCTAACTAATTGACTCGACCTCGCTTCTTTGACATAATAAACATGACCTTTTCCTTGATTTATCGACCGCTTCATCGGATTTGACCACTTCATTGAACCACTTTTATTATTCCTTTGTCCACACCAAAAATGTCTCACCAAAGATTGGTACCAAACATATGCTAGGCCCAACAACATGAATAGTTGTGCAATAATATATATGAATAATTACACATTAGAAAAGAAAGACAATGATTTTATTATCAGAGTACCTAAATGAATGAAGGAGGTTACAATATATAGGTGAATAATTTTGAATATATTAAGTCAACTGATAAAAGGACTCACTGATCACTCAATTAACTGAATGACAATGTGCATGTCCCTAAAATATCTCAAGAAGGGCGCTAATTATTGTTAAGATTCAGTTAGAATTAAGTTTAGGCTAAATAAGTGGAGCATATTTAGCTCTAAATCACATTCTTCCTTAAATCATGTAAAAAATCCCATAAATAAAGGAATGTGCCCTCAAACAAAGAAAGGCACCCAAAAATATAGGAATTGCTCTCTAGGAGGGTTTTTTACTCTAAATTTTTCAAGTTAGAATGTGATTAGGCTATGTCTAGCTCCAATCTTGGATGTAAGAATGATCTTCCCATAAGTAGGTTGTTGCCACCAGGTTTGTTCGAGGTTCATTTATATTTGTGATGTTTGCACAACCCTTAGGGAAGTGAGCAACCCCACAAGTGGTTCCCACTGTCAACCCCTCCCATGATATTTGAACCCAAACCATGTTGAGGACTAAACCCCACACAAACCAATTGAACAAAACTTCATGGATAAAGGTGACCATATACTATGTGATCAAAACTAAAGGGACAATATGTGGCCAATGAATTATCTTTAAAATTGATAATAGTAACATGTCCAAAGATTAAATTTTATGGAGTGTTTCCAATAGGGTATTTCAACGAAGTTTAGTTAAGATGTACTAATTCTAAGTATATGATCAATAAATAATTATCAGGGAATCCCTTAAAATTGAGAAACACCGAAACAATTTTAATCGTGAGGAAGGCCAGAAACTTAGTCATTCTTTGAATCCAATCATCCACCATCTTAATTAGTTTCCCCTCTTTCTCTCTCATTTGATTTATTCCCTTAACCTATCCATGGTTCTCCTATTTGTCGCTCATCTCATGTACCCTCCATTTTTATTCCATTCTTTCCCATGCCTTTATTCATACTCTTTTTATTAATTTGTTTGTTATTTAATGGTTTCATTGTTCTTTTCTTAACAATTTTAAATATTTTTTTTCTTTAATAATTGATTCCCCCCTTTATTGATGTTGCTATTGTTGATGATGATGATAGTTTGTTACACCCAAATATCGTCATCATGAGTCTCATGTTAACTTAGTTCCATAATCCTTGAGGTTTCCCTGATCAAGAGAGTCAACTGGAGCAAGTTGTTGACCTTTGTCCACATGTTCTAGTTGGGTTGGCACGGGTTTCCCTCTAGCAGAAAGCGCCCAACTAGGTCAAGCGTAGATTGTCATCTGACAAACTGCACCGATGGCTCAGGTTTCCCCTATGCAGCCTATGCTTTCCCTCTTAGGCACAAGTTTCCTTCATGTAGCATGCGCCGAAGTTAGTTAAAGTGGATAAAGGGGACCTTTGAGCCAATTCTCGAAGGTGGATGAGGAGGATCTCTATCCCTAAATTGTAGGTGAGCTGGCCTACAGTTCCCTAAACCCTAGGGAGTATCCCTTAGTCCTCTCCCACCATTTATCAACCTACTTTATCCTCTTGGAACTATAAATATGAATCTCTTCTCCATTCCAAGAGAAGAAGTCTATTACACTTACATGCTAGTGGAATTAACCTAGAAGATACCTATCCATCTCTTTGCAAGCACACATTTCCTTTGGAGGCACTGGCTTGGCATGTTGGAGGAGGATTGTAGCATTAAGGCTTGAGTTGTAATCGTCAGTCTTCTTTGTATTTCCTACTTTATTGACAGTAATATAATCTCTTTCCATAAATGTGTTCATGTTGATAGCATTTAGAGTTTACTTCCTTAACCATTTACTTAGATCAGTTAGTGTTTAGGAGTACTGTTACTCCTTGCTTTGTTTCTAAATGCTTTGACAGGTTTTGCAGCTTGGATCTGACAACAGAGTAGCTTGGAGCAATAAAAAGGAAGAAGATATACAGATCTGAATATAAGAAATCTATTTGAATTTATCTCTAATTGATATAGGAAAGTAGTGTTGTATTTTCTTCCTATTTGTTCTAGATTAAATTGAACTAGGGAGATCACACTCGCGTCTTCTCAAGTAGATTGTCTGATAACAAATCTGGTGACCGTACTGGGGAAATAATTTGTTTTGATTTCAATTTGAATGTGTTGTTATTTGATTTCTTAGTGAGCCATTGCTTTGCCTCCTGAACCTCTTTTAACCATCATATTTTCTTCTTAAAGAGTTTGCTGACCTTCTCTGAGTCTATTTGAATCATTATCAATCCATTTACTTATTCATTATTTGGAGATTTTTTAACTTTTGCATTGGGTTATTCACCCGACGCACTTTGGTAGTGAATCCAATGCGCCTGTCCATACAGAGTGCAATATGCCTTTGAGAATCCTACGCCATCGACGCTTTTTTATGATCTGACAATTTGCGCCTACGGCGCTTTACATATATATATAGTCTACATCAGGTGCTCTGCACCTAACCACATACTGTGCCGATATTTCAAGCTTGGTGCTTGGTCTATCCACTCTCCAAATTTTTATTTTGGTGTGATCCACATACTTCTCTATGTTGTACCTTCCAGTCATGGTCCTCTTTACTCAACATTGATTGTGTTTGGATGCTTGTGTTGATTTTTGGGTTCCATTTGGTCAAGTGAGAGATCTGGTGGTGGCGGGAATTTTCAATCCCCCATGGTCCCTCACTCAATCTTGCATTCACTCATCTCCCTATCACATCTATTCAGCATGCTAGATTTGACTCCAAACCCTTCTCGTGCTTAGCTATCTTGTTTTGCTTACATTTGATTGATTTTGAGTGACTTGAGTGTCTTTGGTTTCATTTGAGTGCTAGTCATTTTCTTTGAGAATTTCTGAGTTACTAGGATGCTACGATTAGTCTCTTGTTTTCTTCTATTCACATCTGAAAAGCGTATTCGTTATCAAATGTTGTTTTGATATACGCATTGGAAAAAACAAAAGTGTCTCATTTTTCTGTTTTCAAAGTCATTTGGAAATTATTGTAGGATTGTTTTCATGCATTGGAATTGATTATTTGTCAATCTTTGAAAAGGAAATCAGTTCATTGTGGTTTTTGAATTGTGTGTAATTTCTGTTTTTTGAAAAATCAAATGAATTCAAGCTTTTACAAAGTAGTTCCAAGTTTGAAGCATTCTATGCACTTTTGGTCTTTCATGCTTCTTAGTTCATTGTTGCAAAAATTGAGAGTTAGTGCATACTAGATAGAATTTCTCCTTTTTCATCATACTTGGTTTATTCTAGTTGGAAAAGACAAAAATAAAAGTTTTTTTGATTTGGTGTTTTATTCATTTTTATGTTTTGTTGGAAAACGAAAAGAGTGATTTAATCATCTTTCGTAGATTTTGAACTTTTGGGAATTTTTGTCTTATAGAGGTCATTGGAAAAACAATTTCTCCTTCCCTTACATATATTTCATCAAAATAAAGAGTGCATTTTTCATGTAGTTAGGATTGCATTATGTTTACATTTATGTCCTCACCTCATGCATTCACCTAACCATCCAGATAAAATTTACTGGTAGAACTAGGTTAAAATTTACTAGTAACTTGTGTACTAAGTTAGTGACGTGTTCCGATGTCATAAAATGTGGTAGCTGTCATTGTTTGCCTGCACTGCATCCCAGGGGAACTGTATTTCTTCCACGTACCAACCGGTATATTGAAGGCTCTTTCACTTACCTTAGGGTATATCAAAAGGAACTTCACATACTTAGTAGTATATCAAAAGGCTCTTGTCGTATGGTTGTGCATTAGAAAGCACCACTATGGATTTGATCTCCCACGTACTTTGTGTATATTGGGAGACACTCCTCGGATTCATGAAACCAAATGAGCTAACCATTTGGCCCTCTTGGTAGAGAAATACACCGAGAACAACATTCGGGGAGCTACTACACACGTGCTTCTAGGTAGTCGGGTTATACGGTCGGGGACATAGTCCTAATCCTTCTCGGTTAGTGCTCTGAAAAATTGGTTCGAGTATAACTGTTGGACCCTAGGGTATATCGCGAGTTGCGAAGCCTTGACAATCCTGGGAGGTTCCATACTTTTGAATCCACTCCTATCACATAAGTTTTCTTGCGGCCTTAGTTTGTGTAGATTTTTTTGGACTGCTTTTTATTTTGTGTAGGAGACATTTAGGATAAATTTTGCTTTTATCATTCTTGTTGAAAAGCCTTTGAGAAGGTCCCATAGAATTTTAAACTTTGCACTCGAATATATCCTTAATTAGGAGGTAATTTCGAGGGTAAGTATGGATCAACCAACTGCTGCCATATCACCTAAAGAAGAAAACTCTACCATGGAGTCGGGAGTGAACCTATTTCCTCTTGGGTCACCAACCACTGATCCTCCAAGGTCTGAGGCCATGGAACCATATACTTCATGAGACACGTCCTTACACCATTCGTTGGAAGGAGAACCTGGGGCCATATATTGGTTAAATACATCCCAGGATTACCATGTATCCACAACATTCGGTCCATCTGCATCCTTTTAGTATACCTCTCTTGGGAAACAATGGGCTCACCTCGCATTACATCTAGATGCCGAACCTTCCCCTCTTCGTGGGGATACTCATGACCAACACTTGGCTCGAGTATTTGAACTCATAGATCAGTTGCTCCAACGTGGTCAAGAAATTCGATGCCAGAGTCTCTCATGGAGACGAGACTCTATGACTTCGGAAGTGCCCATATTTCAACATAACCCAATTCGTTCATTATCTTTTGCTTCACCAAACACACCCATCCATAATATGACCACTTATGAACTTGGTTAACGCTTACTTACTGCAAGTACCCCTCTTAATCAGGAGACCAGTTCCATACCTCAAATGACTCAACATGTTGAAGGACAATAGTCCAACACCCCTAATATTACTACTGGAACCATTCCCACTCCTCCCCCTCCCCAAAAATCACAGGGAGTATACTCTCTACCCCCTAATATTATCATGAGTAGTGTTCCTCCAATAGTAAGTAATCAACAACCCATTATTAGTCAACCATCTATAAGTGGTCAAAAAATTGTTACTAGGGGAAACCCATGTTGTCTAGCCATAATACTAGTGGAGGACATCCAATTGGTATTTCCATTGGTAGCTCCCTCCATGTTGTGGGATTGACCATGGGATTATCTCATGTTGGGGGACCATCCAATTCAACTCAAACACCATGGATTTAAGTGTATCCAGGTCATGTTAACCCTGTGTCGGGACAATTTAATCCCAGAAATGCACTCTACTGGATACCTTATCCCATAAATCGATACACTCTATGGTGAAATCATAATGTCAAACCAAGTGGACACCCACCAAGCTTCCCTCAAGTCCCACCACCACCACCCCCGTTTGGTCCACCTCCACCTCCATCTGGAGGCGGCAGGGCCCCACACTATTCTGGAGGGGGTGAACCTCCACCTTCCCATGGAATCCCACCTTATTTAGGCAGTGGCGGCCCACCCCACTCCTATGGTAGAGGAGGAGGCCAACCCCCTTCCTGTGGCGGTGGACCCCAACCTTCGAACGGAGGCCCTCCTTATTCTAGAGGTGGAAGACTAAACCCTTCCAGCGGCGGAGGACCCCCAACTTTGGGATAAGGCCCTCCTTATTTTGGAGGTGGTGGAACAACCAATTCTGGTGGCGGAGGACCCCCACCTTCTGGTGGAGGACCACCCTATTCTGGCAGAGGCGATGGAGGACCAACTTATTTCAGCGGTGGTGGAGGAACCCCACCTTCTGGTGGAGGCCCACCCTATTCCAACAGAGTAAGTGGAGGACCACCTTATTCAGGGGGTGGTGGAGGACCCCCACCTTTTGGTGGTGGACCACCCTATTATGGAGGAGGACCTACATACGGTCCACCACCCAACCCAGGAAACACATCCCCTTATGGCCAATTCCCTTCGGGAACACCTTACAACTAGTTGATTCAAGGTCCTATTGGTCCATATATGCCATATCAATACTATCAGTATTTGCAGCCGAACCAATAGCTACCATTTTTGGCTACTTTGGACCTACCCGACCTGTCTCATCTGACTAATGATCCCATCCTACATGGTTATAATTGGCCACCCATTCCAGTCATGTTAACCTATGATATCCCAAAGTTTGATGGCAAGACTAGTGAAGACCCGAAAAACCATGTGATGACATACCATTTATGGAGCTCATCCAACTCCTTGATGGATGACTCGATCCCTCTAAGGTTATTTGTTGGGCCTGGGCCAAGTGGGGCATTTTGAGCAAGCAAGAATTTTAAAACTACGAAGCTGAGCGCAGTTCAGTTGGAACATTTTTGCATACGTTTTTGGGATGATGCGAAGTTACACGCAGCGTAGCGTCGGAAGAGTTGCGAAGATCAATACTGCGAGGAGGCAGTGCTGAAGTGTGTCTAGTCTACGTGGATCCAGAAAAGCAAAGTGTTGGACGGAAGATGGAATAGATTCCAGTTAGACCAGCGGTGGTCTATTTTTGGTAAAGATGCTCCAGGAGTACCAAGCGGCGGGTAGGAGCAAAGAGGAAAGAAAGCGACTGGTCACACATGCAAAAGAACCACTACCTGAACCAGTCGCACAAGACCATTAGAGGAAGAATGACTCAGTGAAAGTGACCTGTTGGCATGTGTGTGACAGGAAGGCCGATAGCGATCTGAGGCATGCACTGGAGGCAGGCCACGATGAAATATTCACTACCAGAATCCAACACGTTCGGTTAAGGGAAAACCGTGACAGTTTTTTAAACCTAAGGGTTTTAGCCTTTGAAATGTAAAGACATGACCTCTGGGCATGATCTATAAATAAGGCATATTTTGTATGGGAAAGGGTTGTTGGGTTATTAAATACTCTCATTTTGTATTGTTATCATTATTGAGTTGATAAATCTCTGTGAGGAACATTTTGTAAAGGCTCTGCAAGCTGTGTGCGCAGAGGCCTATTGAGAGAGAAGATTATCTGCAAGTTGAGTGTGCAGACAAAGAACAGTTCTTGTGGACGTAGCCTCCATCCTGGGGGTGAGCCACATTAAATACTGTGTAGTGTGATTGTTGTGTTTCTGCATTTTCTTATTTGCTTACGTTGGATGCTTGGATTCTCATTTATCAATTGGTGTGTTAATGCTTTTATATGTATTCGCCATAGGAGAAAGATGGGAATGATATGTTAAGTATTGATGGAATGAATGAATGTTGAATGCTAAGTAGTCCAAGTCTGTGAAAGTATCAGTTCATTGAATAATCACATGTGTATGTAGAGTTCGGATTCTATAACTCTTCGACGAGCAGCACTGAGTATGTGCATCACTGTATGTTTCGTCTACTTGCATTTGTTAAGAGGATAATTAATCTAAGATAGTAGATGAATGATTAAGTGTCAAGTAAAGTCTTCAGTGGTTAAGTTTGGAAGAGGAAGTGTATAACTCTGTTGCACTATCCTATTAATTGTATCCTACCCGAACCGTGCAGCCCTTGGGTGCACCGGTTGCGCAGTGGCTAGTTCATAGAAGTGCAGACCACGACGTAGTCTATCGTCACGCAGTCCTCAGTTCACAATGCATGTCTAATAGTGTGATATGCAGTAGTCTTGTTCGAGCAACTCATCAAACCATTGTGGAAACCTGATTCGGCAGTGCCCCCATAGCTACACCTCAGGTGAGACCTGAGCCTGTTCGCAAGCTGTTGCTGAAAGGGTCAGTGAGAAGGGGTTTTGTTGGTTCCTTGAAACCGTGAAGAACCTGGGTCTACATTGGAAACCTCTATATCAATACTGAAACCAACAAATTGTTCCATTGCTTCCCAAGAATCTGTGATGAGTTGAAGTCATGATGTGCGATGCAAAAGAATTTGAGTTGGGCATCCACTTCTAGTATCTAAACAAAAAAGAAATGTGGGATTGGTGTGACAAGACAGAGAGAGACTTCCCAAGGAAAGAAAACAGACACCATCATATCTCCGACATCAATTGGTTGAATAAATACCTATGGAAAGATGTTCACAAATTTTTCTGAGCATATTTTGGGAACGATCTACATGAGTGGTTGTCGAGGCTCGTAGAACACAGAAACTGTATCCTGCGAAGCGCACCGATCAAGTGGACACCGAAGCTTATCGAAAGGCTCAAAGTACTAGATAGTCCATTCATACGAGCAGTCGACTTCTGCGTTGATAGTCTGTTGCAAAGTTTTGTGACAGAGTTCGCTGTGAACATGCTAAACTCCTACGGCATGGCAGAACAAGAATTTTTCAAGGGAATTCAAGGTAAGTATTTGAACAACCTCAGTTCATACATAAAAATTCTTTTAGCTGAGAAAGGTGTTTTTAGAATGTAGTAAAATTTTTGCATCTGTCATGGTTAATAGCATTTTTAGTGAGTCTGATGAAGAGACACATAATATAATAAGTGGGAAAAGGTATAAATATACACCTAAGAAGACTACTAGTGGACCTGGACTCCGCGTACACATTGACTCAGAAGACAAAGCTGATAGCCAAGCCGCACCTCTATCTTCCACCTATCAGCCTATTACTCTGCAGAATCCATCAGGTGGGAACATCGTGCCTTCCATTTCATAAACTTAGCTAGTCCAAAACCCCCCTATTGCAAATATCCCTAGCACTCAGGCCATTCTGTTTATTTTTTTCGCTAAGCAACCTTCACAAAATCCTCCACCACCTAGAAGAAGCATGACCGAGGATATCAAGATACCGATATTCAAAGGAATGGGTCTAGAAGACCCTGATCAACACTAGTTTCTATGTGAATCCGTTTGGAGTGTTACACAAGTACAGGATGATGCTGTTAAGAAACCACAGCTTATCACCACCTTTAGAGACAGAGCCTTGCATTGGTTCATGAAATATTTGCAGGGACAGCCGAGAACCCTGGTAGAAATCAAGGCTGCACTCTTAGCAGAATTTAAGAAGCCAAAATCAGAGTCACAGTGCATCACAGAGTTGAAAGAGATCAAACAGAGACCTAATGAGACAGTCTAGGAGTTTGATAAAAAATTTAAGACACTACTTGACCAAGTAAGCTTTGTTATAGCCCCGCAATAGCACAAGGAATGGTTCATAGCTACGTTGTTGCCCCATATCAGACAACCATTGATGCAGCAAAAAGTGGCTTTACAGGAAGAAGCCTTAGAAATCGTGATGAAGCTGGAAGCTTCACCTATCGAAGAAACTGGCACTGGCATGTCACAGATCCAGAACCAGTTAGATACCCTGACACTGCAGCTACAAGATATCAAGTAGGGAAAGAAAAAAAGATAGGAATTCTGGTGTACAGGCTATAAGGGAGAAGGACACACTGAGGATAATTGTTCTTTATTCCAAGACTTCCTTAACATGGGTGGACCAAACCCATTAAATCTGCACCAAGGGCCATGGTGTGAAATTTACAAAACCAGAGGACATCGACTAGAAGACTGGCACATGATACAGAAGTACGTAAGAAAACCTAAAAACTTATACTATAATGTCTGTAAGTCAGTAGGTCATGAAAAATCCAATTTCCACGCATTTGAGCTCATGCCAGAAAGAAAGAAAGATATTGAGCATATGTATTGAGGAATGTACAGAGTCCAAGAAGAGACTCCACAGAAGCAAGAAAATGCACCGCAGGATCAACGAGGATACCGAGGCCGTGGAGGATACCGCGGATGAGGAAGAAATAATGGCCCAATTCAAGTATGAGGCCAAGGTCAAGTAATCTGTTACAACTGTGGCCAAGCAGGCCATGTATCTAGACATTGTACCAACCCATGCACTACCTGCAATTATTGTCAATCATTTGATCATGTTATTGAATACTGCCCAATATTAAAGGTAGAAATGCAGAAAAGAAAACGGCCAGAGGCACCAACACCAAACATCTAGTTGATCGCAGTAGAAAGAAGACTTGTGGATCCAAGTATCAGCATAGTGATGCAAAGTGGCGCTATGACAGGGAGAGACAGAGGCGTAGAAGCTTCGACTTCTGGGGATTTTAACATGAAGTAGACACCCCTTGAGACAATATGGATATGGAAAGTTGTTGGGAAAGAACCTGCTTTCGACTTAAAGAAAAACAAAGAAACCTTTGAAGAAGCATGGGATATCTTCAAAGAGTCATAATCAAGATCATTGAGAATCCTGTTGCGTAGTAAATTACCACATACAGAAGATATGCCGACTGCTTACGATAGAATGAGCACCGCAGTAGAGACATGTACCTCTGTTGTGCAGTTCCTCGGGAGATGCATGAAGTTGCTGAAAAATACAAATGCTATAGTAGAGTTGCATAAGGTGTTAGACCAGTATTAACCGCGCAGCAAGAATGAAACTACTGATAGCGCAGTTCATCACATTAAGAAACACAAGAGAATGGGTAGAGAAATGAGACTCAGTGCACAGATAGGAGATTACGAAATGGATGAGGTAATTCTTGATATGGGATCGGAACTAAATGTCTTAACCAAGTAGACATGGAAGCAGATGGGTAGACCGAAGTTGTCATGGTCACCTATCTAGCTGAGAATGGCCAACTAGGAAAAAGTCATACCCTTTGGACGGTTAGCCAACATGATTGTTGACATTGATGGAAACAGAGTCACGCAGATTTCAAGGTCATTGAGACTTTCGATGATAGTAAGCATTTTCCTATGCTGCTGGGAATTGGCTGGGATATCGATAACCTCTCCATCATCAACCTAAAAACAAAGAAGATGATATTTGAAGGAAAGCATCTCAGGGTCATAGCACCATTGGACCCTGCGGATGGAGAAATATATATCGAGCCAATTCAGGAGGAATATAGGGCTCAATATTTGGACCGACCATATAAGATGATTGCCAACCAAGACGATTATATTAATCCCACTGCTGATGGAGCACTCAGCTGGAGATGAGATAGCTCTTGCATTTCAGACTCGGATGGAAAATTGGAGAATTGGCAAAGTCGCATGCATGAAGTATCTGCAAGGAGATGCGCATAGGTTACAAAGTCACTGCACTGGATTGGAAAGGAGGTAAGCCCAATCCCTACATATGATGGTTCATCTAACATTTATTTATTTATCAAAGATTATATTGGAGCAATTGCAGATGAGAATTGCTTACCAACATTAGATATGGCACTATGCAAGACACCTTCCAGATGGTGGGCTGTGCATAAGCAGACATTAACCACATGGGATCAATGCAGAATCAAGATGTAGATCAAGTTTGATGGCAAAGTTACCCTATTGTTCGGGAAGTACAATGGATAGACAGATCCAAGATAGCATATTGAGGTCTGTTCACAAGCATGGGAGGAAAGACCAAAGACAGAATGGGTGCATTTGTTTGTGCACATGCTGGAGGAAGCAATCCCAAAGAAATGGTACTTAGACATGGAGTTGCGTAGGGAGACTACATATTGGCCTACCCTCACTGTGAACTTCCAGAAGGATTTAAGTTTTGAAGACGAGAACCCATGCATAAATGATGCATTGTAGATTATTAAGGAAAGAATAATCAGGCCAGAATGTCTACATAGAAACATGATATTGGAGGAGTTCTTTGTTACTGACGGCGTAACTACAAGCTTACAACAGGAATGGACCAAACAAGAAGAACATGCAATGGAATGTTATAATCTAGCTGAGGAAGCTGAAGAAAAAGAAAACAATGATGAGGAGGACCCATGCAACATTAAGATACCTGAGTCAGAAGGTGAGCATGAGGTAGAAGGACCTCCGCTAGAAATACCAGATATGAGTGGACCCATGAAAACGGGGAAGGTGAACATTGGCACCAGTGAAGAGCCAAAGTTCGTGGCTATAGGAGACAACTGAGACGATAAGACTGTCGCAGATATCGCGGACGTCTTACATGAGTATCAAGAGCTTTTCCCGACAAATTTTACAGAGATGAAGGGCATCTTGGGAGATTTAGGGGTTATGAAGATACCTCTTAAACCAGGTGCGAAACCTGTTAAGCAGAGGCCCTATAGACTAAACCCGAGATACAAAGAATGAGTCAAGGAAGAACTTGATAAAATGCTCAATCCAGGGATCATCGAGCCAGTTGACGAGTCTGAATGGATAATCCCTATGGTTCTCCAGGATAAGAAAACAAAAGGTGAGATCAGGATTTGTGTGGATCTTAGAAAGTTGAATTATGCTTCAATGCATGACCCGTTTCCAACTCCCTTTACTGATGAGGTACTTGATAATGTTGGGGGAAATGAGGCCTATTCCTTTACTGATGGCTTTTCGGGATATCATCAGATAAGAATCGATCCCATGGATAGACACAAGACCACTTTTACCACCAAATGGGGGTTGTTCCAGTACACAGTCATGCCATTTGGACTGAAGAACATGCCCGCCATCTTTTCAAGAGTTGTGGTTGTAACATTCAAAGATTTCATGCACAAGTTTTTAGAAGATTATGTCAATGATTGGACAGTGTTTGGGTTGCTGAAGGACCGCCGTGCCAACCTCAGAATGATGCTGGAAAAGTGCAGATAGCACCAAATGTCATTAAATCTGAAGAAGTGTCTATTTTGTGTACCATATGGAATTCTACTGGGACACATTGTCTATAAACAGGGCTTGATGGTTGATCCTGCGAAGATCGCAATCATTGTAAACTTGCCGACACCCAATTCAGTCAAGAATTTATGCACTACGTTGGGCCATACCAGTTATTACCGAAAGTTCATAAAGGGGTATGCGCAGATAACCGCATAATGGAGAAGCTGCTGAAGAAAGATGCACTGTTCATTTGGAACGCCAAGTGTGAACAAGATTTTGACACCTTGAAGGAGAAAATGGACACTGCGTCGATCCTAGTTTTTCCAGACTGGGATAAGCCATTCCATGTTCATGTTGATGCATCATGTATAGCATTGGGAGTTGTCTTAGCACAACTAGGAGAGGGAGGTATTGACCATCCCATCGCATTTTCGAGTAGGAATCTCTCATCTACAAAAAATAATTATACCACTATTGAGAGAGAAGGCTTAGCTATGGTCTATGCATTATAGAAGTTCATGCACTATTTTTTTGGTGTGCACTTCTCTATGTTCACTGACCATTCTTCTTTGAAATACCTGGTCAATAAACCTATGTTAGGGGGGTGAATTTGTAGATGGTTTTTACTCTTCCAGGAGTATGATTTTGAAATAGTAGTAAAACCTGGCAGATTAAACTTAGGACCCGATCATATGTCAAGGATTGAGTCATGAGAAGAGCCTACCAATCTTGAAGACAATATGCCTAACGCGCAGTTGTTTACTATCCAGATAGCTAATGATTATTATAAAGACATCATAGACTTCTTGACTACTAGATTAGCACCCATGGAGTTCACTATGCAGCAAAAGAAGCAGCTGGTAGTGCGAGCAACAGACTTCACCATTATCGCAGGTCAGCTATATAAATTGGGACCATATGAAGTACCGCGCAGATGTGTATTGGAGCATGAGAAGCCATTCATATTCGTTGATGCACACTCAGGAGAAGTAGGAGGTCACTATGTAGGAAGAGCCACCGCGTAGAAGATATTGCGGGTACGGCTATGCCCGGCTATGGTGTCCTACAATTCACAAGGACTCTAAAGAGCATTTCCAAAGCTACAATGTGTGTTAGAGGATAGGAAGGCCATCGGAAAGAGATGAGATGCCATTGAATCCACAGTTGACATTACAGGCATTTGAAAAATGGGCAATTGATTTTGTGGGTCCTATAAACCCACCGGGAAAGAGAACTGGTGCGAGGTACATTATTACTGCAACTGATTACCTCACCAGATGGGTGGAAGCAAAGCGATTAAAGGACTGTGGCGTAGGTACTACCACACAGTTCATATTCGAAGACATCCTTACAAGGTTTGGATGCCCAAATATTTTGATGATTGATCAAGACACTCACTTTTTGAACAGAACCATTGAGGCATTGATAGAAGAATTCCGCATTCATCATCAGCGAAGTACGCCTTATCATCCACAGGCGAATGGAATAGTTGAAGCATTCAATAAAGTACTAGAGAATGCGCTGACCAAGGTATGCAATGTGAATAGGGATGACTGGTACCTCGTCATTCCCATTGTGTTATGGATGTATAGGACGACATGCAAGAAGTTGAGAGGCCATACACTGTTCAGGCTGGCCTATGGACAGGAAGAAATAATGCTGATGGAATACATTGTTCCCAGCTTGAGAATAGTTGTGTTTACAAGAATGGAAGATTGCAACGCGCTGGAAGAAAGGCTTCTACATTTGGTTGGTCTGGAGGAGGATCGCTTCATTGCAGGATTTCACCAACAAGTGCAGAAGGAAAGAGAAAAAACATGGCATGATCGCCACATCAAGAACAAGTCTTTCCAGGTAGGTGATCTAGTCCTCTTGTATGATAGTAAATTCATGAAATTTCCTGGAAAGTTTAAAATGCATTGGCTTGGCCCATATACTGTTGTGCATGTTAATAATGGTGGTGCAGTTCAGTTAGCCACATTAGCAGGGGATAACTTTCCCGGTTTAATTAATGGAAGAAGACTAAAACCCTATCGGGATAGTCTTGCTTCGCAGAATCTGTGATGATCAGAAAGAAGGAAATTTCTAAGTGCCAAGTATAGTTGGAATTGGGAACTAGAAATGGAAATGTGTTTGTACGCAATGTATGATGAGGAACCTATATATACGGTGCAACACCGTTAAGATGTGCCGCTATGCCACAAAAAAGAAGAAGAAGAAAAAAAAAGAAAAGAAAAGAAAAGAAAAGAAAAGAGGAACCGCGTAGTTGTGAAGTCCAAAAGGCAGTTGTGAAGATCAAGTGGACGAGGAAAGATGTTAAGTTCAGAGGAAAGAAATCAAGCACCATGAAGTAATTGCACAGGAGAAATGATGACCTATCGCGCAGTTCGACGCGACACTCTAGAAAAATAGCTATTATAATGTCGGCCGGAAAAATAGTCGTTATACAGTGATTTTCCAGCGAGCGCTTGGGCATTTAATGCACAGATAGCCGTTCTGAACGAGTTTATGAAGAAAAGGATCAAATATTCTGCTAGATTTGGCCAATGGATACCACATTTAATTCTCATCTAGCCATTAAGGGGTGCATATGGAGTCAAGCTGTTCCTATAAGTAACGCTGCATTCCGACTCGCGGGCGTTACCAAACACTTAGAATTTTCCTACGCACACTACTTTGCAAATTGTTTTTAGTAAGCTATCCGAAACCCCGTGGAATTTTTCCAGTGGATGTTTGAGTGGTCCGCCATTGAAGAAGAATTCACAATCCAAGAGACTGTGAAGGTATTCCAATACAGAGGGATTTGAGGGTTAATGAGATCCCCATCCAAGAAGGGCATTTTAGAACCAGGTCAAGCATCAAGAAGATCACCGAGACACAACCCAAAAATGAAAGATTAAGGCAAAGATCTAGTAGTATCGAGGATGAAGGTACCAAAAATGGCTTCGATAGTACAAAAGCCACCGATAGCTGATAAGGAAGATACCCTTGACAATGACCCTAGACTATATTTCACCGCGTGCACTGAATGCACCGGTCTTCAAGTTAATGAAGAATGCCAAATAAGACATCCTGCTCTCACCAATTTCAAAGCATGTTGACGTCGATAAGAATTTGTTGGGTAAAATTCTAGAATGTAAGTGGGAAGATTATGACCTGCTTTAGATGCAGAAGGAGGAGCCCTATGGACCTAGGTTCCCACAGTTCCAACCCGACTAGTACATGTGATGGAAGAAAGATGCAAAGGGCGAACTTAATTTGGTCATGGAAAGCTAGTTATCAGGAGTAGTCAAGTCGGGATTGCTCAATTTGCTCAAACTCCTGAATCTTGACAGATCACTGGAGTTGAATGTGGTGGTGCAAACACTGATGGCACGCATTCACCAAGGATATTTGTGGATGGACTGAAATGTCGACCTGACCATTGACATCGTACACTGTGTCACTGGGTTGAGTAAAAGGGGTAAATAACCGAAGCAGTTTTCCCAGGGGAAAAGCAAGGAAAAAGAAGCCGTGGCAAAGATGAAGAAAACTCAAACTGTTGTCAAAGGAAAGAGGGGCTTTCAAATAGAAGACATAGATGATAAATCCACGGGGTTTGTCTCACAGTTGTTAGATGGAAATATTTTGAGAAAATGCAGGCCTTTGGAAGTACCTGCGGGCGTAGTACTACTTGGCGCCGCGGTCGTGGAGGGAGAGTAGTTCAATTGGTGTCAATACCTCTTGAACAAGTTCATGGAGGAACTAAATGACACACAGATCAATGGAAGGATCCAAAGGATTATGTTAGCGTAATTATGGATACCAATGATTGCATAGGAGCCCACTATGCAAATCTTTGGGAAAATATGAATTCATAGAGACAACACGCGATAGCTGAGGTTTTCTGTCAATATTATAGCCAGCTGCACAACGCAATCATGAGCACACCGTGGATAACAAAGCAGGTAACTAGTAAGTACATTCGCATTGTTGATTTTTATGCTGACATGCGCAGTATTCACATTTTAGCCAAATCGCAGAAGAGGAACATGAAATGGTTCCCAGGAAACTACCACATGTATGAAGATGATATTGATAATATCATGAAGGAATGGCCTACCGAGTTCCAAGTGGAAGTTGTAGATGTCGCAAGTGACTCCGCCGAGGATGAACCTATTCCATGTCCTATCATTGAAGAAAAGGAGACAGTGAAAAGGAAAGAACCTAAGAGCCCAGGATAGAAAAAGGGAGTGTGGAAGAAGCAAAAAGATGATAAGATCTAGTCAGACATAGTCCTCCATGATGAGGATTATGAAACAATAGCAGCAAGGGTCATAGAGTCAATGGAAGATATGATGACTGAGAAGGAGAAAAAGGACTAGACGATTCATCAAAGTCTACATACGAATCTGACCACGTTGTAGGGTATTATGGAGAAAATTGATGAAGTCCAGAAAAGATTACCCTTGCCGTGGGACTTAGAGTCCCAGGGGAAGTCGGGAGGAACTTCACAGCAGAAGGATCAGTAGATAACCATGACCGTTCCTGTGAAGTCCTGTGTTGTTCACCTTGACCCATTAACTGTATGCCTACCACTTCCAGAACAACTACTGCTGGACACGAAGGACATCGAGCGTGTGAAGCTCGATCTGGTGAAGATACCACTGCCTAGTTTACATTATTTGCATCTGTAGGTTGTCGAAGAAATGCATGAGAGAACCATTGACGCGCTGAAAGGACAAGCTGAGCTGCAATCAGCTCATAGGAAGTTGGAGGAGTCTAGCTCACGGAGAGCTATGCAACTGCAGGATGAGCATGATCATCGGAAAAGACTAGAGTCCATGATCACTTCGGTCGCAGATGATATTGAAGAATTTGAAATATAGCTAGACCCTGCAGACACTATTGTTAAGATTGGTGAACTTGTTAACACCCTTAAGATAGAGATGCAATACATGGAGATCATCAATGAAGCTAAGATTGTTGCCTTGCAGGAGCAGATCAACCCACATACCCCACCAGATCAGTAGTAGTTAAGAGAAAAGGAGGTGAAGGCCACAATAGAGAATATTGTTGCCTAAGTGGCTAAGTGCCAGACTCTGTTGGAAGCAGCGTCGAAGGCATTCACCACCCTTGAAGAGGAACCAGGATTGTTGCAAGTAAAGAACGATGTGAAAGATAAGCAAGCAGAACTAGAACAGTTGGATGTAGAATTGAAGGCCCTACTACCAAGAGACAGGCTTCAAAAGTACCGAAAAATCAATGCGCTAAAGAAGGAAGTGCAAGCCATACGAGAAAAACAAACTGAAATGGGCGATAAATCATAACCCTTACTGAAGGATGCTAGCACGATCTCACAGGAGATCGAGGAGAATTTAAAGGAGTTGCACGAAAATCAAGAACATGTGGAAGGTCAGATCGGTGATGAGATAACACCTGATATGTTGGAGACAGTCAAGCAAGTTGAGCAGGACATGAAGGAAGCAGTCAAGAAGCTGATTGGAACATATAATGAGTTCACTGCAAAGCTAGCTCCACAAGTGGCGGAACAGCTTGAGGAAGTTGCAAGTGGTTTGGGGGCAAGCCACATGTAAGTCTTAGGGGCCTGTTGGGCCTAGGCCAAATGGGGCATTTTGAGCAAGCAGGATTTTTGGAACTACAGAGCTGAACGCAGTTCAATTGGAACATTTTTGTATAAGTTTTTGGGATGCTACGAAGCTACACGCAGTGCAGAGTCGGAAGAGCTGCGAAGATCAGTACTGCGAGGAGGTAGTGCTGCTGTGTGTCCAGTCTATGTGGATGTGGAAAAGAAGAGTGTTGGATGGAGGACAACATAGATTATGGTTACACCAGTGGTGGTCTATTTTTGGTAAAGATGCTCTAGGAATACCAAGCAGGGGGTAGGAGCAAAGAGGAAAGAAAGCGACTAGTCGCACATGGGAAAGAACCACTACTTGAACCAGTCGCACGAGAATGTTAGAGGAAGAACGGATCAACGAAAGCGACCTGTTGGCATGCGTACGACAGGAAGTCCGATAGCGACATGAGGCATGCGTTGGAGGCATGCCATGACAGAATATTCGCTACCAGAAGCCAGCACGTCCGGTTAAGGGAAAACCATGACAGTTTTATAAACCTAAGGGTTTTAGCCTTCGAACGGTAAAGACATGACCTATGGACATGATCTATAAATAAGGCATATTTTGTATGGGAAAGGGTTGTTGGGTTATTGAATACTCTCATTTTGTATTTTTCTCATTATTGAGTTGATAAATCTCTGTGAGGAACATTCTGTAAAGGCTCGGCAAGCTATGTGCGCAGAGGCCTATTGAGAGAGAAGAGTGTCTGCAAGCTGAGTGCAAAGACAAAGAATTGTTGTACCCTTCCCGAAGACTAATATAACAATAGTTCTTGTGGACGTAGCCTCCATCCTGGGGGTGAACCATGTTAAATACTGTGTAGTGTGATTGTTGTGTTTCTGCATTTGCTTATTTGCTTACGTTGGATGCTTGGATTCTCATTTATCAGTTGGTGTGTTAATGCTTTTATATGTATTCACAACAGAAGAAAAATGGGAATGATATGTTAAGTATTGATGGAATGAATGAATGTTGAATGCTCATTAGTCCAAGTCTGTGAAAGTCTCATTTCATTGAATAATCACATGCGTATGTAGAGTTCGGATTGTATAACTCTTCGACGCACAGCACCGGGTGCGCTCAATACTGTATGTTTCATCTACTTGCATTTGTTAAAAGGCTAATTAATCTAATACATTAGATGAATGATTAAGTGTTAAGTAAAGTATTCAGTGGTTAAGTTTGGAAGAGGAAGCATATAACTCTATTGCGTTGTCCTATTAATTGTATCCTACCCGAACTGCACATCCCTTGGGTGCGCTGGTTGTGTAGTGGCTAGTTCGTAGAAGTACAGACCGTGACGCAATCTATCATCATACAGTCCTCAGTTCACAGTGCAGGTGTGATAGTGTTGTGCACAGTAGTCCTATCCGAACAACTCATCACACCACTGTGGAAACCTGATTCCACAGTCGGCCCCAACTTAACTACTTAACATAATGTGACAAAGCCAACCCCACTAGGGTGGTCTCATAACCCTTTAACCCACATGAATCATATAGGGCAGACCACCACTAGGGAAGTCTAATAACTCAAGTTACCACATTATCCATGAAGGAATAAAACATCTCCGGATATACAAAAAGGTCTTCACGAAGGAATGAAACATCTTCGGAATAATAAAGTACAAATATACTATTCTTAGAAGTTACAATATCTCAACACTCCCCCTTAATGAGAAGGATATTATAACAACATTTGCAGGAGCAAGGAGTCATCAACTACATGATACATGATACATCTAAAAATCATTGGAAGCTTTCTTCAATCATCATCAGTAACTCAAGCAGTTACTGGAACACAATCAATACTGGAATATCAACATCATTAGCATTGAGTCTTCATCTTCTGCAGCACTTGAATAGCTACAGCAACATCATCATCTGGATCATCTGGATCATCTCGATCGTCTGGATCTTCACAATCACATCATCATCTCGATCTTCTTGATCGTTTGGATCTTCTTGATCACATCATCATCTCGATCTTCTCGATCATATGGATCTTCTCAATCACATCATCATCTCGATTGTCTGGACCTTCTCGATCACATCATCATCTCGATCTTCTCGATCGTCTAGATCTTATCGATCACATCATCATCTCGATCTTCTCGATCCTATGGATCTTCTCAATCACATCATCATCTCGATCTTCTCGATTGTCTGTATCTTCTCAAGATACAGACAATTGAGAAGATCGAGATGATGAACACCCTAAATTTCTCCCAAGCACCTGACATGTGAGAACATCATACATGGGGTTTGAGTTGGCGATAATAGTGGTGGTGTGGAGTAAGATATAGTGACGGAAGGTTTGGATGGCAATGAATGTCGCAAGAGCGATTTTCTCAACATGTGAGTAACGGATTTTAGAGTCAATAACACCCTTATTGAGGTAATAGATGACATTTTCCTAGGAGTTATTGTATTCTTTGACCAAAACCATGGCAATCATTGTGGCATAAGCAGCAAGATAAAGGATGAAATCCTTATTGTAATTGGACGGTTGGAGCACAGGGGCGTGAGTGATGGAAGACTTTAAGTTTTCAAAGGATTGTTGGGCTTGTTCGTCCGAGATGAAAGGGACATCCTTCTTCAACAATCGCACAGGTAAGTTTCCTTCCCTTGCAAGCTTTGTAGTTTCATAATTTTAGTAGGAGGTGGGAGAGCGACAATGGCTTCCCCCTTCAAGGGATAAATGCAGATCCCATCCTTTGAAATGATAAAACCTAGGAGGCGTCCTGATTCGATGTAGAAAATAGACTTGTGAGGATTCAGACGGATGTTATACCGTCTTCAGCTGAGGAATATTGTCGTCAGATGATATATGCGGAACTCGCGATGCTGCGAATGAGCAGGGAGATCGTCAAGATAGGGCTCCAGAAAGTCCTTCACATCATGAAAAGCATATGAAATGGCCCGTTGGAATGTGGTACTAGCATTTTTAAGACCAAAGGGTAGTTTACGATAAGAAAATGTACCTGAGGGGCAGATGAAAGCGTTCTTGTGTTGGTCGGCTGGGTGGATATCGATTTGATGGTTCATCATTTTACTTATTACTTTTAAAAAAATTTATTTATTACTTTAAAATTATTAACTTTATAAAGTTTTTTATTTTCCTTAATGTTGTATTTAACATTAGAAATTATTATTTTCATAATTCATTAAAAAAAATTATTTTTATTTTTATTATATAATTCTTTAAAATTTCTTAAAACAATTTTCATAATTCTTTAACTTTTAAATTTTTAAATTTTGAATTTTAAATTTTTAAATTTTTATTTTTATTTGTTTATGTTTTTATTTTGAAGGGAGTACATGATTGGTTTCCAAGAATCACATAGGCTAACACCATCGTCCCTATTGAATCTTCTAGGGTGTTTCTAAATTTCAATTGCTTCACGTAGAATGATGAACATCTCGATGAACAATCAAATCGAGATCCACCCAGCCGACCAACACAAGAATGCTTTCATTTTCCCCTCGGGTACATTTTCTTATCGTAAACTACCCTTTGGTATTAAAAATGCTAGTGCCACATTCCAACGGGCCATGTCATATGCTTTTCATGATGTGAAGGACTTTCTGGAGCCCTATCTTGACTATCTCCCTGCTCATTCGCAGCATCGCGAGTTCCGCATATATCATTTGACGGTAGTATTCCTCAGCTGAAGATGGTATAACATCCGTCTGAATCCTCACAAGTCTATTTTCTGCATCGAATAAGGACGCCTCCTAGGTTTTATTGTTTCAAAGGATGGGATCTGCATTTATCCCTTGAAGGGGGAAGCCATTGTCGCTCTCCCACCTCCTACTAAAATTATGAAACTACAAATCTTACAAGGGAAGGAAACTTACCTATGCAATTGTTGAAGAAGGATGTCCCTTTCATCTCGGATGAACAATCCCAACAATCCTTTGAAAACTTAAAGTCTGCCATCACTCACTCCCCTGTGCTCCAGCCGCCCAATTACGATAAGGATTACATCCTTTATCTTGATACTTATGCCACAACGATCGCCATGGTTTTGGTCAAAGAATACAATAACTCCTAGGAACATGTCATCCATTACCTCAATAAGGGTGTTATCGACTCTAAAATCCATTACTCACATGTTGAGAAAATCGCTCTTGTGAAATTCATTGCCATCCAAACGTTCCGTCACTATATCTTACTCTGCACCACCACTGTTATCGTTGACTCAAACCCCATGTACGATGTTCTCACACGTCAGGTGCTTGGGAGAAATTATTCACATTGGATCATAATACTTCAGGAATTCGATCTCCTCTTCGAGAAAGCTAAGTCAAAGAAATCCCCGGTGTTTGCAGAGCTCATTTGTGATCTTCCCCATGTTGATACAGGAACTAAGCCCATCGATTCCCTTCTAGACAAGTCATTGTTTCTCATCAGGACGTCCAACCCCTGGTATGGAGATATTACCTTATATATTAAAACCGAATAGTTCAACCCCCAATTATCTCGTGACGACCCTCTTCGTATTCACTAGCATGCCAAGTATTACTTCATCATCAGTGATACCTTGTATCGACGTGGCGTAGACTCTATACTACGATGTTTCCTAACTCATGAGGAGGTTGAACACGTATAGAATGACTGTCACTCTGGGGGTTGTGGTAGTCATCTTTCTAGGATGGCTAGGGCCTAGAAAATACTACGTGTAGGATACTACTGGCCTTCGATCTTCAAGGACTGTATTGGGGACATTAAGAAGTGTCCTCCATGCCAGCACTTTCAATTTAAAAAATGCTCCCATCCATCCCCTCTCCATCCGGTTATTGTTGTCGGCCCCTTTGCAAAATGGGGCATAGATTTCATGCACTGTAAGCCTACCTCAGTCGGGGGCATGGTTACATCATAGTAGCCATTGATTACTTCACTAAATGGGCTGAGGCTATTCTTACATACAACGAGGACAGAATTACTGCTGCACTCTTCATGTTTAACCATGTCATTGCACAGTTCGGAGTTCAACAAGCCATCATTACCGATCATGGATCCCACTTTCAAAAAAAGATGGTAGATGAACTGAGCGCCAAATTGGGTTTTGGTCATGAGAAATCAACCCCACATATTACCCACAGTCCAATGGAAAAGTAGAGGCCATCAATAAGGTCTTGAAAACCATGATTTAACGTATGATGGGTACCCACAAATCAAACTGGCACAACATTCTTTTTTCTTCCCTTTGGGCATATAGGACCTCCATTAATACTGCCACCAGATTCACACCTTTCCAACTAGTTTACGGATTGGAGGCAGTTTTACTGATAGAGTGCGATATTTTGTCATTAGAACTCATAGTTGAACTTCTCCCACACACCACGACAGAGGAAGAACGCTTTAGTTCACTTGGCTAAACTTGACGAAACCCGCCATGATGTCCCTCTTGCCAATGAAACACACAAGAAACACAGTAAATCCCAGTATGATAAGTCAGTCCAACCTCGTATCTTTAACGAGGGGGATCTGGTCCTCACATATGAAAAGAAACATGATAAACTGGGGGTAGGCAAGTTAGAGTCCATGCGGCATGGCCCATATGTTGTAAAACGTGTCTTGGAGAAGCGAGCTTACAAGCTCGAGTATTATGATGGAATATCTCTAGGAGAGCCTCACAATGAGCTCTACCTAAAGAGATACTATGCCTGAGTTTTTCACGCATAAGTACCTTGTATATACTGTACATGATGTGTGTTTTGTGTGGTGTGACGCTTTGTTTTAAGTGTTTTAGGATCTTTGTTTTTTACACTTACATTATGTCGTGTGTACATGTGCAATGAAACCCTTCTTTGGATTCACGGACGGTGCCAGCCGACATACCTGCATTCTCTCCTTGACAACTTGGGTACTTTATTCCCCTACTGGCAAGCTCATTAGTTCGGGAGGGAGTTGTCTAGGATATGAAACCAATAACGTCGTTGAGTATCACACAGTGATTGGAGTCTTAACCGATGCTCTTTCCCTAGGTATGGACCACATTGTTGTCCACCTCGACTCACAATCAGTGGTCTCCCATCTAAACCAAGTCTACACCATCTGTGATCCCATGTTACTTCGTCTTTTCTGACGAGTATGTCTCTTGGAGAGGTCCTTTGAATTTGTTCAGTACCTGCAAATTTCAAGAGACATGAACATTGTTGCGGACTTCATGGCCAATTTCATCTTGGATTGGTACATTGCACATACATGAAATAATAGAAATCATAAATCATAAAAATGGCACGACATGTATACAATGCATAAAGAACAAAACACATAGATAAGATCCCACATTCATCCATAGAACACCATATGTATAAAAGCCTCCAATAGTGTCTGTATATATAAAATTGGTACAAAGTACAAAAATGGTAGTGCTGATACAAAATTTGAATCATGGAAGCTTTCAGTGAATATCTTCGATACACAAATTGAAGCTCATGGATTTCAAGATATACATACAAAACATGAGCCTAGTCTCTAGGATGCTCATGATAGAAGATCACGACCCTCGCCACTTTCCGGAGCAATGTGCCGAAATGCAAAGATACCTCGACCGTCAGTCACTGGTAGTGACGGGGTAGGTCATGGACACCTGGATCTTGGATATCCAGTGTCATCCTGCGGAGGTTCTCCTCGACATCCTACATCTCCTTGATGGCATCTCAGGTAGTGGGGCCCATCTCCGACACTAACCCTCTCCGCACGATAAGAGAGACTCCAGCCGGTTGCGATGGACCCACATCTGTATGAAACATTTGAAAACCATTAACAAAACTCCAAAAAAATCATAAATACATAAAATGAAAAATACAAGCAGTAGTTTTTCTTACCGATATCGCCCCACTGTGCTCCCTCAGGAAGCACTAGGTCAGGGTCCCCTCTGAATTCCATCCCATCATACGGGTAGTCCTCCACCATCAAGATTTGTCCCCTCAACCATGTGAAGAAAGCTGTGTTGAAGCTAATAATGGGACCCCCGCAAACATGGAGGTCCATCACCTTGGACCACCTGTTCATGTGAGGATCTCGAGCATCTCGATCCTCAAGATCTACCTGCGGGCGTAAGTGTGGCACCCGATCCAGCATGAATATCACCACTGAACTATAAACAAATTGCTTCAATGCCCCACGTCGACATTTGGTCAATTGATATCGTAGACTGGTGAGGATCCCCTCACACCAGTTGAACATAGTAGGATCCATACACTCCTCAACGTACATCATTGTTGGCATATATAACTGAGCTAGAGGTTTCCAGTGTAGACCCAGGTAATTATCGGTTCAAGGAACCAACAAAACCCCTATTCACCGGCCCTTTCGGCAACAGGCTACCCGCCTTTTGAGGTGTCACCCAAGGCGAAGCTGAGGGGGTGGTTGTGGAATAAAGTTTCCATAGCCTAGTGATGCGAGTGTAGGAAGACTGATGAGCAGTGCGACATCACAAGGACTGCCGTGGATAGAAAATTGCGCGAAGTCTCTACTCCGCGTCGGATACTTCGGCAAGTGGAGGAACTTGCGCCACTCGCACATCCAAGGATCGCGCAGTAAGGAGTACTTCCCGCGGCCCGATGATAATCTATCGACAGCTTATCTCGTGGCACTTGTGACGGGTCAGCATGTCAACTAGACCGTGCTTCTGCTCGAGAATTTATTAACTCTAACCAATCTTGCTTAGCATTCTTTATCCATTCAACACATTTAGGTTCTTATTGTTATGTTGCATGCAACTGAATAAACATACAAGGCTGTGCGCTCCAACGCTGCGCTTAAATTCAACATTCAACTATGTGACTAATTGGCATATTCATAGATTCATAGACTTATAAGTGCTGAATACTTAACATTCGTCCACACATGTATTACTTAACATATTATTCCCATTCTCCCGTGGTGAATACATATAAAAGCAATCACATAACAAACAACTGCAGTATTAAACATCCATACCAAGCAAATGAATAGTTGCAAACACACAACAATCACATAAAACAGAATTTAACGTTGTTCACCCCCCTGAATGGAGGCTACGTCCACAAGAACGGTTGTTAATATTGATATTTTGGGAAGGGTACAACCGTTCTGAGCCTACGCACTTAGCTGCAGACTCTCTTCTCTATTAGATAGGTCTCTGTTCACTCAGCTACAGAGCCTTTACAATAGCTTCAAACTCTAAAGATTCTAACAATGCTAAAAAATGAGTAGCTCTATGAGAGATTAACCCTTTCCCATACAAAATGCCCTTATTTATAGATCACACCCATGGGTTGTGTCTTTACAATCAGTAGGCTGAAACCCTAAGGTTTCCAAAACTGGCGTGGCTAAATGCCATCCTAGCTATCACCATTGACAGCTTGCTTCACCTGCTCCAGCTAGGCCCTTGATGGCTCACAAGCTCTTCTAATAGCTGCAGTCCTCAAGATGGTTATAATTGCATCATGGCCTGTCCCTTTCCACATCTTCCGCCTGCCTGTCGTTGTCAGCATAGTAGCGTAGCTTCTCAATTGCTTTCCGCCACTTACTCGAACAGGTCGCTTTCCTTTGCCTTCCACCTGTTCCTTACCCAAAATAGGTCATGTCCTCCTTTGACCTTTACCTGTATTGCATACCAAAACTAGTTGATGCGCGGTTCTGTGCACCAACCTATTGCGCAGCCTTGCCTTATCCATTGCCGTCGCGTGACATGCACAATTTATGAAAGTTCAAACAATTAATGGAAAAAGCTTTGTAATGTGAATACGTGGCTGGGAAAGGTGTATTTATAGCCTTTGCTAGTTTACAATGTGGCCTCCAGTGGTTTCCAAGGCACTTGATGCCATATTTAATTATCTAGATCACCCTATGATTCGGCTCTGCCATCCAATCTTTGCCGTCGTGCGAATTCTGTTTCCTTAAATTCCAAAAAGTTGTTAGGCAAGACTGTGCGTCAACTCCATCTAGTTAGCATTAAATGTTCGACCTGCCAGCCAGATTCCGGTACGATAGGAGTTATTTTAGCCTTTATGGTGTTCCAACCTGTCAAATCCGCCTGAAATTTTGAAGTGTGCCAGTGCTGCCACTTTTATGAACGACCCACTAACTGGCAGACGATTGCAATGATAACAACTTCCGTCATGGTTTGCTGGCGGTGTTCGTATGAGTGTCACTTCTGCATGCATATGCTCCTTACTCTTCTGCCCAGCTAGTTTATTCGTTTTTCTTCTTCTTTTTTTTTTTTTTTTGTGTGCGCAACTTCAGCAGTGTTGCACGGTACACCTCCCTTGATCATACAGGATTCTACGCAGCTAGACTATCGCGGTAAAGCTTTAGTCTGCTACCATTTATCATACTTGGAAAGGTCTCTCCGGCTAATGTAGCTAACTGGACTGTGCCACCATTAGTAACATGCATTACAATATATGGGCCAATCCAATGCATTTTAAACTTTCCAAGAAATTTCATGAATTTGTTATCATACAGGAGGACTAGATCACCTACATGGAAAGACTTGTTCTTGATGTGACGATCATGCCATGCTTTTCTGTGCTCTTTCTGTACTTGTTGATGGAATCCTGTGATGAAACGATCTTCCTCCATCCCAACCAAGTGTAGGAGCCTTTCTTCTAGCGCTATGTGGTCTGCCATCCCTGTAAATGCAGCTATTCGCAAGCTGGGTACAATATATTCCATTGGAATTATTGCCTCTTTCCCATAGGACAATCTGGATGGTGTATGTCCAGTCAGTTTCTTGCATGTAGTCCTATATGCCCATAACACAGATGGAATGCGTAGGTCCCAATCATCCCGATTTACATTGCATATCTTGGTTAGCGCATTCTCCAATACTTTTTTAAATGCTTCAACAGTTCTATTCGCCTATGGATGATAAGGAGTGCTACGATGATGATGAACGTGGAACTCTTCAGTCAAATATTCAATGGTTCTATTTAGAAAGCCTGAGTGCCTCGATCACTCATTAAAATCTTCGAGCATCTGAACCTTGTAAGGATGTTCTCATATATAAACTCTGCGGCTGTAGCTACGCTACAGTCTTTCACTGGCTTCGTTTCTGCCCATCTAGTGAGGTAATTGGTAGTAGTAATGATATACCTCGCACTAGTTCTCTTCCCCGGTGGGTTAGTAGGACCCACAAAATCAATAGCCCATTTCTCAAATGCCTGCAATGTCAATTGTGGATTTAATGGCATTTCATCTCTACGCGATGTTCTTCCTGTCCTCTGATAGACATCGCAGCTCTGGCAATGTTCCTTCGCATCTTTGTGAATTGTAGGCCACCATAGCCCTGATATGAGTATCTTCTACACAGTAACTCTTCCTGCGTAATGACCTCTTGCAACTCTTGAGTGCGCATCAGGCAATATGAATGATTTCTCATGTTCTAGTACACATCTGTGCAGTACTTCCTCCGGTCCCAGCTTGTATAGCTAACCTACTATTATAGTGAAGTCCATTGCGCGCACTAGCAGTTGCTTCTTTTGCTGCATAGTGAACTTTGCAGGTGTGAATCCTGTGGTTAAAAAGTCTATGATGTCCTTATAATAATCATCAACAACCTATATAGAAAACAACTACACGTCAGGAAGATTGTATTCCAGATTCATAGGTTCTTCTCCTGACTCGATCCTTGATAGATGATCAGGTCCTAAGTTCAACCTTCCTAGCTTAACCACAATTTCAAAGTCATACTCCAGAAAGAGTAGTAACCATTTGCATATGCACCCCCCTAAGAATGGCTTATTGACCAGGAATTTCAAAGAAGAATGGTCAGTGAACATGGAGAAATGCGCACCAAGCAAGTAATGCTAAACTTCTGCAGCACATAGACCATAGCGAGACCTTCTCGCTTAGTAGTGGTATAGTTCTTCTCAGCATATGAAAGCTTTCTACTGGAAAATGCAATGGGATGATCAATACCTCCCTCTCTTGGATGAGCGAGAACAACGCCCATCACGATACATGAGGCATCAATGTGAACATGAAACGACTTCCCCCAGCCATGAAAAACTAGGATCGGTGTAGTGACCATCTTTTCTTTTAATGTATCAAAGCCTTATTCGCATTCTTCGTTCCAAATGAATGGTACATATTTATTTAACAGTTTCTCCATAGTTGCGGTTATCTACACATACCCTTTTATAAATTCCCTATAATAACCGATATGTCCCAATGTAGTGCGCAACTGCTTAATTGAATTTGGTGTCGGTAAATTCACAATGACTGCGATCTTGGCAGGATCAACCATCAAGCCATGTTTGCACACAATGTGTCCCAACAAAATTCCATAGGGAACACAAAAAACACAGTTCTTCATATTTAATGAGATTTGACGGTGTTTTCATTTATCCAACATCATCCTGAGGTTCGTGGCATGGTTCTTCAGTAAGCCAAAAATGGTCCAATCATCAAAATAAACCTCTAAGAACTTATGTATGTAATCTTTAAATGCTTGTTGGTGCTTATACTGATGTAGATGTTTTCCAATGTAGACCTAGGTACTTCGCGGTGCAAGATACCAACAAAAAACCTATTCACCAGCCCTTTCAATAGCAGACTGAAAGCAGCCTGAGGTCTCACCCGAGGTGAAGCTGTGGGGGTGGTTGCAGAAGCAGGTTTCCACAACCTTCTGATGCGAGTGTTTAAACTGATTAATGTGCAACGCAGTGACAGACTACGCGCTGTGGTCAATGACTGCGCAAAGTATTCTACTTCGTGTCGAGTACTGCAGCAAGCATGGATGCTATAATATGCTAGTCAATATATGAGCAAGATATTTCCTTCCACTTCAGAGTTTAATAAAATTTGACTAGTAATTTTTAAGGCCAAGTTCTAAGACTATGCAAGATGTAAGTGACAGGGATTGAAAATCTAAATGGGGATGGTAGGGGTGAGATTAGGTTTTGGAATTTAGGTGGTTGAGTGTGCAGTAGCATCAAAAAATTTCTAAGCAGAAGTTCTTGACACAAGGTATTAGATCCATTCACTTTTCAGCAATAGATCAACTCCATTGCCTACTTCGAGGCTTCCTGGGCTTCTAGCATATGCCAACAAGACTAGGTCAAGGTTATCAGAGTTCAGGGAATATTTATATCAGTCATTTAACTCATAAAATATGCTCAAATGAAGACTAGGTGAACTTGGAAAGGTTTGGAGTAATTTGGGGCTTAATTGCACACGGTGGACTACTGAGCTAGTCAAATTACAGGCTTTCCAAAAATATGCTAAAAGAATCCAAATTCTTATTACAGGGACTGACATGCATATTATATTGAGTTATCAACCTCCTCCAACTGACAGAATGCAAAATGTATTCTCCAAAAAGATTTAGCAATAAATAGCTGAAACTAGTTTAGAATAAGCACCCAACTAGCTAGTCTTGCATTTTAATCTATCAAACTGCTCCAATAAATGACAAACTATGTTATGATATTAAATAATGTTCTGATATAATATAATGAATAGATACAGGTTGAAATTAATATATCAAAACTCTACTTTTATTGATTTAACTGCCTTCCAAAACAACAGTGCCTCATAGGCTAAATATTCATTACATTTGATGGGGAATGAAGAGAAGAATTAGAATATTACTGTGGCTCTGCTGTGGAGTTATGATAAGGTCATATACAGTTCATATGACTGTAATTTTCTGCATACTAAGCTTTTGAACTTTAATGGGGTGCATTCACTAAGTCATCCCTCTCCTCCAGGGAAAAATCCTCTAGATTTAGCTGTGAATGTGAGAATGAGTGAGAAGAGAAGTATGGATCTGATCTGAAGCTGGTTACTGATCTTGAAAACCTCTGATGTCTGCAAAAATGTCTGTACCAACTCTCATTTAGCACTTGGGCGCACTCCCAAGATCTATCTTCTTCAATGGATGAACCTTCACCAAAACTAGCTGCAGAATCACTGCTGGAGGCATCCTGTTCTCCAAATAACTGAGGATCTTCAATGGAGGATGGAAGCATATGTTAATGGCTGCAATATCTTGATATGGACCTGCAAAAAAATCACTAGAAACTATGGGCCTTGGGGCACATCACCCAAGAATCATAGTTGAGGCACATCACTCAACTAGAGAAGCATCAGAACTCTCATGAGAAAACACAAATGATCAAAAGTTGTCAAATGGAGTTGGTTGGATTCTTTTATAAACTTCATGATGACCTGCTGAGCAAGTTCTTAGCTTGGTGGCCTGTGAGAGTAGGTTACCCACATGCCCATTCTAGTCCAAAGCCATGAGGGCGCATTCCTTGAGGAGAAACGAAACTTTTATGCTTTCTCCACTTTCCTGCTTTTGCATTCCTTCACTGAATTGGAAAGTGCGACCTAGGGAGCTTTTTCTACACTTGCTACTTTCCTTTCTGACTAATTTTCTTGTTTTATTCCACTTTATTCACTTTCCTCTTTTTTGCTTTTGTCTGATTTTTCCAGCTTTTTTCAGTTTCCTTCTTGTTCACCTTGCCAACTTGTCTCCATTAGATTCTTGATCTTTTATGAAGTTTATCACTTAAGCAAGTGTGGCCTAATTGACCAATTCAAATTTACTAGGAATATCATCACCACTTGCTAATATTTATTAGCAACATTTATTATTAAAATATTATAATTCTTAGAATTAATTCAGACTTCAGAATTTAATTAATTAATTCAGAATTAATTAACCACTATAGTAATTGCCTCAAAACTTCCCCATTAATTAAATTCTCATTTAATTAATCACTTAGACTTAGTCATGGGGTTAATAACTACATGGGGGGCCCACGTTGTCCATTTAATTCCCAAATACAACCTTAGGCATCTTTCATAAGGTAGTTTCCATACTTGCTCATTAATTAAATAATGATTGCCTAGGTGACTTATGCCAAAATTACCCTATGGACCATAGCAAAATATAGGGACATGATAGTCCTCCCTTCCCAAGATTGCTTGTCCTCAAGCAATGTCAGGATTCCACCCAGTTGCTGCTGCACCTCTCTAATTATAATTGTACCCATTCATTGTGCAGTCTGAAAATTAAACTTGGGCTTTCAAAAAAATGAATAAAAACTGCACTGTAATTTATATCTGCAATTTAACCAGCAAATAATTTTTTTTTCAACCTAGCTATGATAACTTGAGTAGAATTCCTGGATCCCACTGTTTCTCCTACAAGGACGAAAATTTTCCTGTCATCTTTGGCAATCTGTCACTCCCATGAATGATAGGATGCCAAAGTATCAACTGCATTTTCCCGATCTCCCAGCATGTGGATTCCCTCCACATAGGCCAACTTTTGCCAGTAAAATGTTCCATTAATCTATCTTGGCAACTTGCTTGCTCAGCTGCCTTCCCTTGACCATAATCAGGAACTTTTTTGCAAGGAGACTTCATGTTTTTCAGGTAATATTTCAACCAATCTATATGTGGATGAGTGACATCAAATGGATGCGAACATTTATTGCAGAAACAAGAAACCTTTTTACCTGCGAGATTTCTCGTTTCAGTGTTGCCTCTATCCATCCATCTAATGAATGAATCGGACATCTTGCTTTCTAATTCACATGAGCTAAAATCACCCATCTCTGCTGCAATAAGATCTATCTCCCATAGGAACGGATCATGATCCACCTGTGGTACATGTGGCATCAACAAATAAAACTTTTTCACCCACTGTTCATTCCCCATTGTTATTGTTGAAGCCATGACATGAGGGGAAGGACTGTGAACCTTCTTTGTGTGTTTGCAACCTTCAGTAATCAGTCTTATGGCTGCAACTTCATCATTATTGGATGGCCCAAATTGGGTGCTCTCATCCCACTTTTCCATGGGAGAGTGATTGTTTCCAAGGAACAACTCAAGTTCCCTTAGGAAATGATCAAGTGCTTGGTTTTCATCAAACTCTTTTGCACACTCCTCAAGCACATGTAAAGGTGAATGATCCTTACGATCCACCATCTCATGAGGTTCTTCCATATGATCATGAATGCTTTCACCCCAATGAAATTGACTGAATGGTAGGGGGGATCTTTGCAACTTTTCATGAAGCAGCAACATCTCCGTCTTGGATTCTTGGAGGGAATTTTGAGTGCTTCTCAAAGAGTCTTGGGTGGCCATCAATTCATCATTCAGCTTATAGTTCTCTTTTCCATATATGCAAATACTTTCTTCATCATGCCATGATGCCTCCTGCAACAATTCAAAAAGCTCAAACATGTAATTTTTATCTGAAAGCAACTGTAAGAAATTACCTTTGATTGTGGAGATTGCTTTCTGGATATTTTCCATGGCTGAAAAGAAATATTGATCTTCCCTTAAAGTAGCTTCCCAACACAACCTCGACATTGAAGAATGAGTGTCATGGAGAATTTTTAGTGCCTCTTGGATCTTCTGTTCATCCATATTCAACGACCCTGCAAGAAGATGAGGTTCTTTCAGATGTTCCTCCCCTTTATTTTCCATCACCGGATTGATTTTATGCAGTGCACTCGAAGTTTGGAAATCTGATCCATATATTGCTGCTGCAATATATTAATCTCTTAGGTCCTCAACAACATAATTTGGGCCGCAAATTACTTGCTCATTCCTCCTAGGTATACCGGAAAGATCTTCTCTCAAAGTTCCAGACTTCTCATTGCATTTCTTTTTGACATCAGAATTTCGAACCTCATCACTAGGGAGCTCAACCACTCTCAACTTTTTAATAGAAGTGGCTTCCATATGAGATTTAAATAATGACACATAAAATCAGAATTTAATAACTCACAAGGTGTCATGTTACCCTCCTTATGAGGTGGAGTGTTGGTGGTTTTTCCCTCCATCAATTTCTCATTTTCAGTTTCAGTTGCTGCCAGAACATATTATTTCCCCATGGATATTGCACCCAGAACACCTTCATCAGTGGGAATCTCCATGTCCTCCACATATATGTGAGTGTACACATATTTAGATGCTTCCTCACACTTAAAACATTCCTTAGTAGATTCTCTTTCGTCCATGTAGCCATCCTGCGAACACCCTTCTAGTGATTCAGCTTGGTCATTACATTGACCCTTATCACCAAGGATATGAAACTCAACATCCAGGGAATCCCTTATGTAGTAATTTTCTTCTGATGTGGTTGCAACATCATCATGACACAATTTAGAACAAAAATATGAAAGTGTTCCATTCCTTTGCATCATTCTTCTCTCTTCAATGGGTGTGGTTATGGTGCCTTGTTCTACCATTGATTCTACTAGTTCACATCTAACTGATGTGTGGTCAATTTCTACTACCTTGTGAAGCTCATGTGGTGTCTTTGGATCTGATCCGAAATATGGTTCAACACCCCTAATAGTACCAATCTCATCCGAGATTATCTTGAGATCCTCATCATAGAATCTTGCAGTAGATTCTTCTTCCCTTTTGTCAACAATCTCATGATTGGGTTTTGGGTCCTGTGTCTCCTTGGTTGTCTTAGGATGAAGATTCTTGGAGGATCTTCTTGAAGAGGATCCAAAAATTCTTGTGAAGTCACATGCATCCAATAAATTTTTCATATCTTTCATTAACGCTTCCATAGGAGGTTGACCTTTGACTGTGGAACATGCAAATTTTTCCTGAATAGGGCTATCAAAATAATCATAGTCTCTTCTTCCCATCATGATATCACATGAGATTCTTGTGGAAGGTACTTCTTAGGGATTCTCTTCCTCATACTTCCTGCTGTATTCTTCATACTGCTCATCATAATTATCATACTCTTCATAAAAATAATTTTCCTCCTCATACAACTCAAAGTCTGAATCTTCCATGACATGGAACTAATTTCACAACTACAATTTCAAAATTGTGTTGAGCTACTTTTCCACTGACATTAAATTTCCACAGGCTGAGCCAAAAAAAGTGCTTCGATACCACTGTAATATCCTAGTCAAGATATTTCCTTCCACTTCAGAGTTTAATAAAATTTGACTAGTAATTTTTAAGGCCAAGTTCTCAGACTATGCAAGATGTAAGTGACGGGGATTGAAACTCTGAATGGGGATGGTAGGGGTGAGATTAGGTTCTGGAATTTAGGTGGCTGAGTGTGCAAAAGCATCAAAAAATTTCTAAGTAGAAGTCCTTGACACAAGGTACTAGAGCCATTCAATTTTAAGCAATAGATCAATTCCATTGCCTACTTCGAGGCTTCCTGGGCTTCTAGCATATGCCAACAAGACTGGGTCAAGGTTATCAGAGTTTATGGAAGCTTTATATAATTCATTTAACTCATAAAATATGATGGAATGAAGACGAGGTGAACTTGGAAAGGTTTGGAGTAATTTGGGGCTTAATTGCACATGGTGGACTACTGAGCTAGTCAAATTACATGCTTTCCAAAACGAGGCTAAAAGCATCCAAATTCTTATTAAGGGACTTATATGGATATTATATTGAGTTATAAACCTCCTATAACTAACAGAATGCAAAATGGATTCTCCGAAAAGATTTAGCAATAAATATGGTTAAACTAGTATAAAATAAGCACCCAACTAGCTAGTCTTTCATTTTAATCCATCAAACTGCTCCAATAAATGATAAAATATTTTATTATATTAAATATTTTTCTGATATAATATAATGAATAGATACAGGTCGAAATTAATATATCAGAACTCTTCTTTTATTGATTTAACTGCCTTCCAAAACAACAGTTCCTCACAGGCTAAATATTCATTACATTTGATGGAGAATGAAGAGAAGAATTAGAAGATTACTATGGATCTACTATGGAGTTATTATCAGGTCATCTACAGGTCAAATCACTATAATTTTATGCATACTGATCTTCTTAACTTGACTGGGGCGCATTCACTAATTCATCCCTCGCCTCCAAGGAAAACTCCTCTAGATTTAGCCGTGAATGTGCGAATGGGTGAGAAGAGAAGTATGGATCTGATCTGAAGCTGGTTACTGATCTTGAAAACCTATGATGTATGCAAAAATCATTGTACCAACTCTCATTCAGCACTTGGGCGCACTCCCAAGATCTATCTTTTTCAATGGATGAACCTTCACCAATACTAGCTGCAAAATCATTGCTGGAGGAATCCTGTTCTCCAAATAACTGAGGATCTTCAATGGAGACTGGAAGCATATGTTAATGGCTGCAATATATTGATATGGACCTACACAACACTCACTGGTAACTATGGGCCTTGGGGAAAATCACCCAAGAAGCACAGTAGAGGCACATCACTCAACTAGAGAACCATCAACGCTCTCACGAGAAAACATAAATGATCAAAGGTTGTCAAATGGAGTTGGTTGGATTCTTTTATAAACTTCATGATGACCTGATGAGCAAGTTCTTGGCTTGGTGACCTGTGAGAGTAGGTTACCCACTTTCCCATTCTACTCCAAAGCCATGAGGGCGCATTCCTTGAGGAGAAAGGAAACTTTTATGCTTTCTCCACTTTCCTGCTTTTGCATTCCTTCACTGAATTGGCAAGTGCACCCTAGGGAGATTTTTATGCACTTGTTAATTTCCTTTCTGACTGCTTTTCTTGTTTTATTCCACTTTATTCACTTTCCTCTTTTCTGCTTTTGTTTGATTTTGCCAGCTTTAGTCAGTTTCCTTCTTGGTTCACCTTACCAACTTGTCTCCATTAGATTCCTTAGCTTTTATGAAGTTTATCACTTAAGCAAGTGTGGCCTAATTGACCAATTCGAATTTACTAGGAATATCATCACCACTTGCTAATATTTATTAGCAACATTTATTATTAAAATATTATAATTCTCAGAATTAATTCAGACTTCAAAATTTAATTAATTAAGTCAGAATTAATTAACCACTATAGTAATTGCCTCAAAACTTCCCCATTAATTACATTCTCATTTAATTAATCACTTAGACTTAGTCATGGGGTTAATAACTACATGGGGGGCCCACCTTGTCCATTTAATTCCCAAATACAACCTTAGGCATCTTTCATGAGGTAGTTTACATACTTGATCATTAATTAAATAATTATTGCCTAGGTGACTTAAGCCAAAATTACCCCATGGACCATAGCAAAATATGGGGACATGACAATCCTCCCTTCCTAAGATTACTTTTCCTCAAGCAATGTCAGGATTCCACCCAGCTTCTGCTGCACCACTCTAATTATAATTGTCCCCATTCACTATGCAGTCTGAAAATTAAATTTGGGCCTTCAAAAAAATGAAGAAAAACTACACTGTAATTTATATCTGCAATTTAACCAACAAAGAACAAAATTTTCAACCCAGCCATGATAACTTGAGTAGAATTCCCAGATCCCACTATTTCTCTTGCAATTATTTTCCTGTCATCTTTGGCAGTCTGTCACTCCCATGAATGCCAAGATCCCAAAGTATCAATTGCATTTTCCCAATCTCCCAGCATGTGGATTCCCTCCGCATAGGCCAACTTCTGCTAGTAAAATGTTCCATTAATCTATCTTGGCAACTTGCTTGCTTAGCTGCCTTCCCTTGACCATAAGCAGCAACATTTTTGCAAGGAGACTTCATGTTTTTTAGGTAATATTTCAACCAATCTATATGTGGATGAGTGGCATCAAATGGATGCAAAGTATACCTTTGCTGCTACTCACAATTCAAGACAATGTCAGTTATAATAAAACATTTATTGCAGAAACAAGAAACCTTTTTACCTATGAGATTTCTCATTTCAGTGTTGCCTCTATCCATCCATCCAATGAATGAATCAAACATCTTGCTTGCTAATTCACATGAGCTAAAATCAACCATCTCTGCTGTAATAAGATCTATCTCCCATAGGAACAGATCATGATCCACCCGTGGTACATGTGGCATCAACAAAAAAAAATTCTTCACCCATTGTTCATTCCCCATTGTTATTGTTGAATCCATGACATGAGGGGAAGGACTGTGAACCTTCTTTTTATGTCTGCAACCTTCAGTAATCAATCTTATAGCTGAAACTTCATCATTATTGGCTGGCCCAAATTGGGTGCTCTCATCCCACTTTTCCATGGGAGAGTGATTGTTTCCAAGGAACAACTCAAGTTCCCTTAGGAAATGATCAGGTGCTTGGTTTTCATCAAACTCTTATGCACACCCCTCAAGCACATGTAAAGGTAAATGATCCTCACGATCCACCATCTCATGAGGTTCCTCCATATGATCATGAATGCTTTCACCCCAATGAAATTGACTGAATGGTGTGTAGAAGGGTAGGGGGGATCTTTGCAACTTTTCATGAAGCAGAAACATCTCCGTCTTGGATTCTGGGAGGGCACTTTGAGTGCTTCTCAAAGAATATTGGGTGGCCATCAATTCATCATTCAACTTATAGTTCTCTTTTCCATATCTACAAATAATTTATTCATCGTGCCATGATGCTTTTCGCAACAATTCAACAAGCTCAAACATGTAATTTTTATCTGAAAGCAACTGTGAGAAATTACCTTTGATTGTGGACATTGCTTTTTTGATATTTTCCATGGCAGGAAAGAAATATTGATCTTCCCTTAAAGAAACTTCCCAACACAACCTCGACAATGAAGAATGAGTGTCATGGATAATTTTCAGGGCCTCTTGTATATTCTGTTCATCCATCTTCAATGACCCTACAAGAAGATGAGGTTCTTGCAGATGTTCCTCCCCTTCATTTTCCATCACCGGATTGATTTTATGCAGTGCACTCGAAGTTTGGAAATCTGATCCATATATTGCTACTACAATATATTCATCTCTTAGGTCCTCAACAACATAATTTGGGCTTCAAATTACTTGCTCAATCCTTTTGGCTATACCGGAAAGATCTTCTCTCAAATTTCCAGCCTTCTCATTGCATATCATTTTGACATCAGAATTTCGAACCTCATCACTAAGGATCTCAACCACTCTGAACTTTTTAATAGAAGTGGCTTCCATATGATATTGAAATAATGAAACATAAAATTAGAATTTAATAACTCACTAGGTGTCATGTTATCCTCCTTATGAGGTGGAGTGTTGGTGGTTTTGCCTTCCATCAATTTCTCATTTTTAGTTTCTATTGTTTCCAGAACTTCTTCTTTCCCCATGGATATTGAACCCACAACACCTTCATCAATGGGAATCTCCATGTCCCCCACATATATGTGAGAGTACACATCTTTAGATGCTTCCTCACACTTAAAAAATTCCTTAGTATATTCTCTTTCGTCCATGTAGGCATCCTGCAAACACCCTTCTAGTGATTCAGCTTGGTCACTACATTCACCCTTATCACCAAGGATATGAAACTCAACATCCAGGGAATCCCTTATGCAGTAATTGTCTTCTGATGTGGCTGCAACATCATCATGAAAAAATTTAGTACAAAATATGAAAGTGGTCCATTCATTTGCATCATGCTTCTATCTTCAATGGGTGGGGTTATGGTGCCTTGTTGTATCACTGATTCTACTAGTTCACATCTAACCGATGTGTGGCCAATTTCTACTACATTGTGAAGCTCATGTGGTGTATTTGGATCTGATTTATGTTCTACTTTTAGATCTGATCCAAAATATGGTTGAACACCCCTAACAGTACCAATCTCATCTGAGATGATCTTGAGATCCTCATCATAGAATCTTGCAGTAGATTCTTCTTACCTTTTGTCAACAATCTCATGATTGGGTTTTGGGTCCTGTTTCTCCTTAGCTGTCTTAGGATGAATATTCTTGGAGGATCTTCTTGAAGAGGATCCAAAAATTCTTGTGAAGTCACATGCATCCAATAAATTTTTCATATCTTTCATTAACTCTTCCATAGGAGGTTGACCTTTGACTATGGAACATGCAAATTTTTCGTGAATAGGGCTATCAAAAAAATCATAGTCTCTTCTTCCCATCATGATCTCACAGGAGATTCTTGTGGAAGATACTTCTTGGGGATTCTCTTCCTCATACTTTCTATAGTATTCTTCATACTGCTCATCATAATTATCATACACTTGATAAAAATAATCTTCGTCCTCATACAACTCAAAGTATGAATCTTCCATGACATGGAACTAATTTCACAACTACAAATTCAAAATAGTGCTGAGCTACTTTTCCACTGAGATTAACTTTCCATGGAATGAGCCAAGGAAAGTCCTATGATACCACTGTAAGATCCTAGTCAATATATGACCAAGATATTTCCTTCCACTTCAGAGTTTAATAAAATTTGACTAGTAATTTTTAAGGCCAAGTTCTTAGACTATGCAAGATGTAAGTGACGGGGATTGAAACTCTGAATGGGGATGGTAGGGGTGATATTAGGTTCTAGAATTTAGGTGGATGAGTGTGTAGCAGCATAAAAAATGTTCTAAGCACAAGTACTTGACACAAGGTACTAGAGCCATTCGATTTTCAGCAATAGATCAACTCCATTGCCTATTTCGAGGCTTCCCGGGCTTCTAGCATATGCCAACAAGACTGGGTCAAGATTATCAGAGTTTAGGGAAGATTTATATTAGTCATTTAACTCATAAAATATGCTGGAATGAAGACTAGGTGAAACTGGAAAGGTTTGGAGTAATTTGGGGCTTAATTGCACATGGTGGACTGTTGAGCTAGTCAAATTAAAGGCTTTCCAAAAAAAGGCTAAAAGAATCCAAATTATTATTATAGGGACTGATATGGATATTATACTAAGTTATAAACCTCCTCCAACTAACATAATGCAAAATGGATTCTCTGAAAATATTTAGCAATAAATATGGTGAAACTAGTCTAGAATAAGCACCCAACTAGCTAGTCTTGCATTTTAATCCATCAAACTGATCCAATAAATGATAAAATATGTTATGATATTAAATAATGTTCTGATATAATATAATGAATAGACACAGGTCGAAATTAATATATCAAAACTCTTCTTTTATTGATTTAACTGCATTCCAAAACAACAGTGCCTCACGGGCTAAATATTCATTACATTTGATGGAGAATGAAGAGAATAATTAGAAGATTAATGTGGCTCTACTATGGAGTTATGATCAGGTCATCTACAGGTCATATGACTGTAATCTTATGCATAATGAATTTCTGAACTTGACTGGGGCGCATTCACTAAGTCATCCCTCTCCTCCAGGGAAAACTCCTCTAGATTTAGCTATGAAAGTGAGAATGAGTGAGAAGAGAAGTATGGGTCTGATCTGAATCTGGTTACTGATCTTCAAAACCTATTATGTCTGAAAAAATTTCTATACCAACTCTCATTTAGCACTTGGGTGCACTCCCAATATCTATCTTCTTCAATGGATGAACCTTCACCAAAACTAGCTGTAGAATCGCTGCTGGAGGAATCCTATTCTCCAAATAACTGAGGATCTTCAATGGAGGCTGGAAGCATATGTTAATGTCTGCAATATCTTGATACGGACTTGCACAACACTCATTGGAAACTATGGTCCTTGCGGCACATCACCCAAGAAGCACAGTTGAGGCACATCACTCATCTAGAGAACCATCAGAGCTCTCATGAGAAAACATAAATGATCAAAAGGTTTCAAATGGAGTTGGTTGGATTCTTTTATAAACTTCATGATGACCTACTGAGCAAGTTCTTGGCTTGGTGACCTGTGAGAGTAGGTTACCCACTTTCCCATTCTACTCCAAAGCCATGAGGGTGCATTCCTTGAGGAGAAAGGAACTTTTATGCTTTCTCCACTTTCCTGCTCTTGCATTCCTTCATTGAATTGGCAAGTGCGCCATAGGGAGCTTTTTCTGCACTTTCTACTTTCCTTTATGACTGCTTTTCTTGTTTTATTCCACTTTATTCACTTTCCTCTTTTCTGCTTTTGTCTGATTTTGCCAGGTTTTGTCAGTTTCCTTCTTGGTTCACCTTGCCAACTTGTCTCCATTAGATTCCTTAGCTTTTATGAAGTTTATCACTTAAGCAAGTGTGGCCTACTTGACCAATTCAAATTTACTAGGAATATCATCACCACTTGCTAATATTTATTAGAAACATTTATTATTAAAATATTAGAATTCTTAAAATTAATTCATACTTCAGAATTTAATTAATTAATTCAAAATTAATTAACCTCTATAGTAATTGCCTCAAAACTTCCCCATTAATTAAATTCTAATTTAATTAATCACTTAGACTTAGTCATGGGGTTAATAACTACATGGGGGGCCCACCTTGTCCATTTAATTCCCAAATACAACCTTAGGCATCTTTCATGAGGTAGTTTCCATACTTGCTCATTACTTAAATAATGATTGCGTAGGTGACTTAGGCCAAAATTACCCCATGGACCATAGCAAAATATGCGGCCATGACATTCCTCCATTCCTAAGATTGCTTGTCCTCAAGTAATGTAAGGATTCCACCCAGCTTCTACTACAACACTCTAATTATAATTGTCCCCATTCACTATGCAGTTTGAAAATTAAACTTGGGCCTTAAAAAAAATGAAGAAAAAATGCACTGTTATTTATATCTGCAATTTAACCAGCAAAGAACAAAATTTTCAACCCAGACATGATAACTTGAGTAGAATTCCCGGATCCCACTGTTTCTCCTACAAGGACCAAAATTTTCCTGTCATCTTTTGCAATCTGTCACTCCCATGAATGCTAGGATCCCAAAGTATCAACTGCATTTTCCCGATCTCTCAGCATGTGGATTCCCTCCACATAGGCTAACTTCTGCCAGTAAAATGTTCCATTAATCTATCTTGGTAACTTGCTTGCTCAGCTGCCTTCCCTTGACCATAAGCAGAAACATTTTTGAAAGGAGACTTCATGTTTTTCAGGTAATCTTTCAACCAATCTATATGTGGATAAGTGACATCAAATGGATGCAAAGTATACATTTGCTGCTGCTCACAATTCGAGACAATGTCAGTTGTAATAAAAAATTTATTGCAGAAACAAGAAACCTTTTTACCTACAACAATTATCGTTTCAGTGTTGCCTCTATCCATCCATCTAATGAATGAATCAGACATCTTGCTTGCTAATTCACATGAGCTGAAATCAGCCATCTCTACTGCAATAAGATCTATCTCCCATAGAAACAGATCATGATCCACCTGTGGTACATGTGGCATCAACAAGAAAAACTTCTGCACCCACTATTCATTCTCCATTGTTATTGTTGAATCCATGACATGAGGGGAAGGACTGTGAAACTTCTTTGTATTTCTACAACCTTTGGTAATCAGTCCTATGGATGCAACTTCATCATTATTGGTTGGCCCAAATTGGGTGCTCTCATCCCACTTTTCCATGGGAGAGTGATTGTTTCCAAGAAACAACTCAAGCTCCCTTAGGAAATGATTAGGTGCTTTGTTTTCATCAAACTCTTCTGCACACTCCTCAAGCACATGTAAAGGTAAATGATCGTCATGATCCACCATCTCATGAGGTTCCTCCATATGATCATGAATTATTTCACCCCAATAAAATTGACTAAATGGTGTGTAGGAGGGTAGGGGGAATCTTTGCAACTTTTCTTGAAGCAAAAACATCTCTGTCTTGGATTCTTGGAGGGCACTTTGAGTGCTTCTCAAAGAATCTTGGGTGGCCATCAATCCATCATTGAGATTATGGTTCTCTTTTCCATATCTGCAAATACTTTCTTCATCATGCCATGATGCCTCCGGCAACAATTCAACAAGCTCAAACATGAAATTTTTACCTGAAAGTAACTGTGAGAAATTACCTTTGATTGTGGACATTGCTTTCTGGATATTTTCCATGGCTACAAGGAAATATTGATCTTCCCTTAAAGCAGCTTCCCAATACAACCTCGAAACTGAAGAATGAGTGTCAAGGAGAATTTTCAGGGCCTCTTGGATATTCTGTTCATCCATCTTCAATGACCCTGCAAGAAGATGAAGTTCTTGCAGATGTTCCTCCCCTTCCTTTGCCATCACCGGATGGATTTTATGCAGTGCACTCGAAGTTTGGAAATCTGATCCATATATTGCTGCTGCAATATATTCATCTCTTAGGTCCTCAACAACATAATTTGGGCTGCAAATTACTTGCTCATTCCTCCTGGGTATACCGGAAAGATCTTCTCTCAAATTTCCAGCCTTCTCATTGCATTTCGTTTTGACATGATTTTTTCGAACCCCATCACTAGGGAGCTCAACCACTCTGAACTTTTTAATAGAAGCGGCTTCCATATGAGATTGAAATAATGACATCTGAATTTAATAACTCACCAGGTGTCATGTTATCCTCCTTATGAGGTGGAGTGTTGGTGGTTTTGCCTTCCATCAATTTCTCATTTTCAGTTTTTGTTGTTGCCAGAACTTCTTCTTTCCCCATGGATATTGCACCCAAAACACCTTCATCAATGGGAATATCCATGTCCCCCACATATATGTGAGAGTACACATCTTTAGATGCTTCCTCACACTTAAAAAATTTCTTAGTAGATTCTCTTTCGTCCATGTAGGCATCCTGCAAACACCCTTCTAGTGATTCATCTTGGTCACTACATTCACCCTTATCACCAAGGATATGAAACTCAACATCCAGGGAATCCCTTATGTAGTAATTGTCTTCTGATGTGGCTGCAACATCATCATGACACAATTTAGTACAAAAATATGAAAGTGGTCCATTCCTTTACATCATGCTTCTCTCTTCAATGGGTGGGGTTATGGTTCCTTGTTCTACCACTGATTATACTAGTTCACATCTAACTGATGTGTGGTCAATTTCTACTACCTTGTGAAGCTCATGTGGTGTCTTTGGATCTGATTTATGTTCTACTTTTAGATCTGATCTGAAATATGGTTCAACACCCCTAACAGTACCAATCTCATCTGATCATAGAATCTTGCAGTAGATTCTTCTTCCCTTTTGTCAACAATCTCATGATTGGGTTTTGGGTCTTGTTTCTCCTTCTTAGGATGAAGATTCTTGGAGGATATTCTTGAAGAGGATCCAAAAATTCTTGTGAAGTCACATGCATCCAATAAAGTTTTCATATCTTTCATTAAGTCTTCCATAGGAGGTTGACCTTTGACTGTGGAACATGCAAAATTTTCCTGAATAGGGCTATCAAAATAATCATAGTCTCTTCTTCCCATCATGATCTCACTGGATATTCTTGTGGAAGGTACATCTTGGGGGTTCTATTCCTCATACTGTCTGCAGTATTCTTCATACTACTCATCATAATTATCATACTCTTCATAAAAATAATCTTCTTCCTCATACAACTCAAAGTCTGAATCTTCCACGACATGGAACTAATTTCACAACTACAATTTCAAAATAGTGCTGAGCTACTTTTCCAATGAGATTAACTTTCCACAGGCTAAGCCAAGGAAAGTGCTCTGATACCACTATAATATCCTAGTCAATATCTGACCAAGATATTTCTTTCCACTTCAGAGTTTAATAAAATTTGACTAGTAATTTTTAAGGCCAAGTTCTCAGACTATGCAAGATGTAAGTGACGGGGATTGAAACTCTGAATGGGGATGGTAGGGGTGAGATTAGGTTCTAGAATTTAGGTGGCTGAGTGTGCAGCAACATCAAAAAATTTCTAAGAAGAATTCCTTGACACAAGGTACTAGAGCCATTCACTTTTCAACAATAGATCAACTCCATTGCCTACTTCGAGGCTTCCTGGGATTCTAGCATATGCCAACAAGACTGGGTCAAGCTTATTAGAGTTTAGGGAAGATTTATATCAGTCATTTAATTCATAAAATATTATGGAATGAAGACTAGGTGAACTTGGAAAGGTTTGGAGTAATTTGGGGCTTAATTGCACACGGTGGACTACTGAGCTAGTCAAATTACAGGCTTTCCAAAATGAGGCTAAAAACATCCAAATTATTATTATAGGGACTGATATGAATATTATACTGAGTTATCAATATCCTCCAACTGACAAAATGCAAAAAGGATTCTCTGAAAATATTTAGCAATAAATATGGTGAAACTAGTCTAGAATAAGCACTCAACTAGCTAGTCTTGCATTTTAATCCATCAAATTGCTCCAATAAATGATAAAATATGTTATGATATTAAATAATTTTCTGATATAATATAATGAATAGATACAGGTTGAAATTAATATATCAGAACTCTTATTTTATTGATTTAATTGCCTTCCAAAACAATAGTGCCTCACGGTCTAAATATTCATTACATTTGATGGAGAATGAAGAGAAGAATTATAAGATTACTGTGTCTCTACTATGGAGTGATGATCAGGTCATCTACAGGTCATATGACTTTAATTTGATGCATACTGAGCTTCTGAACTTGTCTAGGGTGCATTCACTAAGTCATTCCTCTCCTCCATGGAAAACTCCTCTAGATTTAGCTGTGAATGTGAGAATGAGTGAGAAGAGAAGTATGGATATGATATGAATCTGGTTACTGATATTGAAAACCTTTTATGTCTGCAAAAATGTCTGTACCAACTCTCACTAAGCACTTGGGTGCACTCCCAAGATCTATCTTCTTCAATGTATGAACCTTCACCAAAACTAGCTGTGGAATCACTGCTGGAGGAATCCTGTTCTCCAAATAACGAAGGATCTTCAATGGACACTGGAATCATATGTTAATGGCTGAAATATATTGATATGGACCTATACAACACTCACTAGAAACTATGGGCCTTGGGGCACATCACCCAAGAAGCGCAGTTGAGGCACATCACTCAACTAGAGAAGCATCAGAGTTCTCATGAGAAAACATAAATGATCAAAAGTTGTCAAATGGAGTTGGTTGGATTCTTTTATAAACTTCATGATGACCTATGAGATTAGGTTACCCACTTTCCCATTCTACTCCAAAGCCATGAGGGCGCATTCCTTGAGGAAAAAGGAAACTTTTCTGCTTTCTCCACTTTCCTGCTTTTGCATCCCTTCACTGAATTGGCAAGTGCGCCCTAGGGAGATTTTTTTGCACTTGCTACTTTCCTTTCTGACTACTTCTCTTGTTTTATTGCACTTTATTCACTTTCCTCTTTTATTCTTTTGTCTGATTTTCCCAGCTTTTGTCAGTTTCCTTCCTGGTTCACCTTGCCCACTTGTTTCCATTAGATTCCTTAGCTTTTATGAAGTTTATCACTTAAGCAAGTGTGGCCTACTTGAACAATTCGAATTTACCAGGAATATCATCACCAGATGCTAATATCTATTAGCAACATTTATTATTAAAATATTATAATTCTCAGAATTAATTCAGACTTCAGAATTTAATTAATTAATTAACCACTATAGTAATTGCCTCAAAACTTCCCCATTAATTAAATTCTCAATTAATTAATCACTTAGAATTGGTCATGGGGTTAATAACTACATGGGGGGCCCACCTTGTCCATTTAATTCCCAAATAAAACCTTAGGCATCTTTCATGAGGTAGTTTCCATACTTGCTCATTTGTTAAATAATGATTGCCTAGGTGACTTAGGCCAAAATTACCCCATGGACCATAGCAAAATATGGGGACATGGCAGATGCTTGCATGATCAGCGCATCCCCATATTGCGTAGTGGGGTTACTTCCAGCTTACGACGACATGCTATCAACAACTTATCGTGTAGTACTCTTAATGGATCGGCGCGTCACTAGACCGTGCAATGACTACAATACTTGATCACATCTAATCAACCTTACTTCTTTGTCTCTTCTCACCTCAGTCAATACTTAGATGGATTGACGTTTCTTTCTTATATAAATAAATGAAATGCGCGATGTTGTGTGCTCTGATATCGCTATCCAACTTTTACAATTACTCAGTGCTTATTTAATAGGTTCATGCATCCGAATACTTAGAGATACTGATCATTGACATTCATCCATGTATGAGCTACCTAACATCTTATTCCATCCCTTTCGCGGCGAATACAGATAAAAGTAAACACATATCAGATAACTATAATTTTAGGCATTCATACTGTAAATAATTCAAACAACTGAATAATAGCAACCATACACAAAAATCACATAACACAAGATTTAACGTGGTTCACTCCCCCGGATGGGAAGCTACATCCACAAGAACTGTTGTTTTATTATCTTAGGAAAGGGTGCAACAGTTATTCGTCTACGCAAGCAGCTATAGACATTCTTCTTCCTCAAAATTATGTCTCTGCGCACTCAGCTGCAGAGCCTTTACAATGGCTTCTTGCTCAAAGATTCTAACAATATTCAATAATACTAAAATACAAAAAGTGTAACCCTTTCCCATACAAAAATTGCCTTATTTATAGATCATGCCCGTAGGTCATGTCTTTACATTACGAAGGCAAAACCCTTAGGTTTACAAAATTGTCACGGTTTTTCCAAAACCAGCCTACTGGTGTCTGGTAGCAGATCTTTAGTTGGGGCTATCCTCTGTGTAGACATGTTGCTATCCGCTCTCCTGTCATGTGTGCCAACAACTTGCTTCCACCAAGCTATTCCTTCTTTTAGGGCCTTTGACAATTGGTTCAACTAGTAGTTCTCTATTTGTGTGACCAGTTGTCTATCTCGATCTGCACCTACCCACCGCTTGGTAGTTATCAACAATCTTTGCCAAAAATAGGTCTCCTGTGACCTAACCGAAATAACTGCCATCATCCATCCAACATTCTGCTTAGTTGGATCTCCGTCGATGTGGCACATCATGGCGCTGTACTCCTCATAGCATAGAATTCTCAGTTCTTTCGACACTGCGTTGTGCGCAATGTTGCAGCATACCACAACTGTGCTGTGCTTAGCCTTGCAGCTTCCAAAAACTGATTTTCACAAAAATTCTTCATCCATACTGTGCTTAGCTTCGTAGTTCCCAAAAACTTAGTGTGCTAAAAAATTGACCCCCTTGGGCCAGGCCCAACAGGCCCCTAACACTTAAATGTGGCTTGCCCTCGAGCCACATGCAACTTCGACATCTTCTAGCTGTTTCTCCTCCGGTGGACCGATCGACGCAACGAAGTCATTGTATTCGACAATCAAATTCTTGACTACTTCTTTTGTGTCCTTTTTCACTTACCTTACTGTGTCAAGCATTTCAGGTGTTATCTCTTGTCCTTCATGCTCTTCCACCTGCTGCTAACCGTCTTTCAACTCTTTTAGTTTGTCCTCGATCTCCTGTGAGATGAGGCTGGCTTTATCCAGGAAATGCTGTGTTTTATCCCCAATTTCAACCTCTTTCTCTCTTAAATTCTGCACTTTTTTCTTCAGCGCATTGACCTCTTTGTATCTGTGGGTTTGTTCTCATGCTGGTAATGCTTTAACTTCCTCATCCAACTTTTTGAATTCTGTCTACTTATTTTTGAGAGAATTCTTTGCTTCTAGCCACTATGGGTCCTCCTTGTTGATGTATATGTAACTTCGGAATGTATTTCATCTATGTATTTCATATATATTTATTGTACCCTTATAAGAGATGTGTTATTCCTCTATAAGGAAGTGTCGTCATGTGTATTGACAAGTGTCACAAGTGTGTGTACTTTCCAATGGGTTATTAGACCACCATGTGTGGGGTCGGCCCTTAAATATATATTATATTGTGGATGTACCTAGCTAGACAAGTCTGCCCCATAAGGTCACTGGGAAAACATGTTAAGTGTAAATAGAGATCGGGAGATCTCTATTTGATCACTCGAAAACTCACACTTCTCTCACTCAGAAAGTGGTGCACTAGTGAGGAGGAGGATCATCTGCTACTAGGAGACTATCTCAGTGTATTTTGGTTGTACTTTGGTTGAGCCATTGCTCTCTCTATCTATGAGGAAGTTGTGGGGGTTTTCACCTTACGGTTTTCCCCATGGAAACACTGTGTCTCTTGTCTCTCATGCTTTTGATTCTTGTGATGCTTGTCATGCTTATTATGAATATTATGCATTGATATACTGTACATGTTATTCTCTCAGTAAAGATCCTAGAGTATTGTGAATTAATGCTCAAAATTTAACATGGTGTGAGAGCTAACCTGAGAAGAAGACATTGTGTAGTGGCGGAAACTAGGGTTTCTTGTTTATTGGGTTTCTCTCCACAGATTTTGGTAAAGCAGTATAGTGGATTGACTCTACTCATTAAGGGGAATCTATCTGTCTAATCATAATTCAATTCTGAGCATTTTTCAGATTTGGCCCTAAAAATTAGGGTTTCCATAAAAATAGGAATTTCTGAAATGTGAAGACATAGCTGGAAGCTCCTTGCAAAAATCAAAGTTTAGAGCTTTGGATTGACGTTTTTGGCTGGGTAGATCTCCGGGAAACTCAAACCCTAATTCAGGGTCCTCCTTAGTGAATCTGGGAAGACAAAAAAGTAGTTTTGAAGGGTGTAGCTTTGCAGATCTCAATTTCTGAATACACCAGGTTGATCAGCTCATCAAGGCGCATCTTTCTACCCTTTCAAAAAGTTGAAATTCACATTTTGAATTTTTAGGGTTTTCTGACAAACCCTAATCCGGGACCAGATCTAGTTTTCAGCAATTCAAGTGGTAAGACCTAAAACTTTTCTATTTCCATTTGAAGTACTCTTTAAGATGTCTCACCACACCAAGCTTGAGGATAAGCTTGAATGGGCTGATAACTTCTGAGCCTTGAAGTATAGGATTGGGTTAATCCTGGAAGAGAATGAGTTGGACTCATATATAAAAGAAGACATCCCTATCCCAAAGGATGAAGAGGCTAAGATATTGCATAAGAAGAACTTGGTCAAGGCAAAGAGAATCATTGCTGACTCTATCAAAGACCATCTCATCCCTCATGTGTCATATCTAAAGACACCCAAAGAGATGTTTGACTCCCTGACCAAGTTATTTGAAGGGAAGAGCATAAATCGGAAGATGACTCTACGGAATCAATTGAAGGGGGTCAAGATGTTGAATGGAGAAGCCATTCAATCTTACTTCTCCAAGGTCTCTCAGATCAAGGAACAAATTGAAGCTGTCGATGAAGTAGTGGACAATGGTGAAGTTGTTATGACCACTCTGAATGGCCTACCAAGGTCATGGGACTCCTTTGATACGAACCGTTACACCAAAACCTCGAGATGTTAGTGAAGGCCGCCCAATAGGATCTTAACATCCCACCATGCTCCGCAGTCCAGACTCTGGGCTGGATGTGCGCCCGTACGGTGGTGTCCCCTTTGAGCTGTACGATCCTCGGGCGAACACTACAATGCCGACGTTGCCACTTGCTCTGTGACTTGAACCTGGGTGGAGGCTCTGATACCAAATGATACGAACCGTTACACCAAAACCTCGAGATGTTAGTGAAGGCCACCCACTAGGATCTTAACATCCTTTATTCAAGGAATCTGTGCAAGAAAGAAATTGATCTCTCTCAGTAAAATGTGGGAGGAATGCTCTCAGGAAGAAGCTAGACTTGTAGCTCGTGAAGAAAAGATGGGAGGTGAAGATCAAGTTCTCGCAGCTCACACCAAAAGAAGCAAGCCCAAGAAGGAGCACTCTCGCTACAAGAGATCCTATCAAAAGAATAAGAAGGATCTATGATGCTTCACATGCAATGAGAAGGGTCACTTTGCTTCAGATTGTCCCAAGAACAAAAGGGATAACAACAACAACTCCAGCAAAAGAAGAAAGGCAGCAAAAGAAAGTTCCATGCTCATGCTGACGAGGATGATGAACCTCCAAAGAAGAAGGCTAGGGCAGAAAGTGATGATAATGATGATGACTCATCAAGTGAAGAAGAGTATGTTCTAATCTCTGCTCTCACAGGTACTATCTCCCATGGTTGTAATGATTGGTTAATTGAGAGTGGGGCTTCCAAACACATGATTGGGTTTAAGGAATCTTTTGTAAACCTATCTGAACATGAATCACCCCATAAGGTGAAACTTGGGGATGATTATCGATACACAATCAAAGGAAGTGGTGAAGCCTCCTACAACCTAGATTCTGGAAAATCTTTGAAGATGAAAGAAGTCCTTTATGTTCCTGGGCTCAAGAAGAATCTTCTCTCCATATCTGCATTGGATGCAAAAGGAATGAGGGTTGCATTTGTAGATTTCCAAGTCCTAATGTGGCCAAAGGGTAAAACAATCGATGATGCAGTAGTGTTTGGAGAGCAAGAGGGAGGATTGTATAAATTGAAGGGTCAACCTGAACATGCCATGGTACATGACTCCATCAATCCAAGTGAACTTTGGCATAGAAGACTTGCTCATATGCACTATAGGGCACTTCCAATTGCAAGCAAGGTTGTAGAAGGTCTTCCTGAAATCAAGACCAAACATGAAGGTGTTTGCAAAGGATGTGCAAAAGGTAAGAACATTAAGAAGGCTTTCCCAAGCAGTGAAAGCAAGGAAAAAGGTATCCTGGAAATCATCCACTCAGATGTATGTGGTCCTATGTCATCCAACTCTCTGAGTGGGTATGTTTACTATGTCTCTTTCATTGATGAATTCTCCAGGAAGACTTGGGTCTACTTCTTGAAAAACGAAGATGAGGTGTTTGATAAGTTCAAGGAATTCAAAACCTTGATGGAAAACCAAACTGATAAGAAGATCAAAACATTCAGATCTGAAAATGGTGGAGAATTCACCTCAGGTGACTTCAAGAAGCCATGCAGTGATTCATGGATTAGGAGGGAGTTGACTGCTCCTTACAATCCACAACAAAATGGAGTTGCAGAAAGAAAGAATAGAACAATCATGGAAGCAGCAAGGGCAATGCTGCATGACCAGGATCTACCTATGCATCTATGGGCAGAAGCAGCTAGAATAGCTGTATATGTGTAGAATAGAACACCCACAAGATATTGGACAACAAGACACTAGAATAGGTCTTCTCTGGTAAGAAACCTGAAGTTAGCCATCTCAGAATATTTGGTTGTCCAGTATATAAACATGTCCCAAAGGAAAAGAGGACCAAGCTGTATCCTTCACGAAAGAAGGGTATCTTTGTGGGTTACAGTGAAAGCTCAAAGGCTTACATAATATACTTTCCAGGGTTCAAGAAGATTGATGTCAGCAGGGATGTAACATTTGATGAAAACTCAACATTCGTCAAATCAAGAAAGACACCTGTTGAAGTTTATGAAGAACCTAAGGAAACTAGTTTTCAAGACACTACCATGACTGAAGGAATTCCAGATGTTGATTGTGAAATTGAAGATTCGCAACAACCTATAGATCCACCCCATGAGAATAAATATCACAAGAGGAAACCTGCATGGGCTAGGGAGCTCATTCAAGATGCAGAAAGATTTGGCATTCCAGAAGAAGAACACAGAGCAAAGAAGAGAACCAGATCACATACCAGCTATGTTGCTTTACTCTGTGACATCATGAATAAAGAACCTTTCAGTTATGAAGAAGTAGTGGAAAAGAAAGAATGGAAGGATGCCATGGTCAAAGAATACCAATCAATAATGAAGAATGATGTTTGGGATGTTGTCCCAAGACCTAAATGGAAGTCTGTTGTGACTTCCAAATGGATCTACAAAATCAAGCATGCTGCAGATGGCAGTGTAGAGAAATAAAAGGCAAGATTCGTAGCTCATGGCTTCTCTCAGAAAGAGGGAATAAATTATGAAGAAACTTTTGCACTTGTAGCCAGGTATACTTCCATCAGAACAGTACTTTCCCTGGCTACAACAATGAAATGGAAAATACACCAGATGGATGTCAAGACTGCTTTCTTGAATGGTGTAGTTGAAGAGGAACTATATGTGGAGCAACCACTTGGTTTCGAAACACATGATAGGGAGTCATATGTGTGCATATTGAAGAAAGCCTTGTATGGCTTGAAGCAAGCTCTCATAACTTGGTATGGTAGGATAGACAGTTTCCTATCTAGTTTGGGCTTTACCAAGAGTAAAGCGAATTCCAACCTTTACTACAAAGTTGAGGAAGGGAATCCTGTGATTCTGCTCCTGTATGTGGATGACTTATTTGTAACAGGAGATGACAGATTGATTGTAGATACAAAGAGGAAGCTTGTTGCTGAATTCGATATGAAAGACTTAGGGATGATGCGCTATTTCCTAGGTATGGAGGTGTGGCAGAGTATAGAAGGGATTTTCCTTGGACAAGGGAAGTACACTGTAGATATCCTGAAGAGGTTCGGGATGATGGATTGCAAGGCCATGGCCACACCTATGGCATCGAATTTGAAGCTTCTATGTGATGCTTCATCTGAGCCGGTTGATGTCTCTATGTATTGTCAGATGATTGGGTCCTTGATGTACCTGACGAACATGAGACCAGATATTTGCTTTGCGGTGAACACATTCATCCAGTTCCTGACGGATCCGAGGAGTGTTCACCTGATTGCTATAAAGCATATTCTGAGGTACCTGAAGGGTACAGTTGATTATGGGCTCGGGTATGAAGCGAATCAAAAGTTTAACCTACAAGGTTATGTTGATTCAGATTGGGAAGGCAGTGCTGCAGATAGGAAGAGCACATATGGGTGCTACTTCAGTATGGGATCAGGTGTGATCTCTTGAGTTAGCAGGAAGCAGTCCTGCGTAGCATTGAGTACAGCTGAGGCAGAGTATGTTGCATCCTGTTCAGCTAGTTGTGAGGCAGTATGGATACGGAAGATACTATCTAAGTTATTTGATCTCCCATTGGATGCTACTGGTATCTTCTGTGATAGCCAGAGTTGTGTGAAGCTGTCTGAGAACCCAGTGTTTCATGACAGGTCGAAACACATAGAGATCAAATATCACTATATCAGGGATATGGTGCAGAGAGGAGCAGTCAAGCTCCTGTATGTTGCGATGGACGAGTAGATTGCAGATGTGCTGACGAAGCCAATAGCCAGGGTGAAGTTTGAGTACTTCAAGCAGAGGCTTGGTGTTCTTCAGATCGACGACACTTCGAGGAAGAAGTGACGGACACATTTGTTGAAGCCATTCCAAGCATGCTGGAAGGAGGAACCTTCACATGGCTGTGGATGTAAGTGCTGGATGATGAGCATCAGGATGATGCTCTAGTTACTGCTCTGTATATGCATTAGGATGATGCTGGATATGATCAGTTAGATCATTTATATGTATATGTATGTATGCATCATGTTGGGTGCTGGATATGATCAGTTGGATGATTTATATATGTATGTGTGCATCGTGTTGGATGCTGGATATGATCGGTTGGATCATTTGCATGTATTTTGTATATGCATCATGTTGGATGCTTGGACCATGTATGTTGATATATATCAGTTAGATGCATTGTGTATCTATGTATGTATCAGGTGGATACATTGTATGATCAGGTGGATCATGTATAATGATATGTATCAGGTAGATACTTGGTATGCATCAGGTAGATGCATTGTATGATCAGGATGATCAAGGATGATGAGCTTCAAGATGTTGCTCCAGATGACATGTAGTAGGATGTTGTAGTGATGATGATCAGGATGATCATGTGTACATTAGGATGATGTATGGTGAGTATCAGGTTGATACTTTATGGCCACGGAACAGGTTGTGCAGATGAGCATATAATTTGGCCCTGGGAGATTTGCAGATAGTCTTTCGACGTTTTTCCTATGGCATGTAATATGGCCCTGGGATATCTGGAAAATGCTCTTTCAAGGTTTTTCTCTGGGAGGACATATAATTTGGCCCTGGGAGATCTGCAGATAGTCTTTTGAGTTTTTGCCTATGACATATAATCTGGCCCTGGTATATCTGGAAGATGCTGTTTTGAGGTTTTGTCCTATGGCATATAATCTGTCCCTGGGAGATCTGATAGGTTGGGCTGTGTGCCTGTAATATGTCTTGTGATGCTCTTGCGAGGTTTTTCCATGACCACATGTAATATGTCCCTGGGCGATCCTATAGGTAGAGCTGTGTGCTCGTAACAGCCTAGGATTCTCTTGCGAGGTTTTGTGGTGACCACATGTAATCTGTCCCTGGGAGATCCTATAGGTAGAGATGTGTGCTCGTAACATCCTGATATGCTCTTGTGAGGTTTTGTGGTGAGGTCACATATAATATGGCCCTGGGAGATCCTACAGGTCGGAGTTGTGTACCTGTAACATCTTGGGATGCTCTTTCGAGGTTTTGTGATGCACATAATAAGTCCTGAGAATTCCACAGTATGGCTAGTGATGAAGACCTGCAGGTGGTGGGCCTACATCTAGTATGAAAAAGGACTGGCTCTGTAGAACTTCCTATGACGAGTAGATTCAAAGATTGGTTGAGATAACAGCAGCAGTGATGGTGATGATGACGATGCATCGATGACGATGATCCCGAGAAGAAGACTTGTCTAGCAGATATGTGTCGAGAAATACCTTCCTAGTTAAGAGGGAATGTTGATGTATATGTAACTTCAGAATGTATTTCATATATATTTATTGTACCCTTATAAAAGATGTGTTATTCCTCTATAAGGAAGTGTCGTCATGTGTATTGACAAGTGTCGCAAGTGTGTGTACTTGCCAATGGGTTATTAGACCACCATGTGTGGGGTTGGCCCTGAAATATATATTATATTGTGGATGTACCTAGCTAGACAAGTCAGCCCCATAAGGTCACTGGGCAAACAGGTTAAGTATAAATAGAGATCGGGAGATCTCTATTTGATCACTCAAAAACTCACACTTCTCTCACTCAGAAAGTGGCGCACTAGTGAGGAGGAGCATCATCTGCTACTATGAGACTATCTCAGTGTATTTTGGTTGTACTTTGGTTGAGCCATTGCTCTCTCTATCTATGAGGAAGTTGTGGGTTTTTTCACCTTAGGGTTTTCCCCACGGAAACTATGTGTCTCTTGTCTCTCGTGCTTTTGATTCTTGTGATGCTTGTGATGCTTATTATGATTGTTATGCATTGATATACTGTACATGTTATTCTCTCAGTAAAGATCCTAGAGTATTGTGAATTAATGCTCAAAATTTAACACTCCTGAAGGGTAGTGAATTCCTTAGAAGCCACCTCTAATAAACTTTCACATTTAGATATTTCCCTGGCTATGCTTTCTGCCACGGATTTTACCTCTTTTTCCCTTATTTCTGCCTCATTCGGTAGTATCTTTTGCTCAATTTGACCTTTTAATGCAGAAATCTCAACTTCGTGGGTGATCTCCATATCGTCTATATCTTTCTTAGGTTTGTTCACCATCTGACCCATCTTGATAACAGTATCCATGGGCTCCTTTTGTACTTCAAATTCTTGTATCTCATCCACCCGTGGTGATCATGGATTCTAACCTTTTCCGATGATCATGTTCATCTTGAAGCTCCATAGCTCTCCACGACCTAGTTTCGTCCAACTCTTTGTAGCTTGTCTGCAATTCTACTTTCCCTTTCATTGCATCAGTGTTTCTATCATGCATCTCTTCAAAAACTTGCAACTGCAAGTAATGTAGGCCTGGCAACGAGATCTTCACAAGATCGAGTTCCACGCACTCTACATCCTTTGTATCCAACATTATTTGGTCAGGTAGCGGCAACCTTACTGCTAATGGTTGTAAATGGACAATGCGGGACCTCATCGGTGATGCCAGGGTCAACTGCAGTGTTTTTTTCTGTGGAGTGCCTCCCGACTTCACCTCGGAGTCTGAGTCTTTCTGCACTAGAAATCTCTGCTATACCTGTTCAAATTTCTCCATAATCACCTCCAACTTATTAATGTTCTCCTTCAAGGTTTCATGAAGCACCTTTTCCTTCTTCTCCTTCTCGATCATCATCTCTTCCATATTTTCATTGACGACCTGAGCGATTAATTCATAATCGTCCTCTTTAAGGACTATATCAATCTTTTCCTTACTTGCTTTGGACTTTTTCTGTTGTCCCTTCGGGTGTAGTGGACTTTCAGGTTCCTTCCTCTTTGTTGATTCTTCACTAATGGGGTATGGAATTGGATTGTCTTCCTCATCATCGCTTAGGACATCAAATATATCGACCCAATACTGCATAGGCCATTATTTCATTAGAAGATCAATATCTTCCTCTGTCATGTGATAGCGTCCCTCGAACCATTCTATGTTCTTCCTTTCCGCCTTTGTTGAGATTTCAATGCAACGCATGTTAGCATAAAAATTTACAGTTTGTATGTATTTGTTGTTACCTCTTTTGATATGCACGACGTGACGGTGATAACATCGCGTAGTTGATGATAGTAGGTGTGGAACACCTCATTCGTTGCATGCTTCTTCTGCAGATCTAGGTTTGCCTATAGGTTTTGATAGCATGGTCCTCCGTAGTCATCTTTATCAATGATCACGCCGACATAATCCTTTGTTTCCTTCCAACCGACGAATTCCATTAGGACTATCAGCCATGTGAAGTGGAAATAAGTTCCACTTACCCGTACTTCAAGCAGCTTATCTAGGAATTCATTTAGTAGGTACCGACACCAGTTATACTTCTCTCCTTCTGCGACAATTGCACCTAGCAATACAACGCCCATAGTTACTTCCAACGGTCTACATTTCCTTAGAATTTTACCAGCTAATAGTTGTGTGACAAAATTTTTTGCGTTGTCCTTTATATCATCAGACTGAAAACCTCTCTTTCCCTTTGCGGCAGGTGTAGTCTGTTTCATTAATGCGGGTACTTCTTTATCCTTACTTTTTCCTTGGAAGAATTTATTTGGATTTGCGCCTATCTTGCTCAAACCTGTTATGTGATCGATCAAATCAATGTTCAGGTTTATGTTACGATTGAGCCATAGGTATCCTTGGTGCATGTGCTCCATTAAGGTTCGCACCACCGCATTAACTTCTGGTGTCCTGTCAAAATGCAAGAGTCGTAATAAATTTAACAGTGCCGACTCTGCAACTCCAGATAACTAGGTTTCTGCGACTAAGTTCTGGTTGCCTTTTACATCTTTCTTCCAGCACATATACCTATCTGGTTGGAACTGTTGAAACCTTGGTTCATTGTCCTCCTTCTGTATTTGTAGTAGGTCATAGTCTTCCCATTTGCATTCTTGTATTTTTATGAGAAGATTATCGGCCAATTTCACATGTTTCGAGATCGGTGACAATGGAATATTGTATTTTGTATTCTTTGGTAGCTTTAGTGTTGGCGCAGCTAGTTCCCTCAGTGATATATAGTCAGGCGTGAACTTGAGAGGAATTTCCTTAGTGGTCTGTAGACCCTTCCGCAGTACCGAGGTTATTTTCCTTTGGGCTCCATGGATACGGCATGCCTCGGTGATCTTCGGGATGCTACGGGCTTATCTCTGACAATATTCTTTATAGGGGTTTTCATTAACCCTTTAATACCTCTGTATTGAAATGCCTTCATAGCCTCCGAGAGCATGAGTTCTTGCTCTACCGAAGACCTTTCAGACATTCACTTGGGGATTTCTCAATAGGGTACCTTCTAGCTTGCAAAATAACTTAGAAAATAATTTCTGCAAGAAATTCTAAGTGTTTGGTAACTCCCCCCAGATAGAATACAACAGTATTTATAAGCATAGCTAGCCTCCCTCCACTCCTCTTAATGGTTACATAAGCATTAAATGTTGTAACCATTAGCCAAATCTATGAAAGATATCGGTCCTTTCTGTCATTAACCTGTTCAGAACGGTTATATGTGCTTTAAATGCCCAAGCGGTCGATAGGAAAGTACTATATAACAGTTATATTTTCGACCGACACTGTAACAACTATTTTATGTAGCGTTGCGTCAAACTGCACAGCAGGTGAACATAAGTCCCGCGCAGTTACTTCGCAGTATCTCATTTCTTTTCTCTCCTCCTCATCTTTTTTTTTTTTTTACATGCAGCTTCAGTAGTGCTGCGTGGTACATAGACCTTTCCTAATAAATTACATGTATAGATTCTCAGTAATTTCTAGTGCCCAATTTTAACTATTCCTGCCACTTAGAATTTTTCCCTTCTTTTTGATCATACATGATGCTACGAAGCAGGACTATTGTGGTAAAGCTTTAGTCTTCTTCCATTTATCACATTGGGTAATGTATCACCGGCTAAGGTGGCTAACTAGACTGCACCACCATTAGTAACATGTATAAATGTATATGGGCCAAGCCAATGCATTTTAAATTTTCTAGGAAACTTCATGAATTTACTATCGTACAGGATGACTAGATCACCTACCTAAAAAGACTAATTCTTGATGTGGCGATCGTGCCATGCTTTTTCTCGTTCTTTCTGCAGTTGCTAGTGGAATCCTGAGATGAAGCGATCTTCTTCCAACCCAATTAAGTGTAACAGCCTTTCTTCTAGTGCTGCGTGATCTGCAGTCCCTGTAAATGCAACTATTCTCAAGCTGGGAATAATATACTCTATTGGAATTATTGCTTCTTGCCCATAAGCCAATTTGAAAGGTGTATGTCCAGTTAATTTCTTGCATCTTGTTCTATATGCCCATAAGACAGATGGAATGCGCAGGTCCTAGTCATTGTGGTTTACATTTCATATCTTGGTTAGCGCATTATCAAGTACTTTATTGAGCTTCAACAGTTCCATTCGCTTGTGGGTGATAAGGCGTACTGTGCTGATGATGTATGTAGAACTCTTTGATTAAAGCTTCAATGGTTTTGTTCAGAAAATGAGTGCCTTAATCAATCATCAAAATCATTGGACATCCAAATCGTGTAAGGATGTTCTCAAAGATAAAATCGGCAGCTGTGGCTGCAGTGCAGTTCTTTACTGGTTTTGCTTCTGCCCATCTAGTGAGGTAGTCAGTTGCAGTAATAATGTACCTCTCACCAGTTCTTTTTCCCGGTGGGTTGATAGGTCCCACAAAATCAATTGCCCATTTTTCAAATTCTTGCAAGGTCAGCTGAGGATTCAACAGCATTTCATCTCTTCTGGATGGCTTCCCTGTCCTCTGACAAACATCGCAGCTCTGACAATGTTCCTTCGAATTTTTGTGGATTGTTGGCCACCATAGTCCTGCGCGCAATATATTTTACGTAGTAGCCCTTCCTGCGTAGTGGCCTCTTGTTGCTTTTGAATGTGCATCGGCCAATATATATGGCTTCTCATGCTCCAATATGCACCTTCACAGTACTTCATCAGGTCCTAATTTGTACAACTTCCCTGCAATAATGGTGAAATCTACGGCTCGCACTACCTGGTGCTTCTTTTGTTGCGTAGTGAATTGTTCAAGTGTGAACCCTGCAGTTAGAAAGTTAATAATGTCTTGATAATACTCAACGATAACTTGTATAGCGAACAACTGGGCGTCAGGAAAATTGTCTTCAAGGTTCATAGGATCTTCTTTTGACTCAATCCTAGACAGATGATCAGGTCCTAAGTTTAATCTGCCAGGCTTAACTACTATTTCAAAATCATACTCTTGGAAGAGTAACAACCATCTGCATATTCGTGCCCCTAACACTGGCTTATTGACCAGGTATTTTAATGCAGAATGGTCAGTAAACATAGAGAAGTGTGCACAAAACAAATAGTGTCTGAACTTCTGTAGCGCATATACCATTGCGAGTCCTTCCCTTTCAGTAGCGGTATAGTTCTTATCAGCAGATGACAACTTTCTACTCGAAAATGCAATGGTATGATCGATGCCTCCTTCTCTTGGCTACGCAAGAACAACACCCAATGTTATACATGAAGCATCAACATGGACGTGAAATGATTTTTCCCAGTCTGGAAAAATTAGGATTGGCGTAGTGACCATTTTCTCTTTTAATGTGTCACATCCTTTCTCACAATCCTCATTCCAAATGAACGGTGCATCTTTTTTTAAAAACTTCTCCATTGCTGTGGTTATCTGCGCATACCCTTTTATGAATTTTTTGTAGTAACTGGTATGTTCTAATGTAGTGTGTAATTGCTTAACTGAATTAGGTGTAGGAAAATTTACAATAACTGCGATCTTTGCTGGATCAACCATCAAGCCCTGTTTACAGACTATGTGCCCCAATAGAATCCCATAAGGAACACAAAAAATACATTTCTTTAGATTCAAAGAAATCTGATGATGTCTGCATGTTTCTAGCATCATCCTTAGGTTCGAGGCATGGTTCTTGAGTAGCCCAAAAATGGTCCAATCATTGAAGCAAACCTTTAAAAACTTATGTATGAATTCTTTAAATGCTGCAATCACCACTTTAGAAAATATGGCTGGTGCGTTCTTCAAACCAAAAGGCATCACTGTATATTGGAATGATCCCCATTCTGTGGAAAAAGTTGTCTTGTTCCTATCGGCCGGATCAGTTCTTATTTGATGATATCCAAAAAATCCATTAGTAAAAGAGTATGCCTCATTACCTCCAATGTTATCAAGAGCTTCATTGGTAAAAGGAGTAGGAAATGGGTCATGCATTGAAGCATCATTCAGCTTTCTGAGATCAACACAGATCCTGATCTCACCCTTTGTTTTCTTGTCTTGGATAACCATCAGGCTTGTCCATTTAGATTCTTGAATGGGCTCAATGATCCCTACATCGAGCATCTTGTCGAGTTCTTCCTTAACTCGTTCTTTATATCGTGGATTCAATCTATATGGCCTCTGCTTCACAGGCTTCACGCCCGGCTTAAGAGGAATTTTCATCACTCCTAAGTCTCCCAGAATGCCTTTCATCTCTGTGAACTTGGTTGGGAATACTTCCTTATATTCTTGTAACATACCCGTGATCTCCGCAACTGTATCATCATCCCAGTAGTCTCCTATTGCTGCAAAATTAGGTTCTTCACTGGTGTCGATGTTCACTTTCTTTGTTTTAACCGGTCCACTCATATCTGGAATTTCCAATGGACGTCCTTCTACTTCACGCGTTCCTTCTGATTCAGGAATATTTATGTTGCGCGGGTCCTCCTCATCGCTGTCGTCCTTATTTTCCACTTTTTTGGCCAAGTTATAACAGTCCAAGACCTGCTCTACTTGTTCTGTCCAATCTGGTTGTAGACTCGCAAGTACATTGTTTGCTTCAAAAAACTCTTCTAGTGTTATGTTTTCCTCCATGCAATGCGGTCTAATTATCTTTTCCTTGATCAGCTCCAGCACGCCATTGATAGTAGGATGGTCATTTTCAAAGCTAAAGTCCTTTGGAAGCTTGCACTGAGGACAGACCAATCTATTGTTCCTCTGCACAGCTCCTCTTCTAGATACCATTTCTTTGGAATAGGCTCTCCAGCGTATGTACAAAGCGATGTACCCATTATGTCTATGGTCTTTCCTCCCAAGAGTTTGCACAGGCTGCAATATGATCCTTTGGATCCATCTGGACATTATATTTCTCAAATGGTAGTGTAAACTTATCAGCAAATATGATCTGTAGTTTTATTCTACACTAGTCCCAAGTTGTCAATGTGTTTTTATGCATAGCCCACCATCTGGCAAGTGTCTCAAGCAGTGCCATGTCTAATGCTGAGACGAAATGTTCATATGCAACTACTGTAGTGTATTCTTTGATAAATGAATAGACATTAGCTGTACCATCATAAGTGGGGATTGGAATTACCTGCTTTCCAATCTAGCAGAGTGACTTTGTAATTGTCATGCATCTCCTGGAAGATACTTCATGCATTATGTGTTGCCATTTTTCTAATCCTGCCTCAGAGTCTGATATGCAAGAACTATCGCAACACCAGCTGAGCGTTTCATTCGCAGTAGGATGAGTATAATCCGTAGCATTTGTTGTCATCTTATAGATATGGTCGAGATCTTGAGCTTTGTACTCTTCTTGAATTGGTTCAACATATCACTCCCCCTACGAGGGATCCAATGGTGCGATGAACCTTATGTCATTTCCTTCAAATATCATTTTCATTGTCTTTAGATTTATGATGGTGGAGTTCGTCATTGCCCAATCTATACCCAGCAGTGCCGGATAAGAATTGCTATCATCCACGATTTCAATTATTTCGAAGTCTGCATAACTTCGCACTCCATCAATGTCGACAATGGTATTGGGTAACCTCCCCATTGGTATAACTATGCCTTAATTAGCCATTCTTAACTGTATAGGTGACCACTGTAACTTTGGCTTTCCCATCGCTTGCCATGTCTTCCTGGTCAAGACATTTACTTCAGATCCGAGATCAAGAATGATCTCGTCCATCTCATAGTCTCCAATCTGTGCAGTGAACTGCATTTCCCTTCCGGTTCTTTTGGGACTCCTAATGTTATGTACTGCGCCATGGGTAGTCCTTCTCTCACTATGTGGTTCATATTGAGTTATCAGTTTTTCAAATTCCATAAGAGTGTCTTTGTTCTTTAAGAGCTTGCTGCAGCTCTATAGGAACAGAGCAACTGAAGTGGCTATATCTGGTACATAACGTGTCTGATCATATGCCAGTGGCATGTCTTCTATCTGTGGTACTTCGCTATGCAACGAGATTCTTGGTGAAGTAGGTGGTGGTTTTTTGAATGTGGTGGTAGGGAGGTTCTTTTCTAGGATCTTTTCTAATCCATACCGTTTCTCCAGGGGTCTTTTTAGCATCAGCTGTTCCAGAAGTTGAGGCTTCTGTGCTTCTATCTTTTTTGTATCTGCGCCACTGTGCCTCAATGAATTTATACTTGGATCTATAGGTCTATTCTCTGCTGCGATCAACTGAATGTTAGGGTTCGTAGTTTCTATCCTTCTCCTCTTTTGCATTTCTACCTCAAGCACAAGGAAGTCTTCAATCACATGATCAAATGATTTACAATAGTTGCATGTTGTGCATGGGTTAGTACAATCTCTAGATAGGTGACCTGGCTGGCCACAATTATAGCATATTACCTGGCCTCAGCCTCTTCCTTGAGTTGGGCTATAGTTTCTTCCTCTACCGCGGTATCCACCTCCGCGGCCTCTATATCCACCCTGATCGTATTGGGTGTTCTCTTGCTTTGGATGATTTTCTTCCTGGATGCGGTACATTCCAGCACCTCGCATTGCTTCCATATCTCACTTTCTTTCATTCATCAACTCATAAGCGTGACAGTTAGACTCGTCATGTCCAACTGACTTACATAAATTACAGTATAAGTTTTAGGCATTTTGACATATTTCAGTATGAGGTAACAATCCTCAGGCCTGTGTCCTCTGGTTCTACAAATTTCACACCACGATGCCTGGTTCTGATTCATATTCATTGGGTTTGGTGCACCACTGTTAAGATAATATTGAAATAAGGGGCAATGTTCTTTAGTGTGGCCCTGTCCTTTGCATCCTGTGCACCAAACTTCATGTCTTTGTTCATGTCTCTGTTCCTTTCCATTCTTCATACCTTGTAATTCTAATGTCAAGGTAGTCAATTGGTCCTAGATCTGTAACATCCTAGAACTACTTTCTCCAATTGGTGAAGCTTCCAACTTCATTGCGATCTCCAAGGCCTCAGCCTGAGATACAACCTTCTGTTGCATGAGTGGTTGTCTGATATTGGGAAACAACACAACAATGAACCATTCTTGATGCTGTTGCAGAGCTATAACAAAGCTCACTTGGTCTAACAATGTTTTGAATTTTTAGTCGAATTCCCAAACTGATTCAATAGGTTTCTGCTTGATTTCTTTCAACTCTGTTATGCACTGTGATTCTGATTTGGGATTCTTAAACTCTGCTGCGATTGCGGTCTTGATATCTACTAGGGTTCTCGGCTGTGCTTGAGAATACTTCATAAACCAATGCAGTGCTCTATCTCTAAAAGTAGTGATGAGCTGCGCTCTCGTTATAGCATCATTCGTAAATTGCTTGACACTCCAGACGGCTTCACATAGGAACCAGTGATGATCAGGGTCTTCTTGACCCGTTTCTTTGAATATCGACAGTTTTATATCATTATCAGTCATTCTCCTTCCAGATTGTGTACGGTTTTGAGGCGGATTCCCTGTGACAACCATGGACACAGACTGTTGGATCGTGCTAGGGATTGTATTCTGCAGAATGATCTGATTTGTAGTGGTCTGAGCACTTGCTCCTGCAATGCTACTAATATTGATGTCCTATGGAGTGGGCTGCGTGATGTTCGCAGCGGATGGGTTCTGGACTGATGGATTTTGAGGTGTAATCTGCTAGATGGTGGTTGATAATTGAGTGGTTTGATTATTAAGGTCACACGGGATTTCTGTATTTATGTGGTTTTTAGATCCTCGAGGATTTTTTTCACTAGTAAGCTTATATCTCTTTCCACTTCTCAAAGTATGGTTTTCTTCATCAGAATCAATATATGTATTTTCTACCATGACAGTTCAGAATTATTGCTGCATTCTTAAAACACTTTTCTCAGCTAAAAGAATTTTAATGCATAGACTGAGGTTTTTCATAAACTTACCTTTGAATCCTTCGAAGAAGTATGCTTCAGCTTGGCTGTAGGACTTCAGTGTATCGACAGCAAACTCGGTCACAAATATTTCTAGTATGCTATCAACCCAGAAGTCAACTGCTCGTGACAGTGGGCTGTCTATTGCTTTGAGTTGTGCAATAAGCTATGGACTCCACTCTATAGGTACTCCTCCTTAGGAACAATTATTTCTTTCTACGAGGCGCGATATCCACTCATGGAGCTCGTTTGGAAATGACACCCAGAAAATCTCGTGGATATCCCTCCACAAGTATCTGTTCAACCACTCTACGTCAGATAGACGTGGGTGTCTATTTTCTTTCTTTGTGAAATCTCTTTTGATCTTATCGCACCAAGCCCAAATCACTTTCTTTTCTGGGTCCCAATTGTCTGAACCCAATGGGAGCTTTTATTCTTCTTTGCACATTACTTTCTAAAACACACTATCACATCACTGAGTCTTAGTGCGACAACAGAACCATTTGTTGGTGTTTATACTGATGTAGAGTTTTTCCAATGTAGACCCAGGTACTTCGCGGTGCAAGATACCAACAAAACTCCTATTCACCGGCCCTTTAAAAAACAGATTGCAAGCAGCCTGAGGTCTCACCAGAGGTGAAGTTGTGGGGGTGGTTGCAGAAGCGGGTTTCCACAAACTTGTGATGCGAATGTTTAAACTGATCAATGGGCATCGTCGTGATAGACTACACATTGTGATCAATGACTGCGCAAAGTCTTTTACTTCGCGTCGAGTACTGTAGCAAGCAAGGATGCTTGCACGATCAGCGCATCCCCATAATGCACAGTGGGGTTACTTCAAGCTTACAACGACAAGATATCAACAGCTTATCGCGCATTACTCTTAATGGATCGACGCGTCACTAGACTGCGCAACGGCTACAATACTTGATCACTTCTAATCAACCTTACTTCTTTGTCTCTACTTGCCCCAGTCAATACTTAGACAGATTGACATTTCTTTCTTATATAAATAAATGAAATGTGCAATGATGTGTGCTCTGATATCGCTATCCAACTTTTACAATTACTTAGTGATTATTTAACAGGTTCATGCATCCAAATACTTAGAGATACTGATCATTAACATTCATCCATGTATGAGCTACCTAACATCGTATTCCATCCCTTCCACGACGAATACAGATAAAAGTAAACACATATCAGATAACTGTAATTACAAGCATTCATACTGTAAATAATTCAAACAACTGAATAATAGCAACCATACACAACAATCACATAACACAAGATTTAATGTGGTTCACTCCCCCAGATGGGAATCTACATCCACAAGAACTGTTGTTTTATTATCTTAGGAAAGGGTGCAACAGTTCTTCGTCTGCGCACTTAGCTGCAGACGTTCTTCTTCCTCAAAATTAGGTCTCTGCGCACTCAGCTGCAGATCCTTTACAATGGCTTCTTGCTCAAAGATTCTAACAATATTCAATAATGCCCTAATACAAAAAGTGTAACCCTTTCCCATACAAAAATTTCCTTATTTATACATCATGCCCGTAGGTCATGTCTTTACATTACGAAGGCGAAACCCTTAGGTTTACAAAACTATCATGGTTTTTCCAAAACTGGCATGCTAGTGTCTGGTAGCAGATCTTCAGTTGTGGCTTTCCTCTGTGTAGACATGTTGCTATCCACTCTCCTGTCATGAGCTCCAACAACTTGCTTCCTCCAAGTTTTTCCTTCTTTCAAGGCCTTTGACAATTGGTTCAACTAGTAGTTCTTTGTTTGTGTGACCAATTGTCTATCTCGATCTGCACCTACCCACTGCTTGGTAGTTATCGACAATCTTTTCCAAAAATAGGTCTCCTGTGACCTAACCAAAATAATTGCCATCATCCATTCAACATTCAGCTTAGTTGGATCTTCGTCGACGTGGCACATCGCGGCACTGTACTCCTTGCAGCACAAAATTCGTAGTTCTTCCGACACTGCGATGCGCACAACATTGTAGCATACAAAAACTATGCTGCACTTAGCCTCGCAGCTTCTAAAAATTGATTTTCACAAAAAGTCTCCATCCATGATGCGCTCAGCTTCGCAGTTCCCAAAAACTTAATGTGCTAAAATATTGACCCCCTTGGGCTAGGCCCAACAATGCTACGACGACCACTCTGGAAAATATGGCAGGTGCATTCTTCAACCCAAAAGGCATCACTATATACTGGAATGACCCCCATTCTGTAGCAAAAGTAATCTTGTGCTTATCTGCGCAATCAATCCTAATCTGATGGTATCCAGAGAATCCATCAGTAAAAGAATACGCCTCATTCCCTTCAACATTGTCTTGTACTTCATCTGTTAAAGGTGTAGGAAATGGGTCATGTATTGAAGCATCATTCAGTTTCCTGAGATCCACACAAATCCTGATCTCACCCTTCGTTTTCTTATCTTGGATAACCATCGGGCTTATCCAGTTAGATTCTTCAACCGGCTCAATGATACCTACATCAAGCATCTTATCGAGTTCTGCCTTAACTCGTTCTTTATAGCGTGGGTTCAGTCTATATGGTTTCTACTTCATAGGCTTTTCACCTAGCTTAAGAGGAATTTTAATCACTCCTAAGTCTCCCAAAATGCCTTTCATCTCTGTGAACTTGGTCGAGAATAATTCTCTATATTCTTGGAGAATGCCCACAACCTCCTCAACTGTGTCTTCATCCCAATAATCTCCGATAGCTACAAACTTTGGCTCTTCACTGGTGCCAATGTTCACTTTTCTTGTTTTCACAGGTCCACTCATATTTGGAATTTCCAATGGAGGTCCTTCTACCTCACACGATCCCTCTGACTCAGGTATCTGTATATTGCGCGGGTCCTCCTCATCACTATCTTCTTTATCATCATGATCCTCAGCGATGTGATAACAATCAGGAGCATGCTCCAGCTGTTCTTCCCATTCTGGCTGTAGGTGCGTAGTTACGTTGTCTGCTCCAAAAAATTCTTCTAATGTCATATTTCCCTGTGCACAATCTGGTCTAAATATTCTTTCCTTAATAGCCTGCAGCGTGTCATTGATACTTGGATGTTCATCTTTGAAATTGAAATCATGTTGGAATCTTGTGGTTAGGCCAAAGCAATCCACTGTGCCTCTGCGCAACTCTAGATCTAGGTACCACTTCTTTGGAATCGGTTCTTCCAACGTGTGCACAAACAGATGCACCCATTCTGTCTGTGGTATTCCCTTCCATGCTGTTGAACAGACCTAAATATGCTATCTTGGATCTATCTATCCATTATATTTCTCAAAGGATAGGATAACCTTATCAACAAAATTGATTTGCATCTTAATTACGCACTGATCCCATGTTGTTAGTGTCTGCTTATGCGCAGCCCACCATTTGGCAGGTGTATCGTAGAATGCCACATCTAATGCTTGCAAGCGACGTTCTTCTGTAATTGCTACAGTATATTCATTGATAAAAGAATGAACATTATAGAAACCATCATAGCAAGGGATTGGGCTTACCTCCTTTCCAATCCAGCGCAATGACTTTGTCATCCGCACGCATCTCCTGGAAGATACTTCATGTAATCTACTTTGCTAATTTTTCAGTACTCCATCAGAGTTTGAAATGCAACAACTGAGTGTCCCATCCGCAGTTGGATTAATATAATCAACATTATTGGTTGTCACCTTGTAAATACGGTCCAAATCTTTGGCTCTAGATTCTTCCTGAATTGGTTCAACATATCGTTCACCCTATGAGGGATCCAATGACGTGATGAACCTGATATTGTTGCCTTAAAATATCATTTTCAATGTTTTCAAATTGATAATGGTGGATTTGGTCATTGCCCAATTGATACCCAACAGTGCTGGATAAGGATGGCTGTCATCCATGATTTCAATCACTTCGAAATCTGCATAGCTGCGCACACTGTCAATGTCAATGATAGTGTTGGGCAACCTCCCCAAAGGTATAACGATCCCTTAATTAGCCATTCTTAACTGTACTGGTGACCAGTGTAACTTTGGTTTGCACATCTGATGCCATGACTACTTGGTCAAGACATTTACTTTGGATCCAAGATCAAGAATGATCTCATCCATCTCATAGTCCCTAATCTGAGCAGTTAAGCTCATTTCCCTCCCTTTTCTTTTGGGACTCCTAATGTTATGGACTGCACCCTGCGCCACCCCCTTCTCTTTGCGTGGCTTGTACTACCTCAGTAGCTTTTCAAATTCCATTAAAGCATCTATGCTTTTTGATAACTTCATGTAGCTCCGTAGGAACTATGCAACAGAGGTCCTTGTGTCTGTTGTAGTGCTTGTCTGATCATATGATACTGGCATATATTCTATTTGTGTTATTTCACTATGCAGCGGGATTCTTGTCGACTGAGGTGCTGACTCTCTAAGTATATCCCATGCTTCTATAAATGCTCCTTTATTTTTCTATAGGTCCAGACTCGGTGTTCTCCCAGGAGATTTTCTAATCCATACTGGTTCACCCGGAGTCTGTTATTATTGCTCGTTCCCGAGGTTAAATGTTTTGTGCCTCCATTCCTTTCTATATCAGTGCCACTACGTGTTACCACGTTTACACTTGGATCCACAGTTCTACTCTCTGCTGCGATCAATTGAATGTTGGGAGTTAGCGGTTCTGTCCTCAGTCTTTTCTGCATTTCTACCTCTAGCACAGGACAATCTTCAATAACATGCTCAAATGATTTATAGTAATTGCACGTAGTGCATGGATTTGTACAATCTTGAGATACATGGCCTGGATGGCCACAGTTATAACAAATTACTTAGCCGCGGCCTCTCCCCTGCACTGGGCCGACATTTCTTCCTCTTCCGCGGTATCCACCACCACGGCCTCTACATCCATCCAGATTATAGTGGGTGTTCTCTTGCTTTGGCTGATTTTCTTCTTGGACGCGGTACATTCCAGCTCCTCGCATCATTTCCATATCTCGCTTTCTTTCATTCATGAGCTCATATGCGCAATAGTTGGATTCATCATGTCCAACTGATTTACAGAAATTGCAATATAAACTTTTAGGTGTTTTTACATATTTATGTATTAGATAATAGTCTTCAGGATGGTGTCCTCTGCTTCTGCAGATTTCACACCATGGTGCCTGATTGTGATTCATATTCATTCTGTTTGGTGTGCCACTGTCAAGATAATCTTGAAATAGAGGGAAATGTTCTCTAGTGTGGCCCTCTCCTTTGCATCCCGTGCACCAAACTTCGCGTCTCGGTTCATATCTTTGTTCTTTTCCATTCTTCATACCTTGCAATTCTAATGTTAAGGTGGTCAACTGGTTCTGGATCTGTGACATCCCAGAACTACTTTCTCCAATCGGTGAAGCCTCCAGCTTCATTACGATCTCTAAGGCCTCTTCCTGCGACGCAACCTCTGTTGCATTAATGGCTGTCTGATATGGGGAAATAGCGCAATGATGAACCATTCCTGGTGCTATTGCGGAGCTATAACAAAAATCACTTGGTCTAATAATGTCTTAAATTTTTGGTCAAACTTGTAGACCGTTTCAGTAGGTTTCTACTTAATTTCCTTTAATTATGTTATGCACTGTGATTTTGATTTCAAATTATTAAACTCTGCTACAAGAACAGCCTTAATTTATGTTAGGGTTCTCGGTTGTGCCTGAGAATATTTCATAAAAAAATGTAATGCGCGGTCTTTGAAAGTGGTGATGAGCTGCACTCTCTTCACAGCATCATCTTGAACCTACTTTACACTCCACACGGCTTCACATAGAAACTGGTGTTGATCAGGGTATTCTAGACCTGTTCCTTTGAATATCGACAATTTTATATCATTATCTGTTATTCTCCTTCCTGGTTGTGCAGTGCTCTGAGTGGTGCTGACTATCTGCGCGGGGTTTTGCGTGGAAAAAATAAATTTGGTACTTAGAATAGTGCTAGGAATATTACTCTATGGAATGCTCATGTTAAATTTTGAGCATTAATTCACAATACTCTAGTATCTTCACTGAGAGAATAACATATACAGTATATCAATGCATAACAATCACAATAAGCATGACAAGCATCACAAGAATCAAAATCATGAGAGACAAGAGACATAGAGTTTCCGTGGGGAAAACCCTAAGGTGAAAAACCCCACAAATTCCTCAGAGATAGAGAGAGCAATGGCTCAACCAAAGTACAACCAAAATACACTTGAGATAGTCTCCTAGAAGCAGATGATCCTCCTCCTCACTAGTGCGCCACTTTCTGAGTGAGAGAGAGATGACTTTCCGAATGATCTAAATAGAGATCTCCTGATCTCTATTTATACTAACCTATTTGCCCAGTGACCTTATGGGGCTGAGTTTTCTAGCTAGGTACATCCACAATATAATATATATTTCAGGGCCGACCCCACACATGGTGGTCTAATAACCCATCGGCAAGTACACACACTTGCAACACTTGTCAATCCACATGACGACACTTCCTTATAGAGGAATAATACATCTCTAATAAGGGTACAATAAATATATATGAAATACATAGATGAAATAAATTCCGAAGTTACATATACAACAACACTCCCTCTTAACTAGGAAGGTATTTCTTGACACAGATCTGCTAGACAAGTCTTCTTCTCGACATCATCGTCATTGATGCATCATCACTGATACTGCTATCTCAACCAATCTCTGACTCTACTCAACATAGGAAGTTCTACAAAGCCAGTCCCTTTTCATACTGGATGTAGGCCCACCACCTACAGGTCTTCATCATCACTAGCCATACTATGGAAATCTCAGGACTTATTACATGCGTCACAAAAACTTAAAAGAGTCTCTTGACTAGCAAGAACCCTAAAGAGCATCTGAGGCCTTTTTCATCCTGTCCAGATCTCCAGGACTTATTACATGTGACCCCACCACAAAACCTCGAAAGAGAATCCCAGGACTAATTACGAGCACAAGGCTCAACCTATCGGATCTCCCAGGGCACAAATTACATGTGGTCACCACAAAACCTCGAAAGAGCATCCCAGGACTGATTATGAGCACAAGGCTCAACCTATCAGATCTCCCAGGGCACAAATTACATGTGGTCATGGAAAAACCTCGAAAGAGCATCCCAGGACTGATTACGAGCACACAGCTCAACCTATCGGATCTCCCAGGGCACAAATTACATGCCATAGAACAAAACCTTGAAAGAGCATCTGCCAAATATCCCAGGGCACAAATTACATGTGGTCATGGAAAAACCTCGAAAGAGCATCCCAGGACTGATTATGAGCACACAGCTCAACCTATCGGATATCCCAGGGCACATATTACATGCCATAGAACAAAACCTCGAAAGAGCATCTGCCAAATATCCCAGGGCACAAATTACATGCCATAAGCAAAACCTCAAAAGACTATCTGTAGATATCCCAGGGCACAAATTATATGTCCTCCCAAGCAAAACCTCGAAAGAGCATTTGCTAGATATCCCAGGGTACAAATTACATGCCATAGGCAAAACCTCGAAAGACTATCTGCAAATCTCCTAGGGCACAAATTACATGCTTATCTGCACAACCTGTTCCACGGCCACAAAGTATCAACCTGATACTCACCATACATCATCCTGATGTACACATGATCATCCTGATCATACAATGCATATACCTAATGCATACCAAGTATCTACCTGATACATATCATCATACATGATCCACCTGATCACACAGTGTATCCACCTTATCACACAGTGTATCCACCTAATACAAATACAAATACATGATCCACCTGATCATACATGATACATATCAACATACATGATCTACCTGATCATACAATGTATCCACCTGATACAGATACATGGTCCAAGCATCCAACATGATGCATATACAAATACATAAACCAATCATATCCAACATCCAACATGATGCATACATACATATAAATGATCCAACTGATCATATCCAGCATCAACACGATGCGTACATACATACAAATATAAATGATCCAACTGATCATATCCAGCATCCAACATGATGCATATACAGATTAGTAACTGGAGCATCGTCCGGATACTCATCATCCAGCGCTTACATCCACAGCCATGTGAAGGATCCTCCTTCCAACATGCTTGGAATGGCTTTAGCAAATGTGTCCATCACTTCTTCCTTGAAGTGTCAGAATCTGAAGAACACCAAGCCTCTCCCTGAAGTACTCGAACTTCACCCTGGCTAGTGGCTTCGTCAGCACATCTGCAATCTGCTCGTCCATCGCAACATATAGGAGCTTCACAGCTCCTCTCTACACCATATCCCTGATATAGTGATATTTGATCTCTATGTGTTTCGACCTGTCATGAAACACTGGGTTCTCAGACAGCTTCACACAACTCTGGTTGTCACAAAAGATACCAGTAGTCTCCAACGGGAGATCAAATAAATCTGACAGTAGCTTCCGAAGCCATACTACCTCACAACTAGTTGAACAGGCTGCAATATACTCTGCCTCAGCTGTACTCAGTGCTAAGTAGGACTGCTTCCTGCTAAACCAAGAGATCACACCTGATCCCATACTGAAGTAGCACCCAGATGTGCTCTTCCTATCTGCAGCGCTGCCAACCCAATCTGAATCAACATAACCCTACAGGTTAAACTTTTGATTCACCTCATACTTGAGCCCATAATCCACTGTACTCTTCAGGTACCTCAGAGCATGCTTTACAGCAACTAGATGAACACTCAGGAACTGACTCAATGTGTTCACTGCAAAGCAAATATTTGGTCTCATGTTCGTCAGGTACATCAAGGACCCAATCATCTGACGATACATAGAGACATCAATCGACTCAGATGAGGCATCACATAGAAGCTTCAGATTCGATGCCATAGGTGTGACCATGGCTTTGCAATCGATCATCCCGAACCTCTTCAGGATATCTACACTATACTTCCCTTGTCCAAGGAAGATCCCATTTGAACTCTACCACACCTCCATACCTAGGAAATAATGCATCATTCCCAAATCTTTCATATCAAACTCAGCAGCAAGCTCTGTTTGTATCACACCAAGTTCTGCGAGCTTCCTACAAGCCATACAAGGCTTTCTTCAATCTGCACACATGTGACTCCCTGTCAGGTCTTGGGATTGCATCCCAAACATCTTCTTCATGATCGACGGATCATTGCATCCCATTTCTTCATCCCAGATCCTGGGAACTTCAATATCTTCAATAGATATCTTTGTTGCTGGAACAAATGTTGTAGTCCTTTTGTAGTTGAAGATATACGGTCTTTCCTACAAAACAAGTTAAATTGCATGATGAGAAACATCTCATAATTTTCAGAACAAATTCTTTACACATAAAGAAATATGTCATGCAGTCATGCAGTTATCTTAGCCAATGCTTCAATACAACATTTATCCATGTTCCACAACTTTCTAGATGCCTTTCAGTCTCTACCAGAACATTGTTAAGATTTTGCACTACTACCAACATGTCAGCAAAGAGGTTTCATTCTAGATAAGTAGCACTAGAATGTTGTACAGTGCCATAGGCCACTTACCCATCACATGCATATTAGTAGTATCCTGTTCATTAATGCAATCATTCTAATATGCACAATACATCTCCTAAGCATAATATTATTTAAACAAAAATAAGCAAGAAATGATAATTGAAATACTTATCTTTGTTTGTTTGTTGGGTGGACTCCATCTAAGTCTTTGCTTCCTGGCAGGCACTGCTGAAGTAGCTTCTTCTACACCTTTTTGTTGTGGAATGTAGGAAGATTTTCAACTCCCTCTGAAAATCTGCATCCTTGCAGGAGTTGCTGGAGTGTGCTCCCTCTTGATCTTTGCTTCCTGAATTACCTGTCCATGAACTTATATTCATCCTTACTAACATCAATCTTCTTGAACCCTGGAAAGTATAATATGTAAGCCTTCGAGCTTTCACTGTAACCCACAAAGATACCCTTCTTTCCTGAAGGATCTAGTTTAGTCCTCTTTTCCTTTGGGACATGAGTGTATACTGGACAACCAAATATTCTGAGATGGCTGACTTTGGGCTTCTTACCAGAAAGGACCTCTTCTGGAGTCTTGTTGTCCAATATCTTGTGGGGTGTTCTATTCTGCACATATACAACTGTTCTAGCTGCTTCTGCACATAGATGCATAGGTAGATCCTGGTCATGTAGCATTGCTCTTGCTAATTCCATGATTGTTCTGTTCTTCCTTTCTGCAAATCCATTCTGTTGTGGATTGTAAGGAACAGTCAACTCCCTCTTAATCCCTGAATCACTGCAAAGCTTCTTGAAGTCACCTGAGGTGAATTCTCCACCATTGTCGGATCTGAATGTTTCGATCTTCTTGTCAGTTTGATTCTCCATCAAGGTTTTGAAATCCTTGAATTTATCAAACACCTCATCTTTGTTCTTCAAGAAGTATACCCAAGTCTTCCTAGAGAAGTCATCAATAAATGAGATAGTAAACATACCCACTCAGAGAACTGGATGACATAGGACCACATACATCTGAGTGGATGATTTCTAGGATGTCTTTTGCCTTGCTTTCACTGCTTGGGAAATCCTTCTTAATGTTCTTACCTTTTGCACATCCTTTGCAAACACCTTCATGTTTGGTCTTGATTTCAGGAAGACCCTCTATAGCCTTGCTTGCAATTGGAAGTGCCCTATAGTGCATCTGAGCAAGTCTTCTATGCAAAAGTTCACTTGGCTCCATGGATTCATGTACCATGGCATGTTCAGGTTGTCCCTTTAATTTATACAAACCTCCCTCTTGCTCTCCAATCACTACTGCATCATCTATGTTCTTTCCCTTTGGCTACATTAGGACTTGGCCATCCACAAATGCAACCCTAATACCTTTTACATCCAATGCAGAGATGGAGAGTAAGTTCTTCTTGAGCCCAGGTAAACAAAGGACTTCTTTCATCTTCAAAGATTTTCCAGAATCTAGGTTGTAGGAGGCTTCACCACTTCCTTTGATTGGGTATTGATAATCATCCCCAAGTTTCACCTTATGGGGTGATTCATGTTCAGATAGATTCACAAAAGATTCCTTAAACCCAGTCATGTGTTTGGAATACCCACTGTCAATCAACCAATCGTTACAACCATGGGAGATAGTACCTGTGAGAGCAGAAATTAGAACATACTCTTCTTCACTTGATGAGTCATCATCACTATCACTTTCTGCCCTAGCGTTCTTCTTTGGGGGTTCATCATCTTCGGCAGCATGAGCATGATATCTTCTTTTGTTATTCTTCTTCTTCTTATTGAAGTTGTTGTTGTTTTCTTTCTTCTTCTTGGGACAATCTGAAGCAAAGTGTCCCTTCTCATTGCAATTGAAGCATTTAAGATCTTTCTTATCTTTATGATAATGGTGGTGTGAGAATCTTCTGTTATGAGATGATTCCTTCTTGGACTTGCCTTTCCTGGCATGTGCTATGAGAGCTTGATCTTCATTTCCCATCTTTTCTTCTTGGGCCACAAGCCTAGATTCTTCTTGAGAGCATTCTTCCTGTAATCTGTTGAAGGAGATCAACTTCTTCCTTGCACAGATTCCTTGAATAAAGGAATCCCATGACCTGGGTAGGCCATTTAGAGTGGTCATCACCACTTCACCATTCTCCACCATTTCATCCACTGCTTCTAGTTGTTCCTTGATCTGGGAGACCCTTGAAAAATAAGATTGAATGGTTTCTCCATTCTGAAACTTTACTCCTTTCAATTGGTTCTGCAGGGTCATCTTCCGATTTATGTTCTTCCCTTCAAATAGCTTGGTCAAAGAGTCAAACATCTCCGTGGGTGTCTTTAGAGAAGACACATGGGTATGAGATGGTCTTTGATAGAATCAACAATGATTCTCTTTGCCTTGACCAAGTTCTTCTTATGCAATACCTTAGCCTCTTCATCCTCTGGGATAGGGATGTCTTCTTTTACATATGAGTCCAACTCATTTTCTTCCAGGATTAACCCAATCCTATACTTCCAAGCCCAGAAGTTATCAGCTCCTTCAAGCTTATCCTCAAGCTTGGTGTGGTGAGACATCTTAAAGAGTACTTCAAATGGAAATAGAAAAGCTTTAGGTGTTACCACTTGAAATGCTGAAAAATGGATCTGGTCCTGAATTAGGGTTTGTCGAAACAAAACCCTAAAAATTCAAAATGTGAATTCCAATTTTCTGAAAGGATAGAAAGATGTGCCTTGATGAGTTGATCAACCTGGTGTATTCAGAATTTGAGATCATCAAATCTTTACCCTTCAGATTTTCCTTTTTGTCCTCCCGGGTTCACTAGGGAGAGCCCTGAATTAGGGTTTGAGTTTCCTGGAGATATACCCAGCCAAAAATCTCGATCCAAAGCTCTAAACTTCTATTTTTGCAAGGAGCTTCCAGCTATGTCTTCATATTTCAGAAATTCCTATTTTTGTGGAAACCCTAATTTGTAAGGCCAAATCTGAAAATGCTCAGAATTGAATTCTAATTAGACAGATAGATTCTCCTTGATGAGTAGAGTCAATCTACTATCCTGCTTTTCCAAAATCTATGGAGAGAAACCCAATAAACAAGAAACTCAAGTTTCCGTCACTGCAAAATGTCTTCTTCTCAGGTTAGCTCTGATACCATGTTAAATTTTGAGCATTAATACTCTAGGATCTTCATTGAGAGAATAACATATACAGTATATCAATGCATAACAATCACAATAAGCATGAAAAGCATCACAAGAATCAAAAGCATGAGAGACAAGAGACACATAGTTTCTGTGGGGAAAACCCTAAGGTGAAAAACCCCACAACTTCCTCAGAGATAGAGAGAGCAATGGCTCAACCAAAGTACAACCAAAATACACTTGAGATAGTCTCCTAGAAGTAGATGATACTCCTCCTCACTAGTGCGCCACTTTCTGAGTGAGAGAGAGATGACTTTCTGAATTATCTAAATAGAGATCTCGTGATCTCTATTTATACTAACCTGTTTTCCTAGTGACCTTATGGGGTCGACTTGTCTAGCTAGGTACATCCACAATATAATATATATTTCAGGGCCGACCCCACACATGGTGGTCTAATAACCCATCGGCAAGTACACACACTTGTGACACTTGTCAATCCACATGACGACACTTCCTTATAGAGGAATAACACATCTCTAATAAGGGTACAATAAATATATATGAAATACATTTCGAAGTTACATATACATCAACAACTCTGAGATTGGGTATTCTGAACTAGGATAGTTTGAGTCAGAATGACCTGAGCACCTACTCCTATGGTGTTACCAGTATTGACGTTCTGCGGACTGGCCTGCGCTACAGTTGCAGCGGGTTGATTCCGACGTAGGGGTTGCGTGGTCTCTGCAACCGGTGGGTTCTGAGGTGTTATAGGGTGGATGGTGGGTGATGATGGCGTGGTCAAATTGTTAAGGTCACATGGGAGTTCGGTATTCATGCATAGTCCAGGTCCTCCGGGATTCTTTTATTTATTAAACATATATCTCTTTCCACTTCTCAGATTATGTGTCTCTTCATCCAAATCACTAAAAATGCTATTGACCATGACAGATTCAAAAATATTACTGCATTCTTAAAATGCCTTTTTCAGCTAAAAGCATTTTAATGATTAGATTAAGATTGTTCAGGTACTTACCTCTGAATCCTTCGAAAAAGTATGCTTCAGCTTAGGTGTAGGACTTCAGCGTGTCTACAATAAATTCTGTTACAAATCCTTCAAGTATGCTATCAACCCAGAAGTCCACTGCTCGTGATAGTGGGTTGTCTATTGCTTTGATCTGCGCTGTGAGATCTGGAGTCCACTCTATAGGTACTCCCCCTTTAAAACAAGTTTTCTTCTCTACAAGTTGCAATATCCACTCGTGCAGCTCGTTTCCAAATGAAGCCCAAAATATCTCATTGTTGGGCCTGGCCTAGATGGGGCATTTTTTGAACAGGAAGAATTTCAAGAACTATGGAGCTAAGCGCAGTTAAGGTTGAACAATTTTGGGATAAGTTTTGGTATGCTACAAAGTTACGTGCAACATAGTGGCAAAGGAGATGCAAGGTCGGTGCTGTGAGGAGTACAATGCTGCGATGTGCCATGGCGGCGAAGATCCAACTAAGCAGAGCATGGGTGGATGAAGGTAGCTATTTTGGTTACGTCACAGAAGACCTATTTTTGGCAAAGATCGTTGATAACTATCAAGCAGTTGGTAGGTGCAGATCAGAGGTAGGTGACTGATCACAACAAACAGAAGACTACTTGAACAAGTCATCTAAGGCCGTGAAAGAAGGAACAACTCGATGGAAGTAACCTATTGGCGTGTGCATGACAGAAGATACACTGCTAGATATCAGTAGTCCAGTTTTGGGAAAACCGTGATAGTTTTGTAAACCTAAGGGTTTTGCCTTCAAAAATGTAAAGACATGACCTACAGGTCTTGATCTATAAATAAGGAAATTTTGTAAAAAAAAAGGATTAACTCTTCATTTTGTTGGTTATTATCGAATATTGTGAGATCTGTTAGATTGAAGCATTATAAAGGCTCTGTAGTTGAGTGCGCAGAGACCTAGTTTTGAGAGAGAGAGAGAGAGAGAGAAGAGCATCTGCAGCTGAGTGTGTAGACGAAGAACTGTTGTACCCTTTCCAAGATAAATAAACAACAGTTTTTTTGGATGTAGCTTCCCATCCGAGGGGGTGAACCACGTTAAACCATTGTGTTATGTGATTGTTGTGTATGATTGTCATTAATTTGTGATTTAATTTACTTACAATGCATGCATGAAGTTACTATTGTCTATTATATGTTTACTGTTATCTGTATTCACCGTGGAAACGATGGCATAATATGCTAGTAGTTCATGTATGGAGGAATGTTAACAGTAAAGCACCTATAAGTTCTCAAATGAATAGATCTATGAGATAACCGCACAACAAATGGTTAATGTTGAATCGCGACATCAAGCACACAGCACTGCGCATCTCACTCATCTGCATAAGTTATGATGTTTATCAAGCTAAGTAATGATGAATGATTAAGTACTATCGAATAAGATTAAGTAGAAGTGATTAGGTCTCATAACCCCCACTGCACGGCTTGTGGACGCGCTGAGGATGCAAATATCTTTGTTCCCGAAGATACTCGACAAAGAGTAGAAGACTTCGCGTAGTCATTGACCTCAACGCACAACCTGTACCTCACTGTACATGAATTAGTTTAACCACTCCCATCAAAAGTTTGTGGAAACCTACTTCTGCAACCTCCCCCTCAACTTCGCCTCGAGTGAGACCTCATACTGCTCGCAGTTTGTTGCCGAAAGGGCCGGTGAATAGGGGTTTTGTTGGTATCTTGTACCGCAAAGTACCTGGGTCTACATTGGAAAACCTCAAGAACAATGAAGTGACCAACAAATGGCTCCATTGCCACGCTAAGACTAGTGATGTGATAGTGTATTTAGAAAAGTAATGTTCGATAGTTGGCATCCAAAAAAGAAAGAGATCTGGGCTTGGTGCGATAAGATCGAAAGAGATTGTGTAAAGAAAGAAAACAAACATCTACATCTATCTAACATACAGTGGTTGAATAGATACTTGTGGAGGGACATCCACAAAATTTTTTGGGCTTCATTTCCAAATGAGCTACATGAGTGGATATCGCACCTAGCAGAAAGAAAGAATTGTTCCCAAGGCAGAGTACCTACAGAGTGGAGTCCAGAGCTTACAAAACAACTCAAAGTGATCGATAGCCCATTGTCACGAGCACTTGACTTCTGGGTTGATAGCATACTAGAAGGATTTGTGACCGAGTTTGCTGTGGATACGCTGAAGTCCTACAGCCAAGCTGAAGCATACTTTTTCGAAGGATTCAGAGGTAAGTTCTTTAAAAACCTCAGTCTATACATTAAAATGCTTTTAACTGAGAAAGGTGTTTTAAGAATGCAACAATAGTTCTAAATATTTCATGGTAGAGAATACATACACTGATTCTGACGAAGAAAACCATACTTTGAGAAGTGGAAAGAGATACAAGCTTACTAACGAGAAGAAACCCACATCATCTAGAAACCATATAGATACCGAAATTCCATGTGATCTCGATAATATGAACACTCAGTTATCAGCCACAATCCAGCGTATTACACCTCAGAATCAATCAGTCCATAACCCACCCACTGCAAGTGTCGCACAACCCATCCCACAGATCAGTAATACTAGTAACACTGCAAGAGTGAGTGCTCACAGCACTATGACTCAGACTATTCCATAGAATACTGTCCCTAGCACAATCCAGCAGCCTATGTCTACTTTTGTCATAGGGAATCAGTTCCAGAACAGTACACAATCGGGAAGGAGAGTGACAGATAACGATATAAAACTGCTGATATTCAAAGGAACGGGTCAGGAAGACCCTGATCAGCATTGGTTTCTCTACGAAGCCGTGTGGAGTGTTAAGCAAGTGACAGATGATGCTACAAAGAGAGCATATATCATCACTACTTTTAGAGATCGAGCACTACATTGGTTTATGAATTATTCTCAAGCACAACCAAGAACCTTAGCAGACATCAAGATTGCGATTGCAGTAGAGTTTAAGAAACCCAAATCAGAATCACAGTGCATAACAGAGTTGAAAGAAATCAAGCAGAAACCTACTGAATCGGTTTGGGAATTCGACCAAAAAATCAAAACATTGTTGGACCAAGTGAGCTTTGTTATAGCTCCGCAACAACATCAAGAATGATTCATTGCCTCTCTATTGCCCCATATCAGACAACCACTAATGCAACAAAAGGTTGTATCTCAGGCTGAGGCTTTGGAGATTGCAATGAAGTTGGAAGCTTCACCAATTGGAGAAAGTAGTTTTGGGATGCTACATATCCAGAACCAATTGGCTACCTTGACATTAGAATTACAAGGTATGAAGAATGGAAAAGAGTAGAGACATGAACAATGGCATGAAGTTTGGTGCACAGGATGCAAAGGAGAGGGATACACTAGAGAACACTGCCCCTTATTTCAAGAATATCTTAACAATGGTGCACCAAACCCAATAAATATGAATCAGAACCAGGCACCATGGTGTGAAATTTGTAGAAGCAGAGGACACATGCCTGAGGACTGCTACCTAATACAAAAATATGTAAAGACACCTAAAAACTTATACTATAATTTCTGTAAGTCAGTTGGACATGATGAGTCCAACTGTCGCACTTATGAACTGATGAATGAAAGAAAGTGAGATATGGAAGCAATGCGAGGTGTTGGAATGTACTGCGTCCAAGAGGAAAATCAGTCAAAGCAAGAGAACACCCACTATGATCAAGGTGGATATAGAGGCCGAGATGTGGATATCACGGTTGAGGAAGAAATACTGGTCAAAATCAAGGAAGAGGACGAGGCCAAGTAATATGCTATAACTATGGCCAGCCAGGTGATGTATCAAGAGAATGTACTAATCCATGCACCACATGCAACTAGAATAAATCATTTGATAATGTGATTGAAGACTGACTCGTGCTTGAGGTAGAAATGCAGAAGCAAAGAAGAACATAAACACTGAACCCTAACATCCAGTTGATTGCATCAAAGAATAGAACTACAGGTCAAAGTGTCAATGCAGTAATGCGAAGTGGCACTGATACAGGAAAAGACAACAACACATAAGCCTCAACTTCTGGAACAACTGATCCTAAGAAGAACCCTGGAGAAACAGTAGGGATTAGAAAAGCTCCTGGGAAAGCACTTCCATTGAACTTACAAAAAAATAAGGAAATATTTAAAGAAATGCGGGACATGTTTAAACAACCACCACCTACTTCACCAAGGATCCCGTTGCGAAGTGAAGTACCGCAAATAGAAGATATGCCACTAGCATATGATCAGATGTGCGCTGCACCAAAGACCTCTATTTTTGTTGTGGAGTTTCTACATAGCTGCATCAAGTTATTAAAAAACAAAGACACTCTTATGGAATTTGAAAAACTGATAAATCAGTACGAATCATGCAGTAAGAAAGGAATAACACATGATGCAGTACATAACATTAGGAGTCCCAAAAGAACCGACAGGGAAATGCGGTTCATTGCACAGATAGGAGACTATCAGATGGACGAGATCATTCTTGATCTTGGATATGAAGTGAATGTTTTAACCAAGTAGACATGGTAGGTGATGGGAAAACCAAAGTTACAGTGGTCACCTATACGGTTAATAATGGCTAATCAAGGCATAGTTATACCTCTGGGAAGGTTAACCAATAATATTGTCGACCTTGATGGAGTGCGAAGTTATGCAGACTTTGAAGTAATTGAAATTGTGGATGATAGAAATCCTTATCCAGCACTGCTGGGCATCGATTTGGCAATGACAAACTCCATTGTCATCAATCTAAAGACAATGAAAATGATATTTGAAGGCAACGACATTAGAGTCATTGCACCATTGGATCCTTTGCAGGGGGAGAGATATGTTGAACCTATTCAAGAAGAGTATAGCACTCAAGACCTTGACTGTATCTATCAAATGACAACAAATGCTGTGGATTATATTCATCCTACTGCGAATGGAATGCTCAGTTGGAGCTGCGATAGTTCTTGCATCTTAGACTCTGAGGCAGGATTAGAAAACTGGCAACACAGAATGCATGAAGTATTTTCCAGGAGGTGAGCGACAATTACAAAGTCACTTCGCTGGATTGGAAAGCAGGTAAGTCTAATCCCCACTTATGATGGTAGATCTAATGTCTATTCATTTATCAAAGAATACACTACAGCAGTTGCAGATGAACATCGCGTCTCAGCATTAGACATGGCACTTATATAAACACCTTCGAGATGGTGGGATACACATAAAAAGACATTGACAACTTGGGAACAGTGAAAAATAAAACTACAGATTCAATTTGTTGATAAAGTCACACTACCATTTCAGAAATATAATGGTCAGATGGATCCAGGAAATCATATCGCATCTTGTGTACAATCTTGGAAGGAAAGACCACTGACAGAATGGGTACATCTCTTTGTGCATATGCTGGAGGAGCCTATTCCAAAAAACTTGTATCTAGACGAGGAGATACACACAGAAACCCCGGATTGGTCCATCCTCACTGTGACCTTGCAGAAGGATTTTAGTTTTCACGATGACCATCTAACTATCCACGACGCACTGCAGCTGATCAAGCAAAATATATTTATCCCACATTGCAAGGAGGAAAACATAACACTAGAAGAGTTTTTTGACACAAACAATGTACTTGCGAGTCTACAACTAGATTGGTCAGAACAGATAGAGCAAGCTTTAGACTGCTACAACATAGCTGAAGAAGTTGAAGATAGCGACGTAGAGGACCCGCGAAACATAAAAATCCAAGAATCAGAAGGAGTACATGAGGTAGAAGGACCTCCACTAGAAATTCCAGATATGAGTGGACTGGTTAAAACAAAGAAAGTGAACATCGGCACCCCTAAAGAGCCGAAGTTCGTAGCAACAGGAGACTATTGGGATGATGATACAGTTGCGGAGATTACAGCTATATTACATGAATATCAGGAAGTATTCCCAACGAAGTTTATAGAGATGAAAGGCATCCTGGGAGACTTAGGAGTGATGAGAATTCCTCTTAAGCCAGGATCAAAACCTATTAAACAAAGGCCATATAGAATGAACCCACGCTACAAAGAACGAGTTAAGGCAGAACTCAACAAGATGCTCGATGCAGGAATCATTAAGCCGGTTGAAGAATCTGAATGGATAATCCCAATGGTCGTCCAAGACAAGAAAACAAAGGGTGAAATCAGGATCTGTGTTGATCTTAGGAAACTAAATGATGCATCAATGCATGACCCATTTCCTACTCCTTTTACCGATGAAGTACTTGATAACATGGGAGGTAACGAAGCATACTCTTTTACTGATGGGTTTTCTGGATACCATTAGATTAGAATTGATCCATCCAATAGGCACAAAACCACTTTTGCAACAAAATGGGGGTCGTTCCAGTATACAGTAATGCCATTTGGTTTAAAGAATGCACCAACCATATTTTCAAGAGTGGTGATCGTAGCATTTAAAGAATTCATACACAAATTTTTAGAAGTTTACTTTGATGATTGGACCATTTTTGGGTTACTGAAGAACCATGCTGCGAACCTCAGGATGATGCTAGAAAAATGCAGACAGCATCAGATTTCATTGAATTTGAAGAAATGTATTTTCTGTGTTCCTTATGGGATTCTGCTGGGACATATTGTGTGTAAACAAGGGTTGATGGTTGATCCTGTGAAGATAGCAGTTATTTTAAACTTGCCTACACCAATTTCAGTTAAACAATTGCGCACTACACTGGGGCATACTAGATACTACAGAAAAATCATAAAGGGGTATGCACAGATAACCGCAATAATGGAAAAACTTTTAAAAAAGGATGCACCATTCATTTGGAATGAGGACTGTGAGAAAGGATTCGACACATTGAAATAGAAAATGGTCACTGCCCCGATCCTAGTTTTTCCATACTGGGAAAAGCCATTTCACGTACATGTTGATGCTTCATGTATAGCATTGGGTATTGTTCTTGTGCAGCCAGGAAAAGGAGGAATTGATCATCCCATTACATTCTCAAGCAGAAAGCTGTCATCTGCTGAGAAAAACTATACCACTACTGAAAGAGAAGGACTTGCAATGGTATATGCACTACAGAAGTTCAGACACTATTTGCTTGGTACGCACTTCTCAATGTTTACCGACCATTCTACATTAAAATACCTGGTCAATAAGCTAGTGTTAGGGGGAAAATATGCAGATGGCTCTTACTCTTCCAAGAGTATGATTTTGAAATAATAGCTAAACCAGGAAGATTAAATTTAGGCCTTGATCATCTATCAAGGATCGAGTCAGGAGAGGAACCTACGAATCTAGAAGACAATATGCCTGATGCGCAATTGTTTGCTATACAGATTGTCGATGATTATTATCAAGATATCATTGACTTTCTAACTACCGGGTTCGTTCCTACTGAATTCACTATGCAACAAAAGAAGGAACTGGTAGTGCGAGTTGCATACTTCCCCATTATTGCAGGACAACTCTACAAGTTAGGACCTGATGAAGTGTTGCGAAGATGTGTATTAGAACATGAGAAGCCATTTATATTAGCTGATGTGCATTCAGGAGTTGCAGGAGGTCATTATGCAGGAAGGGCTACTGTGCAGAAGATATTGCACGCAGGGATATGGTGGTCTACGATTCATAAGGAATTCAAAGAACATTGCCAGAACTACGATGTCTGTCAGGGGACAGGGAAACCATCAGGAAGAGATGAAATTCCATTGAACCCTCAACTGAACTTGCAAGCATTCGATAAATGGGAAATCGATTTTGTGGGACCTATTAACCCACCAGGAAAAAGAACTGGTGTGAGGTACATTATTACTATAAATGACTACCTCACTAGATGGGCAGAAAAAAAACTAGTCAAAGACTGTAGCGCAGCTACAACCGCGCAGTTTATCCTTGAGAACATCCTTACAAGATTTGGATTCCCAAAAATTTTGATGAGTGTTCAGGGTACTCATTTCCTGAACAGAACTATTGAAGCATTAACTTAAGAGTTCTCCATCCATCATCAGCGCAGTACGCCTTATCACCCACAAGCGAATGGAACTGTTGAAGCATTTAATAAAGTACTTGAGAATGCGCTAACCAAGATATGCAACGTAAACTGTGATGATTAGGACCTGCGCATTCCATCTGTATTATGGGTGTAAAGAATGAAATGCAAGAAATTAACTGGACATACACCTTTCAAATTGGCTATTCAAATTCAATATGCTAAGACAGAAAATAGCAGCATTACATTCCATTTCACAATAATAGCATATACAGGATCACTGAAGAAACAACAAGCACAACATAAACACAAGAGACACAGATTTATCCTGGGAAACCCTCATGGGGTAGAAAACCCAGCAAAGCTTCCTCAATATAGATGACCAGCAATATACAAAGATGCAAACCAAAGACATGATCTCCTCCTCCACCATAGCAGACCTCTCCTCCACAAGTGCACCACTCTCAAGTGAGTGAGTGTGTGTCAAATGAGGAATACACCTCCTCTATTTATACACTACTCCGACTTGTCTTTTACACAAGACATGTAGGCTCGTGTTTAACCATTGGGTTAAATACCCCACTACAACTAACTGGGCCGACCCCTCTAGGGTGGTCTAATAACCCTTTGACCCATATAACACATATAGGGCTGACCCCCACTAGGGAAGTCTAATAACCCAAGTTACCACAATCTGACGGAGGAATAAACATCTCCGGATATACAATAAGATCTTCAAGGAGGAATGAAACATCTCCATAATAATAAAGTAAAAATATAATATTCTTTGAAGTTACAATATCTCAACACTCCCCCTTAACGGAAGGATATTATAACAGCATCTGCACGAGCAAGGAGTCATCAACATCATACATGATACATCTATAAATCATTGGAATCTTTCTCAACATCATCAGTAACTCAACCAGTTACTGGAACATATTCAATACTGGAACATCAACATCTTCAGTACTGAGTCTTTATCTTCTGCGACACTCAAACAACTACAGCAACATCAATATCTGAATCCTCATGTCATCATCGTCATCAGCATCATCATCACACAATCAACATCGTCGTCTAGATCAACACGATTAGCATCGTCACATCATCTCGATCTACAACATCTGGTTCATCATGATCTACAACATCTGGATCATCACGATCTACATCATCTGGATCATCTCGATCTATAACATCTGGATCATCTAGATCTACAATATCTGGATCATCTCGATCTACAGCATCTGGATCATCTTGATCTATAGCATCTGGATCATCATGATTTACAACATCTGTATCATCTCGATCTACAACATCTGGATCATCTCGATCTACAGCATCTGGATCATCATGATCTACAGCATCTGGATCATCTTGATCTACAGCATTTGGATCATCTCGATCTACAGCATTTGGATCATATCGATCTACAGCATCTGGATCATCTGTATTAGTATCCACACCAATACATCTATCCTCAAAACATGTATTCTTACTAATACATATATCATCAAAAACGTGTATTCTCACTAATACATCTATCATCAAAAGCATGTATTCTCACTAATACATCTATTATCAAAAGCATGTATTCTCACTAATACATCTATCATCAAAAGCATGTATTCTCACTAATAAATCTATCATCAAAAGCATGTATTCTCACTAATACATCTATCATCAAAAGCATGTATTCTCACTAATACATCTATCATCAATACATAGCAGCATACCCTGCAACACACATGATCATATTATAGGATGATCAATCCCGCTCTCTTTAGGACATAGATCCATGGATGATACACTCCAGATCAAGCTCCAGGATGATCAATCCTTATCACTTTAAGACAAGTCTCATGTCTAGGGATGATGCAATCCCATAACGTACATTTAGAACCCAGTTCATGGACGATGCAGTCCTCATGTACATTTTGAACCCAGTTCATGGACAATGTAGTCCTCACGTACATTTTGAACCCAGTTCATGGACGATGCAGTCCTCACATACATTTTGAACCCAGTTCATGGACGATGCAGTCCTCACGTACATTTTGAACCCAGTTCCTGGACGATGCATTCCTCACGTACATTTTGAACCCAGTTCATGGACGATGCAGTCCTCATGTACATTTTGAACCCAGTTCATGGATGATGTAATCCTCACGTACATTTTGAACCCAGTTCATGGACGATGCAGTCCTCACATACATTTTGAACCCAGTTCATGGACGATGCAGTCCTCACGTACATTTTGAACCCAGTTCATGGACAATGCAGTCCTCACGTACATTTTGAATCGAGGTCCAGGGACGATGCAGTCCTATCTTCAATTCTCAGAGACATCAGTCTATGGATCAATTCTGGGACCTAAGTCCGGGGAAGATACAATCCCCTACCTGTTCATTTAGGACTTCATTATCGGAGACCCAGTCTACGGCTCTCTTTAGAACATGTGTTCAAGGATGATACAATCCCTCTTCTTTCTCGGAGACACTTGTCTACGGCTCACTTTAGAACTTGTGTTCAAGGATGATGCAATCCTCACATGTCCACCAAGGACTTCATTTTCGAAGACATACATCTACGACTCTCTTTAGGACTGAAGTCCAGGGATGATCCAATCCCCTCATGTCCACCAAAAACTTTATTCTCGAAGACATACGTCTACGGCTCTCTTTAGGACTGAAGTCCAGGGATGATCAAATCCCCTCATGTCCACTAAGGACTTCATTCTCGAAGACATACGTCTACGGCTCTCTTTAGGACTGAAGTCCAGGGATGATCCAATCCCCTCATGTCCACCAAGGACTTCATTCTTGAAGACATATGTCTACGGCTCTCTTTAGGACTGAAGTCCAGGGATGATCCAATCCCCTTGTCACCTTAGACCCTGTCTAAGGACCATCCACCAACCTTTCTGTCGGCATCACCAATATATGTATCCACATCATCGATCTCTCTGTCGATGTAGGCAATCTCATCATAAGTGATCACATCACTCCCCCTTTCGAGGAGGGTCCTTCTGAACTATATTAAGTTTGTCTTGGAAAACTTTACTTGACGTAGAGGTTTGGTTAGTACATTGGATCGGTAGAGGTTTGGTTAGTACATTGGTAACTTGTTACAAATTCGAACTTTAATTCCTTTCTGCACCATATCTTGTATATAGAAATGTCAGATCTCTATGTGCTTTGACTTATCATGGAACACTGGATTCTCTTCGATTTTGGTACAACTCTGTTTGTCACATAGGATCACAGTTGAGTCCATCTCTAAGTCAAACAATTCTGAAACCATACTACTTCATAACTTAGCAGAGCAAGCAGCCGTATATTCTGCTTGTGCTAAGAGTCACACTAGATTGTTTCCTGCTAAACCACAAGATCATGGCTGATCCCAGACAATAACATTTTCTCAATGTGCTCTTCCTGTCTGATACACTTCCTTCCCAATCAACATCTGTGTAGCCATCTGAAGTCATGATCTCCAAGATAACATAGATCAAATTCTATCATATCCTTTAGGTACCTCATCACATGCTTTGCAACTAACAGGTGAACACATCTAGTTTCCACTAGATACTAACTCAAGGTGTTCAGAGCCAAGCATATATCTGACCTAGTATTCGTTAGACACATCAATGACTCAATAATTTTTCTGTACAGAGTTATATCCACTAACTCTGATGAGTCATCTGCAAACAACTTCAAGTTGGAATGCATGAGAGTGGCCATTCCAACACATCAAGTCCTTTTAATATTTCTCAGCATACTTTCCCTGGTTGAGAAAGATTCCTTCTGAGCCTTGCCATACTTCCATACCTCGAAAGTAATGCATCAATCTGAGATCTTTCATTTTCATTTCTGCAGCCATCTTCTCCTTTCTTTTCATGATCTGTTTCTCATTCCTTGTCAGAAAGAGATCATCGTCATACAATAATGGTATGATAGGTTCATCATCCACAACCTTAAGGTAAAGGTTATGAACAACTTTGCTTTTGGTAAATCCCAAGCTTATCAAGAAACTGTCAATTCTCCCTTTTTGACTGAACATCATTCACACTCTGCATTGAATGATCTTCTGCATATCTATCTATGCCATCTCTCGTTAGATGGGTCTACTGATATGAGCCTCAATATCATTCGAACTCTATGGTGAGTTCCTTCTTGCATCCATGTCATCTGTGTATAGAAACTATATTCAACCTTGTAGCAAAGGTTGAGATCCACATCACCCATGGTGATCATTAAGCTCATCAATTGATTATCAATCCTGGGAACCCATACAGAACCTGATTCACACTTCTTCTTTAATTACACCATTAAGAGAATGGTCTTATCTAGCCACTTAGAGCAAACATCTCATCATGATTCTCTTCCTCTTTCTAAGAGAATCTTCTAGCCACAAGCCTTCTATAGTGTGTTTGATTTGTAAATCTTTTGTTGAACATCCATCGCTTGTTCAGTGTTCATCATTCATCATGATCTTTCCTATAATTCAAAATTAAGTACATGATTAGTAATAATTCATAATCATCAAATCATATTGACATGATAACCTATTATGCATACATATATCATTTACATAGTTATGCAACTATTTTGACCAATACTTTGGCAGAACACTTTTCCATATCCTGTATGCATACAATGGCTATCTAGATGCCTTCCATCTCTACCAGAACATACTATTGAGAGTGTGCACAGCTCTCAGCATGTCAGCAAAGAGGTTTCATTCTAGACAAACAATAATGGAATGTTTGTCCAACTTACCAATCATATGCATATTAGTAGTATATTGTTCAATGCTCTATGAATGTTTACACTCTGCATGATATATTCTAGGAATACAAATATGCATACAAGCAATATCATTTACTATTTCAAATAACAACTCAAATACTTATCTTTTATGTTTGTGTGGTTGCCTCCCGCTTGATCCTCTATATGTCTTTTGAAATTCTATTCATTATGTACCACTGTGCATGCTCAAGTGTGCACTAGTGTCATCCTCATGATCTCATACACAAACATACATTCATTAGTATATTGTCAATATTATCAAAATATCATAACTCTAAATAATCTTGAATATGTATAGATAATAAACATTAGTATTCAAGGTTTCAGGGAAGTCTTCTTTTACTCATGCATATTCTTGTTTGATCATGGGACTCTTCTGGTTAGTTAAATCATCAATCAAGATAAGAGACATAATGTGCATAAACCCTTGATTAACTTTATGAATAAGCATAACCAATCATACCAAGTATACTTATATAAGGGATCCTAACACAAGGTAGGATTATAACTTGACATAGGAAAACATACCTAGATTAGTATACCTGCTTAGTTATGTCTAACATACCTAAACAATCTCTTCAATGATTTAGAGATCCTGAGCTAGAACCTGCATATCTCATAGGTTAAGCATAATATAACAAAGTAATACATACCTTGTAAGTAGAACAAAGATTATGGATGAGTCTTTGTCTTCATGTTGTCATGGTCATGGAACTTGATTTGTCTTTTGTGATGTACCTGTATCTTGTTAGCAGACAACATCAACCTCACACAACACCATAATGCATTAGTACAACCATATAGCCCTAATCAATGGATGTCTTCGATCATTCACATGCATTCATACTGTTACTAGGGTGATAAGACAATTCTAACATTAATCAAGATTGTACTAATAAATAATATGAAGACAAACACATTATGAACTTAATCAAGAATCAGATTTCAAGACATACCTGAACTCCTTAAGTCATACCTGTCGAGACTTCTTGTAGTCTTCTTGTGTAAGGCCTTAGCCTCAACTCCCGCTGAAACTAGATCTGGAGCTTGATTAGGGTTTGCTAGAGAAACCCTAAAAATTCAATATTTGACTCTCACACTTCTGAATGGATGGAAGGATGTGTCTTGCTGAGCTGATCAAACTAGCATACTTCAATTTTGAAATCTCCAAAATTTGACCCCTCAAAATTGCCTTCGAAACTTCTGGATCTTCTGGAAAGGAACCCGAACTAGGGTTTGATGAAGCCCCCTTATGTCCAATCAAAAGGTTCAATCCAAGGCTCTAAACTCTTATTTTTCTGAGGAGCTTCTAGCCATGGTTACAAACTTCAAAAATTCCAACTTTTGCTGAAGCCCTAATTTTCCATCTTTCCGATCAAAATCCCGAACTGGGGTTTGATCAAGCCCGGTCTTCTACCCAACCAAAAAATTCGATCTTGGTCTCTAAATTTTGATTTTCTTGAGTAGCATTCAGCCGTGGATTCCGATTCCAAAAATTCTAACTTTCTCCGAAACCCTAAATTCTGGAAGCCATGAATGAAGGTGCTCCAAAAATAATTCTGTTTTGACAGAAATATGTACCTGATTGTTTCTGCTATAACTCCAAAATTTTCACTCCACAGGGTCTGATATTTTTTTTTGTGGTATCCTGACCTGTCATATTTCCATCCCGACAGGTCTGACCTCAATTGGATTTTCTGAGAGAGAGTTATGCCAAGTGTCGCAACGTGACCTATTTATGTGGTAAAACAGGAGATCTAACTTGTACGGTGTGCACGTGTCACTATTTCAACTTCATCCTCTGAAGAAGTTTCCTGAGATAGTACAGTCTGTGTACTACCTGTCACTTTTTACGAAATTTCATTTGGATCTTCCTATCCCAAGTTATGCCAAGTGTCGCAATGTGACCTGTTTATGGGATAAAATAGGAGAGCGGACTTGTACGGTGTGCCACGTGTCACTGGTTCAATTTCGGCCTCTGAAAAAGTTTCCTGAGATAGTACAGTCTGTTTACTACCTGTCACATTTTATGAAATTTCATTTGGAGCTTCCTAGCCTAGGTTATGACCTTTTTTCCTAGGTCACCTGATTTTGACTGAGATTTGGAAGAGGCATAAACCCTAACTTGTACTGATGATAACTCACAAAGTACAACGAAATTGAGGGTTCCCTTTGGACACAAGGTACCTGGGGATGTTATCTACGACCTGTAAACTTTTCAGATCCTGAACCTTCGCATAAATGGATTTATAGCGAAAGTTCCACGATGACTAGTTATTGCTATATAAAACCCTAACCTTCAAATTGTCGCAAGAGAAGCAAGTGTCGTAAGTGCCATACATTGCCTTCCTTCAGGTTAGCTCTGATACCATGTTCAAATTCAATATGCTAAGACAGAAAATAGAAGCATTACATTCCATTTCACAATAATAGCATATACAGGATCACTGAAGAAACAACAAGCACAACATAAACACAAGAGACACAGATTTATCCTGGGAAACCCTCATGGGGTAGAAAACCCAGCAAAGCTTCCTCAATATAGATGACCAGCAATATACAAAGATTCAAAACAAAGACATGATCTCCTCCTCCACCATAGCATACCTCTCCTCCACAAGTGCGCCACTCTCAAGTGAGTGAGTGTGTGTCAAATGAGGAATACACCTCCTCTATTTATACACTACTCCGACTTGTCTTTTACACAAGACATGTAGGCTCGTATTTAACCATTGGGTTAAATACCCCACTACAACTGACTGGGCCGACCCCTCTAGGGTGGTCGAATAACCCTTTGACCCATATAACACATATATGGCCGACCCCCACTAGGGAAGTCTAATAACCCAAGTTACCACAATCTGACGGAGGAATAAACATCTCCGGATATACAATAAGATCTTCAAGGAGGAATGAAACATCTCCATAATAATAAAGTACAAATATAATATTCTTTGAAGTTACAATATCTCAACATTGGCTTATGGAGAGGAATCAATAATGCCAATGGAGTACATTATCCCCAGCTTGAGAATAACTGCATTTATAGGGATGGGAGATCGTGCAGCACTAGGAGAAAGGATGTTACATGTGGTTGGGTTGGAAGAAGAGCGCTTCATCACAGCATTCCACTAGAAAGTGCAGAAAGAACGAGAAAAAGCATGGCACGATCGCCACATCAAGAATAAGTCTTTTCAGGTAGGTGACCTAGTCCTCCTATATGATAGTAAATTTATGAAGTTTCCAGGGAAATTTAAAATGCATTGGCTTGGACCATATACTGTAATAGATGTTACTAACGGTGGTGCAGTCTAGTTAGCTACTTTAGCTAGTGATACATTACCCAATTTGATAAATGGATGCAGACTAAAGATTTACCACGATAGTCCTGGTCCGCAGCATCTGGTATGACTGAAAAGAGGGAAACATTTCTAGGTGCCAAGTATGGTTGGAATTGGGCACTAGAAACTGTGGAAAAGTCTGTACATAAACTTGTAGAGATAGACCTATACAGCGCGCAGCATTGCTAAAATTGAAAAAAAAAAGGAAAAAGAAACAATGCGCTGTTACGACATTCAAAAAGCAACAACGGGAAAGAAAATAAATTATATACCGTGAAATCATTGCGAAGAACCAAAGATTTTGTGTCATGCATTTCGACGCAAGGCTCCAGAAAATAGGCGTTACAAGTGTCAGTTGGAAATACAGCCATTATACAATAGTTTCCTACCGACCTCTTGGGCATTTAAAGCATAGATAGCCATTCTAAGCAGATTTTTGAAAGACAAGATAGAAGAAGCAGCCGAATTTGGCCAACGGATACCACCATTAAATGCTTATCTAGCCATTCAAGGGCATGGAGGAGGGTCCACCACGCCTATAAATAACACTGCATATTGTCTCGCGGGCGTATCAAACACTTAGGATTTTGTGCATATACTTCTGTCTGAGCTAGTTTTCATAAGCCATCTACGCACTTGGACAGTGTTTGCATGTCTGAGAGCTTTTCATTTGAAGAAGAGTTCACGGTCAAAGAGACTATGAGGTTGTTCCAACACAAAGGAATTCATGAGTTAATGAGAACTACAAACAACAAAGCCATCACTGAATCAGAACAAGGTCCAAGAAGATCACCAATAAACGACCCCTCAATGCAGGACAAAGGGAAAAATCCAGTAGCGCCGAGATCAAAACTACCGAAGACAAGTTCGGTAGGGCCAAATAAGCCCCTTTCCGATAAAGAGATACCTTTAACTATGAATCCAGAATATATATCACCACATGAAGTGGATGCACAGACCATTAGACTGTTGAAGAGTCTAAAGTATGAGATACCACTCTCACCGATATCGAAGCATGTTGAGGTGGACAAAAATCTGTTGGGAAAGATTCCAGAATGCAAATGGGAAGACTATGATCTGCTAGCAATGCAGAAGGAGAATCCAACCGAGCCGAAGTTCCCACAGTTCCATCCCAACAAATACATGTGTTGGAAGAAGAATGAAAAGGGATACCTCACCTTGTTCGCTGAGAGCTGGTTGTCCAGAGTAGCCAAGTCGGGGCTGCTCAACCTGCTCAGGCTCCCACATTTTGACAGATCACCGGAGCTCGACGCGGTGGTGCAAACTCTTATGGCTCGCAACCACCAGGGATATTTATGCCTAGACTAGAATATCGACCTGACAATTGACTTAATCCACCATATAACTAGATTAAGCAAAAGGGTTGAAGACCCAAGGAAGTTCTTCCAGGGAAAGACAAAGGATAAAGAGGTAGCCACATTGATGAAGCAAACATAATCTATGTTCAAAGGGAAGTGAGGCTTCCAGACGGATGACATAAAGGACCAAGCAATAAGGTTTGTCACGCAGCTGTTAGCAAGAAATTTTTTAAGAAAGTGAAGACCATTAGAAGTAAACGCAAGCGCAGTACTACTTGGCGCTGCAGCTATCGAGGGACAATAATTCAATTGGTGCCAATATCTATTAAATGAGTTCCTTGAAGAACTGAATGATACACAAATCAATGGTGGAAACTTCCACTTCACCTAGCTCATCGTATTGATCGCCTTCCTGGGGTGGAGGGAACCGAAGCACTATGTCGGAGTGGCCACAAACACTTCAGACTGCAGAGGTGCTCGATTTCAGAATCTATGGGCGAATTTGAATTTCAAAAGACAGCACGAGACAACGCTAGTCTTTTACACATATTACGACCAACTGCGCGGGGCCATCATGCTTACACCTAGTATACCAAAGCAAGTAACAAGCAAATATATCCACATTATCAATTTTTATGCTGCAATGAAATGCATCTCCATTTCAGCCAAAGCGTAGAAAAAGAATGTTGATTGGTACCCAGGAAATTACCATATGTACGAGGAAGATATTGAAAATATTATGAAAGAATGGCAAGCTGAATTCTGAGTTGAGGTCGTGGATATCCAAAGTGATTCTGGCGAGGATAACCCTATCCCGTGTCCCATAGTAGAAGATAAAGAGTCAGGCAAAAGGAAGGATGTTGGAATTCCTTCAGGGCACAAGGAAAAAAGGAAGAAGCAGAAATCAAATAAAGACCAATTAGACGCAGTGCTTCGTGAAGATGATTACTTAATGATTGTCATGAAGGTCACTGAACAAATGGAGGAACTTTCGACAGACAAAGAGAAGAAAGAAAAGGAAATTCAAGACAGCTTAAACCAGAACCTGACTACACTGTAAAGGATATCCCAAAAATTTGATGAAGTAAGCAGAAGATTACCCTTGCACCATGAGACAATAGCTGAAAAAGGGTCCACGGGAACTTCGCAGTAGCAAATCATGGTTCCCGCGAGGTCCCGTGTTGTCCATTTGCAACCACTATCTATAATATTTCCATTACCTGATCAAGCAATGCTAGATAGAAAGAATATAGAGCGCGTGGAGCTTGATCTTGCAAGGATACCATTTCTAGGACTACATTACTTACAGAAGCAAGTCAGTGAAGAAACGCATGACAGAACCATAGAAGCGTTGAAAGGACAAGCATAGTTGCACAGGAAACTCGAGGAAGATAGGTCACAGAGTACTATTCAATTACAATATGAAAGAGAACGTTGACTGAGATTGGAGAACACGATCACTGCAGTTGCAGATAATATAGATGAATTTGAGGTACAAATAGAACCAGCAGATATTATTGTCAAGATTGGGGATTTGGTCAATAGCCTTGAGAATGAGAAGGAAGACATGAAGATTCTCCATGAGTTTGAAATTGCTTCCTTGAAATCACAGATCAATCCACAGACTCCAACATATGAACAACAGTTAAGACAAGGAGTAGTGAATACCCCGGCATAGAATATTGTTACCGAAGTGACTAAGTGCCAGAGTCTACTGGAAGCAGCATTGAAGGCATTTAATGCCCTTGAAGAAGACCAACAATTACTCGAACTAAATAAGGAAGTGAAAGAAAAACAAGAATCACTAGAAAAGATGGGTGAGGAGGTTAAGTCGCTACCATCAAGAGAGAAACTCCTAAAATACAGAGAAATCAACACCCTAAAGAAGGAAGTTAAAGCTTTGTGTGAGAAGGAGACAGAAATCGGCGATAAGTCGCAACCATTATTAGAAAAAGCCGACACGATCTCACAAGAGATTGAAGAAAAGTTAAAGTAGTTGAACCAGAATCAAGAGCAGGTGGAAGGCCACATAGGCCATGAGATAACACTTGATATGGTGGAAATAGTTGGGAAAATTGAACAAGATACAAAGACCATGGTAGAAAAGTTGATAAACACATTCAAGGAGTTCGCTGCGAAGGTCATCCCACAATTAGCGGAACACCTTCAAGGATTTGCAGGTGGCTCGGGGGTGAGCCACATGTAAGTGTTAGGGGCCTGTTGGGCCCGGCCCAGATGGGTCATTTTTTGAATAGGAATAATTTTGAGAACTGCGAAGCTAAGCACAGTTAAGTTGGAACAATTTTGGGATAAGTTTTGGTATGCTGTGAAGTTGCACGTAGCACAGTGGTGAAGGAACTGCGAGGTCGGTGCTGCGAGGAGTACAACGCCGCGATGTGCCACGATGACGAAAATCCATCCAAGCAGAGCATGGACGGATGAAGGCATCTATTTTGGCTAGGTCACAAAAGACCTATTTTTGGCAAAGATCATTGATAACTACCAAGCAGTGGGTAGGTGGAGATCGAAGGTAGGTGACTGATCACAACAAACAGAAGACTACTCGAACCAGTCATCTAAGGCCGTGAAGGAAGGAACATCTTGGAGGAAGTAACCTATTGGCACGTGTGTGACAGAAGATCCGCTACCAGATATCAGTAGTCCGGTTTTGGGAAAACCATGATAGTTTTGTAAACCTAAGGGTTTTGCCTTCGAAAATGTAAAGACATGACCTATGGGTCTTGATCTATAAATAAGGAAATTTTGTAAAGGAAAAGGGTTAACTCTTCATTTTGTTGGTTATTGTCGAATATTGTGAGATCTATTAGATTGAAGCATTGTAAAGGCTTTGCAACTGAGTGCGCAAAGACCTAATTTAGAGAGAGAGAGAGAGAGAGAGAGAGAGAGAGAGAGAGAGAGAGAGAGAGAGAGAGAAGAGCATCTGTAGCTGAGTGCGCAGATGAAGAACTGTTGTACCCTTTCCAAGATAAATAAACAACCATTCTTGTGGATGTAGCTTCCCATACAGGGGGGTGAACCACGTTAAACCATTGTGTTATGTGATTGCTATGTATGATTGTCATTAATTTGTGATTTAATTTACTTACAGTGCATGCATGAAGTTACTATTGTCTATTATATGTTTACTATTATCAGTATTCACCGTGGAAAGGATGGAATAATATGCTAGTAGTTCATGTATGGAAGAATGTTAACAGTAAATCACCTATAAGTTCTCAAATGAATGGATCTATGAGATAATCGCACAACAAATGGTTAAAGTTGAATCGTGACATCAAGCACACAACACTGCACATCTCACTCATCTGCATAAGCTATGATGTTTATCAAGCTAAGTAATGATGAATGATTAAGGATTATCGAATAAGATTGAGTAGAAGTGATTAGGTCTCATAACACCCACTGCATGGCCTGTGGACACACTGAGGATGCAAATATCTTTGTTCCCGAAGATACTCGACACGGAGTAGAAGACTTCACGTAGTCATTGACCACAACACGCAGCCTATACTGCGTTGTACATGAATCAGTTTAAACCATCACAAGGTTTTGGAAACCTACTTCTGCAACCACCCCCTCGAATTTGCCTCGGGTGAGACCTCAGACTGCTCGCAGTCTATTGCCAAAAGGGCTAGTGAATAGGGGTTTTTTTGGTATCTTGTACCATGAAGTACCTGGGTCTACATTGGAAAACCTCAAGAATAGTGAAGTGACCAACAGTCGTGAATATATCTCCACAAATATCTGTTCAACCACTCTACGTCAAAAAGTCATGGGTGTTTGTTTTCTTTCTTTGCAAAATCTCTTTCAATCTTATCACACCAATCCCAGATCTCTTTCTTTTCATGATGCTAATTGTCTGAACCCAACAGGAACTAGTATTCTTCATCAGACATTACTTTTCCAAATACACTATCGCATCACTGGTCTTAGCTGAGCAACAGAACCATTTGTTGGGGTATATAACTGAGCTAGAGGTTTCCAATGTAGACCCAGGTACTTCACGGTTCAAGGAACCAGAAAAACCCCTATTCACTGGTCCTTTCGGCAACATGCTGGGCGCAGCCTGAGGTCTCACCCGAGGTGAAGCTGATGGGGTGGTTGTGGAATCAATTTTCCATAACCTAGTGATGCAAGTGTAGGAAGAATGATGAGCAGCGCGACATCACAAGGACTGTTGCAGATAGACAACTGCGTGAAGTCTCTACTTCGCGTCGGATACTTTGGAAAGTGGAGGAACTTGCACCACCCGCGTGTCCAAGGATCGCGCGGTAAGGAGTACTTCCTATCTCCCGACGATAAGCTATCGACAGCTTATCTCGCAAGACTTGATATGGGTTAGCACGTCAACTAGACGACGCTTTTTCTCGAGACTTGATTAACTCTAACCAATCTTACTTAGCATTCTTTATCCATTCAACACATTTAGGTTCTTATTATTATGTTGCATGCAACTAAATAAACATACAAGACTACGCGCTCCAACGCTGCGCTTAAATTCAATGTTCAACTATGTGACTAATCAGCAGATTCATACATTCACAGACTTATAAGTGTTTAATAATTAACATTCATCCACACATGTATTAATTAACATATTATTCCCATTCTCCTGCGGCAAATACATATAAAAGCAATCACATAACAAACAACTGCAGTATTAAACATCCATACCAAGCAAATGAACAGTTGCAAACACACAACAATCACATAACACAGAATTTAACATGGTTCACCCCCTAGATGGAGGCTACGTCCACAAGAACGGTTGTTAATATTGATCTTTTGGGAAGGGTACAACCGTTCTTAGCCCGTGCACTCAACTGCTGACTCTCTTCTCTCTTAGATAGGTCTCTGCACACTCAACTGCAAAGCCTTTACAATAGCTTCAAACTCTAAAGATTCTAAAAATGCTCAACAATGAGTAGCTCTACGAGAGATTAACCCTTTCCCATACAAAATGCCCTTATTTATAGATCACGCCCATGGGTCGTGTCTTTACAATCATTAGTTTGAAACCCTAAGGTTTCCAAAACTAGTGTGGTTAACTGCCACCATAGCTGTCGCCATCAACAACTTGCTTCGCCTGCTCCAGCTCGGCCACTCGTGGCTCACATGCTCTTCTAACAGCCGCAGTCCTCAAGATGGTTGTAACTGCATCATGTCCTATCCCTTTCTGCATCTTCTGCCTACCTGTTGTTTTCAATGTAGTGGCCTAGCTTCTCAACTGCTTGCCGCCACTAGCTCAAACAGGTCACTTTCCTCTTCCTTCCACCTATTCCTTACCCAAAATAGGTCATGTCCTCGTCTGAAATTTACCTATTTTGTGTACCAAAACTAGCTCATGCACGGTTCTGCGCACCAATGTACTGCGCAACCTTGCATAGCCATTGCCATCGCGCGACATGCGCAATTTATCAAAATATTCCCTCGTAGCTTGTTGTCGTGCACAATGCCCACTCTTCAGTACTTGTGCAAAATCCGAACTTGGACCCTGTCCAATAATCATCTACGATTTTCTCGCCATATGAGAAGATCGACTATTGACCACCCTCATGATTGTAAAAAGCACAGTACGAAGAGCTCTGTCTCGAACGTCCTTGATGGGAATCTTCCCACCAGTCATCTGAGTACCCGGATTGCACCACTGATGAATCATGTCCTCCACAGTGTGATCACCCCATCATTATCGATATAGGGACACAGGGTTTCCCCATTGGGATAGACCTATTAGAAAGTAGTTGTCCTCAACATATATACTCAAAGTGTGCACACCAATCTGAAAGTGTTACTGTACTAGGTCCCAGCATTGGATAAGATGTGACAACAATGGTACTTGGGCCCTCATGCTTGGAAATCAGAAGTACTTGAGCAAACCACAATTCCTCAACACGACTATGCATTGGGGATTATTTTATGCTTGAGCATTGTCGAGCTTGTGCTCGTGTTCACGCCACTCAAGGACCATTTTGGTCACTATAATCCTGTCCAAAAGGCCAATTAAACACCATTAGAACCTTCCTCATTCATCCAAAAAAAAGTTCTTTGTTTGGATTTTGAGTTTGATATGTGGGTTTGTGCTGACGCAAACCATCCTTTTCGACAGGGCACCACCGACACAAAACAACATTTTGGGTTTTGCACTGGCGCATGCTCGACATAGTTCCCAAAAGGGGGGATTGTGTCGGCCTGTGAGCGCAAATCCTCCCACATAACAAGCCCAAAAATAATTAAAAAAATTGAAGGAAAATGAAAATGTAATCCACTGAAAAAGTTAAATGGCTAATTTTGGTGTTACCTGTCACTGACGGCACTCGAAATGGTCGATCACAGCTCCCGGAATCGGAAAAGGAAAAATGGCTCCAAATGGTATTTTTCACCTCTCCAACTTGGTAAAAACAAATAGTAATTCATTTTTACTATTTAAACCTTTTAATAACAAAAAAGAACATATTCCTTTTTTAATTTACTCCATAGTGGGTTATTTTTCTATAGTTGGGTTATTACTACTTGGTTAATCATTTTGAACTAGTTTCAAAGCTTGTAGGTGAAGTTAGGTACCTTATTAGTACTGTTTTTTTGCAATTGTGGTCATCTTGCATGTATCATCAGGCATGAAGAACTCGTCGAGCATTTTTATGTCATTATTTCACTCATTAAATTCAATTATTAATAACACCAAGCTAACTCTTTGTTCTTTCTCGTGCTCGTAAAACGATGAGAATAAGTCACCGAGTTATAGTTTATCACTTTTTCGGGCTCGTTAAACTTCCACGAAAAAGGAACACCTCGGAGTCTTTCTTTAAGCTCTTTTCAGGCTCTCGAAATATGAAAAGACTGCCAAGTGAACTTGATGCGTTCACGCTTGTAAAAGTATTCGAATGGTCATCTTTTTGGTGATAGTTTACCCCTTTTTTGGACCATAAGGCACTATTTACGAAAAAGGACCACTCCATCCAATCATGACTGGAAGAGGTCTCTCTCGCATTATTTTACCCTTTTTTGGGAAGAGAGACTAACTTTAAGAATAAAGGACATTTAGAGTCTTCTTTAGTTGTTTTCAGACTCTCTAAACATGAAATGATGTCGAGTTTACCTTCTATGGACTCGTTAAAACTTGACATTGAAGGGCCCGTCATGGGATGAACCCCTCCTATCCTAGGTTCGTAAAATGTTTAGGATTGGACTCATCCATGGGATGAGCTATACTGAGCATCTGTTTACCCTCAAGATCATTAAAAACAAGTGAGGCACTCATCAATCATGATGGAGAAAAATGAAATATTTTGTATTACAGTATAATTTACAGTAGTACATAGTCGCTCTGGAACATGGCACTCATTTGCATTTGCATTCAGTACTTGGGTAATCCATTTGTCTTCGAGTCTTACTGATTTCATGAGTCATGTCACTCCTTTGGGTCATCCAAAGAATGATTCCATCATTAGTTTCATTGGGAATTGGTACCATTCTCGTCATGTCGATACTGCCAAGTCATGTCATGCCCATGTTCAAGAGATTTTCATTACTCATCATCTATCATCAGTACACCTTCTACCATGTTGGTCTACCCTGAGTCAGTATTGCATATTACTCTACCATTTGACCTACTCCAAACATCTGTTATCGAGTTTTGTGTCAATGATGGGGGATTCATTATGGCCCTCCTTCGACGGATTCATCCTTGTCAACTTCAACACATCATCCAAGGATCAAATCTAGAATCTAATCAAGTACCTTGGGCCTCCATGCCTCAATGGAAGCTTACCTCACTTTCAACATGAGTTTACATCATTGACTCTTGATTGAAAGGTCCCTTCGAGTGTTCAACCTCAACTCATTTATTCACACTCGATGGTATGTACTATAATACCTTGGGAACCATTGACATCAATGGTGATTTCCCTCACGTTTTTTAACGGTATACACCAATGACCGATAATCAAGTGGTTTCTACCATGTTCGAATCCAAGACATTGTAATCACATGGATAGATTCGTATCATTGCGGGTTCAACTTGAAGGCCTTGGGGAAAATTATATCTTACCCAGGTTGCGATGGAGATTGTTTGAGTCATATCACACAGATCCACTTTGTATTGGTCATGGCTGTGTTATCATCTAATCATGGATCTACGCTTGTATTTAGTAGCCATGATTGTGTTCAATCGGTCTTTACTACCATGGATCTACATTGTATTGGTCGGAAACCATATCGTGAGTCATGTGAGACTGAGATCTCAGAGTCAGTTGTACTACAAAAACATCTTCCATCCAACAAGTCCTTGCCATCCTTCTTTCAAAGCATTTCACTTGTCTTTTTCTGTCAGCTTCATGCTTTGGGGGGCATTCTGTTACACCTAAATCTCATCATCATGAGTCTCATGTTAACTCAGTGACATAATCCCTGAGGTTTCCCTGATCAAAAGAGTCAACTGGAGCAAGTTGTTGACCTTTGTTCACATGTTCTAGTTGGGACGGTGCGGGTTTCCCTCTAGCAGGAAGCGCCCAACTAGGTTAGGTGCATATTGTCATTTGACAGATTGCGTTGGTGGCTCAGGTTTCCCTTGTGCAGCGTGCGCTTTCCCTCTCAAGCGCAAGTTGCCTTCATGCAGCATGCGTCGGAGTTAGTTAAATGGGATAAAGGGGACCTTCAAGCAAATTATCGAAGGTAGATGAGGTGGATCTCTATCCCTAACTTGTAGGTGAACTAGCCTACGGTTCCCTAACCCCTAGGAAGGATCCCTTAGTCCTCTCCCACCATTTCTCAACCTACTCTATCCTCTTGGTCCTATAAATACGAATCTCTTATCCATTCCAAGAGACGAAGTCTATAGCACTTACATGCCGGTGGAATTAACCTAAAAGATCCCTATCCATCTCTTGGGAGGCATACATTTCCTTTGGAGGCATTGGCTTGGCTTGTTGGAGGAGGATTGTAGCGATAAGGATTTGGTTGTAATCATCACTCTTCTTTGTATTTCCTACTTTATTGACAGTAATATAATCTCTTTCCATAAATTTTTTCATGTTGATAGCATTTAGAGTTTACTTCCTTAACCGTTTACTTAGATCAACTAGTGTTTAGGAGTATTGTTATTGCTTGCCTTGTTTCTACATGGTTTGACAAATTTTGCAGCTTGGATCTGACAACCGGGGAGCTTGGAGCAATAAAGAGGAAGAATATCTACAGATCTGAAGGTAAGACACCTATTTGAATCGATCTCTAATTGATCTAGGAAAGTGGTGTTGTATTATGTTCCTATTTGTTCTAGATTCACTTGAACTAGGGAGATCACGCTTGCGTCCCCTTGAGTAGATTGTCCGATATCATAGTTAAGTTCCACTTAGACCAATTTTTGTCTATCAGACCTTAAGAAAGAAAAGTAAGGAACTACCTGGTTTTCTTTAGATTTTTATTTATGTCCTCAAAAAGCTTGGAGAGGAGAGAATGCCTACTTCATTAAAATTGGATATATTCTAGTCCAAGTCACTTTGAAGATGGGTAAAAAACAACCTTTCTAAACCCCAAATCAAGGTTTCTAAAGTGCAAAATATGGTTCCAAAAGTGCCAAATCTGGTTACAAAAGTGCCAAATCTAGGTTCCAAAAGTGCCAAATCCGGTTCCAAAAGTGCCAAATCCGGTTCCAAAAAGTGCCATAAACCAGCTTCAAAAATGCCAAATTCGGTTCCAAAAGTACCAAATCTGGTTCTAAAAGTGAGAAGATGATCAATAGGAATAAGAGAAACAACAGTAGCAGGCTGGTGATCCACCAGTAGGAGAAAGAGAAAGAACCCCAACACAAATGTGTCGGAGGTGGCGAGAAGAAAGAAACAAAAAATGAATAAGACTTTGCTTGATGAGAGGTTACAAGACGATGACTATGACTGCATCACAGCTAGAGTTCATGCGCATATAGAAGAAATACTCGCAGAAAAACACAAAAAGCAAGAGCAACTTCATGCAAGCATGGCGGGAGGTATTTCTGAGTTGAGAAGTATGATGGAAAGGGTAGAGCAAGTACAAACAAATATAATTAAAGAATCAGACTCTCAATATAGATAAGAGGAGTCAATCTAAAGGAAAAGGAAAGCACCAGCACTAATGATGTGACCTTAGCTGGTATGCATAGAGCCAACAAATTTTATATTCCCATCCAATGAAGTCACTAAAGGTGCAAAGAAGCTTGCACACTTAGATATTAATGTGGGAATGTTTCCTATAAAGGGACTGCATGATCAAGTTGTGGAAGAAATCAAAGATAGAGACATAATAACATACAACCACCAATTGAAGTTGGAATAAATCTACAATGAATTGAGGACCAAATGCCGAGAAAATACGTATGAGATAGTGTATGCTCGAGAAAGGAAGAAGAAGTCGAAGAAGTCCATCGCAGAAGTTTGTGCGAATATCTTGGAATTCAACGAAGAACCTGAAGTTGAAATGACTATAGTCAAGATCAACACTACAGTCGACAATCTTAAAGCAAAGATGGAGTACATGGAAATTGGATACAAAGAGAAGATTGGAGACTTGGAGGCTAGGCAGAAACTTGGTACTACACTAGAAGTAAAGACAACAAGAGCTGAAGAGTTAAAAACTTCAACAGAAAGTATCTCTGAAGAAGTTGCGAGGTGCCAATATTTATTAGAAGAAGTGACCAAGTTATGGGCCATACTGCAAGATGACCTAGAATTGTAGAAGATTCAGAGTGAAGTAAAAAGGAAGTAGAAGGACTTCGACTCAATGCACACATTGATGAAGGAGTTGATGCTGAGGAAAAAATACAGACGTTCGCAGAAACAAAGGAACTTCGAAAAGAACTGAAGGCATTAAGGACAAAGGAAGCAGAAACTTCGGGAAAGTTGCAACCAATGCAGAAAGAGGCATTGGTGCTTTCTGAAAGAGATTGAGGTGAAGCTGCAAGAGATTCACACAATAGAAAGCATAGTTAAATACCAGATGCAGGAACTAATATCTATGATGCTGCTCGACATAGTGAAGGAATACGAGCAGAAAGCTAAGGAGGTTGTTGCAAATATGAGCGCAACATATCAAGAGTTTACAGCAAAGATGAATATACCAAGCAACGCAAAGTCAACAAAACCTAGTGCAAGTGACTCAGGTACGAGTCACAAGTAAGTGTTAGGGTCCTGTTGGGTGTGACCCAAGACGAGGAAGTTATGAAGGTGAGTACAGTTAAGCGAGGCCTAAAATTGACCATTTTTGGGAGAAAAGTGACTCCTAAAATCTAGGGCAGAAGGTATGAAGCAAAGATCAATGGAGAAGAAAGGACCTGGTTCCTTAATAAAGAGAAGGTACTAAGGATAGCTAGAGGTGGTTGGCACAGTTAAGGGCCGAGCAAAAACCTGACAACTATAGGAGCAGGAAGTAAGGAAGCAGAGTGGTGTAAAGGATACGCCAAGACAAAAGTCAGAGCCTCGCTTTCAGAGAAAGCATCAGAGTCATAGGAAGCAGCACCAAAGGGACAATGAAGTTAAAGCTTAGCATGGTCTACAGGAGAACAACAGGGTTTTTGTGTTTTGGGTACTACTGGGGTGGCCCATAGTTATTGTAATATGTGACCTTCGGGAACATCTCTATAAGGGTAATTTTGTATGAGGAAGGGTTAAGTATTAGAGGGTTGTTGGGATTTTGATGGTTAGATAGACCTTAGAAGAGAATAGTGATAAAGAGAGAACATACTATATAGCCGAGTGCATAGATATTTGATTGTAGAGAAGAGTATGCGGTTGATTCCATAGACTAGAACGGTTACCCTTCCGAGATAATAAAATAATAGTTCTCGTGGACGTAGCTCCTCTTGGGGGTGAACCATGTAAATCAGTGTGTTTATGTGTATGAGTTTATAACATGTTTTGTATATGAGTTTATGTGCGTTTATGTCTTTACTTTCATATCTATGTGAATGGTAATCACACATTGAGTAATTGGAATATAAGTGCGTGAATGTGATGAGGAAACACTTAGTATGATGAGTGCGTAGCTAACTCGTGAATACAAGAGAGATTCAACATAGTTCTGTATATTTTGATAACTACGAAGTGCGAAGTCATATGTTATTCTATCCCATTAGTAGACGTTAAATAGAACATTAAGCAATTTTTTTAACCACATCCGCGCATCGCCATGGTTATAGAAACTTGATTCTGTAGCCCCCCATATTCGCTTCAGGTGAGACTTCAGCCTTGTTAACAATCAAATTAACACCCTTAACAAAATGAAGGCAGAAGAATATTTTTACTATGCGCCCACAACATGAAGACAGAAGACAAGTAAAGAAGAGAACAACCCTCTCTAATCTAATCACTACTTCCATAACTGGAAGGATTGAGTGAATAAAGAAGGATCCTAAAGAGACAAGGTTCAGTGATTTAACTGCTCAATTGAAGGCTCAAATGTAGTCTCCATCAGTCAACAGTGAGAAGAAATGCACAAAAGTGCATTAGATGTACTTAAATATGCTAAATTTGTGACAAAAGCCTAAAAATACTATGGAAAGTGGGTTTTTGAGAGAAAATAATAAAAAATCATGAAAAGGGATTATCCCACATTCAAAATAGAAACTTGAGAGCCCATTTCACAATGCTATAAAACAAAGGCATTTGGGGCATGGTAAGAAAAGGACAAAGGAAGAGCAAAGGCATGTTGGAGAGATTCTGAAGATTGGAAAGCTCATCTTCATCAAAAGCAAGGGTGGAGAAAGGATAGCTCATGGCAAAGGAAGAAGGATGCACATCAAGCTCCATGGTAGATATGTACTTTCTTCTCTAGCTTAATATGAAATGATTCAAGTTTCCTTCCATTTGGCTTGCATTCATGATGGTTTTAGATCTTGAGAAATGTTTGATAGTTGATTAAAGATCTTAGGAAATTTGTGTTAATTGTTTCATATATGACATTGGAACTCACCATTTCATAGTAAGATAGTTTGTTTAATGTAGATCTAACCCTACCTTTAAAGCTATTATCAGATTGGCGACCATATTAGTTGAAGATTCTTGAAAATTTCTTCATGTTTTGGTGTTCTAACCTTTCAGATATACTGCAAAATGGCCTTAATATCCCTCCAAGAACTTGTGTTGCAGGCTTAGAAGCCCCAAACCGGCCTATATCCTCTATCAAATTCCCAAAATCCTTCAATATAGACCCGGGATCTCGGTTTTTCTTACTTTAAAATGCAGGCGCACTTTTCCTGTGTAAATAGAGCATCGACTCACCCTGTACACTAGCAACCTATGCCACTGGATCATCTTGCTTGTGTACAACCTGTGTTAGCCTCCTTTCAGCCGATTTTCGATGCTCTTGTCTGTCACAGACTGCGTGTCAGCTAGGTTTTTTGAGTTTTGAGAGCTTGGTACTTGATCCTTGTCTCAGTTTTTCTGATTTTTCTTCTTGGATGGGGTTAGGAACCTCTGATAATTGAGTTTAAACCTCCTTTTGATCCTCCTTTGCTCAAGATTTGGAAGATTTTAAAAGAATTTTAAGGCTTTCTTGTTTCAAATTTGCAAAAGTTGCTAGAACTAGTTTTGATATTTTACTATTTTAGGGCCACTTTTAGGCTTCATTTTTGTACTTGCAGACCTGAACATTGATTTAATACATGTTAATATCAGTTTACCACTATTTTTTGAGAAATTTGGGAGGGTTTGGATTGATATTTTCAAATTTGGGATTGAAATCCAAAAACCTTTAAAAATGGCTTAAATTGACATTCTTTCAAATTTTTCTTACATATTGTGGTAGATCCATTTGCGTATGGCCATATTTTTATTTTAGATCCTTTATGGGATAAAACTAGGACTGATCTTTAAATAATTTTGATTAACTTCATAGTTTGCAAATAGTGAAAATTTGAATAAACAAAACAATTTGTGTGAAGAACCTTAAGGCTTTTCAATTTCTGAATCTCATAAACTTGCATATATGAAACATGAAACCAAATCTCAATTCTAAAATTTGAAAAGATCATTTGAACACATTTGCATTGAAAAACAAACAATTTTGAACATCACACTTTGAGTTATTTTGAAAACAATTTTCTTCCAAAAGCAAAAACAAGCTTTAATTAGTCAAATTTTGTTTTGGATCCACAAGTATTTTCATTATACTCTTGCACAATTAGAGGGAGTTGTAGCTTTAGATATCAATTTTCTTGTGATAAGTTGTGTACAATCCACCGTATCCTGTTCACTTGGGCCTTTGTGCGATCTTGTGAATGAGAAAGTGGATCTCATGTGTAACAGTTTAGGATTTGATTTTTTCAGCATCTTATTTTCGAGCCACCATATCCTCTTCACTTGGGCCTTTGTATGATCTTGTGAATGAGAAAGTCGATCTCAAGTGTAATGGTTTAGGATTTGATTTTTCAAGCATTGTTCTTTCGAGCCACCGTATCCTCTTCACTTGGGCCTTCGTGTGATCTTGTGAATGAGAAAGTGGATCTCAAGTGTAACAGTTTAGAATTTAATTCATAAGCATTCCAAAGGGCTCTGCATATCCTTTTTTCTTGCACTTTTGGGTGGCCCTGCAAACGAGAAACAAAGATCCCCCATGTAATATAATTAGATTCATTTTCACTTGAGATATTTTTTTGGTTTACATTGATCTTTGAAATCAATTATTATCCATATTTCGGAAAAACTGTGCATGAAAATACAAAATCTACCAAAACATTTTGCATGTTTGGAAGACAAACATGAACCTATAACCTTTTATTAGTTTAGAACATTCATCGAATTGAAAGGTAGTATAGTGAGCATATTTCATTGTGTGGTTCATATTTTTCAAGTCAAAACACCACCAGTTTCACTTCCACTCCTGAAACTAAGCAAACTACCCTTAAAATTGGTGCTTAATCTAAAATTGACCAACATTTGATTTTCATATCACCAACAAGATTAGGTTAGTGCCCCGGATTAGGTTTGGAGAGTTAACACTCCTGGGATGCAAAAATTTTGAAACTAGCATTAATTACTAAGAGTTTAAATCCATTAGTAGCAAAAAACGCCTATCAGGAAAGCACTTCTAAAACATGCATTAAGCACGAGGTCAATATGGATAAGTAAGAGTGGTTCCCCCCTATTTCTTGTTCAGTGGGACATGATTTCATCAAGGAATTCTATGTGAAGTGACAAGCCCTCTGGGTGACATCACTTTTCTAGAATACCTGGTTATGAGAGTTGTCCTCGACTTACCACTGTTTTTCCCGACTGTCAATTGTGAAGTGGTAACCTTGGTTTCTATTCCTAGGATATCACATAGGCTACTGTAAGTGGGGAACTCTTACAGTACCTGAGACAGACTTTGGAACTTTTACTCCTTGGGAGGGTGATTAGTTAGTAACGAACTCTTGCACCCCTGGCGATTAAAGTTTATTGTAACTGTTTCTCATACCTTCACTACTAGCGATTGTCTGAGGTCTAGCATCCCTCAATAGCTACTAGTTTCGGAAGGCCCTCTATTCCATCTTTTAACCAAGCTTCGACTCTTTGTAAAAGTAGTTTTCTTACTTGGATCTATAGGACTTTTTACTATGTGGACACTTTTTATTTTTGTTGAGTCTAGACTGCCTTAGGATTGTTTTATTAAAAATATAATTTAAACAGATCCTTTTATCGAATTCTTAGAAGTGGCTACTCTCCAGATCTTCCAATCATGGCGGCATCGAGGTGAGTCACCAGAAATTGAAGGCCCTACTACATTGCATAGACAGATACAAAAACCACATCCTAATGACTTGGAAACATAGCTGATTTTAAACTCAATTAATGTTACTCGAGAAGAACAACATCAAAGCAAACCTGATAATTCATTGTCACATCATGAACTGAATACAGACATAGCTGATGATCTTACTCTAGTTAAAATTGAAACATTGAAAAATCACAAAAATGCTCATGTAATTCCTCCTTTGATGAGACTTTCAGAACCAGTTATACTTACTATCCATGAGTCACTGGGTGATATCAAACCTCTTTTTGACGGTTTGAATGACATGCAAAATTCAACAAGTGACCCTATGGATTCATCAGGGGCACAAGGGAATTCATCGTCACAACATCAAATAGTTGTTGGAGGTAGCAATACTTCCAATTTGGCCTCTACATCAATCCCAACAGTTAGTATACCTGTTAGTTGTTAAATTTTCAGAATTTACTTCAATCAGATCTAGGATCTTAACTAAGAGAATAACATGTACAGCATATCTACATCATATCAATCATGGAGACAATAATGCAAGCACACAAGAGACACAAGATTTACTTGGGGAAAACCATAAAGGTGAAAAACCCCAATAACTTCCTCAGAGATAGATAGAGCAATGATACAACCCAAACATAAGAGATAGACATATCCTAGCAGCAGATCCTCCTCCTCCATAAGTGCACCACTCCTCCTTGAGTGCATGAGTGACAAGTGAGTGATCAAATAGAGTGCCTCCCGCACTCTATTTATACTTGACTTGACTTTCCTTTTACATAAATCATGTAGGCTCGAACTTAACCACATAACATAATGCTGACTGGGCCGACCCCCAATAGGGTGGTCTAATAACCCTTCGACCCACATGGCCAAACCCCAATAGGGTGGTCTAATAACCCTCTGACCCACATGACTTATACAGGGCCAACCCCAACAAGGTGGTCTAATAACCCATCAAGTATAAGTTACGACATTTACAATATAAATGACGACACTTCCATATAGAGGAATAATACCATCTCTATAGGAATACAATATACATATATGTGAAATACATTCCGAAGTTACATATACATCAACATTAGTAACACAAGTTTAACCAACACTTCAGTGCCAGTTGGTACAGTTTGGGGTCCCAATCTTGGAAGTACATCCACTTCATCTACAACAATCCCTACTGAAGGGTGTGCCCCAAACATTGGTTTTCCATATGGTTTGGCTAATCAAGGTCAACACACACAAGGAGTAAACCAAAATCCTCTTGGTATACCTAACACTTGTCCAAATTCTACTTCTCGGGGGAACCCTTCACCATGAAATGGTAATATTCTTGGCAGAAGCAATGAACCATGGAACATTTATGCCAATTGGGATTATGCTCCTTAGATTAGTGGAAATGCCCTGGGGGGTTATCCTCTAACTTATCCTAGCACAATGCCTAGGGTAAATCCACCTATCAACCCCATTCCACAATGGAATGGGGAGGTTTCAAGGAGTATCCAATCTTCTTGGGGCCCAAATTTGCAAGGAGGAATTCAACCTTGGAATGCTTATCGAAACTAGGGAAACAATTGGTCAGATTATGGGAAGTAACCAATCGTTTTTGGGCCTACCTCCGTAAGGGGGAAATCCATACATCCATCATGTTCAACCATAGAATGGACAACATTTAGGAAGTACCCAATATTTTTGGATGCCACCTCCGCAAGGAGACAGTCAACCTTGGAATTATTTTCAATACCAAGTTCAACCACCATGGTGTGGTTGGGATCTAGGAAGTAACCAATCTTCTTGCAGGGCCCCACCTCCGCAAGGAGGCAATCCACCCATTGGATGTGTTCCAGGAAGTACCCAATCTTCTTAAGGTCAATCTCCACAAAGGGGAAACCCACCTTGGAATTCTTATCACACCCAAGGATCACATCAATGGAGTGGTTAGGTTCTAGAAAGCAACCAATCTTTTTTGGGCCTAACCCCACAAGGGGGAAATCCAACCATTAACCCCATTCCGCAATGGAGTGGTCAGGTTCTAGAACGTAACCAATATTTTTGGAACCAGCCTACAAGACCTGCATTTGATCTATCTAGGCTTCCACATGGACCTCATGCTAATGGTATGATGGATTACATCAACCAACTTGAACATATTACCCCACATTTGAGACAAGTTTCTATTCAGAATTCGCAACCCATAGCTAGTCAGGCAATGCAGCAACCTGCTAATCCTTCCAACACTTCTGACATCTTCGTAGCCTCATCGATATACCTTAGAGGAAAGAAGAATAAGTATAAGGGTAAGCAAAGTGCTAATCCCTCCCAGAATTCTAAAATCATTATAGTCGAGTCCAAATACTTTAGGGAAAAGAAGAAGAAATACAAGAGTAAGCAAAATGCTAACTCTGGTAAAAGAGATGCACAAAACATGATTCAATGCGGTGGGAAACAACAACCCACCATTGTGACACCGGTACCCTCGCCAGGGGGAAACCATCCCACACCTCTGTAAGGGGGAAATGATCCCAATGCCAATGTCTTCATGTGTGATCATGAGGTGAACATTCAAACAAGACTTGATTCTTATGATGTCTCTCCTAGTACATTGAAAAAATTGGTATCACAGCCAAGTGGTTCTCTCTACATTGAGAAACCAACCATAGACTTAGTACCACACCCCCCCAAAGGTGTTCTACGTAGAACAATGCATAATCATAACACGTGAGCTACTCAGAATTGTAATGTTCTTGAGGACCTAGCTCAAGTACCATGTGCCATGTCGGCCTTGGAGGTATTACAATGTCGTTTTGTGCAAAGAAAGGAACTAATATCTACAATTGGTGTTGTTGATCCATCCGATGCAACTTTGAACACATCTGACATAGACCATTCAATATGTAGGATCCTTTCCGAAGTTTCTTTTCAGTTAAAGTAATGACTCATGGTAAGAACACCTGTCTAACCATAGTGGATGAAAGGACCTCAGTTTGTGTAATGTCATTTAAATGTTGGCAAGCATTTGGATCACCCCTATATATCGTAGAAATTTCATACCAAGCTACTCAAATAGCTTCGGAAAATTCGGATCAAAATCTTCCCTTGATGGAGGAATATTATTCGGTTACTTGTCCCATTTGGGATGTGAGATCTCCCAACTCATATGATTTCTTGGATTACATTTTATCATCAGATGAAGATATCCCTGAAGTTGTAAACATTTGGTTGCACCCACCTAAGGACATTTTTTGTGGGGCCACTGGGAGAATAATTGGATTAAATCTACCCAAGTATAGGAGCATTATTTGCATGTTCCTCAATCTGATCTGGTATATCTGGAAGCTTGCATATCAGTTTAGGTTATCCCTTTGTGAAGATGCATTTGAACCTTTTGCAACCTAAAATTGCCATAGGGTCGAACCTGTTTGAAATTGGTGGGTCATCCCTTCATATCTATATTTTCCACCATTCTGACAGAAGATCGTACTGAACATGGGACACCCTAGTCAGTACCCCATTTCCATTTTGGTGCCCATGTTGAGTTATTCTCATAGGCCCATGAGCCCTATTAGTCCCATCATGGCTTGGAGTTTGAGACCACATATTTCTCTGTCATACATTTCTAACCATATCCTGATGGGCTCCCCATTTTTTGTCATTTTACATAAGCATGTGTTAAAATATCCACTTGAACATTCGTGCAAACTTCTTCGTTGCTTATTGCTTATGTTGCGTATTTTCCTTTGTAGTCACTTTTTGTTACAAGATTCCTATAAACCATTGCTTATGTATATTTGACCCATACCCATGGAGGAAACACCCATAAGAGTGTACATAACTAGCCCAGCCCTTGTTTGCATATGGATCTTTTCCTTGGCTTGACCCATGCCCTTGAAATTTAGGTGCATACCCTTGCGACACTCATTTCCTCTAATGTATCATAGCATGCTTTATTCTTTTTTCAAGCTAATAAACAAAAAAGGTTAAAAATTGGAAAACACAAAAATCCAAAAAAGAGGGAGAATTGAATCATTTCATATTATATCATTGAAGAAAATGGCAGCAGTCAGTCCTTTTCTCCCTTGAACATGGCCCATAATTTGGTATACGCTGTCAATACACCATTTACATTTTCCTTAGGAAATTGTACTAGTATTTTGAATAGATCTCCATCGATGGGTTATCCTTCCTGCCACCAATGGAGCTTTCGTTAATGCATCTGGCATTGGCGGATTTCATTAAGGTCAATTACTCAAAGTCATATCTTGCCAAGTGTCTATTCTGTGTCGTGTTATGTGTTCAAGGGAAGTTCAAACTATGTCGATCGTTCCTCAAATAGTCCTGACCAATCATGTCGGCCTTCCTTGTGTTGGTATACAGTGATGGATCTTGCAATTCTACCAAATTATATCAGACTATTGATCTTTGTTTCATATCAGTTGATGTGGGATGCATTAATTCCCTCCTTCCGATGGATCTATTCCTATCGACACCAAATCATCATCTAGGAAATGGATCTAGAAACCTAGGAGTTCCTTGGATCTTGTAGTCATCAGTGGCAGGTGTCCTCACAAATGACAGTGGGTATACATCAATGACCCCTGATTATTTAACTCTGCAAATTTTCGACTTCAAAACATCTATTCACACTTGCTAGTTTTTACTTAGTACCTTAGAGTCCATCATCATTATTGGTGGGTCTCTTTGCATCTGTTAACGGTATACATCAATGACCAGTAATCAGATGGTGTTTCATTATGCTCGACATCATCTCATCTATTCACATGATATAAAATCGTGCTATCATCGGTTTGTATTGAAGACCTTGGGAAAGACAGTTGTATCACTCATCGATGCACTTCCTGAGCTGCACAAGGTTAAATTACCATGTCAAGAGTTCGATGAAGACCTTGTTCTCGCACTCATCAAAGTGCATGTTTACACTTCTGAAAATTTTACTTTTTGACATGGATCCACTGTGTATTGTTCGTGGCCATGCTTGTTTACTGCTAAGCATGGGTATGCCCACCTTAGGAAGATATTATATATTTGATAAATTGCTATGTTTGACTTGCAGATATTATCCTAAATCCTATGCCAGCGAGCTTATCCTTTCCTTATCCTTGCTTTGATAAATAAAGAGTATCAGTATGAATACTATCAGTATAAAGAGTATCAATTTTCGTAATGTGTTTTGGCCCTTAGATCTGTTTCGAGCCTCACACATTAGGCAGAATCTGTTAACAATCAAATTAACACGCTTTGAGGCCTCGCATATGAAGGGTGTGCAAGGTGCTGGAATAAGTTCCTAAGCTCTCAACAGAGGGGGAAAACCAAGACTGGAAGGCTTCAAAAGGCCCTACGCAAGGACAGTTCTATCCCCAGCTTGTTTGGTGTAGTAATCTCCCATGTATATTCGGCCTCCGCTGGCACTCTTTGAGTTGATAAGTTTTGATCCAAAGGATCTGTTTTCTAACGAATAAAACTAAGTGTAAAAGATATGTAAACACAAATCTACTTAAAAGAATCTTAACTAGGCTAGATCTACTGTAAGAACCATTTGCAGAAATAGATAAAAAAATTTAATAGAATAAACTCTTTAAAACCTTCATGAACACATAAATCATAAGCAATGATAAACCAGAACTGTAGATCAATATGTTTAATAGATTGCAAAGATTAAAATAGTATAAGATAAGCAACTTGGAGGAAAATCACATCCATCAAATAAACTTGACAAATAGATAAAAGTGGATCTAAAAAATAACTTTACTTTATTTAATGACAGTCTATAAAAAATTACAAGCTTGTATCAAAACAGAGCAGTTCCATCCTCTCCTGCAGATTTTGTCCTCCAAATTCCATCTTCCCCCTCTACGAGAGACCATCTCTTTTAAATAAGAGTTACAAAATAATAGTACAAGGAGTAAATTCCCACAAACCGGGATTACAAAATCAAAACTAAACTAATTTTCTAGAAAAACTTGCCACTTGTCCCAAATATCTAACAACTCATCCACATAAATGATTTCTTTCTAATCTCCAGGAAAATCCCATGGCAACGACAAACTCCAACGACTAGTTACTGACTGTCGATAACAAGTGATAGAAGACCAAAAAATCTTCCTCAAGAACTTTCGGAAGTTCCACAATGTCTTCTAAATCGGAGAAATCAACCAAAGGATCTTCCTTCAACGGGGGTGGTGAAGTAGTGGGGTCTTCATTGATTATAAAATCATGGATAATGGTGTCATCTTGATCCATGGGATCTTCAGTGACTTCCTGTCTCTTCGTTTGAAGACGTTGGATATAGGCGGGTAAAGTTTCATAATCCTCCTCTCCTCTATTACTACTTGCATCAAGAACACCTGCATCAAAAGGTGACAACATAGGTTCTGGATATAATAGAGATCGAAGTTCCTCTTCTTCAAAAGAACTATCCAGGGACTTATGATTTGTCTGCATACTGCTCATACAGAGTTATCTAGAGATTATTAATGGGTGTTGAATACAAGATTTCTCTACATAATTGCAGATGACAAATAAATTGCTTCATGCTTGCATCCACATTCAAGAAAAAACAATAAGACCACAATGATTGAGTATAATAGACTGCCATGATTCAAAACCTTACAACTTGGACACTGCAATCATCCAAACTGTAACGAAGCAAGTCATAGCATGTGTTAACTGGATTAAGATCAGGATGGTAGTACAACTTGAATTGAAACATGCGTGACTTGAAATCACATCTGAGAGCTTGTCATTATAGATCAATCAAGTCGGCAATCATGACTTTGGATTTGCTGAAGGTGAAAATCACAGTCAGAAGACTGGTTATTAGAATGATGGAGAACAGAGAGTTTACACGTTTGAGCAAACGACGTGATTTCATCCGTTAGGTCAGACCTGGACCCTAGGATTAGAGGAAACAAATGGATTATATTACCCCCTGCGAGATGCGGGATTAGGTTCACAAACTTTATTTTCCAAATATTAATTAAACCTCCCGCAATCCGAAATTTTCAATTGCGGGTTGCAGGTTTGAAAAACGCAAAACAATGGATAAAAGAGTTTATGAAATCCACAATCCGAAATTTTGAGTTGCGGGTTTCAGGAATATAAACAACTCTTAAAAAATCAAAATAATTTTCCCGCATCCTGCAATCTGCAATTTGCGGGTTGTGGGATTCAGGATCGCACAATGGTGTTTATTGAGATAATCGAGTTTACACAATCTGAAATCCGGAATTTACAGATTTCGGGTTTCGGGTTGTGGATTCAAAGTTTCCAAAAATAATAACACAATCTTCCCGCAACCCGCAATTTTGGGTTGCAGGTTTCGGGTTGAGGAAATTCCAAAATAAAGAACAAACGATTCCCGCAATCCACAATTGCGGGATTTCAGGTTTTGGGATTTTGGGAAGAAAATTACATTTTGAACGAAATGAAGGCTTTCCGAAAATCAAGAAAACAACCCAAAACTCAGAAATTTTCTAAGGGAAAAAAATGATAATTACATAAACTAGAAGGCAAAGGTGCGAAATCATACAAACAAGGTTTTAAGAATCTTGTCTTTTATTAAGCAACTTACTTGAATACCTTTGTATTTACAAAAAAATTGTACCTACAACAAATGGCGACTAGCTGGGAAGAACCAGTTATCTCTGTGAACAAAAATTCAGTCAAAGAAAGTATGTCAACCAACTTATTTTCAACCCGAAATTTTTAGAAGATGTTTATAAAAATGACAATCAATAAGAAGAATAAACATAAGATTGATATACTCCCATCCATGATCAGTTTAAAGATAATGAAAATTTGATAAGGAGATTTAAGAAATAACAGGAACCCTTTTTCCATTATGTAATCACAGGAATACAGCTTTTAGATGAACCTGGGGGTAAAGTTCCTAATGCTATGGATATCTAAATCACATATCACCTTGAATTATTAAATGATTTACTTACATATGGATACATTATTACCAATCTATTCATTTTCTTGTCCCTTTTTTTAGAAACGAAAGGGAAAGCTGTACATAAGACTTCATTGATATAAATAAGACCACTGCCCTGACTTGGTGATCAGATTTTGGCAATGCCATTCACAAACTTGATCTGGAAACTGAACAAGCTAGCTCAGTGATGAGACTCCTTGTCTTCTAGCTGTGACACTAAAAGCAATCATCATGGCTTGGTGACTATATAAAGATAATTTCAGTCGAAAATCAAACCCATGATCATGGCAGGGATGGCTTGTAATAAGACCCCCCTGTCCTTACATGCAACATTGTCTTATAAAGAAAAGTAAAAACAAAATTTTTATTAGGGTGTGAATTACAGGACACCACCATGGCTTGGTGACCATATGATAGTGGTGTTACTCACTGATGGTTTGCAAATCATGAATGGACCGACCTGTGATAGGATCATCCACCTTTCAGTAAACTGAAAGTCATCTACCAAGTTTGGTGGCTTGGTGTGAAGGTTTCATTCCACCCACATCTATGAACCTAATGGGCTGGCTTGTAATAAGACCCCCCATCCTATAATCCACAATTATCAAATAATATGATTTTCAAAGTGACTGTGATAGGCTCCAGAGCAGATAAAGGTTGACCAAGTTATTGAGATATGCTGTGCTACATTGACGAAACATAAGACAAGAAAGTCAGTTACTTTTCTACAACCTCAATTAAAAAATAAATCATGTATAAGATAATGACCAAGGTGAAAAGGTATCAATCAAAGTTATGCATTTAGTGAATATCTGTTCTTTGTAAAACAAATTCTGACATGGGTTGAGAAAATCCAAGACTGACAGAGCAATCTAAAACTTGAGTTTAAATTATTCTTAAAATAAGATGACTACCAACCATTACCAAATGTGTGGAATTTATTAGAAGAAAAACCAATAAAAGAAAACCAATCAAGACAAAGAAAATGCAAAACACACCAAACCTATGTACAAAGTGCATCAGACTATTTAGACAAAATACTTCTTGAGTAGTGAAACATTCACTGGATAAGTGCCAATGATTCCCTCTAGTGTCTGCAACTGAACTGTACTTGGACCAATCTTTTCTGTAATAATGAAAGGTCTAAGCCAAAGGCGCTGAAACTTGGTATAATTATTTTTATCCTTATTTTTCTTATTCCATCTCAAAACCAAGTCTCCTACTGAAAATTCCCTGTCAGAAGAGGATTTTTCATCGAACCATCTCTTAATCATTTGTTGATGATGATATAATTTATTTTTAGCCACTTTCCTATCTTCCTCCAGCTTAAGAAATGTATCAATTCTCTGGTGAAGAGGGGAGGAATCATCTTCCTGAATGGATTGGTCTAATTGTAATGAAGGAATGGTAAGATTAGATGGTAGGATGTCTTCCTTACCATAGGCCATACAATAGGGAGAGTTTCCAAAAGCTGCCTTTGGGGTGATTCGATCTTCCCAAAGAGCATTATAGAGCTATCTGTGCCAATCTTTGTGATGAGAGGATACTGTCTTCTTCAAAATATTAATCAGGTTCTTGTTAGAAGATTCAGCAAGGCCATTACCTTGTGGGTAATAATTGGCAGAAAATTTCAGTTTGATCACCTTTTCAAGGGCATACTGTGTCAAGTCGATTGAGGAAAAGTAGGATGCATTATCAAAGACAAGATACTCTCGAGCACCAAACCTTGTAACTATCTGGCTATCGAGGAAAGCAATTACTTGGTTTGTGTTACACTGCCTAAGGGGGGATGCCTCTACCCATCTCGTAAAGTAGTCGGTTGCTGTGAGGATATAGCTATGTTGAAGGGACGAGGTGGGATTAATTGGTCCAAGAAAATTGAGTCCCCATTGCTGAAATGGAAACTGAATTGTTACTGGCTGTAGAGGAAAGGCAGGTTTTTTGAATTTCCTTGCACACTTTTGACATGGTTCACACCTTCTAACATGAGCATAAGCATACTTAAACAAAGTAGGCCAATAATATCCATCTCTAAGAATCTTGTGTGCTGTGGTTTCACCTCAAAAATGGCCTCCAGTAGGTCCTGCATGAAATTGGAAAAGAATGTCATCAATCTCATTTTTCTCTAAACACCTGAGGAAAACTCCACCATAATTTCTTCTAAATAGAACTCCATTAATAAATTTTTAAGGAGCAGATTTTAATCTTAAAGCTCTGCTTTTCTTTTGTTGAATATTGTAACTTCTAAGAATATTATATTTGTACATTATTATTCCAGAGATGTTTGATCCCTCCGAGGTAACCTTATTATGTATCCGGAGATGTTTATTCCTCCCAGGGTTTGTGGTATCTAGGGTTATTAGACCCACCATGTGGGGGTCGGCCCTGATCTTATACTTTAGGGGTTATTAGACTTCTCCATGAGAGGTCATCCCCATTAGGTATTTTAGTCAGTGAGGAGTTAGTATAAATAGAGGAGGATTAGACACACTCACTCACTTGAGAAAAGTAGCGCACTTGTCTGGGAGATCTGATAAGGAGACAAAGAAGGAGGGAGCACATCTTGTATTTTGGTTGATCATCTTATTGAGGAAAGCTTTGCTGGTTTTTCTACCCCATGAGGGTTTCCCAGGGTAAATTCTGTGTCTATCTTGTGATTATGCTTCTTTCAGTGATCTTGCTAGTCTATTTGGTTTAAACTTAACATGGTATCAAAGCTAGACTAAATAGAACATCTTTCACAAGGTAAGAATACCTCTCTCTCTCTCTTCGGTGAAAGTTAGGGTTTCAGCAAAAAGTTGGTATTATTGCATTTTGGTTACATGGCTGGATAGCCCTTCTCAATACCATCTTTTAAGCCCTAGATCGAACTTTTTGGTTGGGTAGAACTCCGGGAAATCCAAACCCTAGTTTTACCAAAAGTGCGATAAGTCAGAAATTGGTTTCAGAAAAAAAGTTGGCATTTTTGAATTCTGATTACATGGCTGGATAGCCCTTCTCAAAACCTATCTTTTGAGCCCTAGATTGAACTTTTTGGTTGGATAGAACTCCGGGAAAGTCAAACCCTAGTTTTACCAAAAGTGCGATCATCCAGAAATTCTGTCCCAGAATCCGAAAAGGTAAAAGGTAAATATTTCCGGGTAAGTACTACTCTGTCTCTTATCTCTTGGACTCCCCCAAGAGAATATGGATCCAAACACTAAGCTTGAAGACAAGCTAGAAGGCATAGAAAATTTCCGAGCATGGAAATACAGAATTGGTCTCATTCTTGAAGAGAATGATCTTGCTCATTATATCAAAGATGAAGTTGCAGAACCGGAAGGAGATGAAGCCAAAGAGAAGCATAGGAAGGATTTGATTAGGGAAAAGAGAATCATAGCTGATTCTATCAAAGACCACTTGATTCCCCAAGTGGCTTCCAAGAAAACTCCAAAGGAGATGTATGATGCCCTAGGAAGAATGTATGAAGGAAAGAACATCAATAGAAAGATGAACCTAAGAACTCAGTTGAAGAGTACCAAGATGAATAAAGGGGAGTCCATTCAAGACTACTTCTCAAGGGTCTCCCAAATCAAGGAACAACTAGATGCCATTGGTGATACTCTTGATGAAGATGAACTAGTGATGACTGCTCTAAATGGCCTCACTAGACCTTGGGAATCATTTATACAAACTATGTGTGCCAGAAAGGAAAGTATGAAGTTTGATGTAGTATGGGAAGATTGTGTTCAAGAAGAGGCTAGGGTAGCCAACAGAGAAGCACTTCTCAAAGAGGATGACCAAGCCTTGGCTACTCACACCAAGAGAAGAATGGGTCACTTCAAGAAAGTTGACCACAAGGGATCTCAACACTTCTCTAAATTTAAAAGGAATAAAGGACCCAATCAAGTAAGAGATCTCTCCACAATCCAGTGTTACAATTGTCTTAAACTAGGACACATTGCCATATTTTGTTCTTCACAAAAGAAGAAGAAGTTTATACACAAAAGACACCATGCACATATGGCAGAAGATGATAGTGAAGAAGAAGAAGAAGAAGAGGAAGAAGAGGAAGAGGAAAGGCCTCGAAAGAAAAGATCCAAAGTAAAGAAAGAAGATCCAGAATAATATGTCCTATTCTTTGCACTTTTTGGATCTGTATCCCCTAGAGAAGATACATGGCTCATTGATAGTGGTGCCTCTAAGCACATGTCAGGTCAAAGAAAGACTTTCTCAAAACTTGAAGAAAAGTCTTCTTCACAAAAGGTATCTCTAGGAGATGATTACCAATATCCCATCAAGGGTATTGGTGAAGCAAGCTATAAGCTAGATTCTGGATCACCCTTGAAGATGAAAGAAATTTTATATGTGCCAGGATTAAAGAAAAACCTACTCTCTATCGCAGCACTAGATAAGAAAGGTTTTAGAGTTGCCTTCATAGATGGTCAAGTACTTATGTGGCCAAAGGGAAAATCCATTGAAGATGCAGTTGTCATTGGTGAAAAGGAAGGAGGCCTCTATAAGCTCAAGGGACATCTAGAAGTTTCCCTTGCTCATGAAGCATCTAGCCCAAGTGAGCTATGGCACAGAAGATTAGCTCACATTAAAGCCCTACCCTATGTAAGCAAGGTGGTCATAGGTTTACCATACTTAAAGGTTGATCATAATGGCTCATGCAAAGGATGTGAAAAAGGAAATAATGTTAAGAACCCTTTTCCAAAAAGTGAAACAAAGACTAAGAACATTTTAGAGCTAATACATTCAGATGTATGTGGACCAATTCCCACCACTTCCCTAAGTGGTTTTGAATACTATCTTTCATTCATTGATGACTATTCAAGAAAGACATGGATATACTTTCTAGAAGGTAAGAATGAAATTTTCAGAAAATTCAAAGAGTTCAAGGCCTTAATAGAAAATCTCTCAGAAAAGAAAATCAAGATTCTCAAAACAGATAATGGGGGAGAATATACTTCAAAGGACTTTGAAGACTTTTGTAAGGAAGCTGGAATCAAGAGGGAACTAACCACTCCCTACAATCCCCAACAAAATGGGGTGGCTGAAAGAAAGAATAGAACCATAATGGAAGCTGTAAAAACCATGATACATGATCAAGATCTACCTATGTACTTATGGGCTGAAGCAGCTAGGACAGCAGTCTATGTGCAAAATAGACTTTCCCATAGTGCTCTTGAATTCAAAACTTCAGAAGAAGTGTTCACAGGAAAGAAGCCTAAGGTAAGTCATCTCAAAATATTTGGTTGTCCTGTGTACATTCACATTCCAAAAGAAAAGAGAACCAAGTTGGATCCTTTTGGTAAGAAGGGAATATTTGTTGGATACTGTGAATCATCCAAAGCCTTCAGAATCTACATACCAGGTTTTCATCATATGGAAATAAGTAGAGATGTAACATTTGATGAAGAAGCAACTCTCAAGAAATCCAATAAGTGTCAACTTGAAGAAATCTATGAAGAAGATACACCTCCTAGAATCACAGAAGCAGTACACACTCCTGAAGATGATACTCCAGAAGATCATAGAACCTTAAGAACCCCCTATTTCAGACTTATCTAGGAAAAGAAGGCCAGCATGGGCTAGAGACATTATTCAAGGAGCTGAAAGATATGGAGCTCCTGAAGGCTCCACCAGAGAAAGAAAGAAACCAAAGCTAGTATCCAACTATATGGCCTTGATGTGTGATATTGTGGATCAACTACCTACTAGCCATGAAGAGGCAACTCAGAAGAAAGAATGGGTAGAAGCAATGACAGAAGAATATCAGTCAATAATAAAAAATGATGTTTGGGATATAGTTCCCAAACCAAAAGATAAAAGTGTGGTTTCTTCCAAATGGATCTTCAAGATAAAACATGCTGCAGATGGAAGCATTGAAAAATACAAGGCAAGATCTGTAGCCAGAGGATTCTCTCAGAAGGAGGGAATTGACTATGAAGAAACATTTGCACCAGTTGCTAGGTATACTTCAATTAGAACTATCATGGCACTTGCATCCATGATGAAGTGGAAATTACACCAAATGGATGTTAAGACATCTTTTCTGAATGGTGTAATTGAAGAAGAAGTATACATAGAACAACCACAAGGGTTTGAGGTTAAAGATGGAAGGGATCATGTATGCAAATTGAAAAAAGGCATTATATGGATTAAAGCAAGCTCCTAGGGCTTGGTACGGAAGGATTGACAATTTCTTAACAAGCATGGGCTTTACCAAGAGTAAAGCTGACCCCAATCTTTACCTCAAAGTGATGGATGATGAACCAGTTATATTTTTGTTATATGTAGATGATCTATTTCTAACCGGAAATGAGAAATAGATTATTGAAAGCAAGAAGAAGCTTTCTTCAGAATTCGAGATGAAGGATCTCGGATTAATGCACTACTTCTTAGGTCTAGAAGTATGGCAAGAACCAAAAGGAATCTTTCTGAATCAAGGTAAGTATGCTGTGGAGATTCTAAAAAGGTTTGATATGTTGGAATGTAAACCCATGGCCACTCCCATGGACTCCAACTTGAAGCTATTAGTTAATGACTCATCAGAACTAGTGGACCTAACTCTATATAGACAAATCATCGGGTCACTGATGTATTTAACAAATACTAGGCTAGATATATGCTTTGCTGTAAATACTCTAAGTTAGTATCTAGTAGAACCTAGAAAGGTCCATTTAATAGCTGCAAAGAATGTGATGAGATACCTAAAAGGTACTTTGTATTTTGGTCTATATTATCTTGGAGGTCATGAACTCAAGTTACATGGTTACTTAGATTCTGATTGGGCAGGAAGTGTCTCAGACAGAAAGAGTACTTCAGGTGGATGTTATGGTCTTGGATCTGCCATGATCTCTTGGTTCAGCAAGAAACAATCTAGTGTGCCCCTTAGTACTGCTGAAGCAGAGTACATAGCTGCCTGCTCTGCCAGCTGTGAAGAAGTATGGCTTCGGAAACTATTATCTGGAGTGTTTGACTTAGAAATGGATCCCACTGTGATTATGTGTGACAATCAAAGCTGCATTAAGATGACAGAAAATCCTATATTCCACGATAAGTCAAAACACATAGAGATCCGATACTTCTATATACAAGATATGGTGCAGAGAGGAGCTATCAAGCTCGAGTATATAAGCACTGAGGATCAAATTGCAGATATCTTGACCAAACCTCTTTCTTGAGTGAAATTTGAATACTTCCGAGACAAACTTGGTGTAGTTCAAAAGGACCCTCCTCGAAAGGGGGAGTAGTATAGTCACTGATGATGAGATTGCCTCATCAAACACAAGGTTGTTGATAAGGTTACCTGTTCACCACACCTAGATACTTAGAAATATTTAGATTTAGGACTCTTATGCTTAGAATACTTAGTTATTACTTATACATGCTTTTGATGATAGATGTATTAGTGAGAATACATGCTTTTGATGTTAGATGTATACATGCTTTTGATGATAGATGTATTAGTGAGTATACATGCTTTTGATGTTAGATGTATACATGCTTTTGATGATAGATGTATTAGTGAGAATACATGCTTTTGATGTTAGATGTATACATGCTTTTGATGTTAGATGTATACATGCTTTGATGATAGATGTATTGATGAGAATACATGTGAAGATTAAGTCATCCTTGGATGTGGTCCTAAATGTACGGTTGAGGATTAAGTCATCCTTGGACATGGTCCCAAATGTACGGTTGAGGATTAAGTCATCCTTGGACGTGGTCCTAAATGTACGGTTGAGGATTAATTCATCCTTGGATGTGGTCCTAAATGTACGGTTGAGGATTAAGTCATCCTTGGACGTGGTCCTAAATGTACGATTGAGGATTAAGTCATCCTTGGATGTGGTCCTAAATGTACGGTTGAGGATTAAGTCATCCTTGGACATGGTCCTAAATGTACGGATGGGATTGCATCGTCCCTAGACATGAGACTTGTATTAAAGTGATAAGGACTGATCATCCTGGAACTTGATCTGGATTGTATCGTCCATGGACCTATGTCCTGAAGAGAGAAAGACTGATCATCCTGTATGATGATCATACGATGCCGATGATCGTGTGATGACGATGTTGATGATCATGTGATGACAATGCTGATGACGATGCTGATGATGTTGATGATCGTGTGATGACGATGCTGATGATCGTGTGATGACGATGCTGATGATTGTGTGATGATGATGCTGATGATTGTGTGATGACGATGCTGATAACATTGATATTCCAGTAACTGGTTGAGTTACTGATGATGATGAATTGAAGAAAGCTTCCAATGATTTATAGATGTATCATGTATGATGTAGCAGATGACTCCTTGCTCCTGCAGATGTTATTATAATATCCTTCTCGTTAAGGGGGAGTGTTGAATATTGTAACTTCTAAGAATATTATATTTGTACATTATTATTCCGGAGATGTTTGATCCCTCCAAGGTAACCCTATTATGTATCTAGAGATGTTTATTCCTCCGAGAGTTTGTGGTAGCTAGGGTTATTAGACCCACCATGTGGGGGTTGGCCCTGATCTTATACTTTAGGGGTTATTAGACTTCTCTAGGAGAGGTCGGCCCCATTAGGTATTTTAGTCAGTGAGGAGTTAGTATAAATAGAGGAGGTGAACTCCTCATTAGACTCACTCACTCACTTGAGAAAAGTAGCGCACTTGTATGGGAGATCTGATAAGGAGACAAAGAAGGAGGGAGCACATCTTGTATTTTGGTTGATCATCTTATTGAGGAAAGCTTTGCTGGGTTTTCTACCCCATGAGGGTTTCCCAGGGTAAATTCTATGTCTATCTTGTGATTATGCTTCTTTCAGTGATCTTGATAGTCTATTTGGTTTAAACTTAACATCTTGAAGTCTAGGGTTTCGGGAGCAAACCCATGGTTCCGAAAAAATTTGATATGATCATACCATTCAGATGGTGGAGTATTTATGTTATTGATAGAACCTGTAGAAATGTTTTCTTCCTGGTCCCATTTAGTTTGCTGTTGAGCAGGATCATTTGACTGAACAGTAAGCAGGCATAAACCTTGCCCTTTTACAATATTTGCTGGCTTGATTTCCAGGTCATATTCCTGTAACGCCGGCATCCAATGGGCCCTTTTCTCGCCTAATTTTTTCTGGACCAGCACATTTTTGATAGCAGTGTATGGAAAAATTACCTTCGTTCGAGATTTCAATAAGTAGGGCATGTAATGCTTCACAGACTTGTAAACTGCATAAGCCTTCTTGTCAATCTGGGAATAGTTAAGTTCAGCTCCCTTAAATGTTGAGCTCATGAAGGAAATTAGAATCTCAGTATCACTGTCATGCTTCTGTGTCAAAACAGCTGCATAAGAAAAATCAGTAGCGAAAGTATATAGAATAAAATCCTTGTCAAAATCTGGGGACATCAGAGCAGGAGATTCTACAATAGCCCTTCGAATTTCGACAAATGCATATTTTTGTTCCTGCAACCAACTAAACTGTACATCTTTTTTAACTAAATACTGCAAAGGCTTAACAATCTATGCAAATTTTGGAACAAATCTACGTACAAAATTGATCTTACTGAGGAATGATTACATGGCTTTGCGCAAACTAGAAAAACCGATCTTTGAAATAGCATCAGTGCGTTCGAGATCAATAATCATACCTTCTTTGGAAACAATGAAACCTAGGAGCTTACCTTCTGTCACTGCAAATATAGACTTCTTGGGGTTTAGAGAAATTTTGTACTTACTGCAACGTTCAAAAACCTGTTTCAAAGCAGATAAATGTTCATGCATTTCTTGGAATAGATAGTGATTTCATCTAGATATAGTACAACAGAATTATGCATTAAACCTCTGAAATCTATGGCCATAACTCTCTGAAATGTGGCTATTGCATTTATGAGTCCAAAGGGCATTCTCCTGTAGGAGAAGGTACCCCAGGGGGTTCTGAAGGTTGTTTTCAGTTGGTCATCAGGGGAAACCATGACTTGGTTGTACCCTAAAAAACCATCCAGGAGAGAGAACATCTCTGACCCAACTACCTTTTGCAAGATCCGTTCCATGGGAGAAACATGGTAGTTGTCTTTCTCGGAGGCTCTGTTTAGATTTCTGAAATCGACACACAGTCTGATTTCTCCATTATTTTTCCGAACATGTACTAAATTTTCTATCCATTGTGTGTGTCTGATAGGGAATATGATTTGGGCTGTCAGTAGCTTTTCAACTTCCTTTTTTACAGAGGGCTCCAAACTCGGATGCATTTTTCTCAGTTTTTGTTGGTAAGGTTTCACTTTTGGCTTCATGGGTATGTTTGATGCAAACTGCTAGTATTAAAGGTTTTCAGTTCGTCATTGGTACAGGAAAAAATATCCTTGTATTCTTTACACAGTCTGATGAAGGCTCTCCTTTCTTCAACAGAGCAGTCAACTCCAAGGTTGATAAATCGAGGATTTTGTTCAGTACCAAGGTTGACTGGCTATTACACCTAAATATTACCATTAAGAGACTCAGTGTAAACATCCCTAAAGTTTCCTTGACTAAATTATTAACCTGGAAGAGATGCAAACCCATTTATACTGGGTTTAGAGAGGTCATCGCAAGTTGTCCTCATGCAACCTGCGACGTCGCAGGTTGGCCTCTTGCAGCCTATGACAATGTCAGTTAATGGAAAAAAATAGCTTCTTCGAGCCCATTCTTGAAGCTAGATGACATGGATCCCTATCCCTGACATTTGGGAGAGCTGGAATTCGGTTCCTAACCTCTTGGAAGGATCCCCTATCTCTCTCCTACCATATCCACTTAGTCCTATATAAGTGAAGCTCACTCCCATTTCAAAGGGAGGAAGTCTATAGTGTCTACATGCTGGTGAAATTACCTTATGAGAGATTTATATTCATCTATTGGAAGGCTTTGGCATTGGTTTGATCGGATGAGGATTTTTATGTCAAGTCATTGGTTGTAATCTTTTCATCCTATGTACTTCCCTTTCAATACAGTAATATAAGTGCTTTCCACCAAAATCTCAATGTGTTAATGATATCTTGTGTAGTTCGCCTACTTGACTGCTTACTTAGATCTACTATTGTGTAGATGTGTTTTACTTGTTTTGTTGTCTTGTTATCTTGACAGGTTTTGTAACTTAGGTCTGAAGATCGTCAAGCTTAGAGAAACATTCAAGGAGAAAAGGATCAACGATTTGTAATGTAAACGTATCTAGTTCCTTGATCTCTAATTAGATCTAGGAGAGTGATTTATATTATGTTCTATTTGTTCTAGACTCGCTTTGACATAGGGATATCAAGCCTCAAGTCCGCTCTTGGTAGATTGTCCATCAACCACTGGCTCATAATTGAGTGATGAACTCTGTGTCTTGCAGTTGGTCTTGTGTTTAAACTTATCCTGTAAGTCATAGAAATTTTCCAGGTTGATCACTGATTTTGGAATAATGTTGGAGGGATCATTCAAATATTTTTCATGCTTAGCTTCATCTTTTGCCATATATTGAAAGGTATCTTGAGCTGATAGAAAGTCTAGGATCTGTTGATCATCATCAAACACTTTCCAGCTAGTTACATTATCAGGAATGGAAGGCCTGTACATGAGTTCTATTGAAAAGGTTTTAGGGGACAAGCCTTCTAGAGAAATCATCCTAGATGCAGTATTTGCTAAAAGGTCAGCATCAAAGTTCTGTGACCTAGGGACAGACTTGATATTGAATGCAGTGAAATAATTGGTGAGTTCTCTTACCATCTTTTGATAATTAGTTAAATGAGGAGACAGATAGTGTATCTTGTTCCTTACCTGCTTAACTATGATTTCTGAATCACCATAACATTCTATAACTAGTGCACCCATATCGATAGCCTTTTTGAGTCCCTACACCAGAGCCTCATATTCAACTACATTATTTGTACATTCAAATTCAAGTCTACAAGAAATCATGGTCTTGGTCCCTTTGGGATCAATAAGGACACAACCTACACCAGCTCCATCCTTGGATCTAGAGCCATCAAAGAATAAAGTCCATGCAATGGGATCAATCCTAAAATTTGTATTAACATTTTACACATTATGTACAATAGTTCTAGAGAATGGAACAATGGTAACATTAGCAATGTGAGATTCATTTTGCACATTCTCTGGTGAAGAATCAGCTGGAAAATCTCCAAAAAAAGTATCAAATGTAAAATGCTCAATATGTGAGGTAAAATAACAGGCAGGTTCACTTGAATCATTTAGATCAATGACAGTTTGCTTCATGAATGGCTCCCTACTAATCTTAATCTTGTTTGGTTGTCCATTGTAGGGTAACCATAGTTGAGACCAATCAGTGGCAAAATAGCCCTTTAGATTTTCTGACCAGTCTCTACTCAACCACATCCCGTAGGCTTCAAGAATGTCAGCTATAACTATATCAATGGTCTGATGAATCCAAGGATCAACAGACAATGTCAAAAACACATTTCTCAATCTCCCCACTACTCTTACCTTTGATCTGTCGAGTTGGAAAATATGGGTAGGACAAGTTTCCCAAGTGGCATTACATTTTCTGCAGATAGACAGGGGCATGACATTGGAAGAAGCACCAAAGTCTATCATGCAATTGTGTACGTTTCTATTGAAGATTTCAAAAATTAGCAAGAAAGGAGGTGTCCTCTTGCTTCCAGATTTATGATCTCCTGGTTTAGTGAAAGAGTCTAAGTTGTTATTCTATGATTCTCTTGGTTGTTTGATTATCATGCTTTTTGGTAAGGAATCCCTCATAGAAGGGATTTTTAGAAGTTCAAACAAAGAGATATTTTCTTTGACTCTTTTCAAATCTTCAACCAAACTATATTCCAATTTAGGAATAACTGCATCCTTTTGAGGAACAATTTTATTTTTGTTGGGAGGTGCTGTTGAAGAAGATGGTTCCTGAGCAAGTTGTGGTCTTGATCTAGTATTGTAAGGATGTTGACTATTAGACACTATCTCAGGTTCTTCTTCTTCATTATTCATTGGTAGTTCAGAGAAATAGCTAACAATATTGATTTGTGGATCCTATTCTTCATCTTCTCCTTCTGGTAAATGTGGATCTTGTCCTGTTTGATCATCAGAAGGTTCAGGGACATTTTTTGATTCAGTGGCAAGAGATTTGAAAATGGAGTAGATCTCTTCAGAAGTTAACCCTTTATTAGGATTTGGAGGTGGTGGATTTTGAGGAGGTTAATAAGGCCTCCTAAAAGGTGGTCTTACAAAACCTCTATTATTATTTTGATTCTCATTATTATTATTTTTTAGATCCACCATCTCATTTGACATTTTCTGAAGAAACTTCTTGATGTCAGTCATTTCCAAGGGATCTTTGTTTTGGGTAGTGGGCTTGGGAGCATTATCAATTTTCTTCCTAGATGTGGATTTAGAGGGTTGTTCTTCTAAATCTTCAGGATTGTATTTTAGGAAATAGATATCCTTTTCAACCTGAATAGCTTCAGCATAAGCCTCAAACACGTTTTCCTTGTGTGCCCTTTTCACCCACATTGCAATAGGAACAGATAGAGCCTTTTCATAATAGGAAATCAAAAGCTATTCTGCAGGGAGAACAGTGGTAGGGATTCTATTCTTTAGGTAAGAAAATCTTTGATTGTAATATTTAACCCTTTCTTTAACTTTCATTTTCATGGAAGATAACTCTAAAACTAAATCCTCTAGTGTTTTGTCATCCCCAAACTTCTAGATAAATAATTTTTCAAATTCATCCCATGATGTTATGGTTCTGGATTCCAAGGAAAAATACCATGTGGATGCTTTACCTTCAAATGTGTACGGGAAGAGTCTGCAAACCACATCCTCATGGATAACACTTCTAAGTCTATTGGCCTGCATAAAAGTTTTGATATGATCCAATGCAGGTGACTTGTCATCTGGGTTGAATTTGGGAAGCCACTTTTCAGGGTTTCTTGGCAATCTATGTTATCCCCAAGTATGAATACAACATCTTGGTCGAGCCAAGGTTTGTTTTGGCCTTCCCTAGCCATAGGTTTTTCTTCTTCTTCTTCTGATGAATAGCTAGAAGAATGTTCACTCTCGGATGAGGAGGATGATGATGAAGGAGGAGAGGGTGGTGGTCCACCTGAAGCAATAGTGTGTGAGAGTTGTTCTATATCATCGAATAATAAATCAAGATCAAATTTAGGGAGCTGCTGTTGGTTTGATGAATTATTTTGTTGTGTATCCTGCTGTGCTGAATTTGGATTATCTTGATTATCTTGAATATTTTCCTGTGGATTAGTATTTTCCTGGTGAATTGCTGCTAATCCTTGATTTATCTCTACAGAGAGCCTCTGCTGTAACCTGGTAGCACTATCATTCGACCTTTTGAGTATCTCTTCAAGTAAGATAGGTCCTCTGGTGGGTGATATAATAATGACGTCTCCTGTTCTAGGATCTCGGTGAGCTGTAGGGGTAGCAGGGATAATATTAGGATGCTGCACTAGTTTCTCAACAGAAGTAGATGCTTGCGTGTGGCTACAGATGACAATCGGTATTCTTGCTGGAGGAGGTTTCTGAGTATTCTGTTTAGGAATAGCTTACTTTTGGCCCTCCTTCTAGTGCCATTTGTTGAGGCCTCGAATATGCAAGGTGTGCAAGGTGCTAGAACAAGTTCCTAATCTCTCAACAGAGGGGGAATACCTAGACTGAAAGGCTTCAAAAGGCCCTATGCAAGGACAGTTCTATCCCCATCCCGTTTGGTGTAGTAATCTCCCATGGATATTCAGCCTCTGCTGGCACTCTATGAGTTGATAAGTTTTGATCCAAAGGATCTATTTCTAACGAATAAAACTAAGTGTAAAATATCTGTAAACACAAATCTAATTAAAAGAATCTAAACTATGATAGATCTACCCTAAGAAAGTGTCTGAGATAAGTGCAGATCAGCTTGATATGTAAATAGGTAAGGTAATTTATCCATTAAACATAAATGTAGAAGAGATGAATGACTTTAACTGCTCAAATTACAATTACTTAATAAAAATTAACCAATGGCAAATTGAGGGTTGTTTGCATTCAAGATTTGATCTGTAACTGATATTTTAATTGAAAAATTAACATCAATTACATTTTTACTGTAAGAACCATTTGCAGAAATAGATAAAAGTTTTTAATAGAATAAACTCTTTAAAACCTTCATGAACACATAGATCATAGGCAATGATAAACCAGAACTACAAATCAATATGTTTAATAGATTGCAAAGATTAAAACAATATAAGATAAGCAACTTGGAGGAAAATCACACCCATCAAATAAACTTGACAAATAGATAAAAGTGGATCTGAAAAATTACTTTACTTTATTTAATGATAGTCTGTAAGAAATTACAAGCTTGTATCAAAACAGAGCAGTTCCATCCTCTCCTGCAGATTTTGTCCTCCAAATTCCATCTTCCCCCTCTACGAGAGACCATCTCTTTTAAATAAGAGTTACAAAATAATAATACAAGGAGTAAGTTCCCACAAACCAAGATTACAAATAAAAACTAAACTAATGTCCTAGAAAAATTTGCCACTTGTCCCAAATATCTAACAACTCATCCACATACATGATTCTTTCTAATCTTCAGGAAAATCTCGTGGCAACCACAAACTCCAACGACTAGTTACTGACTGTTGATAACAAGTGATAGAAGATCTGAAAAATATTCCTCAAGAACTTTAGGAAGTTCAACAATGTCTTTTAAATCGGATAAATCAACCAAAGGATCTTCCTTCAACGGGGGTGGTGAAGTAGTGGGGTCTTCATTGATTATAAAATCATGGATAATGGTGTCATCTTGATCCATGGTCTCTTCAATGACTTCCTGTGTCTTCGTTTGAAGATGTTGGATATAGACGGGTAGAGTTTCAAAATCCTCCTCTCCGCTATTACTACTTGCATCAAGAACACCTGCATCAAAAGGTGACAACATAGGTTTGTAATACCCCCATTTTTACCCTTATAATATTTTGGGCTATAATGTAAATATTGTATGCATCTTATGTATGGTTCCTAGCGTGGAGCTCAAGGCCAAGGCCCCGCTAGTGAACACTCGACCTTGAAGAGGAAAGTAATGGATATTATGTTGCCCATGTGCTAGAGAACCACGAGAATTGTAAATATGCATTTTAATATAAATGCCCACAACTAGCTATGCAAAGCAACAAGAGATGGGGGAATGATATTTAAAAGGAATTGGGAGGGAAAGATTCAAACCCTTGAGCCAATCAAGTCAAGCCAAGTGTCAATGAGAGAACCCATGAACCCTCAACTACCCATGTTGACTTTTGTGAACAATCATTCATTTTTCCCAAGATTTGGTTGAGGTAGTTAATGCCTTGGGGAATGGAGAGGTATGGCTATCCAAATTCGAGTATGGGAAAGCCACCCTTCCTATAATTTCGTGTTTGGCTTCTTGGGCAAGAAAAGAGCCACAAAATTTCCCCCAAGCCATTATTCAACCATCAGTTTCTCTCTCTCACGAGTTTGGAGCTGCTTGGGTGTTTTTCTCCATGGATTTCCTGTGTTATCCTTCTTTTTCATAGCTAGGAAGGGCATTTTTGCTGTGGCTAACAGTGGGGAAGAAGGGGAAATGATTTGGGGGTTTTATAGAGGTTGTTTTGGCCCATTGTATGCTCATACATCTATGTGAAAAATTGGTTTTCTTCCCTTGGGATGATTCTCTCTTCCCACAATCCGTTTTTGGGTGTGCAATGATTTGGGAAAGACCCATAGACCGTATTCTATGAATCCCATTGTTGAAATGTGTATCCATGCCCAGTTTTGAGTGGTTGTGTGTAAATGGATGTTGGGGTTGAGATGGGTATCCATGGCTTTGGGCTGTGCTGAGCTTGAGAGTTCCCTTTTCCTTGTAGATATCATTCCCAACTTGGGGGTGGTCTCTGAGTTCTGAAATACTACAGGCTGGGAAGAGACCTATGGTTGGGTGGAACATTGCAGCGACATAGCTAGTTGCTTGGGACAGCATTGCAGCGAGATAAGTAAATTCGTTTATGTGTATTTTCTTTTGCACTATTTTAATTAATGGATGGTTGATTTTTAATATGCTGACTGCATGTGAAATGTGTGTGGATGATGTTTATTCCACTGTGCATGTTTGCTTGATTTGCATTTGCACACATATGCATTATATAAATAATTCCAATTGATTATATTTATACAATCATGAATGTTGGAATGGGCTAAGTCTTATAAATGCCCAAATTATTGGGTATCATGTTCCCGTCCTTGCGTTGATAGATGGGAGGGTTTGTGACAGATTGGTATCAGAGCTTATGGTTCAACACTACGACTGTTGGGCCTTTCATAGAGATATAAATCATTGTGTGTATATGTATTTAGTATTTGGAATTAAAATGCATTAAAGAAACCTAAAGATCTCATGGCTTCTATTTGTTTAGGATGGGAAATCATTCCCATGATTGTTTTGGGAATTATTTCAAAACTGCTTGCATTGATTTCAACTTATGAAAATGAGGAAGGAGGGAAAAAATCCCTTTTCAGGTTGAATGCTTGCTTTACATTGTTTCTAATGCAGTAGCAATTTGTTTTTGTATTTTTTGTTTGCCTCCATGGAGGAGAGAAAGGAGGCACAACCCCTTGCTATCTGTATATTATTCTGTTGTTGTATTTTGACATGAAGAGATGCAATTTATTACATATTTTTATTGTTCTGTTATATGCAAAGTATGATCTCTAATTATGCTTCCTGTTGAGCAATGATCATCACAGAAAGAAGAAGGAAAAATTTAAAATTTTTCTAAGTGTTTTCGAATTTTTCCTAAGGGCTGTAGCGGCAGAAGTTACACTAACTTTCTGCGTGCGCGCGGTGATGTTAAGATTAACTTTCTGACGCGGCGGCGGGAGTTACGGTAAATTTCTGTGCGCGCGCAGCAAAGATCAAGATTAACTTTGTGACGCAGCGTCAAGAGTTACGCTAACTTTCTGCGATGCGCGGCGACGAAGTTAAGAATAATTTTGCAATGCGCGGCGGCGAAGTTAAGAATAATTTTGCGACGAACGGCGGCGAAGTTAAGAATAATTTTGCAATGTGTGGCAGCAAAGTTAAGAATAATTTTACGACGTGCGGCGGCGAAGTTAAGGATAATTTGTGCGATGCAGAGGCAAAATTTATGTTGAGTTTGCGACGCACAGTGGAAAAATTAGCGTTAAATCTACGACACGCACGGTGGCAAAATTAACGTTAAGATCCGCGCCACCCGTGACAATTTTAATGTTAAGATCCACGCAAACCGCGGAAATTTTAACCTTAATATCTGTGACACAGTCGGAGGAGAGCTCGATAAGTCCGCCAAATGGGGAAAATACAGCAGCTTTTCACTGAGATTTTCAGGTGCCGAAAATGGAAAATCGCCATGAAAATTATGCACCAGATTGCGCGAAATCAAAGGAATTACAAAACAAACAAAAAATGAGGGCACTTCCCTCGACCCGCCCTGCAGTGGCGGAAGCCACAAGGGGGCAAGCCCCCTTGACCCTCGGCATCCCCCAGAGACAATCGTTGAAAGTGTGAAAGGCATTCTCTATGCTTGGAATGTGCTTCATGAGTTGCATAAAGGGGGTGTCGAATTCTCACCAATGGCAATTGGTTGTAATATCCACTATGGAGGATGAAAGGGAAATCTCTCACCTTAAACTATTTATGTTTATAACATAATAATTGTATGCTTGGAAAGTATCAAGAATGAATGTTATACACATGCATACATATATTGAATTTCTACTTTGTAAGAAGATCATAGCTAACAATTGTTTGTGTGCATCGTAGAGAGCCCATGAAATTGGATAAGCTATGATGTGGAAGAGGAAATTCCATGCTACAATGGGGAATTGAAAGGGAGAATTCCTCCACTACCCTCTTGATATTGTATTTATAATTTTGAAGTAGTTGTGCATATAAATTATGGCATAGGAATGCTAAAATGCAAGAGAATAGCAGATTTAGAATATGAATTAGTGTGCATGATTAGAGAATCATTGCATAGTGCATGTAAATTGATTATGCATGAGTATGATGTTGCATAGGGGTAAAGGTAGTGAAGTTACACATGTAGTGGCCCATTAATGGTATCGTCTATGCTTGATGCCAATTATTGGTTGTATGAATCAGACCATAGAAGCATGACTAAACATGCAAGAGATTAGATAGATGAAGTGAATATGCACTAGATGGCATATTAATAAACATTGCACCGTGCATGTGAAAATATTTTTGTGTGTATATGATATTACACATTGGTAAAATAGTGAGGTTTTACATATGCAAAGAGCCACTCAAGATAATGATTGTGGTTGCTAATAATTAATGGTGTTTGCATTGGTTGTAGGACCAAAGATAGCCAAAGCATGGCTAAAGATGTGGATGATGTTGTTGCACATGACCAACAACCTTATGGAGAAAGGTTGTGGAAAAAAAATCTATGATCATGAGGGTAACAAAAGAACTGTGAAGCCTTGGTAAGAGGCCAACTGATCAGGTAACATCAAGCGATGTTAATAACAACCATGCAGGTAAGGGTTAACTGTGCTTAATTGCATGAAGGATGAAATAGGATTTGGTGAGATCCCTTCAACTATGTTTAAACTATGTTGAATTGTTTGCATGTGAGACTGAGTGCTTGCATGTGAATATAATCCTACCAAGTATGGTCAGGTGTGGGTAAGTGAAGGCAAGGAGCATTATACCCTATAGTTTCTTAGAAGCCTCAATACATTCATATGAAATTATATCATGCCAAAGCAAGTGATGACTTATGGGCCAGTTGTAGTGAATGCTATGTGATATAGTCATGGTTAGGCCATAATATGTTGGAATACGTATTATTCATGGATTAATGTAGGGTTGTATTGAGGGGTTATGCATTTAGTGGATTCCTATTAAAATATTATGCAAATGTTGTGAATGTGAGATGCATTGTGTGAATGCATGGTTGTGACATATATGTGTCTCAATGTAGTTAGATAGTAGAATGAAATGGTGAACTATTGTTAATTATGAGACCATTTCATGAGATATTGTGAATGCAAGAGAATAATTGCATGAGGAAGGTAGACATGTTGACGGGATACTGAGGGTGCTCTGTTAAAAGGACAGAGTTGCATAAAATGATATGGCTATGAAGTAACGAGTATCTAAAGCTTCATTGAATTGCATAAATGATGTGACTGAGTCTTGCAATTTTATTATGATAATGATGCATATATATATATATATATATATATATATTTCATTGTATTTCAAATGTTAACAGCTGAGGGTGTTTGAGTTATCAAGTGTTATAATTATGAGATCACTTCAGTGACTATTGCAGCAATGAAATATTATATGCATAAAGACTTACAAAGTTTTTGGATGATTGAAGTTTCAGATTTCAGGTAGATTGTTTTGGGCATTGAAATGTGGGTAAGTCCATGATGAAGATTGGAATCTACCATGTGCAAGATCCAAAGCTCATGAGAAGGGTCTCATGGGGGTAAAAATAGTTTATGTACAGAACAGGTTGTCAATTTTGGACTTGTAGATTTCAGATTTGAGAATTTGCTTATAATTGCTAATCACCATTGGCTTGCATAGAACTATGTCAAGAGGACGTGTTGTAAGTGGATGTTCATGTTATAGTAGACAGCGTAAAACCCTAATGGGAAGCTGGGTGCCACTTGAAAGGGACAAGCAATATGAGGATAACCTCATGACTAAGCAAGTCAATTTCTGTAGTAAACAGAATTGCAAATTCATGATTAAATTTAATTCTTGATGCCATGGATTGGCTATGGGATAATCAAATTTGGATTTTATTGTTAAATGTTGTTGATTGTTTGGCTATTTGATAAGTGTGCCAGGAAGACACATTGCAGGGAGACCTTGTGTGATGGCCTGCAGAAGCCAAATTTCATGGGAAGGACCCCATGCTTTGGAAATGGGTTTCGGGTGAAACGCCATAGTAAATTTTGATAATATCCCAGCTGCACTGCATGTTGGAGAGCCATGTGAGCGAGATGGTGAAATTATGCCAAGAAGACATGTGTGGGTTATGGAACGTGAAAATATTGGGGTGGCAAACCGAAGGACTGTTGACTCAGAGAAGGGAGTCCCCATTCTTCGCAATGAGGAAAAGATACATATGTAAAGTGGATAAGTATTCTGTAACCCTAATTAAAGATATACATACCTGGTTATTAGATTTAATATGTAGAGCATGTTCCATATTATTTATATTATTTCAGGTTACTGGAGTGTGATAAGGGCCTACATGGCTCACATTGGAAAGGGGTGCACACCTTTTGGTTGTTGGGTTATGATAGGGTTTTCAATATTGACTACACTGTAAGGGAATGGACGCATTCCTGGTTTCAATACTTGATAGTGAATGTTATGAATTATGCTTCAATTTTAGAGCAACAATACTGATGAGTTTGCTTATCCATCTTATGTTTTCAGCTAAAACAGATGCAATTTGGGGTTGCACACAGAAGAAGCATAATGGAAGGTTGTTATGAAGGGTTGTTGCATGCCTAATAAACGCAATCAGTGCACTGGTTTGGCATTATTTACTTGGATGTTGTGGGTGTTGTGAAGGTTGTTGTGAAGGGTTGTTGCATGCCTACTAAACTTAGTCGGTGCACTAGTTTGGCATTATTTACTTGGATGTTGTGGGTGTTGTGGAGGTATTGTGAAGGATTTTTGCATGCCTAATAGACCCAGTCAATGCACTAGTTTGGCATTATTTACTTGGATGTTGTGGGTGTTGTGAAGGTTGTTGTGAAGGGTTGTTGCATGCCTACTAAACCCAGTCGGTGCACTGGTTTGGCATTATTTACTTGGATATTGTGGGTGTTGTGGAGGTATTGTGAAGGGTTGTTGCATTCCTAATAAACCCAGTCAGTGCACTGGTTTGGCATTATTTACTTGGTTGTTGTGGAGGTATTAGTGAAAGGTTGTTATATACCTATGGCTCCATAGTAGAGCTTTGACCTATAATGGTCAGTGGTGCAGTTTCCTTCCATTGGTCGATGACCTAGATGAATGTGTTGGCTTGGCAATGGAGAGGGAAAACCAGGTATGGGACTGGTTGGGCACCTCAAATGCTTGGTAAACCCAGTCGGCGTGAAGGTGTACTGGTTGGGCATTAAACATCCACCCCATAGGTGATCCAAGGCTTGTAAAGCAGAGAAGGAAACCTGTGGAGTAGCAAGGAACTGCCCAATATAGATAAGTATTTGATTTTCATTCAATTTTGTATAATGAAAATTTCATGAACAAGTATTATGACAGCCAGGCTGATACACTGTTGTTTCTTTGTTGGAAACTTTGGTCTTTGCAGGAAAGCAAGAAACCTTGAATGCATCCTAGGGATGCATTTGGACACGTGACTGTCCTAGAAAGCTTAGTATGAGCAACAATGATAAGAATGGTGCTAGTGGATATGTGTGGGTGAGTCCTAGCAGCCAAAGGTTCTGTAGAAAAACCATGGGGAGGAGATTCCCTGATGGAGAAAAGCTTGAGACAGACCTTAGACACTAAGTGTCATAGCCAAGAAAGGGAAAGTCAAGCATTCACATTAAAGTGAAAGAGGCCAAGGAGCTCATAGAACCACAGTGATGGAGTGGCTCCAGATTGGAACAAGAATAAGAGGAAGAAACTCTTACTCTTCTCTTTCCTTTTCACTGATGCATCTTAGAAACAGAAAATTCTGGAATGCATGTCATGACTAAAAGTCTATTGTGTTTATTTGCTTAAAATAAATTGTGAATGCTGAAAAATATAATTCCCTGTGAAAGGATGAACATGAATGAGTTCATATGTATGTTGGGAAAGCATAAAAAGTGTGGAAGTCTCATGAATAAAGCATGAACGTTCCATGTCAATTGGGAGATTAATTGACTAATTTTAATGTTTATGTTATGCTTGGCCTAACAAAGAATTGCAATAATGAATTTCACAGGTGAGAAATTGAACACAATTGGTTGCAGCCGTTACAAAAACAAACAAGTGGTGATAGCAAGCAAGTGAGGAAAGCTGTGCGCATTGACCATGGCCGCAGACCAAGGGCTATTGGACTTAGCTGAAAGTATTCTTCAAACAATTTCCAAGACCCAAGAAAACCTTGGATAGATGCTCAAGCTACAGAAGCAGCAGAATGCAATGAACCACAAGGTTTTGCAGGACTCTATTCGTCTGCAAAAAGAGGTAAAAAGTATTCTGGGAGCAATCAGTAAGGGAAGGGAAAGTGGACCAATGATGAAACATTTATCCAATCACCTCGTCAAGAAATTCCCAAGGCTGGAAGAGAGCAAGAATGCTGACAAAGGAAAACAGAGGTAGCCATCTCTAATAGAATGTTGGGGATGTGAAGGAAGTCACCTCCTCCGCGAATGTCGAACAAGGGCTATCAAGAAAAGCAATAGCCAGCAAAAGCAATGTGAAGAGGTTAAAGAACCTCACCTTGACATCTCCAATGAATGAAATGCAGGACATACTTGCCACATTTTGTGAATTTTGGACATATATAAAGCGTGTATATATTCCCAAGTTATGGAACACCGAGGACGGTTTTATTCCAAGGGGGAGGGGAATGTAATACCCCCATTTTTATTGTTATAATATTTTGGGCTATAATGTAAATATTGTATGCATATTATGTATGGTTCCTAGCATGGAGCTCAAGGCCAAGGCCCCACTAGTGAACACTCGACCTTGAAGAGGCAAGTAATGGATATTATGTTTCCCATGTGCTAGAGAACCATGGGAATTGTAAATATGCATTTTAATATAAATGCCCACAACTAGCTATGCAATGCAACAAGAGATGGAGAAATAATATTTACAAGGAATTGGGAGGGAAATATTCAAACCCTTGAGCTAATCAAGTCAAGCCAAGTGTCAATGAGAGAACCCATGAACCCTCAACTACCCATATTGACTTTTGTGAACAATCATTCATTTCTCCCAAGATTTGGTTGAGGTAGTTAATGCCTTGGGAAATGGAGAGGTATGGCTGTCCAAATTCGAGTATGGGAAAGCCACCCTTCCTAGAATTTCGTGTTTGGATTCTTGGGAAAGAAAAGAGCCACGAAATTGCCCCCAATCCATTATTCAACCATAATTTTTTCTCTCTCATGAGTTTGGAGCTGCCTAGGCATTTTTATCCATGGATTTCCTGTGTTATCCTTCTTTTTCATAGCTGGGAAGGGCATTTTTGTTGTGGCTAACAGTGGGGAAGAAGGGGAAATGATTTGGGCGTTTTATAGAGGTTGTTTTGGACCACTATATGCTCATACATCTGTGTGAAAAATAGGTTTTCTTCCCTGGGGATGATTCTCTCTTCCCACAATCCGTTTTTGGGTGTGCAACGATTTGGGAAAGACCCATAGACCATATTTTGTGAATCCCATTGCTAAAATGTGTATCCATGTCCAGTTTTGAGTGGTTGTGTGTAAATGAATGTTGGGGTTGAGATGGGTATCCATGGCTTTGGGCTGTGCTAAGCTTGAGAGTCCCCTTTTCCTTGTAGATATCATTCCTAGCTCGGGGGTGGTCTCTGAGTGCTGAAATGCTACAGGCTGGGAAGAGACCTACAGTTGGGTGGAACGTTGCAGCAACATAGCTAGTTGCTTGGGATAGCATTGTAGCGAGATAAGTAAATTCGTTTATGTGTATTTTCTTCTGCACTATTTTAATTAATGGATGGTTGATTTTTAATATGCTAACTGCATGTGAAATGTGTGTGGATGATGTTTATTCCGCTGTGCATGTTTGCTTGATTTGCATCTACAGACATATGCATTATATAAATAATTCCAATTGATTATATTTATACAATCATGAATGTTGGAATGGGATAAGTCTTATAAACACCAAGATTATTGGGTATCATGTTCCCTTGCGTTGATAGATGGGAGGGTTTGTGACAAGGTTCTGGATATAACAGAGATCGAAGTTCCTCTTCTTCAAAAGAACTATCCAGAGACTTATGATCTGTCTGCATACTGCTCATACATAATTATCTGGAGATTATCTATGGGTGTTGAATACAATATTTCTCTGCGTAATTTAAGACGATGAATAAATTGCCTCATGCTTGCATCCACATTCAAGAAAAACCAATAAAACCAAAATGATTGAGTATAATAGACTGCCATGATTCAAAATATTACAACTTGGACAATGCAATCATCCAAACTGTAACAAAGCAACTCGTAGCATGTGTTAACTGGATTAAGATCAGGATGGTAGTACAAGTCGAATTAAAACATGCATGACTTGAAATCGCATATGAGAGCTTGTCATTATAGATCAATCAAGTCGGAAATGATGACTTTGAATTTTCCAAAGGTGAAAATCACAGTCAGAAGCTTGGTTATTAAAATGACGGAGAAGAGAGAGTTTACACGTTTGAGCAAACGACATGATTTCATCTGTTACGTCAGACCTGGACCCTAGGATTAGAGGAAACAAACGGATGAGATTACCCCCTACGGGATGCGGGATCGGGTTCACAAACTTTATTTTCCAAATCTTATTTAAACTTCCCTCAATCCAAAATCCGTAATTGTAGGTTGCGGGTTTGCAAAACGCAAAACAACAAATAATAGAGTTTCTGAAATCCGCAATCCGAAATTTCGAGTTGCGGGTTTCGAAAATGAAAACAATGCTTAAAAAATCAAAATAATTTTCCCGCATCCCGCAATATGCAATTTGCGGGTTGCGGGATTCGAGATCGCACAACGTAGTTTATTGACATAATCGAGTTTCCACAATTCGAAATCCGGAATTTACGGATTTTCAGTTTTGGGTTGCGGATTCAAAGTTTCCAAAAATAATCACACAATCTTCCCGCAACCCGCAATTTCGGGTTGTGGGTTGACGAAATTCCAAAATAAAGAACAAATGATTCCCACAATCCGCAATTGCAGATTTCGGGATTTCAGGAAAAAAATTACATTTTGAAAGAAATGAAGGCTTTCCGAAAATCAAGAAAACAACCCAAAACTCAGAAATTTTCTAAGGGAGAAAAAATTATAATTACATAAACCAGAAGGAAAAGGTGTGAAATCATACAAACAAGGTTTTAAGAATCTTGTCTTTTATTAAGCAACTTACCTAAATACCTCTGTATTTACAAAAAATTTGGGGCTCCCATGATCATTTGATCATGGGATCTATTGTACCTACAACACACTCTTAACAAAGTGAAGGTAGAAGCATATTTTTACTATGCACCCGCAACATGAAGACAGAAAAAAAGTACAGAAGAGAAAAATTCTCTCTGATCTAATCACTACTTCCATAACTGGAAGGATTGAGTGAATAAATAAGGATCCTAAAGAGACAATGTTCAGTGATTGAACTGCTCAATTGAAGGCTCAAATCTAGTCTCCATCAGTCAACAATGAGAAGAAATGCACAAAAGTGCATTAATTGTACTTAAATATGCTAAAGTTGTGACAAAAGCCTAAAAATACTATGGAAAGTGGGTTTTTGAGAGAAAATAATCAAAAATCATTAAAAGGGATTATCCCACATTCAAAAGAGAAACTTGAGAGCCCATTTCCCAATGTTATAAAACAAAGGCATTTGGGGCATGGTAAGAAAAGGACAAAGAAAGAGCAAAGGTATGCTAGAGAGATTCTGATGATTGTAAAGCTCATATTCATCAAAAGAAAGGGTGGAGAAAGGATAGCTCATGGCAAAGGAAGAAGGATGCACATCAAGTTCCATGGTAGATATGTACCTTCTTCTCTATCTTAATATGAAATTATTCAAGTTTCCTTCCATTTGGTTTGCATTCATGATGGTTTTAGATCTTGAGAAGCGCTTGATCGTTGATTAAAGATCTTAAGAAATTTGTGTTAATTGTTTCATATCTGACATTGGAACTCACCATTTCATAGTAAGATAGCTTTTTTAATGTAGATCTAACCCTACCTTTAAAGCTATTATCAAGACTATTTAGAAGGTGATGCCGAAGGGGCCAGTGAAAGGGGTTTTGTTGTGTCTACATTTATCTCATCAATGAAGGGTTGACCAATCCTTCTTGTGTAATAATCTATAGGATAGATCACATAGCTAGAGCAAACCTCACAAATCTCACTCAAGAATTGCAGAGAAGAAGAAGAAGAAATGAATCAATTATCACTCATAAACTCAAAAATGGAGAAATATGCAATATAATCATACATCAGTTGTAAGATGGAATTGTGAAAACTAAATACAATGATGAGACTTTCAAGTGAATTTGAATTAGACTAAGTTCATTCGAATTCTCCTCAGTGTGTGGCTTGGATAGCATTGGAGACATCATCCAATCAGTGGTAGTAGTCACAAATAGTCAAATGAGTCTAACTGAATCATGTGAGAATAAATCAGGGGATGGAGACTCCAAGGATGGCGCATGAGGTTGTCAGTAGGTCAAGTGGCAATCTGATAGAGATAACTGGGAGCTATAGGCATTTAAACTGAGCAATAAATGCAAGAACTAGTCAATCAATGCTCTAATTGACTGTGGGTGATCCAAGTAGTGTAGTAGGGTGCATATGTCATCCAAGTGAGGAAAACAAGGCTCACTAGCTAGGTAGGAGGGCTATTGAGGGATAAAAACAGGCTTTAGGGGGATGCAAATAGCTTCTAGGTGCTTGGGAGACCACCATACTAATGACTGGATGCATGCAAATTCATGCATGATTATTGGATGCATGCAGTATGCATGCATGCAGAATATAAAAAATGATGGTGAGAATATTCCAACACCCCCTCGCAAGCCAAACTATGAGGAAGCAACAGAAAAAACTATTGGTAGGGCCCTGGTGACTAAGACCAAAGGTCACCCCATACAACAATCTAAATAAATAAAGTGAGGAAAGAGGGAAAACCTATTGGGAAGAAATCCCTCCCTCAAAATAGCATGGAATCACTCACCCCAAAAGGAGGCAAGTGACCTTCTTTACCAAAGAAGGATCAATTGAAATAAAATGGATCACTGTGTGAATGACCAATGTGAGAAGGATGAAACCTTCCATTTTGAAAATCAGATCTGGTTCTCCTTTTATCAAGTGGATCACCAACAATATCTCAGGAAGATATAAGAGTAATGGCTGCCCATCTTGGAAGAGGAGGATCATCAGGTTCTTGTGGATCGGGATCTTCCATTCGCTCATATTCATTGACAGGTGCTAGATATTCAGGTTGTCGTGGATCTGGATCTAGCATTCGTTCTTCATCATCTTCACTTTTATATTCAAAATATGAACTCTCATGGGATGAAGCTTCGCTCTCTTTCTCATCAAGCAGTGGTGGTGTGGTAGGAAAGATATCTTGCTCAACAGGATGAGCATCATGAAGAGGCCATTCCTCAAACTGTACACTCCTCTCAAGGAATGTGGACATAGTAGAAGGATCAAGAAGCTTGTAAGACTTTGCACTCAATGCATATCCCACTAGTATACACTCTCTGCTTTGTGGATATAGGGATCTCCTTTTCTCAGTTGGAATCCTTTCCCATGCTCTGGATCCAAACAATCTAAGATGGGATACATCAGGTTTGTATCCCATCCATGCTTCAAAAGGAGTCATATTTTTCAGTCCTTTATGAGGGACTATGTTCTGAAGGTAAGCAACGCAGTTGATGTCTTCTACCCAAAGACTAGGGTGCAACCCTTTCGACTTTAGCATGCAAGTTTCCATTTCCTTCAATGTTTTGTTCATCCTTTCCGCAACAAAATTATGTTGTGGTGTATAGGGAATAGTATGTGGCATCTATATGCCTTCATCATCACAAAAATATTGAAAATTACCCTTGACATACTCACCCCCATTGTCAATGCGAATGGCCTTGATCTTTCTATCTGAAATTTTTTCTACAGAAGTCTTGAAAAACTTAAAGTATCCAAATACTTCTGGTTTTAATCTGAGAAAGTATAGCCATGTAAATCTTGAATAATCATCAATAAAATTAAGAATATACCTTGCCTTGTTCAAAGATAGATATGTAAATAGTCCTGCAAGATCACTATGAATCAGATCTAGAGGTTGAGAGGCTCTCCTTTCTTTTCCTTTCTCAAATTTCTTTTCGGGATGTTTTCCCATCAAGCCACCCTTACAGTTTCCCTTGGAAAAATTGACTTTGGGTAGTCCTTCAACCATCTATTGAGTATGAAAATCTTGCCAGTACTTGTAGTTGAGATGCCCAAATATTTCATGCCATAGCCTACTTTCTTCATTTGCATTAGTGTTAAGAGAAGACTGCTTGGAGAGAGGAAGAAAGTGAGAGAACTCATAGATTTTTGAATTGTGGTTTGCAACACCTTTTGCAATGATATTTCCTGAAACCATGTATTGTATTTCGATCTCATTTGGAGAGAAGATCACCCTCTTGGGATCTCCAATATGGGTCATTTGGTAGACCGAAAGTAGATTGGTAGTACGTGTAGGAACATAGAGTACATCGGAGAAGTATCCATGATCATGTTTGATCCTTCCAATCCCCTCAAAGGAGACATCATAATCATTTCCCAACATGATGGAAGGGACAACAGTGCATTCGAAACCAGTGAAGAGATCTTTGGAGGAAGACATGTGTCTTCATGCTCCTGAATCTATGATGAAGGAGGACTCTCTTGATGCACCTGCCATGAGATCATGGCATCTATCCTTGTCCTCAGATCTATAAGGTTCATCTTCTTTCTTCCTAGCACATGCAGGTACTAGGAGGTTATTCTTTTCAAGTAATTGAGCTATCAAGTCTATAGCCTTCTTCATACAATAACCCTCATGATGAAATCCTCTATTGAAATAGGTACATTTATATTTCTCCTTTTGAGAATGCTTGGTATTCTTGGAATTCAAAGCCCCTTCTCACTCATAGGGAGCCTCCTTTTGTTTTTGCACATTCAAATTTCTGTCAAATTTTTTTTTCTTTCCCTCGCCATTCGATCTCTTCACCTCAACAACTACAAGTGCTGAATCCAAGGCTTAGGTTTTATCATTCCTATTTAAATCAACTTCTCCTCCTCTTGTGTGAGAGACTGGATGAAGTCATCAAGGGTTGGAAACTTCCATTTTGGCATGGATAGCTTCGATGTCTGAAAGGTGGAGACAAATACTACATACTTAGGGACCAATTTTGATAGTATGGAAAGGATGAGTTGCTTCTCTTCCTTCTCTACTCATTATCTCTTTAATTGTGAAATCAGTTTTTTAAACTTGGTAAGAAACTCATTGATGGAGTCAAAGTTGCAAGAGTTGAGTGAGATAAGCTCATTTTCCAACTTGTGACCTTTCAAGTCATCTTTCTGTCCAAGAAGAGATTCAAGCTTGTGCCAAACTTCTTTTGGAGTGGCTATATCTATGACATGAAAATGGAGGTCTTCGGAAATGCTGAGGAGTAGCAGTCCTACTGCTTCATCAAGTTTTTCCAAGTACTTGGATTTCTCTACTTCACCAGTGAGTTTGACTACAGTCCCATTCAATACTCTAGAGAGGCTCTTGGAATTCATGAATATGTCCATATTGGCCTTCGATTCAACATAATTGGATGAATTCAGTTTTAGATCCATAGGTAGTTGTTGAAGTTGAATTGATGATGGAGATTTGCTACAAATCGAGGGAACACTACCTTAGGACAATGAGAACATGTGACTGGATCCTTCACACATGGATAGAACTCACTAGATTGCTCTAGTGAATTCAAGACAATTGCACTAGGAATTGTTATGGAAATCTAGAGGCTTTTGGTGCTCAATGAAAGACAACTGCTCAACGAATTGTTGTAACTGCTACAATGGCTACAACTGCTACTACTGCAATTCAAATAGCTGACTCTAGCTCTGATACCATGTAATAATATGCATGATAGATCACACAGCTAGAGTAAACCTCAAAAATCTCACTCAAGAATTGCAGAGAAAAAGAAGAAGAAATGAATCAATTATCACCCATAAACTCAGAAATGGAGAAATCTGCAGTATAATCATACATTAGCTGAAAGCTGGCACTGTGAAAACTGAATACAATGATGAGACTATCAAGTGAATTCGAATTATCCTAAGTTAATTTTAATTATCCTCAGTGTCTAGCTTGGATAGCATTGGAGACATCATCCAATCAATGGTAGTAGTCACAAATGATCAAAAGTCAGTCAAATGAGTCTAACTGAGTCTAACAGAACCATGTGAGCACAAATTAGGGGATAGAGACTCCAAAGAGGGAACGTGAGGTTTTCAGTAGGTCAAGTGTCACTTCGATAGAGATAACTGGGAGCTACGTGCAGTTAAACTGAGCAATAAATGAAAGAACTGATCAATCAATGCTCTAACTGACTATGGGTGATCCAAGTAGTGTAGTAGGGTGCATATGTCATCCAGGTGAGGAAAACAAGGCACACTAGGTAGGTAGGAGGGCTATTGAGGACTACAAACAAGCTATAGGGGGGTGGAAATATGCTCAAGGTGCTGGGGAGACCACCATACTGATGACTGGATGCATGCATGCATGCAGAATATAAAAAATGATGGTGAGAATATTCCAACGTCTAGTGCTCAGTATTCTTCCAGTGTTCACCATTCTGCATATACATGAATTGAAATCCTAGCATTCGTAGGTTGAATAATTTTACAATTCTCTCATAAATGAAGGGGCCACCGACCCTTCTTGTTCCCATATTTCTATTCATAATATTTCTAGACTGCAAGAAGTGTCGGTTGATCCTTCTTGTGTTCATCATTCTGGATACAGGTGAATTCAAAATTATCTACTAAATGAAGGAGCAGCCGATCCTTCTTGTCGGATGTTAGAAGTAGGGATAAATATTTTTTATATGTTATAACTTAGCCAATGTCCGAATCCCTACTATTTATTGCAGAATTCAGAAGTTGGGAATTGCTAGCCTACCCTTCATAGATTAAATATTTTTACATATCTCTCATAAATCAAGGTTCGGCTGACCCTTCTTGTGCTTGGTATTATTCTAGTATTCACCATTCTACATATACATGAATTGACGGCCTAGCCTTCGTAGGAGTAATACGTTTACAATTCCCTCATAAATGAAGGGGATGACAACCCTTCTTATGCCAATATTATGTTCATAATAGTTCTAGATTACAAGAAGGGTCAGTCCATCCTTCTTGTGTTCACCATTCTGGATACATGTGAATTCACAATTCTCTGCTAAATGAAGGGACAACCGATCCTTCTTGTCAAATGTCGGAAGTTGGGATAAATATTTTTTATATGTTATAACTTAGTCAATGTCCCGATCCATACTATTTACTATGGAAGTCAAAAGTTAGGAATTGTCGGCCTAGCCTTCATAGATTAAATATTTTTACATCTCTCTCGTAAATGAAGAGCCGACTGACCCTTCTTTTTCTTAGTATTCTTCTAGTGTTCACCATTCTTCGTATACATGAATTGATGGCCTAGTTTTCATAGGTTGAATACTTTTACAATTCCCTCATAAATGAAAGGGCATCCGACCCTTCTTGTGCCCAATATTTTTTTCATAATAGTTCTAGACTGCAAGAAGGTTTGGTTGATCCTTCTTGTGTTCACCATTATAGATACATGTGTATTCACAATTCTCTACTAAACGAAGGGGCGATCGATCCTTCTTGTCGGATGTGAAAAGTCGGTATAATCTTTTTTATATGTTATAACTTAGCCAATGTCTGGTTCCAAAAGTGCCAAATCATGTTCAAAAAGTGCCAACTCTAGGTTCCAAAAGCATACTTCTGCTTTTGATATCCCCACTTTTGAAATTGGATTTTGCACTTTTCTGATATGATAAATATGATAATGGGACTTTTAGAACCTAATTTTTCCCTTTTGGAAGGCTACTTTTGACACTTCCAATACTTAAATTTACAATTTTGAAAACTGATTTTGGCACTTTCAAGATCCGAGTTTGCATTTTGAAAACCAAACTCGACACTTTACAAGTATTATAATCATAATGAAAATGAACATACTAGTACAAACAAACATAAGTGTATTATTTAAGAAAATACTTTCACTTTCATTTTATTGACAATTGGCCTCACATCATTCACGCCATTCAGGTGCAGCAAGCAAGGCCATAATCGATCTGACAAGAATGTGTCATTGACATATTGGAAATTATATGTTTTTTCTATAATACAGTTCCCTTCCTTGTTACAAACATGTTTTAATTTCAAGTCATCTACAATCACTGTATTTGTAGCATCCCAACCATGGATCAAAATGTCCCAAACTTTTTTTAAAGGCTTGAGAAATACATAAGGATTTCCATCACCCTAATAACCTTCTTTGGCTATGAAAGAACAATATTCTTGTGTTAAAATTACTCTAAATTGTTCCCTTTGCAATCCTTCTCTTTGTAATAATGTTGGAAAAAAATCGTCAACATTTTTTTGTTCTGTAGATTTCCATACCCCGATTTCAAATATACTAAAGCATTTTTCAAAAAATTCCCTAAATCCTGGACGTATAAAATAATACTTTGTGGTTGATTCGATATCTGATGTTTGTGGCAATCCAATTTTTTTTTTTATGTACTGCATGTAACAAAACTCCATTGAAGTCGAAAATAATCAATGGTTTACTAGTAACCAATCTTCTAGTATCTGCAAACAAAAAAACACACACAAAACTCAGTCAATAAAATATTATGTTTCAATGTTTCTAAGTATATTGCTTTCATGTTATGCAATTTTTGAAACAATTTTTGAAACACATCACCAGATACATGATACAATGTCCATAAATAATATGAGAATTTTCTAATAAAATTTGCATCAATTAAATGTAGAAGTTGTCAAAAATATACAAATCACTAAATGAATTGTTGTCTATATAATATGACTGTCATTTGAAGTTGAATGTATTTAACCAACGCCCCATTTTTGAACAAGGCCTGAGATAATTCAACACTAGAACACAACATTTTTTTTATAGTTATTTCTCTATCTTGTGAATCATCAAATTTCCAACTAGTTGGCATTTTCAAGCAGTTTTCCTTGCAATATTATCTGCTGAATGATATTGCCATTCATCTATAAACAACATGTATGTTTTTGTTTATATATATCCATATTGGATAAGTACATCCTTGAACATCTTTTTATATATGTGCATTACTTCACCAACATTATAAATAGTACTATGTTTACATTGCTCTCAACCCCAAATAAATACAAAGTCTTCATTCTTCAACCATACAAATATACCAAGGAATTTTATAATTTGCATGTTGTCGAGCATGGAAAACCACAGATCAACATCAAAATGTTCTCTATAAACACTGATAATATCGGGGATGAACATCCATGCATAATAACGATAGCAATTATGGAAAAAATGAGGTTGTTTGGAATAATATTCAATGTTGGATAACACATGAACTCCAAAGAGAAATCCCTCTACTCCCAAGACCAATAGTTTCTTTTGCGGTGATATCCAAACTGCATACAAAAACAAAAAAGCATGTTGAATGCTTTAAAATATCCATAGGTTAAATCCAGTGTTTCCCGCTCTTGATAGAGGCAATGATAGGTTACATTTGATGGCTTCCACTCAAGTAGAAGAAGGAAGTGAAGGGTCTGATATCAGTTGATCCATGCATTTTACTAAGACCTTTCCAGAGTCGATGTACCAATTGAATATCTATCCTAGCGGACGATCCAATAAATGGCTTACTCAAAATACAATTTTCACATGGATGTGCTTTCATGTCATCACCCTCCAAAACAATCATTGATGTATTTCTCTGCGAATATTTTATTGGGAACTCCTTCCACACACTCTCCATAGTTTTTTGTGTATTTCCTTCTTTATTGTTGGTACATCTATCTCGAAACCATAAAAAAAAATTCCCCATATGATTTTTATGCACTACCTGCCCTCAAAATTTGTGTAAGCAGTGACTTCCCCTCATTGACCCCACATTTAGATGACCAAATCCCAACATTGAATTTGGAAAGACATAATGTCAAAAATTGCATGGAATATGTTCGTGACTCATATGAAGTTTCTTTGTGTTTAAATTCAAATTCACCAACAGTACTTTCTTCCCCCTTTTTTACTTTTTTCCCTCCAACAATATTTTTTTGATTTCCCTTTTTTTCTCTTTTGGAGTCATTTTCTGTGACTTTCTTGCGAAATAGAAAATTCTCCCTCTAACAATATTTTTTTTATTTCCCTTTTTATTTCTCTTTTGGAGTCATTTCTTGTGACTTTCTTGCAAAATAGAAAACCTTCCATTTCTAATATCAATAAAAATTTTGTATGAGGAGTTGCACCGAAATATTTCTTGTCGTTATATATTTCGGAATAAATTTGTTTTATCAATTTAAGTAGAATATATTTTTTGTCTTTTACCTGTCAATGGACGACCAACATTTGAGTGGTGAGTAAAATTGTTGGAGATACTGCATTTTTAAACCAAGCCCTCGCCTGGTTCATTATTATCCAACATCTTGCCTGGTTCATTATTATCCAATGTGATTTGTTGGCTAATATCCACGGACATCGTCGATGCCAGCTCCGGTTATGGATGATCCACATGTTGAATAGAAATCTAATCATCTTGAACTAGAAATTTGCAGGTATACATTTTATATAACTTTTTTCAATTATTAAAGGTCACTATCCCCATTCATAATTTAGTTAATTTAACCATGATCTTTGATAAATAAATTTTTACTTTCTTTTCCATCTTGTTATCCAGTATGGTATTTATTTTTGTATTCTCTATCACATTCAGGGTCGTCAGTGGATAGTATAATTTTATTGGACGATACCTGAGTGTGCTCTTTATTTGAAGTTGTAGTAGAATAGGAATTTGAAGAAGTTATTAAACATAATTGAATGAGAAAAGTAAAATACAATGAAATAATGCATTTGAAAATGTTAATACAAATACCTTAGTTTATACCCAATTCATGATAGAAATGGTTCATAAACAACTCTTGTTGTACTGTCTCCACAATAGAAATAACTATTCTATTTGCCGACCTGATCAACGAACGAATAACTCTACCTCCTCTGTACAAAGAAACATTGTGATCCGAAAATTCCTATGTCCTTTCTTTTGGAAAAACATGGCTTCTCGAACTATCATTGTTAACCTTGGGAGAAGGTAAATCAATCATTAGTAGGCCCTCATCCTTCCAATCCATATCCATTTGAAAAGTAGACAAATTATCCTCATCCCTTCCAATTCTCCAACACTGTATAATAGAGAATACTATAAATAATTCCTTGGAGAAATCTCTATAAACTCCCTTGGTAGGATTCCACGTTACCTTATTTTTTTATTTCTTGCTAAAAAGTGTGAAAGCTTTAGAAATCACACAAGATTTTTCCATATCAACTAAAAAAATACAAGTACATGCTGCTTCATTTGATTCTAAGTAGTACAACAATGCAAGCATACATTCTTCTGTCCAGGGACTATCACAATTACACATATCAACAACAACAAATTCATAGCTGAATGCTACACCAAAAAATGCAATGGATCTTAGTGTGTTGACCAAATATGCAGGATAACAACATTGACAAGAAAACTGTGAACTATCTTTGACGATGTCAATGGACATATCCATCCTCTCTTTATTGATATATATGTTCAATACTTTTTCAACATCATTTGGTAATTTTGTACCATTATCCTCTTCAGATTCTTTCATTCTTTTCTTACTTGGAGATTGTGCTTGTTTTTCAAAGCATGAAATATTGCACAATTGTTGGAGATGATTTGGTGCAATGTTATAGATTTCAATGACATTATCGACAATGATAATATGTGATTGAAAAGTTTGAACATCATGAACTTTGAAATATTCAAAGATCGAATGCTTGGTTGATATCTTGTCCTTGATTCACTTGCAATATTGATATAAAGTCTCTGCGCAAACATTTTTGTCGACCGATGTGCTTAGGCAAACCGATCCATTGATTATATTGCCTGCCACAATGGTCAATTCATATTCATCAAGGTCGCACAATGGTCTAAAAAAATTAAATCCATGATTCTTTATTTTAGTTTGAACAAAATAAACCTGAGTGATGCTCTCGGGTGAGCATGGCAAGGAACCACTTTTGTAAAGCTCGAATACAGACATCCATTTCCTCCATAGTTGATCCGATGTCAAAACAAGAGTTAGCTTGTCATTAAGGCTATCCTTTGTTTGAACAACAAAGATATCCATACATTCACCTTGGAAATACAACAAACATATAAAATTAAAGATAATATTTCATTTCCTAATTCCATAACATAGGCAGCAATCTAAAGAATTTGATTGATAAGAAGAAAAATTATATACCTTCCAATCATCACTGGAAGTGTTTCCCTTTCCCGGGCAGGATGGCCTACCGCAGGATATCCATTTCTCCCTTACTTTTACAACTTGAGAAATGAATGGAGTGTCTGCAAATTCCTTGTTTGATAAATTTTGTTGTTTGCTTACTTTGTTGATAATGTGTTGAGGAACATCTTTATGTAAAATACGAGTTGTTCGATGCCGATACCTTGAATGGGCCAATTGATATTTATCAGATTCAATGATTTTTTTCTGCACAAAAATAATATGCTTCCCATCCAATATATAAAAAATTACTGAAGGAAAATTAATTTCATCTTCATTTCCTGGAATAAATCCCAATGTGGTCTCCTTATCGAAAGGCAATAGAATAGCATTTCTCAATATTGTTGTAAAAGTTGAGAGAAGAGATAAAACCATCTTTGACACGACCTCCTCATCAAATTTTCAATATTGCAAATGAGGAGGCGCAACAACACATCTTGTTATGTCAATAGAAAAAACTTTCTCATTAAACAAAAAGTATTTGATCTGTTCTTGTTGAAATTCTTTTGAACTTTCAAAGCTCTTAGTCGCTTTCCGCATCATCACAATAGAAGGACTTAATTTGAGTTAATTGAAGGAAAATTTGGTCACATATTTTTCAATATGATTAAGAAATGTTCTTCTAAGGTAAATAAGAATCTTTTCATGGCCAAAATTTGTCAACTTATTTTCAATATTCATGTCATGCAATGCAGACAAAGTTTTCACAGCCAAGACTTTTTCTTCCATACCAACAAAATTCCTTTCTTCAAAGATGATGTGGTATTAATTCCAGATCGATGAGAAGCATCATAGGAGGGAAAAACCCACCCTTTCTTCGCATAGGAAACTGGATCTGAATCAGGACCACTTTTCATTAGATATGGTCGAAAATTAAAAACTATAAGATCAACCTATAGAAGGAAACACCGATATCTCTTGACCACTTCAACTTGAACATGCAATAAATATTTAGAAAAGGTATATGAAGATGTCAATATTCCATCTCGATTTGGATCGCCTTACTCATCTAAGTAGAATAGATATAAATCCAGGTACAAATTATCTGATTCATACATCTCAACATACCATCCATGCTTGAATAAACTAAGGTTGTTATATTTTAACAAGTCAAGCCTAACGAGATTTCCTGGTATTGACTAAGGCTCAACAACACAGACATGTTTTATCTGCAAAAAATAGTAAATATTGTCTAGTTAATATAAGAATGTATACAATGTTTATAATTATCAATTAGTGTTTTAATATTAGATGTATACTTTCAAATGTTCAGGATAATTATCGATGGAGAACGAATGACCTTTCATTTTCAAAATCAATTGCTTGATTAAGAAAAAATTTGCTAGCATTATCCATGAGAGATCGAATGCACATTTTATATAGTCATTTGAGATTGAAACGATCATAGAAGGAGTGATCATCATAGAAGGGGTAGTCGATCCTTCTTGTCGAAAGTCGAAATTCAGGATAAATATTGTTTCTATGTTATAACTTAGACAATGTATCGATCCCTACTATTTACGGTGGAATTCGGAAGTTAGGAATTGTCGGCCCAGCCTTCGTAGATTAAATATTTTTACATTTCTCTCGTAAATGAAGGGTCGACCAAACCTGCTTGTGCTTAGTATTATTCCAGTGTTCACCATTATGGATATACATGAATTGACAGCCTATCCTTCGTAGGTTGAATATTTTTACAATTCCCTCATAAATGAAGGGGCGATCGACCATTCTTGCACTCAGTATTATGTTCATAATAGTTCTAGAATACAAGAAGGGTCGGTCGATCCTTCTTGCATTCAATATTCTGGATACATGTGAATTGTTGGATATAGGTGTTCACAATTCTCTACTAAATGAAGGGGCGGCCAATCCTTCTTGTCGGAAGACAGAAGTCGGGATAAATATTTTTATATGTTATAACTTAACCAATGTACCGATCCCTATTATTTAATGTGGAATTCGGGAGTCAGGAATTGTCATCCTAGCCTTCGTAGATTAAATATGTTTACATTTCTCTCTTAAATGAAAGGTCAGTTAACCCTTCTTTTGCTCAGTATTTTTTCAGTGTTCACCATTCTCGATATACATGAATTGACAACCGAGCCTTTGTAGGTTGAATATTTTTACATTTCTCTCTTAAATGAAGGGATACTCTCTTAACTAGAGAGCAGAGTCTACACACAACAGTTTTGGCATTATGTGAAGTTCACAAATTTGAAGATGTGTTGCGAAGTACACATAGTAAATCAAGTCATGAAGTAAATAAGGGGGCAGTGATGTGAAGTTATATTAAGAGAATGGAAATGCATAGTGATCTTCACCACTCACCTAACCTTTGTGTTGGGGTCAAGGTCGCAGCTATAGTAAAAGCTGCGAATTTTGGGAAAAATCACGAGTATGGAAGGAAAGTGCTAATTTTGGGACAAGCACTAAGTTTTGGGTAAGAAGGAGACGGTGCGCAGTACGGTGCCAGATGGATGATCTCAGCGCAGATCATGGACCGGAAATTGCGGAGATCGCGCGCACGTCATCAAAGAATGAAGGTGGCTCAGCTACCATAATAAATAAAGGCGATGGAGTAGAGGGCTTAGCTACCCTCATTTAAAGGCTTAGTACAGAAGTTATGGTTGCTCGGATCAAGGAGGAGCAACGGACCAGAGCATTGAAGGCGAAGGACGATCGCCCATACCCACAATCTACGCCGGAATTCATGGAGCCTGCAGGAAGCGGCGACGTGACTGCAAGCGGCGCCTACAGTACACCTAGCCATGTGCGTGGTTAGGGTTTTTGGGAATCACTGTTGGGAAAGGCCCACAGTTTTGTAAAGGTGTGACCGTCATGGCTACCTATATAGATGAATCATTGTAATGGGTAGAGGGTTCTTCTTCCTCCCTTCCTTCAGTTCCTTCCTTTTGGAGAGTTAGAGAGTTGGACACTAGACTGTTAGAGAGCCAGTCTAAAGGATAGATCATGTGTTGATTATCCTTCACTGTAATTTCTACCCGGTGTGTAGAACTAGAGAGAGGAAATCGGATAGCCGAGGAGCTAATCCCTGAGTTGCCAGACAGTCTGAGTCGACGTCTGTGCCTTTGTAATCTCCATAGAGAGGAGACAAGCTTGAGAGAAGGGCTCCCAGCTGTGTGCGTGGAGTTTCCTGTAAGATTTAAGGCTGCAGCTGTGTGCGCAGCATATTGTATGACTCTATCATTTTCTGGTTAATATAACGCTCCCGTGGATGTGGTTTTCCTCGAGGGGATGAGCTTCACTTATGTCTTCTTGTTATAATGTTTGCGTGAATGATAACTATTTAGAGTTCATTATTTGTGTATGCAAGACTTCTGTCTTATCTTTGTGACTGTTTGAGCAAGTTGGAAAGATCCTTTGATAACTAGAAGTGTCTTAAGTACTAAAGAGGTAGTAACGCACGGTCGCTGCGGCGAGAGCAGACTGCGTTACTGCGCTAGATGTGAAGGGCGAGGAAGTGTTCAGCGCGTCGACCCAAGGGATAGTTGCCTGCTGCGTTAGAGAGAAGAAACTGCGCAGTAGACCTGCCAAGGAAGGGACCCACGCAGCTGCGGCGAGCGGCCTGCGGGAAGGTCCGACCGCCGATTTTACAGGAACCATTCAAGGAAGGAGCCATCTCCGCGTCACCCCGGTTAAGGAAACCTGATTCCTTAACCCCCCCATAGCCACTTCGGGTGAGACCTCGAGCTGCCGCGCAGCTCGTTGCCGAGAGGGCCAGTGCGCCAAGGGGTTTTGTTGCTGCGCTTCATTAAAACCCGGGTCTGCCCAGAAAAGCAGCCAACAAATGGTTCCGTTGCCGGGACAATGAGACTTGTTATTTTGGCAACGCGCGAGATAGAAGAGTCAACAAATGGTTCCGTTGCCTAGTGACCAACAAATGGTTCTGTTGCCTTATGACTTTTTTATCACATTACTTCCATGGCTTTGAACCCTGTTGATTGAGCCAACAAATGATTCCTTTGCCTTGCGACTTGTTGCTGTAAGACTTACTAGTCACGCGACATCTGAGACTGTTGCTGAAGACAACATAAGGTTCTGTTACACTGAGACTTGCTCAGCTAACAAATGTGTTACTGGAATCCTACAGCTAAGGAAATTGGAGATTGGTTTGATTTAAAGGCTAAAGAGTTTGCTGAACAAGAAAATAGAAGCCCTACGCTTCAAACAGAAGATTGGTTACAGAAGTATATTTATGCTGACCTTTACGAAATTTTCTTTGTTACGTTTGCATTGGAGTTACACGCTTGGATAGCCAAGTTAGCAGAATCTAGACCTACGCTGCATGTTGATCGACCCGTCACATGGACGCCTGAGCTAGTTAGTATTGTGAAGCGGATAGACAATCCTGTGTCCCGCGCAGTAGACTTTTGGTTGAATAGTCTACTGGAAGGTTTTATTACCGAATTTGCAGTCGATACAAGAAAGAGTTTCAGTGAAGCTGAGAGGAGTTTCTTCCAAGTACACAGAGGTAAGTTCTTAAATTCTCTGAACTTATGGATTAAAATGCTTCTGTATGAAAAAGGAAAGCTATGTATTGCTTCTGATGAATAGCATAGTCAAGTAATGTCCGTAGATTCTGATAGTGATCCTGAAGTTATTGGTTGCACTCGTAGTGGAAAACGATATAAAGTAGGCCTTGACCAATATCCTTTTGAGTCTAGCCCAAACGATAGCCAAGTTCCTAGAGCAAGCCATATAGAAAGACAAGGGAGTGCTCATATCCCGTATTACCCCTTTACACCGCAAAAACCAGACGGAGCTCAGTATAATCCTACAGTAACACCTTCTAGTAGCCCACACGCTACTTCTAGTACCTCTGTACCACCTTTGTTTAACCATCCCGGAGGCACTGCTACAGTACCTCCATCTCAAACCCGTGCAAGAAGGATGGGTGATGACATGAAACTACCAACTTTTAGAGGAACAGGGATAGAGGACCCTGAGCAGCACTGGTTCTTATGTGAAGCCATTTGGACAATTAAGCAAATTAATGATGATGCTGTTAAACTGGTTCAGTTAGCAACCACACTAAGAGAAAGAGCCTTGACTTGGTTCATGAAATACTCAGCAGCACAGAATAGGACGCTTGCTGAGGTAAGAAATGCCATGATTAGAGAATTCAAGAAACCTAAGTCAGAATCACAGTGTATAACAGAGCTCAAAGACATCAAACAGTTACCTACAGAATCAGTATGGGACTTTGACCAGAAGTTCAAAGCCTTGATAGATCAAGTAAGCTTCGAGTTTGCACCACAGCAACATAAAGAATGGTTCATTGCTGCACTGCTTCCACACATTAGACTTCCTCTTATGCAACAGAATCTCAATACTCAGGAACAAGCTCTAGAAATGGCTATGAAACTAGAAGCTTCGCCAATTGCAGGAACAAGCAACGATGTTGCGCATTTACAGAACCAATTAGCAAACTTAACCTTGCAAGTGCATGATATTAAGAAAGGCAAGGAGATTAAGGAAGAAATTTGGTGTACAAAATGTAAAGCCCAAGGTCATTCAAAGGACCATTGTCCTGTTTTCATAGACTATATTGCAACTGGAGCACCTAATCCTTTACCACAGGCACAAGGGCCTTGGTGTGAAATCTGCAGAACTAGAGGTCATAGACCACAAGAATGCCACTTACTTCGGAAATATGTACAAACTCCAAAGAATCTATATTGTAATTTCTGTAAATCAGTAGGTCATGATGAGAACAACTGTAGAGCATATGATCTTATGATAGAAAGAAAGCATGATGTTTATAGGGTACAAGCAGAGACACAAGGACCCACAGCAGGTCCACCTTATGACCAACCTCGGGACGCCCGAGCAGCAAATTACAGAGGACGCGGACGCACAACAAACTTTGGTCGTGGAAGAGGACAGATCACTTGTTATAATTGCGGAGAACAAGGTCATTTTGCTAGGGATTGCCAAAATCCTACAACCCTCTGCAGGTATTGTAAATCTTCTGACCATATCATTGAAGAATGCCCTCAGTTACAGGCTAAGATGCAAGCAAAGACACCACAGGTCAATCAGAATATCCAGTTGATTGGAGCAGAAAAAAGAGAACCAGACCCTACAGTTAATATAGTGACACGCAGTGGAGCTACCACTGGTGCGCAAGAGATGGGAACGGGAAAGCAAGCGACGCAATGGGTGCGCCGCGCTAACATTAAACCAGCCCCACTTAACCTACAGAAGCAAAAAGAAGCATTTAAGCAAGCTCAAGAGTATTTCTCAGATCTGAGAGCTTCAAGTTCTGCCGCAATTCCGCAGAACAATAGTAGATCGCAAGTGCTAAGACAAGACAACCTGGTACAAGAACAGGCCACTACAGCTAGAAGACCTGATGACGATAAGGAGCATGCACTAGGCAGTGTTCATGCGTTCCTGCGACAATGTTTAAAATTGTTGCGCAATGAACAAGCAACTCTAGAACTCCAACACCTGTTGGATCAGTGCCAACACTCTGCTTCGACGAACACACCACAGCGTGCTGTTCACCAGATTAGGAGTCACACTAGAACTGGAAAAGAGATGAGGCTTACAGCGCAGATTGGAGCATTTGAAATGGACGAAGTCATGTTAGACTTGGGCTCAGAAGCCAATGTTCTCACTATGCAGACATGGGAACAGATGGGAAGCCCTCAGCTTACAAGATCCCCTATCCAGCTAAGACTCGCAAATCAGCAACGAGTCTCTCCATTGGGCAGATTACCCAATGTACCTATTGATATTGAAGGAGTAAGAAGCTCTGCAGATTTTGAAGTAATCAAAATTATGGATGATAGTAGACCATACCCAGCGCTGTTAGGAATAGACTGGGCACTTGATAATTTGGCTGTCATTAACCTGAAGAAAAGACAGATGACCTTTGAGGATGACCAGATCAGGGTCATCGCACCTCTTGATCCTATTCAAGGACCAAGATATATAGAACCCATTCGCGCAGAAGAGGAAGCGCGCCACATGGAAAGCTTGTATCAGATGACCACTAACCACAGTGACTATGTCAACCCCACAGCAGACGGCCATATCAGCTGGCGATGTGATAGCTCGTGCACATCAGATTCAGATGCAGGATTGGAAAACTGGCAGAATCGTCTACATGAGGTTTCTGCAAGACGTTGCGCCATGATGACTAAATCCATCCGATGGATTGGCACAGAATTAATTGATACTCCAACTTTTGATGGCTTAACTGAAGTAACTAAATTCATACAGGAATATGAACAAAAGCTTCCAGAACCGCAGCGCATCCAGGCACTGGATATAGCATTGCGCGCTACACCCGCAAGATGGTGGATTGCGCACAAGGAGAATATTCATACATGGAAAGACTGTCGCAGATTGATACTGCGCAGATTTCAGGACACCACAGCCGAAGCGCTACGCAAATATGAAGGACAGAGTGACCCCAGGTCACACATTGAAGCATGTATTCAGCAATGGTCAGATATTCCGGAAGATGAATGGGTTCACCAATTCATCCACACATTAGATACAATTCCAAGGAATTGGTATACTGAAATAGAATTGCGCAAAGGCACTCTTACTTGGGCTCTTATGATAGAAAGTTTTCAACTTACATTCAGCTTTGAGTCAGAGCATCCAAGCATTGATCAGGCTCTGAAGTGTATTAAAAAGAAGGTATTTGAACCAGGTCTAGTAACAGAATATTCCCAACCAGATTGGGCTGTCCAGATAGAACATGCCCTGGAATGCTATAACTTCACCGCTGAAGATGAGGAGGACGATCCTCGCAACATCAATATCCCAGAATCAGAAGGGACGCGCAATATTGAAGGTCCTGAGCTTGACATTCCTGCCATCGCAGAACACGTCAAGCTCAAGAAAGTTAACATTGGTACAGAAGCTGACCCAAAGTTTGCTTCTATAGGAGATTATTGGGATGATGAAACCGTTGCGCATGTTTCAGATTTATTACGTGATTACCAGGATATCTTTCCTACCAAGTTCACAGAAATGAAAGGCATCCTAGGAGACTTAGGAGTGATGCGCATACCTCTGAAACCCGACGCCAAGCCAGTAAAGCAGCGCCCATACAGGTTGAACCCGCGCTACAAAGAAAAAGTCAAAGAAGAAATTGATAAGATGCTTGCAGCAGGTATTATTGAGCCAGTAGAGGAAAGCGATTGGATTAGTCCTATGGTGGTCCAAGAAAAGAAAACGAAAGGTGAAATAAGAATTTGTGTCGACTTGCGCAAACTCAATGATGCATCAGCGCACGACCCATTTCCCACTCCTTTCACAGATGAAGTACTTGATAATGTTGGAGGACAAGAGGCTTACTCTTTCACTGATGGATTTTCGGGATATCATCAGATTAGAATCCATCCGGATGACCGCCACAAGACTACTTTTGCAACTGAATGGGGCTCATTCCAGTATACGGTAATGCCCTTTGGTCTTAAAAACGCACCTGCTATTTTCTCTAGAGTTGTTGTTGCTGTTTTTAAAGAATTTATCCACAAGTTTTTAGAAGTCTATTTTGATGACTGGACTGTATTTGGTTTACTCAAGAACCATATTGCGAATCTGCGCATGATGCTAGAAAAATGTAGACAGCATCAGATTTCCCTTAACTTGAAAAAATGTATATTCTGTGCCCCCTTTGGTATTTTGTTGGGACATATTGTATGCAGACAAGGACTCTTGATGGATCCTGCGAAGGTTGCCATCATTGCTAAGTTACCTGCGCCCAACTCAGTTAAGCAATTGCGCACTACATTGGGACATACAGGATACTACAGAAAATTCATCAAAGGATATGCAAGGATCACAGCGCCTATGGAAAGATTGCTGAAGAAGGATTCGAAGTTCCAATGGACAGAGGAATGCCAACAGAGCTTGGACACACTTAAAGAAAAGATGATCACAGCGCCTATTCTAGTTTTCCCGGATTGGAGAAAACCTTTTCATGTTCATGTTGATGCTTCTTCCATAGCATTAGGAATCGTGCTTACACAGTCTGGAGAAGGAAGTATTGATCACCCAATTGCTTACTCCAGCAGAAAGCTCTCTACAGCTGAGAAGAACTACACCACTACAGAACGGGAAGGACTAGCTATGGTGTATGCCTTACAGAAATTCAGACACTACCTGTTAGGAGCTCACTTTAAAATGTATACTGATCATTCTGCTTTGAAATATTTGGTCAATAAACCAGTTTTAGGAGGCAGAATTTGCAGATGGCTATTGCTCTTTCAAGAGTATGATTTTGAGGTTATTGTAAAGCCAGGCAGATTGAATGCAGGGCCTGACCATCTATCCAGAATAGAGTCAGGAGAGGAACCTACGAGTCTGGAGGACAATCTGCCTGACGCACAGTTGTTTTATATCCAAGCAGCAGACGAATATTACTCTGATATTCTTAAGTTTCTCACTACCGGACAAGCGCCGGCTGAGTTTACAATCCAGCAGAAGAAGCAACTTGTTGTCAGAGCCGCAGACTTCACTTTGATAGCAGGCCAGCTTTATAAGTTGGGCCCTGACGAAATTTTGCGCAGATGTATCTTACCACATGAAAAGAGCTCTATCATCGCAGAAGCGCATTCAGGTACCGCAGGAGGCCATTTCGCAGGAAAGCCGACTGCGCAGAAGATATTAGCCGCAGGACTTTGGTGGCCGACATTGCACAAGGATACTAAGGAATTCTGTAAATGTTGCGATGTGTGCCAGCGCACAGGAAAACCCTCAAGGAGAGATGAAATGCCGCTAAGACCCCAGATCACACTGCGTGCTTTTGATAAATGGGCCATTGACTTTGTAGGACCTATTAACCCACCAGGAAAAAGAACTGGCGCAAGATATATCATTACAGCTACTGAGTACCTCACCCGATGGGCTGAGGCGAAGCCAGTTAAGAACTGCGACGCTGCTACTGCCGCGCAGTTCATTTTCGAGAACATTATCACTAGGTTTGGATGCCCAGTGATCCTCATGAGTGATCAAGGTACACATTTCCTCAATGAGACTATAGAGGCCCTTACTGAAGAATTTCAAATTAATCACCATAAGAGTACACCCTACCATCCTCAAGCTAATGGTACGGTGGAAGCATTCAATAAGATCCTTGAGAATGCCCTGACGAAGATCTGTAATCAACAAAGAGATGATTGGGACCTTAGAGTCACAGCTGTATTATGGGCTTACAGAACCACTTGCAAGAAATTAACAGGTCACACACCTTTCAGCTTGGTGTATGGACAAGAAGCAGTTATGCCCATGGAATACATTGTTCCCAGTCTCCGGATTGCGCAAATTACAGAAATGGCAGATCCTGACACTATGAATGAAAGACTTTCGCAACTGCTTTCTTTAGAAGAAGACAGACTTATGGCCGGATTTCATCAACAGGTACAGAAGGCAAGACAGAAAGCTTGGCATGACAGGCACATTAAGCATAAGCACTTTGAAGAAGGAGACTTGGTACTCCTTTACGATAGTAAATTCATCAAGTTTCCAGGCAAGTTTCGTGTGCATTGGTTAGGTCCTTTTCAGGTACTAAAAATAACAGACGGAGGCGCAGTTCAGCTTGCGAAGCTGAATGGAGAACTACTACCTACAATGATAAACGGGAGTCGGCTTAAGCTTTATTGCGACGGCCACTCCGCCCTGTCGACATAATATATTACTTAGGAATGCAGATGCCCAGTGTAGTTGAAAGAGACATCGCATTTAGTCTACACGGAAGCTGCGACACACCCTCAGTTTCCAGCTTCCTGCGCAGTTCCTTGAAATATCCGCGCATCCTGAATAAAAATTGCTTGAGCAAAGCTTAGCAGTCCGCTCTGGCGAAGTTTTGCTTTGTGGACCATTGGACTATCGCTCTTGCGAAGTCCCCTTTCATAATTTGCCGCTGAAAAGAGTTTTGTTGTGGACCCATAGAGGCACGGTTTCCTAAGTTGAAATGACCCGCCGGAAATTTTGAATTACAGCAGTTATGTAGCCGCGTTTGAATAAATGAAGGATAAGGCCGCTATTTAATTCTACCCGTTCTGACGGATTCGGCTTAATCTCCGAAAGATTTGCATTTAACTCAGGCGCCGAAAGCATTAGCTTCTCCCGGAAGGCTGTCAGAACCCGTCAATCACACTAAATGCACCGCTACGGCAAGGAGGATAGCGTGTTGTCAACTCATCTGTAGCCGCCTATAGCTACGTAACCCCACTTGGTCGCATTTACTAACCCCGCTGGCTATACATACCTCACACTTGTATCAATTTCGGGTTACTGTCTCGAGTTGCATAAGTTGTGTTTGAAGATCTGCATTATTGTTTTCAGAGCCGAGTGTGCAGACTATTTTCCCTTGTTTTCAGAGTCTATACCCTACGCAGTTCCGCCATTTGCTGTCCAGAGTTTTGTTATTTACATTGGTTCACAACGGAGAATTTATCGACTGAAGAAGTTGTTCGTCAATTTCTACGCCGAGGCTTAGATTTCGGCATGGCCACTCCGGTGACGGCTTCGACCTACGTACACCCCGGTGCTACTGATCCCAGAACATCTCCAGGCACAAGAGCATCTCAGTAGCAGCAGGAGGAACCTGTTCCAGAGCCGCTCGCGTCTATGGTGAACTACCTTCCGCCGCGTCCAGATGATGCGCCGGATGTACAGATTCCGAAGAATGCAAAGTATCCAATTCCGCTACCCGCCACTACCGGCTAGTGTGCGGGTAGAGGGCCAACTATTGGGAAACATTCCATTGGTTAAATTCTCTGATTTTAACCTTGGAGACTATAAGACATATCCTCAGTTTCAGTTGGACCGATATTTGGATATCGTCCATAATCCCACCAGAAACGTTGATGAGTTTATCCCGAAGGGATTTGCAGCAAATCTTGAGCGCCCTGGACTCTTGAATTTGTTGAAGCTACCGCACTTTGGGCGTAGCAATGAAGTGAACGCAGTCGTTAAAACACTGCTATCCTGCGTTCATGGAGGTTACCTTTGGCTCGGGAGGCCAATTGATCTAAATGTTGATTTGATACACCGTATCACCGGCCTATCTAAGGTCGGGAAGGATCCCAATATCCATTTTGCGGGAAAGGAGAAGGACCGAAAATTAGCTGCAAAGCTGGTCCAGAAATATAACTTGACAAGAGGAGGTCGGGCTTATGACCTCACCACAGTTGAAGATGAGGCACTTCGCTTCACAGGAAGTCTGCTTGCAGGCAGACTTCTCACCAAGTGCCGACCAAAAGAAGTTACTGGAGCTGTCGTAGAGCTCGCTATCGCAGCTGCGGAGGGAGAACAGTACAATTGGTCTCTCTTCCTGCTGAATTCTTTTTTGGCTGATTGCCTGAATGTGCAGGACAATGCAGGCCAATCATTCCATTTTTCGTGGCTTCTAATTCTATGTGCTCTCGTCGGGTGGAAGGAGCCCCCGAATACTCAGTTCCGTCCACGCCGCGTAGGAGAGGTTGCCGGCATGCGCTACATCAACCTCTGGGATTCCCCTAATCCCGCGAAGCGCAAGATGAATCGCGTTGTTTTTTGTGAGTATTACTATCTCCTCCGAGAGACCATACAAGATATGCCAAGGCTGAGCGAGGAGACAGCCACATTGTATGACGGGAAGTTGGCTTTTACTGCCGACATCCATCAACTCTACCTTCGGCCTTGCGACATTCCAAGTGACTGGGCGCTAGGTCTTTACAGGATGACCACAGAAGATGTCGAAGAAACCATTAAGTCGTGGTCCGATGAATGGAGAGCAGCAGCTGACATCGCACCTGCGATGCCACCCGCCGCTGCGCAAGAAAAAAATAAGGGCAAGGAAGCCCCTGAGCAAAGAAGCGATGAAGGCTCAACAGAACCAGCCACAAAGAAGCAGAAAGTGTCGCATCCCACTGAGGCCATTCCCTCGGAGATCGACAAATATTTGAAAGACCAATTTCGTGAGATGAGGAACATGCATGCTCACATCCAAGGTGCTCTAGACTTACAATTTGTAGAACTAAAAGGTCTCGCAGGAAGGATTGCGCAGACCCATGCGCCAGCATCTACTTCGCAGGCGCCACAAGAAATTCCAACTGGTGAGCGAGTTGAAGAACTCACAGAAAGGCACACTGTCGTGCATATTCCGCCTACCAGCATGACACTTCCAGATCCCCTAGCTGAACTGCAGGTAAGCACAGTTGGACCTGTAGAAATTAATTTGTCTATGATTCCTATAGAAACTCTACAGCTAGTACAGGAGAAAGTTTCTCTTGAGTTGAGAGCTAGAGAGCTCTCTACTTTCCAGGCAAACCAACGACTGCAATCGCAGGAGATAGAGCTGAAGGAAAGTCATAAGAATATCTCTGCGAAGCTTGCACTCTATGAGGCGCAAGACACCGGCATCAGAAACGCAATAGAAGAGATTGCTCAGGAATTGCCGGCTTGCGAGATTCAACCAGACCTCCCTCTGGTTGCAAAAGTTCAAATTATTGGCGAAAGGGCGAAAACCCTGGAGCAAGAAATAGCTGCTATGGCAGAAGGCCATAAAACCCAGATTGCTGAGCTAGAAGCTCGCGTCGCTGCGCATCTTACGGATGATGCGCAGGTACAATTTGAAGCATTGAGCAGAGCTTCCACACGAATGAAAGGTCGAGTACAGGAAGCCAAGAACCTGATGGACCAGGCTATGGAAGCATGGTCAGAGCTTGTGAACCTCCCTTTTAAAGTAGGACTATCAGAACAGGTGCAAGCTGCAGAACAGTCTCTCACTGTTCTGAATGAAGAAGCCAAGTCCTTAACAGGCTTGCCAAAGATGAAGAAAATGGGCGAAGTGCGCAAAATGCAGCAGCAACTGCACAAGCTCAGAACTGAAGATGAGAAGCTCACCAACAGCATTCAGCCATTCATGGATGAGTATGCTGAAATCGTTGGCCAGATTGAGACAAAAATCAAAGAGATTGCCGAGTCTCAAGAGATCATTGATACACTCACTAAAGATGAAACAACCGCAGAAACAGTACAGACAGCTGATCAGTGTATTGAGGAATTGGACTCCGCTATTGCGAAGTGGCAGAAAACATTCGCGGAGATTCAAGCAAACACAGAGGCGCAAATCCAAAGACCACGCGCTAGTGCGAGTGGCTCGAGGGCGAGCCACAAGTGAGTGTTGGGGGCCTGTTGGGGTCAAGGTCGCAGCTATAGTAAAAGCTGCGAATTTTGGGAAAAATCACGAGTATGGAAGGAAAGTGCTAATTTTGGGACAAGCACTAAGTTTTGGGTAAGAAGGAGACGGTGCGCAGTACGGTGCCAGATGGATGATCTCAGCGCAGATCATGGACCGGAAATTGCGGAGATCGCGCGCACGTCATCAAAGAATGAAGGTGGCTCAGCTACCATAATAAATAAAGGCGATGGAGTAGAGGGCTTAGCTACCCTCATTTAAAGGCTTAGTACAGAATTTATGGTTGCTCGGATCAAGGAGGAGCAACGGACCAGAGCATTGAAGGCAAAGGACGATCGCCCATACCCACAATCTGCGCCGGAATTCACGGAGCCTGCAGGAAGCGGCGACGTGACTGCAAGCGGCGCCTACAGTACACCTAGCCATGTGCGTGGTTAGGGTTTTTGGGAATCACTGTTGGGAAAGGCCCACAGTTTTGTAAAGGTGTGACCGTCATGGCTACCTATATAGATGAATCATTGTAATGGGTAGAGGGTTCTTCTTCCTCCCTTCCTTCAGTTCCTTCCTTTTGGAGAGTTAGAGAGTTGGACACTAGACTGTTAGAGAGCCAGTCTAAAGGATAGATCATGTGTTGATTATCCTTCACTGTAATTTCTACCCGGTGTGTAGAACTAGAGAGAGGAAATCGGATAGCCGAGGAGCTAATCCCTGAGTTGCCAGACAGTCTGAGTCGACGTCTGTGCCTTTGTAATCTCCATAGAGAGGAGACAAGCTTGAGAGAAGGGCTCCCAGCTGTGTGCGTGGAGTTTCCTGTAAGATTTAAGGCTGCAGCTGTGTGCGCAGCATATTGTATGACTCTATCATTTTCTGGTTAATATAACGCTCCCGTGGATGTGGTTTTCCTCGAGGGGATGAGCTTCACTTATGTCTTCTTGTTATAATGTTTGCGTGAATGATAACTATTTAGAGTTCATTATTTGTGTATGCAAGACTTCTGTCTTATCTTTGTGACTGTTTGAGCAAGTTGGAAAGATCCTTTGATAACTAGAAGTGTCTTAAGTACTAAAGAGGTAGTAACGCACGGTCGCTGCAGCGAGAGCAGACTGCGTTACTGCGCTAGATGTGAAGGGCGAGGAAGTGTTCAGCGCGTCGACCCAAGGGATAGTTGCCTGCTGCGTTAGAGAGAAGAAACTGCGCAGTAGACCTGCCAAGGAAGGGACCCACGCAGCTGCGGCGAGCGGCCTGCGGGAAGGTCCGACCGCCGATTTTACAGGAACCATTCAAGGAAGGAGCCATCTCCGCGTCACCCCGGTTAAGGAAACCTGATTCCTTAACCCCCCCATAGCCACTTCGGGTGAGACCTCGAGCTGCCGCGCAGCTCGTTGCCGAGAGGGCCAGTGCGCCAAGGGGTTTTGTTGCTGCGCTTCATTAAAACCCGGGTCTGCCCAGAAAAGCAGCCAACACTTTGGCGAAGCTAGAGAAAACTAGCCATTACATTTTTTGTTTCAAAACTAGCCATTACATTAGTTTAAGGCCACTCGAGCTTTCACACCGTGTTACTAGAGGACGCTAGAGGGCTCCCTCTGAGATCGGATTCTTACGAGACTTACGTCCAAGACGTCATGGCTACACATCCTGATACTGAAGAAAAACCTTCGACTCCTTCGGGTAGAGTTGACCATACTTCCGACCCCCATACTCCTTGTGAGGAGTGGAAAGGTGATCCACCTGAGACTCAACCTGGTTCTATTTGGCCTAATCCACTTGTTTGAGATCCGTTTGATCCTTTGAATCTGGATAATTATCGTTACGGAATGCCTGACTTACCCAAGGACGAAGAATAGGACGAGCCTTTCGTTCCTTCGTTTCCACGCAATTATAGATACGGGATGCCTGAGTCACATGATGACACTGGCCCTATGATCAACCCCACTGCACTCTCTTTTGGTATGCCTAGTCATAGTATTGTCAAACCTTCCACTACAGTTGATAGTCACACTGGCACTAGTCAAAGTATTAGCCATACTATACCCACTAGGGGCACTACCCTCACTGGGGGCACTACGTTGTCCACCCACACACATAGTATGGGGACTGGTCAGATTCCTAACAATGATAATGTTGGAAGACGACCACCTCCTAGGATTACCCAACCTAATCGTAACATTGTTCGGAACACGACTTGCCATCCACCACCTAATAGACATGTCGCTACTCGTCAACCCAAGACTACTTTTACGAATGATAATGTTCCTCCCAACCAAGGGGGTGGACACATACCGCATAATTTTGCGTCCACTTCCACCACTAGTAATGCTAATGTAGGGGGTGGGGATATTTCCTATCCACATGGACATCACGCCACTATCCCTGCTACTAGTCACACCAATATTGGAGTTGGGAATACTTCTCATGCTTATGGTCATCACACTACTGCTCAAGCTAATCCTAATGTTGGGGGTGGGAACATACCCTACAATTATGGTCATTACAACATGGTTCCTGCTATGAATAGTGCATACATTCCCCATACTCATGGTGGAAACGCTTACTACAACACGGTCGGTGCTGGCCACCAGTATCACCCACCACCCCAATATGGTGCCCAAAACACGCATATACTTGCTTACTCTCAAATTGGTCAAGCGGGAGGAGGTTATCAATATTATGGCCATGGGAAAGCTTATGGACCATCAGATCCTCATTATCAGGAGTTTAATCCTCATGGTCAATCTTTTGGTCCATCTTATAACATAGTTCCGTTTAACCAACCTTTTATGGGGGCTTATAATCAAGCTTTCCAGCCTCAGCTCCCATTCCTTGCACGCTTGAATCTCCCGGATCTTTTGAAGCTCATGAATGATCTGGTGTGTCACAACCCTACTTGGCCCCCGATCCCTACCAAGCTCCCTTCTGACATTCCAAATTTTGAGGGGAAAGGTGGTGAGGACCCAGGAGATCATATCACGGCATTTCACCTTTGGTGCTCCTCCAACTCTTTAAATCATGATTCCATTAGATTACAACTATTTCAACACACCCTCACGGGGGAAACTGTGAAGTGGTATGTAGAGTTTCCTGGAAACACCTATAGGGGATTCAACGAGATTGCTTTGGTTTTCTTAGACTATTTCCAGTTACCGGTTCATTATTATACTGGTACTGAGTTGTTGTCCACCTTCCGTCAGAATAAGGCCACACATATTTTTGACAACGTTCAAGAGTGGCATCGACGGAAGAGATTAGTGAAAGCCAACATTCCCCCAGAGTTCCTGTTGGAATGGTTCCTTAAGTCTTTACTTCCATACATTGCTAAGGATGTTTCGATATCCAGCATTGTGAATGAGGAACAAGCTATCTTGAAAGTCTAGTAGTTAGATCTACTTTATTCTCAGTCTAGCATTTTGTATGACATTATTCTTGATGCATTGAGAACAAGACATGAGCCCACGTCAGTTCCTGGACCACATGCCAATGGCATCGTGGGGTCCGCATGCACTCGCCCTGTAGACTTAGTAGCTAATCAAATGAAAAAATTGTCTCTAAACCAGTCTGCTCTCGAACAGGTTCACACCTTGTCCACTTCCACTCCGTCATCTGATGTACACAATGTGCAATCAAGGAAACTGTCGGGTAACTAGCAACCTGGTGGTAAGAAAAAGGGGAGAAAAAATCATAGGGGTGGAAACAATGGAATTAATAACAATAGAAATTGGAATACTCCTCGTAAAGAGAATGCCAACCCTCCTCAGGATGCAGTAATGCTGGCGAGGATCGTAAACCTAGGCGTAAGGTGAAATTCCCTTGCAAGATTTGTGGGGAGGATCATCTTACTCACTTATGTCCTCGAATTGAAGAAGCATTGAAGCATTTGGCACAAAGCCCAATTGTGTTGAAGGATCCTTTTCCTCATCATCAAAACATGGCTTCGCATGCTCCCACCACTGGTTATGGTACTAATGAGACGGCAACGTCTTCTTCCAATACTAGTGGTTATGGATGTGTGAATATGGTTCAGTGGGAGGTTTGTGTTGCTACTCGTCAGTGTGATTATGGTGCACCACAACCTAATTTGGGGAATGAGACTCCCCCTCCTCCTAACAATTCCTTGCATATCGAGAAGCCCTCCATTATGCCGTGGATATCGAAAGGTGTTCTCAAGTGCTCTACGCATAATCCCAATGCTCAAGCTGCCCAAAACTACTCCATTGTAGAATATTTGGGCCAAACGCTGTGTGCCATGTCGGCTCTTGAGGTTTTGCAAGCCTGTCCTTCTCATAAGCATGCCCTTTTGAGTGCGTTAGGAGTTCAGGATGGGGGAAATCCTAGTGTTATCAAGTTCGATACTATTGATGTCCAGCCTTGCTTACCTTACCACGTGGCTTTTCAAATCTAGGTGGTTTTCCTTAAGAGCTTCGTCAAACGTACTATGGTTGATGAAGGTGCCTACGCGTCAATAATGTTGTTAGCTTGTTGGAAAGATATTGTCTCTCCTCCTCTACTTGCGTCTAGAACTACACTCACGGCATTCAATGGTAGATCTCTTACGCCCCATGGAATTATCCCTTCCCTTGTTGTCTCCTTGGGAGGTAAGTCTGTGCCTATTGAAGTCGAAGTGGTTAATGCACCCATCGACTACAACCTTTTACTGGGTCAGAACTGGATGTATGCTATGAAGGTTGTCACGTCTACTATATTTAGAGTTATCTGCTTTCCCCATGAAGGAAAGATTGTGACGATCGATCAGCTGGATTTTTTTGGCACTCCTTCCGTAGCATCCACAGGATCTGTAGTCCCGCAAGTTTTCGATTCTCGGCCGGAAACTGGGAACATAGGTGTTGGAATGTACCCCTCATTGATGGTAACATATAATCTTTCTGCACCTATGAATTTTATTGGAACCATTACCGACAATGTGTCTCCTCCTTCAAATAATATGTTATTCCAGACCTCCTATTTAGATGATCCGTGGACTTTACCATCCACGAGTTCCACATCTGGAGAGTCGAGATGTCTATGCCTTTATCTGTAGTGGAGCTCTCTTACGATCATATCCAACAAAACACTGTAGATCCACATCTCTCTTCATACCAGACAGTTGAAGAATATCTCGTTACGCTCCCAATCTGGGCAGCCAACTCATCTTGTTCCCACGATTTCCTGGATGATACTTTACCATCTGATGAAGCTATCCTCGAGGCCATGTGTGGTAGTGAGAGACCTTGGGAAGATATGCACCAAAAGTGCCAAATCATGTTCAAAAAGTGCCAACTCTAGGTTCCAAAAGCATACTTCTGCTTTTGATATCCCCACTTTTGAAATTGGATTTTGCACTTTTCTGATATGATAAATATGATAATGGGACTTTTAGAACCTAATTTTTCCCTTTTGGAAGGCTACTTTTGACACTTCCAATACTTAAATTTACAATTTTGAAAACTGATTTTGGCACTTTCAAGATCCGAGTTTGCATTTTGAAAACCAAACTCGACACTTTACAAGTATTATAATCATAATGAAAATGAACATACTAGTACAAACAAACATAAGTGTATTATTTAAGAAAATACTTTCACTTTCATTTTATTGACAATTGGCCTCACATCATTCACGCCATTCAGGTGCAGCAAGCAAGGCCATAATCGATCTGACAAGAATGTGTCATTGACATATTGGAAATTATATGTTTTTTCTATAATACAGTTCCCTTCCTTGTTACAAACATGTTTTAATTTCAAGTCATCTACAATCACTGTATTTGTAGCATCCCAACCATGGATCAAAATGTCCCAAACTTTTTTTAAAGGCTTGAGAAATACATAAGGATTTCCATCACCCTAATAACCTTCTTTGGCTATGAAAGAACAATATTCTTGTGTTAAAATTACTCTAAATTGTTCCCTTTGCAATCCTTCTCTTTGTAATAATGTTGGAAAAAAATCGTCAACATTTTTTTGTTCTGTAGATTTCCATACCCCGATTTCAAATATACTAAAGCATTTTTCAAAAAATTCCCTAAATCCTGGACGTATAAAATAATACTTTGTGGTTGATTCGATATCTGATGTTTGTGGCAATCCAATTTTTTTTTTTATGTACTGCATGTAACAAAACTCCATTGAAGTCGAAAATAATCAATGGTTTACTAGTAACCAATCTTCTAGTATCTGCAAACAAAAAAACACACACAAAACTCAGTCAATAAAATATTATGTTTCAATGTTTCTAAGTATATTGCTTTCATGTTATGCAATTTTTGAAACAATTTTTGAAACACATCACCAGATACATGATACAATGTCCATAAATAATATGAGAATTTTCTAATAAAATTTGCATCAATTAAATGTAGAAGTTGTCAAAAATATACAAATCACTAAATGAATTGTTGTCTATATAATATGACTGTCATTTGAAGTTGAATGTATTTAACCAACGCCCCATTTTTGAACAAGGCCTGAGATAATTCAACACTAGAACACAACATTTTTTTTATAGTTATTTCTCTATCTTGTGAATCATCAAATTTCCAACTAGTTGGCATTTTCAAGCAGTTTTCCTTGCAATATTATCTGCTGAATGATATTGCCATTCATCTATAAACAACATGTATGTTTTTGTTTATATATATCCATATTGGATAAGTACATCCTTGAACATCTTTTTGTATATGTGCATTACTTCACCAACATTATAAATAGTACTATGTTTACATTGCTCTCAACCCCAAATAAATACAAAGTCTTCATTCTTCAACCATACAAATATACCAAGGAATTTTATAATTTGCATGTTGTCGAGCATGGAAAACCACAGATCAACATCAAAATGTTCTCTAGAAACACTGATAATATCGGGGATGAACATCCATGCATAATAACGATAGCAATTATGGAAAAAATGAGGTTGTTTGGAATAATATTCAATGTTGGATAACACATGAACTCCAAAGAGAAATCCCTCTACTCCCAAGACCAATAGTTTCTTTTGCGGTGATATCCAAACTGCATACAAAAACAAAAAAGCATGTTGAATGCTTTAAAATATCCATAGGTTAAATCCAGTGTTTCCCGCTCTTGATAGAGGCAATGATAGGTTACATTTGATGGCTTCCACTCAAGTAGAAGAAGGAAGTGAAGGGTCTGATATCAGTTGATCCATGCATTTTACTAAGACCTTTCCAGAGTCGATGTACCAATTGAATATCTATCCTAGCGGACGATCCAATAAATGGCTTACTCAAAATACAATTTTCACATGGATGTGCTTTCATGTCATCACCCTCCAAAACAATCATTGATGTATTTCTCTGCGAATATTTTATTGGGAACTCCTTCCACACACTCTCCATAGTTTTTTGTGTATTTCCTTCTTTATTGTTGGTACATCTATCTCGAAACCATAAAAAAAAATTCCCCATATGATTTTTATGCACTACCTGCCCTCAAAATTTGTGTAAGCAGTGACTTCCCCTCATTGACCCCACATTTAGATGACCAAATCCCAACATTGAATTTGGAAAGACATAATGTCAAAAATTGCATGGAATATGTTCGTGACTCATATGAAGTTTCTTTGTGTTTAAATTCAAATTCACCAACAGTACTTTCTTCCCCCTTTTTTACTTTTTTCCCTCCAACAATATTTTTTTGATTTCCCTTTTTTTCTCTTTTGGAGTCATTTTCTGTGACTTTCTTGCGAAATAGAAAATTCTCCCTCTAACAATATTTTTTTTATTTCCCTTTTTATTTCTCTTTTGGAGTCATTTCTTGTGACTTTCTTGCAAAATAGAAAACCTTCCATTTCTAATATCAATAAAAATTTTGTATGAGGAGTTGCACCGAAATATTTCTTGTCGTTATATATTTCGGAATAAATTTGTTTTATCAATTTAAGTAGAATATATTTTTTGTCTTTTACCTGTCAATGGACGACCAACATTTGAGTGGTGAGTAAAATTGTTGGAGATACTGCATTTTTAAACCAAGCCCTCGCCTGGTTCATTATTATCCAACATCTTGCCTGGTTCATTATTATCCAATGTGATTTGTTGGCTAATATCCACGGACATCGTCGATGCCAGCTCCGGTTATGGATGATCCACATGTTGAATAGAAATCTAATCATCTTGAACTAGAAATTTGCAGGTATACATTTTATATAACTTTTTTCAATTATTAAAGGTCACTATCCCCATTCATAATTTAGTTAATTTAACCATGATCTTTGATAAATAAATTTTTACTTTCTTTTCCATCTTGTTATCCAGTATGGTATTTATTTTTGTATTCTCTATCACATTCAGGGTCGTCAGTGGATAGTATAATTTTATTGGACGATACCTGAGTGTGCTCTTTATTTGAAGTTGTAGTAGAATAGGAATTTGAAGAAGTTATTAAACATAATTGAATGAGAAAAGTAAAATACAATGAAATAATGCATTTGAAAATGTTAATACAAATACCTTAGTTTATACCCAATTCATGATAGAAATGGTTCATAAACAACTCTTGTTGTACTGTCTCCACAATAGAAATAACTATTCTATTTGCCGACCTGATCAACGAACGAATAACTCTACCTCCTCTGTACAAAGAAACATTGTGATCCGAAAATTCCTATGTCCTTTCTTTTGGAAAAACATGGCTTCTCGAACTATCATTGTTAACCTTGGGAGAAGGTAAATCAATCATTAGTAGGCCCTCATCCTTCCAATCCATATCCATTTGAAAAGTAGACAAATTATCCTCATCCCTTCCAATTCTCCAACACTGTATAATAGAGAATACTATAAATAATTCCTTGGAGAAATCTCTATAAAATCCCTTGGTAGGATTCCACGTTACCTTATTTTTTTATTTCTTGCTAAAAAGTGTGAAAGCTTTAGAAATCACACAAGATTTTTCCATATCAACTAAAAAAATACAAGTACATGCTGCTTCATTTGATTCTAAGTAGTACAACAATGCAAGCATACATTCTTCTGTCCAGGGACTATCACAATTACACATATCAACAACAACAAATTCATAGCTGAATGCTACACCAAAAAATGCAATGGATCTTAGTGTGTTGACCAAATATGCAGGATAACAACATTGACAAGAAAACTGTGAACTATCTTTGACGATGTCAATGGACATATCCATCCTCTCTTTATTGATATATATGTTCAATACTTTTTCAACATCATTTGGTAATTTTGTACCATTATCCTCTTCAGATTCTTTCATTCTTTTCTTACTTGGAGATTGTGCTTGTTTTTCAAAGCATGAAATATTGCACAATTGTTGGAGATGATTTGGTGCAATGTTATAGATTTCAATGACATTATCGACAATGATAATATGTGATTGAAAAGTTTGAACATCATGAACTTTGAAATATTCAAAGATCGAATGCTTGGTTGATATCTTGTCCTTGATTCACTTGCAATATTGATATAAAGTCTCTGCGCAAACATTTTTGTCGACCGATGTGCTTAGGCAAACCGATCCATTGATTATATTGCCTGCCACAATGGTCAATTCATATTCATCAAGGTCGCACAATGGTCTAAAAAAATTAAATCCATGATTCTTTATTTTAGTTTGAACAAAATAAACCTGAGTGATGCTCTCGGGTGAGCATGGCAAGGAACCACTTTTGTAAAGCTCGAATACAGACATCCATTTCCTCCATAGTTGATCCGATGTCAAAACAAGAGTTAGCTTGTCATTAAGGCTATCCTTTGTTTGAACAACAAAGATATCCATACATTCACCTTGGAAATACAACAAACATATAAAATTAAAGATAATATTTCATTTCCTAATTCCATAACATAGGCAGCAATCTAAAGAATTTGATTGATAAGAAGAAAAATTATATACCTTCCAATCATCACTGGAAGTGTTTCCCTTTCCCGGGCAGGATGGCCTACCGCAGGATATCCATTTCTCCCTTACTTTTACAACTTGAGAAATGAATGGAGTGTCTGCAAATTCCTTGTTTGATAAATTTTGTTGTTTGCTTACTTTGTTGATAATGTGTTGAGGAACATCTTTATGTAAAATACGAGTTGTTCGATGCCGATACCTTGAATGGGCCAATTGATATTTATCAGATTCAATGATTTTTTTCTGCACAAAAATAATATGCTTCCCATCCAATATATAAAAAATTACTGAAGGAAAATTAATTTCATCTTCATTTCCTGGAATAAATCCCAATGTGGTCTCCTTATCGAAAGGCAATAGAATAGCATTTCTCAATATTGTTGTAAAAGTTGAGAGAAGAGATAAAACCATCTTTGACACGACCTCCTCATCAAATTTTCAATATTGCAAATGAGGAGGCGCAACAACACATCTTGTTATGTCAATAGAAAAAACTTTCTCATTAAACAAAAAGTATTTGATCTGTTCTTGTTGAAATTCTTTTGAACTTTCAAAGCTCTTAGTCGCTTTCCGCATCATCACAATAGAAGGACTTAATTTGAGTTAATTGAAGGAAAATTTGGTCACATATTTTTCAATATGATTAAGAAATGTTCTTCTAAGGTAAATAAGAATCTTTTCATGGCCAAAATTTGTCAACTTATTTTCAATATTCATGTCATGCAATGCAGACAAAGTTTTCACAGCCAAGACTTTTTCTTCCATACCAACAAAATTCCTTTCTTCAAAGATGATGTGGTATTAATTCCAGATCGATGAGAAGCATCATAGGAGGGAAAAACCCACCCTTTCTTCGCATAGGAAACTGGATCTGAATCAGGACCACTTTTCATTAGATATGGTCGAAAATTAAAAACTATAAGATCAACCTATAGAAGGAAACACCGATATCTCTTGACCACTTCAACTTGAACATGCAATAAATATTTAGAAAAGGTATATGAAGATGTCAATATTCCATCTCGATTTGGATCGCCTTACTCATCTAAGTAGAATAGATATAAATCCAGGTACAAATTATCTGATTCATACATCTCAACATACCATCCATGCTTGAATAAACTAAGGTTGTTATATTTTAACAAGTCAAGCCTAACGAGATTTCCTGGTATTGACTAAGGCTCAACAACACAGACATGTTTTATCTGCAAAAAATAGTAAATATTGTCTAGTTAATATAAGAATGTATACAATGTTTATAATTATCAATTAGTGTTTTAATATTAGATGTATACTTTCAAATGTTCAGGATAATTATCGATGGAGAACGAATGACCTTTCATTTTCAAAATCAATTGCTTGATTAAGAAAAAATTTGCTAGCATTATCCATGAGAGATCGAATGCACATTTTATATAGTCATTTGAGATTGAAACGATCATAGAAGGAGTGATCATCATAGAAGGGGTAGTCGATCCTTCTTGTCGAAAGTCGAAATTCAGGATAAATATTGTTTCTATGTTATAACTTAGACAATGTATCGATCCCTACTATTTACGGTGGAATTCGGAAGTTAGGAATTGTCGGCCCAGCCTTCGTAGATTAAATATTTTTACATTTCTCTCGTAAATGAAGGGTCGACCAAACCTGCTTGTGCTTAGTATTATTCCAGTGTTCACCATTATGGATATACATGAATTGACAGCCTATCCTTCGTAGGTTGAATATTTTTACAATTCCCTCATAAATGAAGGGGCGATCGACCATTCTTGCACTCAGTATTATGTTCATAATAGTTCTAGAATACAAGAAGGGTCGGTCGATCCTTCTTGCATTCAATATTCTGGATACATGTGAATTGTTGGATATAGGTGTTCACAATTCTCTACTAAATGAAGGGGCGGCCAATCCTTCTTGTCGGAAGACAGAAGTCGGGATAAATATTTTTATATGTTATAACTTAACCAATGTACCGATCCCTATTATTTAATGTGGAATTCGGGAGTCAGGAATTGTCATCCTAGCCTTCGTAGATTAAATATGTTTACATTTCTCTCTTAAATGAAAGGTCAGTTAACCCTTCTTTTGCTCAGTATTTTTTCAGTGTTCACCATTCTCGATATACATGAATTGACAACCGAGCCTTTGTAGGTTGAATATTTTTACATTTCTCTCTTAAATGAAGGGATACTCTCTTAACTAGAGAGCAGAGTCTACACACAACAGTTTTGGCATTATGTGAAGTTCACAAATTTGAAGATGTGTTGCGAAGTACACATAGTAAATCAAGTCATGAAGTAAATAAGGGGGCAGTGATGTGAAGTTATATTAAGAGAATGGAAATGCATAGTGATCTTCACCACTCACCTAACCTTTGGCGAAGCTAGAGAAAACTAGCCATTACATTTTTTGTTTCAAAACTAGCCATTACATTAGTTTAAGGCCACTCGAGCTTTCACACCGTGTTACTAGAGGACGCTAGAGGGCTCCCTCTGAGATCGGATTCTTACGAGACTTACGTCCAAGACGTCATGGCTACACATCCTGATACTGAAGAAAAACCTTCGACTCCTTCGGGTAGAGTTGACCATACTTCCGACCCCCATACTCCTTGTGAGGAGTGGAAAGGTGATCCACCTGAGACTCAACCTGGTTCTATTTGGCCTAATCCACTTGTTTGAGATCCGTTTGATCCTTTGAATCTGGATAATTATCGTTACGGAATGCCTGACTTACCCAAGGACGAAGAATAGGACGAGCCTTTCGTTCCTTCGTTTCCACGCAATTATAGATACGGGATGCCTGAGTCACATGATGACACTGGCCCTATGATCAACCCCACTGCACTCTCTTTTGGTATGCCTAGTCATAGTATTGTCGAACCTTCCACTACAGTTGATAGTCACACTGGCACTAGTCAAAGTATTAGCCATACTATACCCACTAGGGGCACTACCCTCACTGGGGGCACTACATTGTCCACCCACACACATAGTATGGGGACTGGTCAGATTCCTAACAATGATAATGTTGGAAGACGACCACCTCCTAGGATTACCCAACCTAATCGTAACATTGTTCGGAACACGACTTGCCATCCACCACCTAATAGACATGTCGCTACTCGTCAACCCAAGACTACTTTTACGAATGATAATGTTCCTCCCAACCAAGGGGGTGGACACATACCGCATAATTTTGCGTCCACTTCCACCACTAGTAATGCTAATGTAGGGGGTGGGGATATTTCCTATCCACATGGACATCACGCCACTATCCCTGCTACTAGTCACACCAATATTGGAGTTGGGAATACTTCTCATGCTTATGGTCATCACACTACTGCTCAAGCTAATCCTAATGTTGGGGGTGGGAACATACCCTACAATTATGGTCATTACAACATGGTTCCTGCTATGAATAGTGCATACATTCCCCATACTCATGGTGGAAACGCTTACTACAACACGGTCGGTGCTGGCCACCAGTATCACCCACCACCCCAATATGGTGCCCAAAACACGCATATACTTGCTTACTCTCAAATTGGTCAAGCGGGAGGAGGTTATCAATATTATGGCCATGGGAAAGCTTATGGACCATCAGATCCTCATTATCAGGAGTTTAATCCTCATGGTCAATCTTTTGGTCCATCTTATAACATAGTTCCGTTTAACCAACCTTTTATGGGGGCTTATAATCAAGCTTTCCAGCCTCAGCTCCCATTCCTTGCACGCTTGAATCTCCCGGATCTTTTGAAGCTCATGAATGATCTGGTGTGTCACAACCCTACTTGGCCCCCGATCCCTACCAAGCTCCCTTCTGACATTCCAAATTTTGAGGGGAAAGGTGGTGAGGACCCAGGAGATCATATCACGGCATTTCACCTTTGGTGCTCCTCCAACTCTTTAAATCATGATTCCATTAGATTACAACTATTTCAACACACCCTCACGGGGGAAACTGTGAAGTGGTATGTAGAGTTTCCTGGAAACACCTATAGGGGATTCAACGAGATTGCTTTGGTTTACTTAGACTATTTCCAGTTACCGGTTCATTATTATACTGGTACTGAGTTGTTGTCCACCTTCCGTCAGAATAAGGCCACACATATTTTTGACAACGTTCAAGAGTGGCATCGACGGAAGAGATTAGTGAAAGCCAACATTCCCCCAGAGTTCCTGTTGGAATGGTTCCTTAAGTCTTTACTTCCATACATTGCTAAGGATGTTTCGATATCCAGCATTGTGAATGAGGAACAAGCTATCTTGAAAGTCTAGTAGTTAGATCTACTTTATTCTCAGTCTAGCATTTTGTATGACATTATTCTTGATGCATTGAGAACAAGACATGAGCCCACGTCAGTTCCTGGACCACATGCCAATGGCATCGTGGGGTCCGCATGCACTCTCCCTGTAGACTTAGTAGCTAATCAAATGAAAAAATTGTCTCTAAACCAGTCTGCTCTCGAACAGGTTCACACCTTGTCCACTTCCACTCCGTCATCTGATGTACACAATGTGCAATCAAGGAAACTGTCGGGTAACTAGCAACCTGGTGGTAAGAAAAAGGGGAGAAAAAATCATAGGGGTGGAAACAATGGAATTAATAACAATAGAAATTGGAATACTCCTCGTAAAGAGAATGCCAACCCTCCTCAGGATGCAGTAATGCTGGCGAGGATCGTAAACCTAGGCGTAAGGTGAAATTCCCTTGCAAGATTTGTGGGGAGGATCATCTTACTCACTTATGTCCTCGAATTGAAGAAGCATTGAAGCATTTGGCACAAAGCCCAATTGTGTTGAAGGATCCTTTTCCTCATCATCAAAACATGGCTTCGCATGCTCCCACCACTGGTTATGGTACTAATGAGACGGCAACGTCTTCTTCCAATACTAGTGGTTATGGATGTGTGAATATGGTTCAGTGGGAGGTTTGTGTTGCTACTCGTCAGCGTGATTATGGTGCACCACAACCTAATTTGGGGAATGAGACTCCCCCTCCTCCTAACAATTCCTTGCATATCGAGAAGCCCTCCATTATGCCGTGGATATCGAAAGGTGTTCTCAAGTGCTCTACGCATAATCCCAATGCTCAAGCTGCCCAAAACTACTCCATTGTAGAATATTTGGGCCAAACGCTGTGTGCCATGTCGGCTCTTGAGGTTTTGCAAGCCTGTCCTTCTCATAAGCATGCCCTTTTGAGTGCGTTAGGAGTTCAGGATGGGGGAAATCCTAGTGTTATCAAGTTCGATACTATTGATGTCCAGCCTTGCTTACCTTACCACGTGGCTTTTCAAATCTAGGTGGTTTTCCTTAAGAGCTTCGTCAAACGTACTATGGTTGATGAAGGTGCCTACGCGTCAATAATGTTGTTAGCTTGTTGGAAAGATATTGTCTCTCCTCCTCTACTTGCGTCTAGAACTACACTCACGGCATTCAATGGTAGATCTCTTACGCCCCATGGAATTATCCCTTCCCTTGTTGTCTCCTTGGGAGGTAAGTCTGTGCCTATTGAAGTCGAAGTGGTTAATGCACCCATCGACTACAACCTTTTACTGGGTCAGAACTGGATGTATGCTATGAAGGTTGTCACGTCTACTATATTTAGAGTTATCTGCTTTCCCCATGAAGGAAAGATTGTGACGATCGATCAGCTGGATTTTTTTGGCACTCCTTCCGTAGCATCCACAGGATCTGTAGTCCCGCAAGTTTTCGATTCTCGGCCGGAAACTGGGAACATAGGTGTTGGAATGTACCCCTCATTGATGGTAACATATAATCTTTCTGCACCTATGAATTTTATTGGAACCATTACCGACAATGTGTCTCCTCCTTCAAATAATATGTTATTCCAGACCTCCTATTTAGATGATCCGTGGACTTTACCATCCACGAGTTCCACATCTGGAGAGTCGAGATGTCTATGCCTTTATCTGTAGTGGAGCTCTCTTACGATCATATCCAACAAAACACTGTAGATCCACATCTCTCTTCATACCAGACAGTTGAAGAATATCTCGTTACGCTCCCAATCTGGGCAGCCAACTCATCTTGTTCCCACGATTTCCTGGATGATACTTTACCATCTGATGAAGCTATCCTCGAGGCCATGTGTGGTAGTGAGAGACCTTGGGAAGATATGCACCATCGCTCTTATTTCCTTCCCAACCTTGAACTCGTTGAGCAAGAAGAGTTTAGGATGACTCTAGTAGAGATGGTTGGTCACCTTGTGGCTCTTTTGGAGTCGCATGATTTTTTTTGTGGAGGGAAATATGGCCAATATTTCCCCAACCACTTCGATCAACATCTCTCGCACTCCCGGAAAGATAGAAAACGTTTACATTGGTGTCGATTGCACTCCTGAGGAAATCGCTATTTACACTGACTTATTTATAGAACTCTGGGAAGCTTTCACCTGGTCATATGAGGAGATGCCAGGAATAGACCCTCGCATTGTTGAACACGAGATTAGAACGTATCCTGATGCTAAACCGGTTCAACAACGCGTACATGCTATGAACCCTAGGAAGGCAGCTGCTTTTAAGGCAGAGGTGGAGAAACTGCTCAAAGATGGCTTCATCTACCCTGTTCCCCTTACCGAATGGGTGTCAAACCCCGTTCCTGTGGATAAGAAGCAGGGAACGATCCATGTATGCATTGATTTCAGAGATTTGAACTATGCATGTCCGAAAGACAACTTCCCCACACCATTCATTGATCAAATAATGGATGCTTGTGCGGGGAGTGAGATTTTTTCATTCATGGATGGCTTCTTAGTTTTTAATCAGATTCAAATCAAACCCACCGACCAACATAAGATGACATTTATTTGTCCATGGGGAACATTTGCATATCGGAAAATGCCCTTCGGCCTTAAAAACACCAGAGCTACTTTTCAATGAGCCATGACCTATGCCTTTCACGATCTTAAGGTGATTATGGAAGTTTTCTTGGATGATCTTGGTAGCCATTCTCACAAGAGAGTGGACCACCCCAAGCACCTTCGTATGATTCTCAAACGATGTATCCACTACAAAATTTGATTGAATCCAAACAAATGCATCTTCGCTGTTAGGACTAGTTGCCTTCTAGGCTTCATAGTTTCGAGGGAGGGTATTAGAGTCAATCCTTTCAAAGTTGAGGCAATACTTCAGTTGCCTCCTCCACGTAATTTTTACAACTTCAGAGCCTCCAAGGGAGAGCTAATTTTCTACGTCAGTTTATAGATAACTATGCTAGTATTACCAAAGGTTTCACACGCTTTTTGAAGAAAGACACACCTTTTATCTGGGATGAGCAAGCCCAACAATCTTTCGATGCCCTTAAGAAAGCTTTGGTATCGTCCCCTGTGCTTAGTCCATCGGACTTTACACGAGATTTCATTCTTTATGTGGCCGCGTCTCAAGAGACTATTGGCATGGTCTTGGTTCAGGTAGATGATGTGCTTGTCAAGCCCGTGATCTATTATCTTAGTCGAAATTCAGTAGACTCTAAGCTAAGATACACTCACATAGAAAAGCTGTCACTTGTGACTTGTCCACGCAGTCCAGCGGTTACGACATTACATTTTGCTTCGAACAACCATAGTTGTAGCTCACATCAATCCATTTCAGTTCATGCTATCATGACACCTTATCGGGGGTAAGTATAATAAATGGATTGTATTCCTTTAGGAATTTGATCTTGATTTTGCTTCAGCAAAATCGATGAAATCATTGGTGTTCGCTGAGCTTATGTCGGACCTCCCATGACTTGATGAGGATGTCATTCATGAAGATTCCTTTGTGGATGAACACTTATTTCTTATCTCGTCCGAGGACCCTTGGTATGGGGATGTCATTGTATATCTCCAAACTTTGAAGTTTCCTCCGCATTATTCATGAGATGAGCGACAGAGTGTGAAACATCATGCTAAAGATTATACTATCATCGGTGACACTTTGTATCACCGAGGAAAGGATTCCATTCTCCGTCGTTGCTTGAATCACGAAGAAGTGGAACGAGTACTTAATGATTTCCATGCGAGGGCATGTGGTGGTCACTTATCCGGGCTTGCTACAGCCCACCGTATCATGCGAGCTAGTTATTTTTGGCCTACTATATTTAAAGATTGTATTAATGCTGTGAAGAGATGTCACCCTTGCCAAGTGTTTTCTTGGAACATACACTCGCATCCAGTGCCCCTCCATCCAGTCATCACTGTCAGTCCCTTCACTAAGTGGGGGGTAGATTTCATGGATTGCAAACCAGCTTCGGCTGGGAGGCATCACCATATTATCGTGGCCGTGGATTATTTTTCCAAGTGGGCTGAGGCCATGCCTACTATAAAAGCCGATGGTGCTATTGTAGCCCATTTCATGTTCAACCAGGTTATCACTTGGTTCGGTATCCTGAAAGAGATTGTCACTGACCATGTCAGTCACTTTCAAATCAAGATGATGGAGGATTTGTCTCTCAAGCTTGGGTTTCGTCAGGAACACTCGTCTTACTACTATCCTCAAGCGAATGGTCAGTTTGAAGCAGTAAATAAGTCTTTAAAGACCATTCTCCAACGTACCATCCAACAAAGCAAGACAAATTGGCATATCATGTTATATCCTTCTTTGTGGGCATATCGAACTGCAGTTAATACTGCCATCGGGTTCTCACCAGTCCAGTTAGTTCATGGTGTGGAGTCACTTTTATCGATTGAATGCGAAATTCCTTCGCTCAAGCTAGCCATAGAACTCCTTCATGATATGAAAGATAGCGAGCAACGTTTAGTACACCTCGAGCAACGTCGAGATGCCGCTGTGGCCATTGATGTTAACAAGCATCGTGTTAAGGTCCAATATGATAGGTCTGTCCATCCCCAAAAATATGCTAAAGGTGACTTGGTACTTTTGTATGACCAAGCTAAACAACCCGTGGGGGCAGGCAAGTTCAATCCCATGTGGCACGATCCTTACATTGTGAGGTGTGTCCTCAAAAAAGGAGCTTATGAGTTAGAAGACTATGAGGTAGTTACCTTGAAGGAGCCTAGAAATGGGCTCTACCTCAAGCAGTATTACACTTGAACCTCTGGTTCAGGCTGATACTTGTTAAAATTTGAGCATTAATTCACAATACTCTTGGATCTTTACTGAGAGAATAACATATACAGTATATCAATGCATAACAATCACAATAAGCATGACAAACATCACAAGAATCAAAAGCATGAGAGACAAGAGACACAGAGTTTTCATGGGGAAAACCCTAAGGTGAAAAACCCCACAACTTCCTCAGAGATAGAGAGAGTAATGGCTCAACCAAAGTACAACCAAAATACATTGAGATAGTCTCCTAGTAGCAGATGATCCTCCTCCTCACTAGTGCGCCACTTTCTGAGTGAGAGAGATATGCCTTTCCGAATGATCTAAATAGAGATCACCTGATCTCTATTTATACTAACCTATTTTTCGAGTGACCTTATGGGGCCGACTTGTCTAGCTAGGTACATCCACATTATAATATATATATTTTAGGGCCGACCCCACACATGGTGGTCTAATAACCCATCGATAAGTACACACACACTTGTGACACTTGTCAATCCACATGACGACACTTCCTTATAGAGGAATAACACATCTCTAATAAGGGTACAATAAATATATATGAAATACATAGATGAAATACATTCCGAAGTTACATATACATCAACACTCCCTCTTAACTAGGAAGGTATTTCTCGACACAGATCTGCTAGACAAGTCTTCTTCTCAGGATCATCGTCATCGATGCATCAACATCGTCATCGTCACTGTTGCTGCTATCTCAACCAATCTCTAATTGTACTCGTCATAGGAATTTCTATAGAGCCAGTCCTTTTTCATACTGGATGTAGGCCCACCACCTGCAGGTCTTCGTCATCACTGGCCATACTATGGAATCCTCAGGACTTATTACGTGCATCACAAAACCTCGAAAGAGCATCCCAGGCTGTTACAAGCACATGGCTCTACCTATAGGATCTCCCAGGGCCATATTATATGTGACCTCACCACAAAACCTCGCAAGAGCATCCCAGGATGTTACGAGCACATAGGTCTACCTATAGGATATCCCAGGGATAGATTATATGTGGTCACCACAAAACCTCGCAACAACATCCCAGGCTGTTACGAGCACACAACTCTACCTATAGGATCTCCCAGGGACAGATTATATGTGGTCATGGAAAAACCTCACAAGAGCATCCCAGGACTTATTATGGGCACACAACCCAACCTATCAGATCTCCCAGGGACATATTATATGCCATAGGACAAAACCTCGAAAGAGCATCTGCCAGATATCCCAGGGCCAGATTATATGCCATAGGAAAAACCTCAAAAGACTATCTGTAGATCTCCCAGGGACAAATTATATGTCCTCCCAGAGCAAAACCTCGAAAGAGCATTTGCCAGATATCCTAGGGCCAAATTATATGCCATAGGAAAAACCTCGAAAGACTATCTGCAAATCTCCTAGGGCCAAATTATATGCTCATCTGCACAACTTGATCCACGTCCATAGAGTATCAACCTGATACTCACCATACATCATCCTGATGTACACATGGTCATCCCGATCATCATCACTGTAGCATCCTATTGCATGTCATCTGGAGCAACATCCTGAAGCTCGTCATCCATGATCATCCTGATCATACAATGCATCTACCTGATGCATACCAAGTATCTACCTGATACATATCATCATACATGATCCACCTGATCATACAGTGTATCCACCTGATACAAATACAAATACATGATACATATCACCATACATGATCCACCTGATCATACAATGTATCCACCTGATACATATACAGATACATGGTCCAAGCATCCAACATGATGCATATACAAAATACATACAAATGATCCTACTGATCATATCCAACATCTAATATGATGAGTACATACATATACATATAAATGATCCAACTAATCATATCCAGCATCCAACATGATGCATACATACATATACATATAAATGATCCTACTGATCATATCAAGCATAAACCAGAACATCATCCTGATGCTCATCATCCAGCGCTTACATCCACAGCCATGTGAAGGGTCCTCCTTCCAACATGCTTGGAATGGCTTCAGCAAATGTGTCCATCACTTCTTCCTCGAAGTGTCCTCAATCTGAAGAACACCAAGCCTCTCCCTGAAGTACTCGAACTTCACCCTGGCTAGTGGCTTCATCAGCACATCTGCAATCTGCACATCCGTCGCAACATACAGGAGCTTCACAGCTCCTTTCTACACCATATCCCTGATATAGTGATATTTGATCTCTATGTGTTTCGACCCGTCATGAAATACTGGGTTCTCATATAGCTTCAAACAACTTTGGTTATCACAGAAGATACCAGTAGCATCCAACGAGAGATCAAATAACTCAGACAGTAGCTTTCGTAGCCATACTGCCTCACAACTAGCTGAATAGGCTGCAACATACTATGCCTCAGCTGTACTCAGTGCTACGCAGGACTGCTTCCTGCTAAACCAAGAGATCACACATGATCCCATACTGAAGCAGCATCTAGATGTGCTCTTCCTATCTGCAGCACTGCCGGCCCAATCTGAATCAACATAACCCTGCAGGTTAAACTTTTGATTTGACTCATACTTGAGCCCACAATCCACTGTACCCTTCAGGTACCTTAGAACATGCTTTACAACAACCAAATGAACACTCCTTGGATCTATCAGGAACTGACTCAATGTGTTCACCGCAAAGAAAATATCTGGTCTCATGTTCGTCAGGTACATCAAGGACCCAATCATCTTACGATACATAGAGACATCAACTGGCTCAGATGAAGCATCACATAGAAGCTTCAGATTCGATGCCATAGGTGTGGTCATGGCCTTGCAATCCCTTATCCCGAATCTCTTCAAGATATCTACTGTGTACTTCCTGTGACCAAGGAAGATCCCACTTGTACTCTGCCACACCTCCATACCTAGGAAATAATGCATCATTCCCAGATCTTTCATATCGAACTCGGCAGCAAGCTTCCTCTTTGTATGACACCAAGTTTTGGGAGCTTGCTACAAGCCATACAAGGCTTTCTTCAATCTGCACACATGTGACTCCCTGTCAGGTCTTGGGATTGCATCCCAAACATCTTCTTTATGATCGATGGATCATGGCATTCCATTTCTTCATCCTAGATCCTGGGAACTTCAATATCTTCAATATATATCTTTGTTGCTAGAAAAAATGTTGTAGTCCTTTTGTAGGTGAAGATATACGGTCTTTCCTACAAAACAAGTTAAATTGCATGATTTAGAAACATCTCATAATTTTTAGAACAAATTATTTACACATAAAGAAATATGTCATGCAGTCATGCAGTTATCTTAGCCAATGCTTCAATACAACATTTATACATGTTCCACAACTTTCTAGATGCCTTCAAGTCTCTACCAGAACATTGTTAAGAGTTTGCACTACTCTCAACATGTCAGCAAAGAGGTTTCATTCTAGATAAGTAGCATTGGAATGTTGTACAGTGCCACAGGCCACTTACCCATCACATGTATATTAGTAGTATACTGTTCATTAATGCAATCATTCTAATATGCACAATACATCTCCTAAGTCTAGGAACATAAGCATAATATTATTTAAACAAACAAAATAGGCAAGAAATGATAATTGAAATACTTATCTTTGTTTGTTTGTTGGGTGGACTCCCTCTGAGTCTTTGCTTACTGGCAGGAGCTGCTGAAGTAGCTTCTTCTACATCTTTCTGTTGTGGAATGTATGAAGATGGTCAACTCCCTCTGAAAATATGCATCCTTGCAGGTGCTGCTGGAGTGTGCTCCCTCTTGATCTTTGCTTTCTGGATTACCTGTCCTTGAACTTATATTCATCCTTGCTGACATCAATCTTCTTGAACCCTGGAAAGTATAATATTTAAGCCTTCGAGCTTTCACTGTAACCCAATAAACAAGAAACTCAAGTTTCCATCACTGCAAAATGTCTTCTTCTCAGGTTAGCTCTGATACCATGTTAAAATTTGAGCATTAATTCACAATACTCTTGGATATTTACTGAGAGAATAACATATACAGTATATCAATGCATAACAATCACAATAAGCATGACAAACATCACAAGAATCAAAAGCATGAGAGACAAGATACATAGAGTTTCCGTGGGGAAAACCCTAAGGTGAAAAACCCCACAACTTCCTCAGATATAGAGAAAGCAATGGCTCAACCAAAGTACAACCAAAATACACTGAGATAGTCTCCTAGTAGCAGATGATCCTCCTCCTCACTAGCGCGCCACTTTCTGAGTGAGAGAGATATGAATTTCCGAATTATCTAAATAGAGATCACCTGATCTTTGTTTATACTAACCTGTTTTCCCAGTGACCTTATGGGGCCGACTTGTCTAGCTAGGTACATCCACATTATAATATATATATTTCAGGGCCGAACCCACACATGGTGGTCTAATAACCCATCGGAAAGTACACACACACTTGCGACACATGTCAATCCACATGATGACACTTCCTTATAGAGGAATAATACTTCTCTAATAAGGGTACAATAAATATATATGAAATACATAGATGAAATACATTCTGAAGTTACATATACATGAACAATACTTTTGTACACTATTGTATAGTTTTTCTGTACATAGTTTAGCTTGCCCTTTTTGGTTGTCGGGTCTGTTGATTAGCCTCTATTTGATTGACAGATGTCAACAGGATCTCTTGCATTCTTAGGTTTTGCGGATGGTGCTAGCTGACATACGCAACAGCTTGCTTCTGCTGCCTGGGTTATCTTCTCGCCTGACCACCTAGTTGTGTCCTTAGGAGGTGCTTGTCTCGGTCCTACATCTAATAATGTGGCTGAGCATAGTCTTGTTATTGAGCTACTTCGGGTTTTTATTTCACATGACATCTAATCTTTAGAAGTCCTCCTGGATTCACAACTAGTTGTGTCTCAGCTGAATGGGCAGTACTGTGTACGAGACCCTACATTACTACGGATATTCCTTAAGGTACGACTCTTGGAGAGACATTTTGTTTCAATTACATATATTCATATTCCAAGAAGTCTTAATTATATATCTGATGCATACGCTAACTATGTATTAGATTGGCATTTGTCACATTCATCATGAAGCACATAAATACAAAGACATTCATACATTTGTACATACACACATGTAGTAGAACCGAGAACCAAAGTTGTATATATATATAAATATGTCCAAAAATGGTAGTGTCATACAAAGTTGGAGCCCGTAGCCCTCAACGGATGGTTTGCTGAACGGTCGCTTGTAGCTCCCAAGATCAGCGATTGAAGTTTCAGGTGAAAACTAACCAAATAACTCCAAATTGGTGAATAGTGCAAATGAATTGTAATTTGTAAAATTTTATTACTATTTATAATTTTCTGGACCCACTTCTCTATAGTTTTTTCCATTTTGAGCCATTATGAACTAATATCATGTCATGGAGTAGTGTTTTTTCAACAGATTTCCTCGGAAAAATTTGTTCTGAACCATTTCACACCTACAGCAGGTACGTTTCACACCTGGCATATAGTTTAGATGCCATTTTTGCATGCATTATGCATTTGACCTATTTGACCATTTTCATAAACCCTAGGTGTGACCCTGCTTCGTAATTGACACAGAACCTTCACACTGCTATAGAAGTGTCGTTATGTAGCAGTAGGGCTTTTCCGAACATGGGTACCCTAGTTAGAACCCCTTTATGCATTTTGGTGCCCATGTCGTTGTTTGTCTTTAGGATTGGGAGTCCTTTGTAGTCACGCCATGACGTTGTGATAAAGACTCATACTCTACTTTATCTTATGCTGGTCATCTCCCTTAAGGAATCCCCTCAGTTATATCATGTTTTGATTGCATTGCATCATCCTACTTGCTGCTTGAGTCTTGTGCCGGCTCCCGCTTACTCAATTGTTAGCTTGGTGCCTGAGTACTTTTCCCCTGTCGAGCCCTGTAGCACTTATATTTTCCCTTCACAATTTGATGACCTTTTGACCCTGAGGGAACATACCCCCGAGTGTCCACATCCTGCACGCACTTCCTTGCATCGAGCATAGGTATGTTCCACTGCTTGGGACTAGTCTGCTAGCTATTTGACACTCGTTCCCTCACTTGTTGTACTATAAGCAATTTTATTCTTTTTCAAGCTTTTCCCAAATATGAAAAAGACCCAAAAAATCAAATATTCCAAAAAGCCAGACAGGATTATGGTCACTATTTCTTGTTGGCAGCTATTGTGTCACCTTTGAACATAGCATTCATTCCACTCCGTACATTATGAGTCGGGACTATAGTTGGGCCTTAGGAGCTATACTTGTTTCTCAGTTTTCTCCACCGATTGGTTAAGCTTCCAGTCATTATGGAGCCCCCTGTAATGCCTCCTGCGTTGCATAGTTTATGTCAAGTCTATGCTTCCTGAGTCTATCCATCTGCTCATGCTCTTGTTCAAAGGAAGTCCTGAAACCAGTGTCGGCCACTCCTCAGACCTCTTGACTATTGCATGTTGGCCATCCTTATTGAGTTAGTCCATTTCACCTGAGATCTTCCAAATATTTCAGCATTGCTGGCACCTCGTGCTGGTCGATGGGGGATTCCTTAATTCCCTCCTTCTAGTGAGTCTCGTTTCGTCGACTTCAACCCATTTATTCTGGGACTTGAGGCTTAGAGTTCAATTGAGTACCTTGAGGCTTGTAGTCATTAGTGGCAGGTTCTCTCGACATTGACAGTTTTTGGAATACATCAATGTCCCCTAATCGATGGATTCATCCTAGTGTTCGACTTCAACCCATTTATTCACACTCTGATGATTGTGCTCTATGCCTTGATGCCCATTTTCATTATTGGTGGATCATCTCACATCTGTTAACGGTATACATCATTAACAGGTAATCAGACGATGTCTCATCAGGTTCGACCCCAACTCCTTTATTCACTTGATGGGAATTGCACCGTCGAAGACTTGTGTAGAAGACCCCAGGCAATTGTGGCATTCAGTATGCTACATATGACTTTGACTTTACATCTGAGATATCACCTCTCAGATTTCAACAATTTGTACCTCCAATTTTGCACTAGTTGTCTTCTTTTCAGCAGAAGACCATATCTTACTGTAGAGGGATCATGGCTATGATCACTTATGACATGTATCTGTTATACTGCCTATTTCATTGCCATTGTATCAGATTGTTGTACTATACCGACATGTATTCAGAGATACTATTGTATTATGACGAGTGAGCTGCTCTTTCCACTTGTGTCTCCATCACTCCACTTCTGAGTTTTATAATGTATTTCAGCCATTGTAACATCAGTCTCTAACCTCACACATTAGGGGGCATCTGTTACATCGTAATCTTCCACCTTGTGAGCATCAACATTATTTGTCCTATAGGATCCATTTCAGTGACTCACATCCACTTATATCCTTCAGAGATATTAGTTTGCCCTATTTTTATTCCTACCCACATGTTGCATCACTATAGCATGCGTACCTGCAACTTGCATCACTATAGCCCGTGGGTATAAAGTAAAATGGTAAAAACCACTATTAATTACTTTTTACTCCCAAAAATAGGTCATGGGGTGACCTTTGGCTCTCCATCTGCCCGAGTAACGCCTCGATGTGTCCTTTTACCTACCTTTGAGAGGATTATATATTGAGCACATATGGCTTATGGACGGGAGGAAGAAGAGAATAGAAAGAGAACTCTAGTGGATTTTTTCCCTATCTTGAGTCTGCACTCATTGATCCTTGTAGTTGTGGACCATTTATGTTCACCTTCCAAACTCCTATCTAGTTTGAGTTTGCCATTCATGGAGGATTGAAGTGGTGGAGGCACAAGTGGATTGATCTAGATCTTGGTTCATATTGGTTGCCGGCAAGAGGTCATATTACTTTGTACTTCTTCTTGTTCATTAATAGAAATACTCATATTCTCGTCCATTCATGGTGTGAATGTTGTTTATTATACATTGGGTTACATTTGCTTATGATATTATGGACCATTGTTATTCATAATGTTAATGTCATTTATATGTTATATGTACTTGTTGGATATTGGCTGTCAAGACTAATTTGGAGATTACAAGTGCATGGATTGGAAGCTCCAACGGGGATCTACATCAAACGTTTGGATCGAGGTTGGTTACATTTCTCCATTATGTTAACATTGTCATTTATAATAGCATTGTTTTGAGAATTGAGTTGATTTCTGGTAGTCATCTGTCTGTTGTGGTATTCCCAAGCCATAGTGAGTTTTCTCCAATACAACAAGATAGATATAAATATTGACCTGATCTACAGGATCACCCATCTAATCAAACGAGGTGTTAACCCCACAATAGAGTTTGTGGGTAAGAACAAATATAAAGAACTTTCCAAGCAGATGAAGGAACTCAAGGCTATCATGCATACCATATTAAAGATGTTTCCACGTGGTTCACAGTCCAAATTCTCATAGGAAGAGTACTAAGAAAATGCACACCAAAAGAGGTGTTAGCTACTGCGATCTCCCTAGCCACCAAAGCTAAGGACGGGATACCATTCAACTGGGAAGGCTACCTATTGAAGGGATTTTTGTATGATGTAGTGGATGCATAGGAAAATGGAAATTAGTTTCACTTCAGTTGGCTAATAGTCCTCATCGCATTTGTGGGATGGAAAGAGCTAAAGTACCAATGAAATATACTAGTGTTACCTGGTGACTATCGTGGACCTCGATACACAAATATGTGGAGAAACGAACGGACGAAAAGAAAAAGGTCGAACAATGTTCATGTATATACATTTTATAAGAAATTATGTGACGTGATTCTGTGCACTTCATGTATCCCAAAGCAAATAATAGCTGTGTACATCAGGAAGATGAGATTCAAGGCCGATCTCCATTATATCTTCATACATCCCAGAGAGCCATCAAATCCAGAATGGTATGAGGGTCAATATCAGCTGGATGCACTGAATATTGACCTCATTATTGAGGATTGGCCGCCATAATTGAAATTTGATGCACCAGAAGCACTTCTGACGACATCTGATGAGAGCCTTGATGACAGTGATAAACAAGAGAAAAATGGTGCTAGAGGAGAAGATGATAAGAAGGAATAAGATAACAACAACATCAGGTTGGAGATCTGCCAGTAGGTGAAAAGAGAAAGAACCTCGGCACAGATGTGCCAGAGGTGGCGAGAAGAAATAAACAAAAGGCGAATAAGACCTTGCTTGATACGAGGTTATAGGCCAATGACTATGACTACATCGCAACTAGATTTCATGCACATTTAGAAGAAACACTCGCATAAAAAGAGAAAAAAATAGAGCAGCTTCATGCGAGCATGGCATAAAGTATTGCAAAGTTGAGAAGTATAATGGAAAGGGTAGAGTAAGGATAAAGAGATATAATGAATGAATCAGACCCTGAAGATAGATCAGAGGAGTCAATCCGAAGAAAAAGGAAATAACCTGCACTAACGACGCGATCTCAGTTGGTGATCATAGAGCCAACAAATGTCATATTTCCATCTGATGAACTGACTGAAGGTGCGAAGTAGCTCGCGCACTTAGACATTAATGTGGAAATGTTTCCTATAGAGGGACTGCATGATCTACACTTGCATATTGTAGAAGAAATCAAAGATAGGGACATAATAACATACAACCAGCAATTGAAGTTGGAAGAAAGCTACAATGAATTGAGGAATGAATGTCGACATGGAAATTGGATACAAAGAGGATATTACAAACTTGGAGGCTGTAACGTCCCCATCTTGACCCTATTGCATTAAAATTGTGAATGATTTAATATTGTTATAAAATCGTGGTGAGGAGCTCAAGGCCAAGGCTCCACCATTGAATTATTGATTCCTATGGTTTACGTGCTAGCCAGGCACAGTGGAAATTGTGAATATTATGTAAATATGCATTTTAATAAAATACCCACAACTAGCTATGCAATACAACAAGAGATGGGGGCATGATTTTACAAGGAATTGGGAGGATAATATTCAAACCCTTGGATCCAATCAAGTCAAGCCAAGTGTCAATGAGAGAACCCATAAAACCCTCAACTACCCATGTTGACTTTTGTACCCAATCATTCATTTCTCCCAAGAGTTGGTTGAGGTAGTTAATGCATTGGGGAATGGGAGGTATGGCTGTCCAAATTTGAGTATGGGAAAGACACCCTTGATAGAAAATTGTTTTTTGCTTCTTGGGCAAGAAAAAGCCCATGAATTGCTCCCCAAGACATTACCCATAAACCAGCTTTGCTCTCCCACGCGTTTGGAGCTACTTGGGCATTTTTCTCCATGGATTTCCTGTGTTTTCCTTCATCTTTCAAGCTGGGAAGGGCGTTTTTGTTTTGGTTACCAATGGGGAAGAGAACAGATCGATTTGGGGTTTCAATGAGTCCTTTTTGGCCATTTGAAACACTCATAACATGTGGGAGAAATCGGGTTTCTCCCTGGGGACGAATTTCCCTTCCCATAGTCCGTTTTGGTGAGCTACGATTTGGGGAAAAACCCATGGAGCCTATTTTGTAAAATACCTTTGTTGTAAAGGTGTATCCCTGCCCAATGATCATTTTTTATGTGTGTAGAAAGAGTATGTTGGGGTATGGGTAATGGGTATATGTTTCTTTGGCTTGATCTTTTGTGCAATCATCCATAAATGCAGAGGGTTCAAAATTAGCCTGATAAACCCAGCTGTGGGCTGGCTTGGCTTGGAGGAATGATTATTTGGCTGTGTATAAGTAAGAATGTCCCCTTTTCCTTGTAGAATCATGCCCATCTTGGGGTTGGCAGTTGTGTTGAGAGATTGATGAACACAACTGCCCTACGGTTTGGTGGAACGTTGCAGTGACATAGCTAGTTGTTTGGGACAGCATTACATCAAGATGAGTATTTTCTTATGTGTAATTACTTCTGCAAATGTATTAATTTGTTGACTATGTTATATTGAATGGCATCATGTAATGTGTGTGGATGATGTTATTCCATTGTGCATGTTTGCTTTAAATTACATCTGCACACATTTGATTTTTAATTGCTGTGAATTTTAATGAATGGATTGAGTTTATGTAAATGCCCCAGATTGGCATCATGTTCCCTTCCTTGCATTGGGACCATGGGAGGGTACATTACAGAGGCTAGGAAACAACCTAGTACTCCCGCTATAAGTAAAGACAACAAGAGATGAAGAGTTAAAAACTTCTACAGAAAGCTTCTCTGTAGAAGTTGCGATGTGCCAAGATTTATTAGAAGAAGTGACCAAGTTATGGGCCACACTGCAAGAAGACCCAGAATTGCAGAATATTCATGGTGAAGTACAAAGGAAGAAGAAGGACCTCAACTCAATGAACACAGCGATGAAGGACTTGCCGTCGAGGCAAAGAATACAGAAGTTTGCAGAAACAAAAGAACTGAAGGCATTAAGGACCAGGAAGCAGAAACTTCGAGCAAGTTGCAACCAATGCAGAAAGAGGCATTGGCGCTTTCTTAAGAGATTGAAGTGAAGCTGCAAGAGCTTTTCACAACAGAAAGCACATTTAAATACTAGATGTAGGAACTGATATCTACGATGCGGCTTGACACAGTGAAGGAATACGAGCAAGAAACTAAGGAGGCTGTTGCAAAGCTAAGCGCAACATATCAAGAGTTCGCAGCAAAGATGAATAGAATATCCCAAGAAACATAAAGTCATCAAAATCTAGTGCAAGTGACTCAAGGATGAGTCACAAGTAAGTGTTAGCGGCCTGTTGGAAATGGAACAAGAAGAGGAAGTTATGAAGGCGAGGCCTGACATTGACCATTTTTGGGAGAAAAACGACTCCGCAAATCTAGGGAATAAGGTATAGAGCGAATATTAGTGGAGAAGAAAGGACTTGTTTCCTCAATAAAGACAAGGTACTAAGGATAGCTAGAGGTGGTTGGCATAGTTAAGGGTCGAACGACGACCTGTTTGCTACAAAGGGAGGATTTAAAAAAGAAGAGTGGTGTAAACGACACACCAATATAGAATTTAGAGCTGCATTGTCAGAGAAAGCGCCAGAGTTAGAGGAAGCGACGCCAAAGGGACAACGAAGTTAAAATGCCAATTTCATTAAATTTGGACAAATTAGGCAAATTTTGAACTAAGAAAGTGTGAATTTAGACTTTGAAAGTGTCAATATCAACCTTTCTAAAGTGAAAAAATGGGTTTTGAAAGTGGCAACATTGGATTTGAAAAGTTTGTTTTTCTATTCGAATAGTGTGTTTTTTTACTACTTATGAACCTTCAAATTACAGTTTTTTTGTTATAAAACCATGAATTTCAATTCAAAATGTGTGAATTTCAAATCCGAAAATGCAAATTTTGATTTGAAAAGTGTGAATTTCAAATCCAAAAATGCAAATTTTGATTTGAAATGTGTGAATTTCAAATCAAATAATGCAAAATTTTAATTTGAAAAGTGTGAATTTCAAATAAAAAAATGCAAAATTTGATTTGAAAAGTGAATTTCAAATAAAAAAAATCAAATTTTGATTTGAAAAGTGTGAATTTAATATCAAAAAATGCAATTTCGAATTTCAAATGTGTGAATTTCAAATAAAAAAACTACAATTTTTTATTTAAAAATTGCAATTTTCATTTGTAAATGTTAAAAATTTTAAGGTGAAAAGTTCAATGTCTAAAATATTCAGTCATTGTTTGAATAACAACGAAATCCGCTAAGTTATAACATATAAAAATGGTTTGTCCCGATTTCTCTTTACCAACAAGAAGAATCGATCACCCCTTCTTTTCATAGTTAATTGTGAAAACCTTTATCCAACAATTTAGCTATATCCATAATGGAGAACACAAGAAGGATCGACTGACCCTTCTTGCAGTGTCGAAATATTATGAAAAAAATATTGGTAATAAGAAGGGTCGAGCGACCCTTCTCGCAGTGTCAAACTATTATGAAAATAATATGGGGAATAAGAAGGGTCGATCGACCCTTCCATTATGAGGGAATTATAAAAATAGAACACCTTGGAAGTTATATCATATAAAAATGGTTTGTCCTGACTTCCGTTTTACGACAAGAAGGATCGGCCGCCCCTTCTTTTCGTAGTTAATTTTCAAAACCTTTATCAATCAATTCAGTTATAGCCATAATGGATCATGCAAGAAGGATCGACCAACCCTTCTTGCAGTGTCGAACTATTATGAAAAGAATATTTGGAATAAGAAGGGTCGGTCGACCCTTCATTTAGGAGGGAATTGTAACAATAGAACACCTTGGAGAAAGAGCGGTTGCTCTTTCTCTGAGAATTTGTCTACTTGCCAGCAAAGTCTTTAAAGCAAAACGTCTATAATTTTTTTTGTTAAAATGTTGATATATAATATCCTAGAGTGACATGTGGAGCGAGCATATTGTGACATGTGGCATATTTGATTCAGCACATTGAGTATAGCGAGGTTACTAATTTTTATTTGATTTGGCACATAGTAGTTTATGTTAATTGAAAAATTTAGTAATAGTAGTTTTAAGGATAATTAGGCACATGCAAGATTACCTTGTAGCTTATGTTAATCATTAACATGAATTTATTAATTTATGTTAATCATTTGTAGAAATAGATAAATGTTTTAATTAAATAAACAATGTTCATAAATAATCTGAAGTGAAAATCACCATTCATCAAAGAAATTTGATCAATTAACAAAAGAGGAATGAAGAAAAGGACTAACTATATTACTTCAAAGTTGCAAAAAATTACAATCTCTGCATCAATCAGAGTGTCTCCAGTCTTCTTTTGTTAATTTTCTCCCCCCCTACCCCATGAGATCTCTACCGACCCTTCTTGCATTCTAGAGGTATTAATTGTAAAAATATTCAACCTGTGAAAAATAAAATCTGATTAAGTAGATTATAAGGAGAATCTGATTAATAAAATATTTAATCTCTGATGAAAATTAAACATGAGCGACATCTGTATATTTTGTTTGTGACAAGACATAATGTCGACTGAAGCATGAGATTATTTTCTACACACGAGTAATATCTACGATTACTCCAGCAAAATCTGCTGTCGCTACAGATGATATCTATGAACACCATCCCGCCATACTATGATAATTACATTACCCATCTGTCACATCTCAGTCAATCCATCAACTCACTATATATTATTAAGCTAACCATGCCCCATATCACAACAAATTGAAATATTCAGGAATCAAAGCCATGGCATTTTTCTTTACTGCCTCTGTTCCTTTTTTATGAGAAATGCTTGAGTCTTATGATCTCTCCCCATTTCTCCTCATGATATATGAGCATATCGAAATTGGCTCCCTTGAAAATTCTCACTAGACCATGATATATGGGCATTTCAAGCACTATTGAAGTCCCAATATGGGAATTTGTATACATGGATCACATTTTTGTCAATCTTATTTCAGTGGCTCTTGTTTCAATAACCTATTGGTATGCAAGACACTGTCTTGGAATATTTCTTCTCTAAGACAACATGTGCTGCTGCGGTCCTCAATGTTAGGCTTACAGCAGTCGTCAAATGGTTTTTTAGTACCAGACCATGCTGTCAGCTTCTTCTTCGTGCATGGAGATGTTTCCAAACATGACGACCCATTTCCAGCCAAGAGAGTATCGGGTATTAGCTCGTAGTTCATCATGTCTATGCCTCCAGACATGTTTCTAGACATGACAACCCATTTCCATCCAAGGGAGTATCGAGTACCAACTCATAGTCATCAACGCGTTGTTCATCCAACTCCAGTTATTTTATGATTTATTTGAGATGAACAAAAGCATTTTTCATGGGGGGAGATGTTGGAGGAGGTTAGGTCGGCCGCTCATAGTCATTAACGCGCCAGTTCATCCAACTCCAGTTATTTGCCGCCCAAATAGGTCCTTCATTCGACTAATTCAAACAACATGTCGAACCGTCGTGTGGATCACCACATGTCAAGTCAGTTAGTCTCGTAAGTTAGTGAACCTAGGAGTTGTTAGTGAAGCTACGAGTAATAGAAGACTTCTTGACTCTGCTACTTACTTATCTTGGGTTGTGGACTAAGAAAGTGTGAATTTAGACTTTGAAAGTGTCAATATCAACCTTTCTAAAGTGAAAAAAATGATTTTGAAAGTGACAATATTGGATTTGAGAAGTGTGTTTTTCTATTTGAATAGTGTGTTTTGACACAACTTATGAACCTTAAAATTGCAGTTTTTTGTTATAAAACTATGAATTTCAGTTCAACATGTGTGAATTTCAAATAAAAAAATGCAAATTTTGATTTGAAAATTGTGAATTTGTCACGACTTCTATTTTCTGACAAGAAGGATTGTCGGCCCCTTCTTTTCGTAGTTAATTGTGAAAACATTTATCCAGCAAATCAGCTATATCCATAATGGAGAACACAAGAAGGATCAACCGACCCTTCTAGCAGTGTCGAACTATTATGAAAATAATATTGGGAATAAGAAGGGTCGGTCAACCCTTCAATTTCGAGGGAATTGTTAAAATAGAACACCTTGGAACTTATAACATATAAAAATAGTTTGTCCCGACTTCTATTTTCTTATAAGAAGGATCGACCGCCCCTTCTTTTCGTAGTTAATTCTAAAAACCTTTATCCAATAATTCATCTATATCCATAATGGAGAACACAAGAAGGATCAACCGACCCTTCTTGCAATGTCGAAATATTATGAAAGGAATATTGGTAATAAGAAGGGTCGACCGACCCTTCTTGCAGTGTCGAACTATTATGAAAATAATATGAGGAATAATAAAGGTTGACCGACCCTTCAATTACGAGGGAATTGTAAAAATAGAACACCTTGGAAGTTATATCATATAAAAATGGTTTTTCCCTACTTTTATTTTAATATAAGAAGGATTGGCTGCCCCTTCTTTTCGTAGTGAATTGTCAAAACCTTTATCCATCAATTCAGCTATATCCATAATGGAGAACACTAGAAGGATCGGCTGACCCTTCCTGCAGTGTCGAACTATTATGAAAACAATATTTGGAAGAAGAAGGGTTGGTTGACCCTTCATTTAGGAGGGACTTGTAACAATAGAACACCTTGGAGAAAGAGCGGCCTCGTCTATAAATTTTGTTGTTCAAATGTTGATATCTAGTATGCTAGGGTGACACATGGCATATTTGATTTGGCACATTGAGTATAGCGAGGTTACTACTTTTTATTTGATTTGGCACATTGAGTATAGCGAGGTTACTAATTTTTATTTGATTTGGAACATTGAGTATAGCGAGGATACTAATTTTTATTTGATTTGGCACATTGTGTACAGCGAGGTTACTAATTTTTTATTACGGATTTAAAACTTATAAATATTTATTTTTCCAAAATTAGTAATGAAGAAGGATGGGATGGATGGGGAATGGTAATTATCACAGTAGATTTTGCTCAAGTAAGATATCATCTCTGTAGATTTTTCCCGAGTAAGATATAATCTCTGTAGATTTTGTCAAGTGATTGTACAATTATCCAGCAGTTCGTGAGACTATTTAGGCCTGGAAATTGACGGCATGTAGAACGTATTTGCTTCACCGGAACGTATTTGACAGGTCTACTTGAAATTTACCTGTGTCTATAGGCATGCATAATTTAAACCCGTCAAATTGACATCCACCAAAATTAATTCACTTATCCGTCGTAAACAAATAGTACAGTTAGTACAGTAGTAAAATTACTAGTTTCATTGGTACTTATTGCAATTATTAAGAAGACTGTTTAGTAATTAAGATTGGGAATATTTACATGGTTAAATGAATTGAAAATTTTCATTAGATTTATGATTGTTTGATGTGCTTGTGACCTGAGTGTAGTGTGCTTCTTAGATGCATTTGTGACCTAAGTGTAGTGTGGAATTCTGTACCAACTTTGAGGTATGTCGAATTTTTTCAAGTTTCGTATGGCTTAAGGGTTCTATATTGATGATTTTGAAAAGTAGTAAATTATTGCTTGGATCATTGCTTGTTACCATAGATGCACTTTATTTTAGCATGCCGGACTAAAAATCCTCCATATATTTTATTTATTTACCCAGAAAAGTATGGGATCATTGCTTGAACTGAAATTACCATGACGACGCCACAGACAGAGGCTCTCGAGGCTGATATACCCATTTCTATCACTGTTATCTTTTATATATATATATGGTGACCACCTATGGGATCGACCTTTGTGTTTAACTACTGCAATATTCTATGACTTTGCATGTTGTATTCAATAGGGATAGGATGGACTCTATTTTTCATATAATTGTTTATTGATTATTGTGCCTTCGTTGATTTTTGAAAGAAAGTCTTGTCTTCATGAGAATGCTCCATACTTTAATTTAATTAATTTCATTGCTTTTAGAAAGAAGAGATCTCTACCAATGCATGCTCAAATTGCTAGTTATTGCTTAAGTTATCGTATTTTCTTGTTTGCTGGGAAGATGGGATGATTGGGCAACATAGGCTTCCTATTAATGCCATGCCTTATTGCTACATATTTATTATGATGTCAAGGAGCTTGGCGATCCCACCATGGTTCCATCCCAAGTCCTAAATTATTAGACTGCTGTGTCATTATCGTGATATTAAAGATTCAACATATTTTTCTGGAATGATCATTTGCACATGAATTGTTTGACTATTGTTACATAAAATGTAAAATGACAGGCACTAAAAACATGTTACCATCATCAAATTTTTAATTGACAAGTACATAAAATTTTAAATTCCAACCCTTTTTGTGACATTGATAAGGAATTGGAATGTAAATGTACAAGTAAACTTCACATCGACGAGCATTATGGATGAGCATCGTCAGGAGGAAGAGGTGAATAGGAGGAGGCTCAACAGGGAACAAATCCTTTTGGATAGTCACAGAGTCACTTCGGCTCATAGGACTGGTTGGATGCAATGTAATATTTTCCAAATGGACCTATCGTCTGAAGTGTAGAAGGAAATCCAAGGTGTGGAGCAGGAGCTCTAGAAAAATCTTGATAAAGATACCCTGCAGGAGGAAAGTCGGAAGATGGGAAATTGGGTCGAGGACCCCTAGAGCACTACTGGCCATTTAAACCAGTATGAGCGAATTGTTTCTTGTTACTGGTTGGTGAGAAAATTAGTGGGTTATGCTCTTACGGACCGTATGCAAAAAGAGGATGTGGTGTAGAACAAGATTCAAGACAAAACCAGGGAGATGAACTGGAAGATGGACTTCTTGCTGCAAGACATGGACCTGCATATTCCTAATGCTACCATGACTGTGCCGGAAGAACATCTTGGTAAAGATACTCTATAGGAGGAAATTCGGGAGCTGGAAATCCAGGAGGCCATGGACCAGGGGAACACTGCTAGTCGTTTAACCCTATACGAGCGAACTATTGCCCTTTACTTGATAATGAAAAACTTGGTGGGGTATGCTCTTATGGACCATGTGCAAAAAGTGGATCCAGTGCAAAACTCGCTTCAAGACTAAACCAGGGAGTTGCACCTGAAGATGGACTTCTTACTGCAATCCATGGGCCTCTGTATTCTTGATGCTACCACGAATGCGCAGGAAGTAAATGCTCAAAGCCGTTTCCGAGACTTGCCTTATATTTTATTGTAATGTTGTTAATATCTCTAGTGATCAGGGGTTGTTTCTCCCATGTAGTTGGTGTGTTTTTTTTGTTTATATCATAGTAGCAAAATATGACCGTGTTAGTAGTTGTTGCACGAAAATTCAAACAAAGTTAAAAATACCGTGAACATTCAAGAAAAGGCAAATTTTGGACTAAGAAAGCGTGAATTTAGACTTTGAAAGTGTCAATATCAACCTTTCTAAAGTGCAAAAACGGGTTTTGATCGTGGCAATATTTGATTTGAAAAGTGTGTTTTTCTATTCGAATAGTGTGTTTTTTGACTACTTATGAACCTTAAAATTGGAGTTTTTTGTTATAAAACCATGAATTTCAATTCAAAATGTGTGAATTTCAATTCATAAAGTATGAATTTCAAATCCGAAAATGCAAATTTTGATTTGAAAAGTGTGAATTTTAAATGAAAAAATGTAAATTTTTATTTGAAATGTGTGAATTTTAAATCAGAAAATACAAATTTTGATTTGAAAAGTGTGAATTTAAAATTAAAAAATGCAATTTCTGATTTGAAAAGTGTGAATTTCAAATGAAAAAAAGCAATTTTTTATTTGAAAATTGCAATTTTCATTTGTAAATGTTCAAAATTTTAAGGCAAAAAGTTCAATGTCTAAAATACACAATCATTGTTTGAATAACAAGGATCGGTCGCCCCTTCTTTTCGTAGTTAATTGTGAACACCTTTATCCAACAATTCAGCTATATCCATAATGGAGAACACAAGAAGGATCGACCGACCCTTCGTCCAGTGTTGAAATATTATGAAAAAAATATTGGGAATAAGAAGGGTCGACCGATCCTTCTTGCAGGGTCGAACTATTATGAAAATAATATTGTAAATAAGAATGGTCGGCCGACCCTTCCCAACTTCCGTTTTAAGACAAGAAGAATCGGCCGCCCCTTCTTTTCGTAGTTAATTGTCAAAACCTTTATCCATCAATTCAGCTATAGCTATAATGGAGAACACAATAAGGATCGACTGACCCTTATTGCAGTGTCGAACTATTATGAAAAGAATATTTGGAATAAGAAGGGTCGACCGACCCTTCATTTAGGAGGGATTTGTAACAATAGAACACCTTGGAGAAAGAGCAACCTCTCTTTCTCTTAGAATATTTCCACTTTCTAGCAAAGTCTTTAAAGTAGCACGTCTATAATTTTTTTTGTTAAAATGTTGATATCTAGTATCCCAGGGTGACATGTGGAATGATCATATTGTGACACGTGGCATATTTGATTTGGCACATTGAGTATAGCGAGGTTACTAATTTTTATTTGATTTGGCATATTGAGTATAGCGAGTTTACTAATTTTTATTTGATTTGGCACATTGAGTATAGCGAGGTTACTAATGTGGGTTTAACTACAACACAATCAGGAAATGAAAATTAACTGATAGTAGTTTTAAGGATTAGGCACATGTAATATTACCCTATAGCTGGAATGCTAATTGAAAAATTAACAAGAATTTATTAATTTATGTTAGTCATTTGCATAAATAGTATATATGAATTTATTAAGTTATTTCTGCATCTTGTTCACAATATGTAAATGTTAGGAGGAAATCTCTAGAAATTGAATAACAAGACTTTTTCTATGGAATATGACGACTAACAAATTGCCCATATTGGTCTTTGTGTTTAAGAAGAGCAATAAAGATCCCATAATGATAAACTGTAATGAATTGCCATGATTAAAACCTTTGGGTCTGAGAGATGCAAATATCACATCTGTAACGAAATAACATATAGCATGCGCCAACAAAATTTGGATTAAGATGGAGTACAATTTTAATTATATCAAATCTAAACAACTTATCATTATGGATTAGTCGGGTCAATGACTATGAGTTCAAATTGGCCAAAGGTGAAAATCGCAGTTAGGAGCCTAATTGCAATTTTTAAAAATGGTAGAGGGGAAAACGGACAAGCTAAACTTCTTTTAAATCACCTAGTGTAATCTCATCCGTAGGATCAAGACAAATCAACGGTTAAAACTTAAACATGCCGGAAGGAAAAGAAGGGTTGCGGGGTTTTATTTCATAAATATATACATTCTTTCCGCAAGCCATAGTTTGAATTGCGGGTTGCGGGTTGCAGAAATTAAAAGTGCAAAACTATTTTAAGACTCTTCTCGCAATCCGCTATTGCGGGTTGCAGGTGTAAAATTATTGAAGAATATTTCTGCATCCACAATCCACATTGAGGATTGCGAGTTGTGGAAAGAAAATGTTTCAAAACCGAAAACCAATATTCCGTGTGGGTTGCGAAAAGAACCTAACATTTGGAAAAACTCAGTTCTTTCCACAACTCACAAAAACACTCAAAAATTCAAGAAAATTTCAAAGGAAAGTGTGAATTTCAAATCAACCTTAAAAGTGTGAATTTTGTGAGCGAAGGATCGAGAAGGAGCCATAAAGCTGCACATGTGAGGGCAGGCAGGTGGAAGTGAGGGAGGTGGTATATTACATGGGGGCACACGTGTCATGTTACGGGTGCTTGGGTTGAGGCTCCTCCCCCACGTGGCCCCTTGTATAATGGTGAGGCCCGCATCCAGCACGTGGCCCCTTGTATAATGGTGATGCCCACATCTAGCATATGGCCCTTTGTATAATGGTGACGCCCACATCCGGGGTTAATATATGGTATACTTGATTCACATAAACAATTTTGTTTCTTAAAAACAATCATGGGAAGTTATTGCACAATTTAATATATGGTATACTTGATTCACATAGGCTGAAACTTACGGTGAATATTATTACGCCTGCTGTAGGCCATTTAAAGTGCTGGCAGTAGGCATGTTGGCCGTTGGATTTTCAAGGAATCGATTGGAGTGATACGTGTACGATTACTCCAGTAAAATTTGTAGTCGCTACAAATGATATCTTTGACCACCATGATCTCACCATACTGTGATAATTACCATTCCCCATCCATCCATCTGTGTGTCCGGGAAGCCATGGAGTTTTTCTTTGCTTCCTCTGTTCTCTATCCTTTGTTGTTTTATGAGAAATGTTTGAGTCTTATGATCGCTCCCTAGTTCTCCTCGTGATATATCAGCATTTTGAAATCATCTCCCTTGGATATATGGACGGAATGGAGCCGTCTTTGTCTGATAGAGGACATGAATTTTCCCGCAAAAATTATAATCACTGACATCCAACAAGAATATGCAACTATGGAACAATACATGTGACGACAAGCAATAATTCAACCTGAAAACATGACCGGAGAGATAAATCTATGATCGATGGATGTAAGGATGGGATGGAGCCGTCGTCACATGTGGTCATCAATAGTTGTAGCAGTTGTCGAATGTTGTTTCAGTACCAGACGATGTTGTCAACTTATTCTTACTGCGCCAAGTAGAAGGCAGAAGGACTGTGCTTTCATAGTTCATTCAACTCCAGTTATTTTCTAATTTCGTCCGGATGAAGAAATGGATTGTTCATGGGAGAGATGTTGGAGAATCTTAGGTCGGCCGCCCGACTAGGTCCTCCGTTCGACCACTTCAGAGAACATGTCAAACCATTGTGTCGATCAATGTTAAATTTTAATTAGCATTATAGTGTGTCTGGGAAGGCATGCATGAGTCGCTTGTTTTTGAAATTATACATGGAATGTGTTGAATATAATTGTACCACTGATGAAAAAACTATTCATTAATGACAGTCTGTAAAGTTCCTTCCTTTCTCTGTTAATTGTTATTTCCAGCAATGATTGTCTGTAAATTTCCTTCCTTTCTCTGTTAATTGTTATTTGCTGTAAATTATGTGTGTGTAAATTTCCTTTCTTTCTCTGTTAATTGTTATTTCCACTAAATCTTTTCCATTGTGTTATTCTTCATGCTTGGATGAAAGTGATATAAAATCAAAATCCATATGTTTATGTTCTGGTTTACTGCATCTAAGTATTCACCAATTTTTTGATAAAATTGATATTGGATTCATTTATGACCAATGCCCAATATTAATGGAGAACACAAGAAGGATCGATCGACCCTTCTTGCAGTGTCGAACTATGATGAAAATAATATTGGGAATAAGAAGGGTCAGTCGACCCTTCAATTTCGAGGGAATTGTTAAAATAGAACACCTTGGAACTTATAACATATAAAAATATTTTGTCCCGACTTCATTTTCCGACAAGAATCCTTTTCCGATAAGAAGGATCGATCGCCCCTTCTTTTCATAGTTAATTGTGAAAACCTTTATCCAACAATTGAGCTATATCCATAATGGAGAACACAAGAAGGATCGAGCGATCCTTCTTGCAGTGTCAAAATATTAAGAAAAGAATATTGGTAATAAGAAGGGTCAACTGACCTTTCTTGCAGTGTCAATTATGAGGGAATTATAAAAATAGAACACCTTGGAAGTTATATCATATAAAAATGGTTTGTCCAGACTTCTGTTTTACGACAAGACTGACCGCCCCTTCTTTTTGTATTTAATTGTCAAAATCTTTATCCATCAATAAAGCTATAGCTATAATGGATAATACAAGAAGGATCGATCGACCCTTCTTGTAGTGTCGAACTGTTATGAAAAGAATATTAGGATTAAGAAGGGTCTCCCAGCCTTTCATCTACGAGGGAATTGTAAAAATAGAACACCTTAGAGAAAGAGCGGCCACTCTTTCTCTAAGAATATTTCTACTTGCTAGCAAAGTTTTTGAAGCAAAACTTCTATAAATTTTGCAACACATGGAATGCTTATATTGTGACACGTGTCATATTTGATTTTTAAAATTAGTTTAGAGATTGTTTAAATGAATATTAAGGATATTAATGGTAGCATTTAATGTTTGTGGAGTGTTTTAAGTTCCTACGTTTTCTGAACCAGCAACGTGGATATTATATTAGTGGGGATCCAAATGAGAAGTATAGCTTGCAGTTTGTGGAGAAATGAGAAGTAGTTGGAGATGAAGATGGTGTATTTATGGTTGAGTTGCTGAGTAGAATTTCTTTAACGAAGTTTAAAGCTAATACACTACAGATCAGGTAAATAGAAACTTCGTTATAATTTTCTGTAAAAACCATTTTCAAAAATAGCTAAAAGTTTTAATTGAATTAATCCTTTTAAAACATTAAGGATACACAGATGATAAGCAGAGAAAAATAAAAAATGTAGACCAATGTAATTATAGATTGCAAAAGGTTAAACAATATTGATAAACAACCTGAAAGTGAAAATCAATATTGATCAAAGAAATTTGATTAATAGACAAAAGAGTATGCAAGAGAATAACATAATTGTATTACTGAAAGTTTGCAAGAAATTACAAACCTTGCATTAACTAGAGTATTCCTAGTCTCTTCTGCTAATTTTCTCCTCCAAATTCTATCATCCCTAGCCTACAAGAGAACTTCCCTTTAAATAATAATTACAATTTTGTTACAAAGGATAAATTCCAAAAAAAAACAGGGATTTCAAAAATCGAACTAGGCTAATGGCCAAGAAAATCTTGCCACATGGCTGCAATTTCTAACAATTCATCTATATTTGGATTATTGACCGACTCAAGCCCTAGCTGGGCATCACACGTAAAAGTTTCCAACTCGTTTTTAGCTAAATTATGCCAAATACCAATAAAAATGTGGATCATTCCCTCAATGGCAACAGGTTGCTTGATTAACTGATCCACGTCATCAATCTTGATATGATCAAGGTGCTGGATCTTCTCTTTAGCTTCCTCGCATCGATGTTCAACCTGTTTTAGCATCAACTTCGGTGGACAAGCGCTTTCAATGAGGTCCATGGTAGGGAACTGCAACTTATCCATGTTTATATCCATAGCGTACCATCTCCTTCCACAAACAGCTTGTGCTTTCTGGATAGTATCTCCAACCATATCAATTAGATCATCCCAAGTGCGCAACGTAGTTCTGATTTTCTTCAGTAGGAAACTAATGAGAGTAGGAATATTCTTAGGTCTCTCCTTAATGTCACTCTTCCATTGCACAATATCTTCATTGACCTTAAAGGCCTGTTGTCTTTTAGCTACCTGTTGATCAAGAGTAATAGACATCTTCCCTAAAACAATGTGAGTCTCATGGATATCATTCAAGGTGTGAAACAATTCAGCTAACATCTTACAGTGTTCATCATTGACCTGAATGGCCAAATCCTTAAACTCCAACTGGGAAAACCTAGAGAATGCAGAGGAGGTTGCACTTGCAGTTGCATCCTCACATTATTTTTCTAGCACAGCTATCCTCTCTGTATTGGCAGCATTTACAACTTCTGCATCATGTAATTTAACATGGAGAGAGGTATTTTTCAATTGCAGATATTCAAACATAACTTCAAATACCTTCGTGAGATCAGTAACATAATATTCATGTTCCTCATTGGTTTTGGCCAATTTCTCTTCAAGCTTCTTTAGTTATTCTTTATTTAAATCAATCTCCCTATTTAGTGTTGTCACTGAATCATAGCTTGCACCTGCAAATGCACCCATGGCTATAGAAGCATCCAATGCTTCTCGCTGTATGTCATCAAACTACTTGGTCCAAATTATTTGATTAGGAGTAGGTGCCTCCAATCCATGTTGGCTGCTTTCTTGGGCAGACCCGGGTTTTAATGAAGCGCAGCAACAAACCCCTAGGCGCACTGGCCCTCTCGGCAACGAGCTGCGCAGCAGCTCGAGGTCTCACCCGAAGTGGCTATGGGGGGGTTAAGGAATCAGATTTCCTTAACCTTGGTGACGCGGAGATTGTTCTTCCTTTTCCGGTTCCTCAGATGTCGGTGGTCTGACTTTCCCGCAGGCCCCTCGGCTCAACTGCGCGGCTTCCTCCCTCAGCAGGCCCGCTGCGCAGTTTCTCCGCTCTGGCGCAGAAGGCAACTATTCCTTGCGTCAACGCGTTAAGTACCTCCTCGCCCTGCGCGCCCAGCGCAGTAACGCCTTCCTCGATCGCTGCCGTGACAGCGCTCCACCACTTCTTCAATACTTAACACTTATAGCTATCAAGGGACCTTCCCAAACTCACTTAAACAGTCACAAAGATAATGCAAGAGTCTTGTATACACAGGTAATGAACTTAAACAGTTAATCATTCACGCAAACATTATAACAAGAAGAAATATGTGAAGTTCACCTCCTCGAGGGAAACCACGTCCACGGGAGTGTTATATTAACCAAAAACGATAGAGTTATACAATATGCTGCGCACACAGCTAGAGCCTTAGATCTTTCCAGGAAACTCCACGCACACAGCTGGGAGCCCTTCTCTCAATCTAGTCTCTTCTCTACAGAGATTACAAAGGCACAGACGTCAACTCATACTGTCTGGCAACTCAGGGATTAGCTCCTCGGCTATCTGATTTCCACCCTAGTTCTACACACTCGGTAGAAAACATAACAAAGGATAATCAATGCATGATCTATCCTCGAGACTGACTATCTAACAGTCTAACCATCTAACTATCCCAAAAATATCTAACTCTTCTTCTTATCATGTATACATATATATAGGTGGCCATGACGGTCACACCTTTACAAAACTGTGGGCCTTTCCCAACAGTGATTCCCAAAAACCCTAACCACGCACATGGCTAGGTGTACTGTAGGCGCCGCTTGTAGTCATGTCGCCGCTTCCTGCAGGCTCCTTGACTTCCGGCGCAGATTGTGGGTATGGGCGCTTGTCCTTCGCCTTCAATGCTCTGGTCCGTTGCTCCTCCTTGATCCGAGAAACCATAACTTCTGTACTTAGCCTTTAAATGAGGGTAGCTGAGCCCTCTACTCCATTGCCTTATTTATTATGGTAGCTGAGCCACCTTCATTCTTCTATGACGTGCGCGCGAGCTCCGCGATTTCCGGTCCGTGATCCTCGCTGAGCTTGTCCATCTGGCACCGTACTACGCACCGTCTCCTTCTTGCCCAAAACTTAGTGCTTGTCCCAAAATTAGCACTTTCCTTTCATACTTGTGCTTTTTTCCCCAAAATTCGCAGCTTTACCGCAGCTACGGCCTAGGCTACAACAGGCCCCTAACACTCACTTGTGGCTCGCCCTCGAGCCACTCGCACTAGCGTGTGGTCGCTTGATTTGCGCATCTGCTTGTGCTTGGGTCTCCGCGAATGTTTTCTTCCACTGCGCAATAGCGGAGTCCAATTCATCGACACACTCCACAGCTGTCTGCACCGTTTCTGCAGTGGCTTCTTCTTTAGTGATGGTATCAATCACCTCTGAGATTCAACAATCTCTTTGATTTTTGCCTCAACCTGACCGACGATTTCAGCATACTCATCCATGAATGGCTGAATGATGTTGGTGAGCTTCTCATCTTCAGTTCTGAGCTTGTGCAGTTCCTGCTGCATTCTGCGCACTTCACTCATTTTCTTCATTTTTGCTAAGCCTTCTAAGGCCTTAGCTTCTTCAGTCAGAATAGTGAGAGACTGTTCTGCGGCTTGCACCTGTTCCGACAGACCAACTTTAAAAGGGAGCTTCTCAAGCTCCGCCCAAGCTTCCATAACTTGGCTCATCAGGTTCTCGGCTTCCTGTATTCTGTCTTTCATCTATGTGGAAGCTCTGCTCAGCGCTTCAAATTGTACCTGTGCATCATCCGTAAGCTGCGCAGCAACGCGAGCTTCTAGCTCAGCGATCTGGGTTCTATGGCCCTCAGCCATAGCAACTATTTCGTGCTCTAGGGTTTTCACCCTTCCTCCGATAATTTGAAATTTTGCAACCAGAGGGAGGTCTGGTTGAATCTCGCAAGCCGGCAATTCCTGAGCAAGCTCATCTACCGCGTTTCTAATGCCAATGTCTTGCGCCTCATAAAGTGCAAGTTTCTCAGATATATTCTTATGGCTTGCCTTCAATTCTATCTCCTGCGATTGCAGTCATTGATTTTCCTGAAATGTAGAGAGCTCTCTAGCTCTCAACTCAAGAGAAACTTTCTCATGCACTAGCTGTAGAGTCTCTATAGGAATTAGAGACAAATCGATTTCAACGGGCCCAACGGCGCTTGCCTGTAGTGTAGCTAGCGGATCTGGAAGTGTCATGCTGGTAGGCGGAATATGCACGACAGTATGCCTTTCTATGAGTTCTTCAACTCGCTCGGCACTTGGAATTTCTTGTGGCACCTGCGAAGTAGATGCTGGTGCATGGGTCTGCGCAACTCTTCCTGCGAGACCTTTCAATTCTACGAACTGCAAATCTAAAGCACTTCTGATGTGAGCGTGCGCAGTGCGCAGCTCACGAAATTGCTCGTGTAGGTACTGGTCGATCCCCGAGGGAATAGCCTCAGCGGGATGCGACACTTTTTGCTTCTTGGTGGCCAGTTCTGTGGAACCTTCATCACTTCTTTGCTCCGGGGCTTCCTTTCCCTTATCCTTCTCTTTCGCAGCGGCGGTTGGCAGCGCGGATGCGAGATCGGTGGCCACCCTCCACTCATCCGACCAAGACTTGATGGTTTCTTCAACATCCTCGGTAGTCATCCTGTAAAGGCCTAGCGCCCATTCATCTGGAATGCTGCAAGGGCGGAGGTAAAGTTGATGTATGTCGGCAGTAAAAGCCAACTTTCCTTCATATAATGTGGCTGTCTCCTCGCTCAGCCTTGGCATTTCTTGAATGGTATCTCTGAGGAGATAGTAGTATTCACAAAATACAGCGCGATTCATCTTGCGCTTCGCGGGATTGGGAGAATCCCAGAGGTTGATGTAGCGCATGCCGGCAACCTCTCCTACGCGGCGCGGAAGGAACTGAGTATTCGGGGGCTCCTTCCACCCAACGAGAGTGCATAAAATTAGAAGCCAAGAAAAATGGAATGATTGGGCTGCATTGTCCTGCACATTCAGGCAATCAGCCAAGAAAGAATTCAGCAGGAAGAGAGACCAGTTGTACTGCTCTCCCTCCGCAGCTGTGATGGCAAGCTCCACGACAGCTCCAGTAACTTCCTTCGGTCGGCACTTTGTGAGAAGTCTTCCTGCTAGCAGACTTCCTGTAAATCGAAGTGCCTCATCTTCTACTGTAGTGAGGTCATAAGCCCGACCTCCTCTTGTCAAGTTATACTTCTGCACCAGCTGTGCAGCCAATTTTTTGTCCTTGTCCTTTCCCACAAAATGAATATTGGGATCCTTACCAGCCTTGGATAGACCGGTGATGCGGTGAATCAAATCAACATTTAGATCAATTGGCCTCCCGAGCCAAAGGTAACCTCCATGAACACATGAAAGCAGCGTCTTAACAACTGCATTGACTTCGTTGCTACGCCCAAAGTGCGGTAGCTTCAACAAATTCAACAAACCTGGCTTCTCCAAGTTTGCTGCAAATCCCCTTGGGGTAAATTCATCGACCTTTCGGATGGGATTGTGAACTATCGTCAGATATCGATCTGGCGCAAACTGGGGATACGTTTTATAGTCTCCCAGATTGAAATCAGAGAATTTGACCAGTGGAAGGTGTCCCAACAGTTTCCCTTCTACCCGCACGCTAGCCGGTAGTGGCGGTAACGGAATGGGATACTTTGCATTCTTCAGGATCTGTACTTCTGGCGCATCATCTGGACGCGGCGGAATATAGTTCGCCATGGTGGCCAACGGCTCTGGAATAGGTTCTTCTGGCTGTTGCTGAGATGCTCTCGTGCCGGGCGACTGTCTAGGATCAGTCCATCCAGGGTGTACATAAGTGGAAGCCGTGACTGGAGTAGTCATGCCGAAATCTAAGCCTCGGCGCAGGAATTGACGAACAACTTCTTCAGTCGACAGGTTCTCCGTCGTGAACCGATGTAGGGAACAAAAACTTTGGACAGCAAATGGCGGACCTGCGTAGGATATGGACGCTGAAAACAAGGGAAAATACTCTGCACAACTCGGCTCTGAAAACAATAACTTGGATTCTTAAACAAGATAGCAACTCGAGGAAAGTAACCCAAAAATTATACAAGTGTGAGGTATTTATAGCCAGAGGTGATAGTAAATGCGACCAAGTGGGGTTACGTAGCTGTAGGCGGCTATACATGAGTTGACAACACGCTATCCTCCTCGCCGCAATGGTGCATTTATTGTGATTGACGGGCTCTGACAGCCTTCCGGGAGAAGCTAATGCTTTCGGCGCCTGAGTTAAATGCAAATATTTCAGAGATCAAGCCGAATCCGTCAGAGCGGCTAGACTTAAATAGCGGACTTATCCTTCATTTATTCAGACGCGGCTACATAACTGCGGTAATTCAATGTTTGGCGGCGGGTCATTTCAGCTTAGGTAACTGTGCATAAAGGGGTCCATGCTGATAACTCCTCAAGCGGCAGCTTTGACATAGGGAACTCCGCAAGAGCGATGGTTCAACGGTCCAAAAAACAAAACTTCGCCAGAGCGCAAAGATAAGCTCGTTTCAAACAAATTTTATTCAGGATGCGCAGATATTTCAAGGAACTGCGCGGGAAGCTGGAAACTGAAGGTGTCCTGCAGCTTCCGTGTAGACTGTGAATGCGATGTCTCTTTCAACTACACCGGACATTTGCACCTTTTTAGCAATATGTTAGGTCGACAGAGCGGAGTGGCCGTCGCGATAAAGCTTGAGCCGACTCCCGTTGATCATTGTAGGTAGTAATTCTCCATCAAGCTTTGCAAGCTGAATTGCGCCTCCTCCTGTTATCTTTGTCACCCGAAAAGGGCCTAACCAATGTACACGAAACTTGCCCAAAAACTTGATGAATTTACTATCATAAAGGAGTACCAAGTCTCCTTCTTCAAAGTGCTTATGCTTAATGTTCCTGTCATGCCAAGCTTTCTGTCTTGCCTTCTGTACCTGTTGATGGAATCCGACTAAAAGTCGGTCTTCTTCTAAGGCAAGCAGCTGCGAGAGTCTTTCATTCATAGTATCAGGATCTGTCATTTCTGTGATTTGCACAATTCTGAGACTGGGAATAATGTATTCCATAGGCATAACTGCTTCTTGTCCATACACCAAACTGAAAGGTGTGTGACCTGTTAGTTTCTTGCAAGTGGTTCTATAAGCCCATAATACAGCTGTGACTCTAAGGTCCCAATCATCTCTTTGTTGATTACAGATCTTCGTCAGGGCATTCTCAAGAATTTTATTGAATGCCTCCACCGTACCATTAGCTTGAGGGTGGTAGGGTGTACTCTTATGGTGTCTAACTTGGAATTCTTCAGTAAGGGCTTCTATAGTCTCATTGAGGAAATGTGTACCCTGATCACTCATTAGAATCAGTGGACATCCAAATCTAGTGATAATATTCTCAAAAATGAACTGTGCGGCCGTAGGAGCGTCGCAGTTCTTAACTGGCTTGATCACAAATGTCATATATCAAAGGAATATAATTTTTCTCCCATAATGATGAATGATAAATATGGACAAGAGGAGTTGATGGATTCCAATTCCATCCCATATTGGGATATTGGAATTCTGCACAAAAATATCAACAACAAAAGATGAAAAGAAGAAATGTGGCTTCCTCACAGTCGGTGCCTTTTGATATGCTTGAATGGTTCTTTTGAGTTCAAAAGACAAGATAGACACCCAAGGGAATGACTCACCAGTCATTAGAACATGATGGGCTACATGAACCCACTCAAATTTAAACACATAACAGTTTGGGAGACCATACAGTCTCCATAGCATGGAAGCCAATAGGGAATAAGATTCTTTAAACCAGGAAATTGGGTACAAGTTATTAGCCCTAGGGATGAAACTGTTAGGTTTATTCATCCATGACTTCAACATTTCGCTAAAATTGTACCTGGTGTTAGAGGATTCTATGAACTCAGCGTCAAGGGGTTGCATAGATGGTTTAAGAGCATAAGCTCTGATGAAAACCTCAGGGTGGAAGGTAGCCAATTGTGACCCTGCACTGTCATTAAATGACCGGTCTTTAGGGTTAGCGTGGTCCACAATCCATTTAACCGCATCAATATAAGGCAAGATAGCGGGTCTGACAGCAATGGCATGAATCCGGGAATCCCTAATTTTTTCATATGCCATTTGGTCAGTCTGAATGTCTGATAGGTCATCATTATAAAAAATTGAGTAGATTTTGGACCAGTCTATCTGATAGGTTTCAGATATTTTATCACTAGTGTCCGAGAAAATACCAAAATTTGGGTATTTGTTCAGTAAATCCTTTTGAGGAGTTTTACAACGTGTATTGCGCGACATGTTTGAAACTGGAGGTTTTTTTATAAACGAATGAACAAAAATAAAAAAAACAATTCAAAATCTTGAAACAGTAAATAAATGAATGAGAGGAATGACTAAAACCAACCTATTTCAGCTAAAAGTAATGGGCAACAGACACCTAGCAAAAAATTCGCAGTAAAATTCAAGCAGCAAGGCAATCTCCGAAATTAAAAATGATAAGGAAAAATAGGGAAATTCACATATTTATTGCGTTTCGATGGTCCAAATCTAGACCGTATGATGAAAATGAATCAACGCCTGAGATTAAATCTTGCGGGATGTGGGGTCAAGTTGTGGGATTTTTATTTTGGAACTATGTATATTGTTCCCGCAATCCGCAATTACGGGTTGTGGGTTGTGGGATCGCAACTGAGAAAACAAACAATCAAAAGGATTCCGCAATCTACAATCCACAAATGCAGGTTGCAGGTTGCGAGAACAAAAAGTTCAAAAGTTATTTACAAAGTCTTCCCACAATAAGCAATTTGCATGTTGCAGGATGACAACACTTCCAAAAAGAAATGACAAGCTTGCAGGATGAAAATGACTTGGTGTAAAAACTCAAAGCTTCCCGCAATTTCATTAAAACAGTAAAAAAAACTAGAAATTTTCAAAGGGAAAATTCTAATCAAATCCAAACAATGCAAAGGCATAAAATCATAATAAGCATAAGGATGAAACCCATAATGATAAAGTAATTTAAACCATTATCTTTGCATTAAATATCTTGGGGCTCTCGTGTTCCATTATAACATGGGATATGTTGTTCCTACAACACAGCTAAACTTCATTTAAATCACCCTGTGTAATCTCTTCCGTAGGATCAAGACAAATCAACGGTTAAAACCTAAACATGAAGGAAAAGAAGGGTTGCAAAGTTTTATTTCATAAATATATAAATTCTTTCCAGAATCCACAATCCACAGTTACGGGTTGCGTGTTGTGGAAACGCAAAGTACGAAACTATTTTGAGACTCTTCCCGCAATCCACAATTGCAGGTTGCGAGTTACGGAAACGCCTAGCGCAAAACTATTTTAAGACTCTTCCCGGAATCCGCAATTGCAGGTTGCGGGTTGTGGATGTAAAAGACCACAATTATTGAAGAAGGATCAACCGCCCCTTCTTTTCGTAGTTAATTGTGAAAAACTTTATCCAACAATTCAGCTATATCCATAATGGGGAACACAAGAAGGATCGACCAACCCTTCTTAAAGTGTCAAACTATTATGAAAATATTATGGGGAATAAGAAGGGTCAGCCGACCCTTCAATTACGAGGGAATTGTACAAATAGAACACCGTTTGTCCTAACTTCCATAGGCAAAACCTTTATCCAACAATACAGCTATGGCCATAATGGACAACACAAGAAGGATCGATCGACCCTTGTTCCAGTGTCGAACTAGTCTGAAAAGAATATTGGGAATAAGAAGGGTCGACCGACCCTTCATTTCAGAGGGAATTGTAAAAATAGAACACCTTAGAGAAAGAACGGCTACTCTTTCTCTGAGAATTTTTCTACTTGCCAACAAAGTATTTAAAGCAAAACGTCTATAATTTTTTTTGTTATAATGTTGATATCTAGTATCCTAGGGTGACACGTGGAACGATCATATTGTGACACATGGCATATTTGATTTGGTGCACTAAGTATAGCAAGGTTACTATTTTTATTTGATTTGGAACATTGAGTATAATGAGGTTACTAATGCGGGTTTAACCACAACACAATCAGGAAATGAAAATTTAGTAATAGTAGTTTTAAGCATCATTAGGCACATGCAAGATTACCCTGTAGCTGGAATGCTAATTGAAAAATTAATGAATTTATTAATTTAATATGTTAATCATTTGCAGAAATAAATAAATGTTTTAATTAAATAAATTCACTTAAACAATAAAAGACACACAGATCATGAGTAAAGACAAATCCAAACTACAGTAGATCAATGTATGGATTATTGATTGCAAAAATTAAACAATGTTCATAAATAATCTGAAGTGAAAATCAAGATTCATCAAATAAATTTGATCAATTAACAAAAGAGGAATGAAGAGAAGGACTAACTGTATTACTTCAAAGTTGCAAAAAATTACAATCTCTGCATCAATCAAAGTTTCTCTGGTCTTCTTTTGTGGATTTTATCCCCCCTACCCTTTAAATAATAATTACAAAAATAGTTACAAAAGATAGACTTCCCATAAAACAGGGATTACGAATCGAAACTAAAAGGCATCCCCGGGAGCTACTGATACCGACAATATTTTCACAAAATTCCCAAAATATTTTCATCACATGGTTTCCAGGAAGTAACCCATAACAAACTGTGGAAGATACCGGCAATACACTAGCTATCTATGACAGAAGTTGAAAGATGCTTCTTAAAAAATTCATGATGATCGACAACATTGTCCTAAAAAACTGAAAAATCAGCCACTTGTCCTTCCTTCAGGGGAATTCGTGGAGTCACAGGCACTTGATTAATCCCGGATGATTGTATTATCTCGATCAACATGTTTCTCAGTGATCTTCCTTCTCTTACTCCGAGGGAGTCATATATACATGGATTGAAACTCATAATCTTCTTTTTCACTACCAATGTTGTCATCCAAAACATTGGCTTTAAAAGGTGGCGACAGAGGTTCATGATATTGAAGAGGCTGAAGTTCTTTCTCGCCACAAAATCTGACTGAAGAAATTTTGTGACTTTTCTACATATTGTTCACAAGAAATATCTGGAAATTGAATAAGAAGACTTTTTCTATGGAATATGACGACTAACAAATTGACCATGATTAACTGTGTTTTAGAAGAGCAATAAAAATCCCATAATGATTAACTGTAATGAATTGCCATGATTAAAACCTTTTGGTCTGAGAAATGTAATTATCACATCTGTAACGAAATAACATATAGCATGCATCCAACCAAATTTTAATTATATCATGTTACTATGATTTGATGTCAAATCTAAACAACTGATCATTATGGATTAGTCACATCAATGACTATGACTTCAAATTTGGCTGAACAAGGTGAAAACCGTTGTTAGGAGCCTAATTGCAATTTTTAAAAATGGTAGAGGGGATAACAGAAAAGCTAAAATCCATTTAATTCACCCAGTGTAATCTCATCCACAGGATCAAGACAAATCGACAGTTAAAACTTAAACATGCGGGAAGGAAAAGAAGGGTTGCGGGGTTTTATTTCATAAATATATAAATACCTGGCAATTGAAAAACTAGATTTATGGTTACAGATTTATGGTTTGAATAATATAAACACCTGGCAATTGAAAAACTATATTTATGGTTACATATTTATGGTTTGAATAATATACATACCTGGGAATTGAAATGTTTTATTACAGATTAAATTAGATAAAAATATAAATACCTGGCAATTGAAATGTTCTATTACAGGTTTATTATTAAGACATAAAAATCAGTAGAAGTTAATATTCCTGGCAATTGAATTTACTTCGATCTTTCAACTTTTACAGAGCTTGGGCTCTTAATACATTTCACGACTGTGAGCTTGAGCTCACAAACACAAACTCTTCTACTATAGGATTTATATTAAAAAATTTATTACTAACTAGACTACATAAAAATCAGTAGAAGTTATTACAGGTTAAAACATTGCAGCTTCACCGCATTACACATAGATGAAATTTACTTCGATCTTTCACCTTTTACAGAGCTTGGGATCTTAATACATTTCAGTACTACGAGCTTGAGCTCACAAACACAGACTCTTCTACTACAGAGAATTTACAAACTTTATTTTGGCTTCAACTAGAAGCTATACTTTATTTTTTGCTGCCACTAGAAGCTTCAACTAGAAACTATGAGTCACATTAGTGACAAATCCTGGTCTCGGGGCTTTGACAGTGCTCGAAATGCCCATATATCATGGTGTCATGAGGATTTGTCAGGGAACTACTTTCGAAATTCTCATATATCATGAAGAGAGCAACCATATGACTCAAGTATTTCTAATAAAATAACAAAGGAAGCATAACAGAGGCGGTAAAGAAGAGTTCAATGACTTCCCGAAGATTTCATTTTGCTGCGATACCAGGTATCATGATTTAGTATTTATCACAGTATTGGTGAATTGACTTGGATGTTATAGATGGGGAAGGATAATTATCACAGTATGGCTGGATCGTGGTCATAGATATCATCTGTACCGACTATAGATTTCACATTGGAGATGAGCTTGCTAACAAAGGTGTTGAAGCACGTTTAGCCTTCAAAGAAGGCATGCTAGAAGGTGCATGCAATCATGTGACTAGAAGAATGAATGAATGAAATATTTTAATAGTGTCCACTAAGCTGATCAGCCTAAGGGACCAAAAGAATCACAGCCCTAAATCCTCTCCATATTCTTTTCCAAGTCGGATCTTTTGCTGCAAACCTTGACCATAAGACTTGCAATCTGGTTGATCTTATCTTCTTCGAAAAGATGGTGCATGATGTCATCCTTTAAGCTGTCAGCCTTTTCCAAGACGATGCATTTTTTGCATTATATTTTAGGAGGCCACGTTGCCACCTTTACACACGTTTAATTAAATTCTATATAACAATTAAATGATGCAGCCAACGTACAGAGTAATTACGTGGTAGAGTGTCAGAGTAGTAGGCGGAAAGAGCAAGCCCTAGGCATTGAGCTGCGGAGCATTTAATGCTGAAGCTTAGTGCTTAGGATCCGTTGGATTTGGAGAATCTCCATATCCAACGGATCCTAAGCACTGAGCTGCAACATTAAATTCTCTGTAGCTCAATTCTTAGGGCTTGCCGGCGGGAAGGGTGAATACCAGCTAGTATTCATTAGTGGAGCATTGTTAATGGTGAAGGTCAATTAAATGATCATTGAAGTAGAATAACTAATGCATGAGGCGATTGTATTTTTGAACTTGTACTTTGTAGAAGATAATACAAATCTGTAAAGCATGAATTTTGTGGATCTTAGGTTGATTTTAGACTAAAATGGTAAAACAAATTGCAAATATATAAGTAATATTTGAATATAACAAAAAACAAATTGACATTTTATAAAGTTTAATCAAATGTAAGATGATAGGAAATGAAAATTAGTAACCGTCATTAAATTTTGACTTGACAGGTAGTGAAAATTTGAAATTCCAGGCCTAGACTCGAAGGCTTACCAAGAATGTGAGGCCTCACTAGATTACCAAGCATGCGAGGCGTCACAGGCTTACCAGGCGTGCGAGGCCTTGAGAAGGGATGGAACGGTTATCATTTTCATTAATGGAAAATCAGGGCCTGGTAGGATGACCATATCTATTGGCAGGCTTATGGATTATAAATCCAAAACAGTGGACCGGTGCAGGCAAGTCCGAATTGAGAAAGTAGCTTGCCCTACCCTAAGAAAAGGCATGTTGTGTCTGTTCCATTTCTGGATTAAATAGTTTTAGATAGCTAGAGGTTTTTATTTTCCATCCGGAACCATCTTCTTAAGCATTATGGCCCCTCGCATGCGTCTTTGTAGTTGTCGTGGCTCTAAACAGACCTCTGGGGAGAGTAGTAGGCAAAGGGGTGAACGCTCGTCCAACCAGGCGAACGTCCCGGTGGATGACCACCATCTGGATTTCAACTGGGTGCATCTTTACCTGGAGGAAAATCCTATGGCTACTGAGTCCCATATCGCTCATTTGGAAATATCACTGCAGCAGGAGGTCGAGGAGCAGCAGGGTCGTCATATTGCAATCAACCCATTCTGGGTGGGAAGAATTCTTCTGGCCCACGAAATCCAGGCACGAGAGAAAATTGTCAAAGACATTAAAGATATCATCGAGGAAATGAAAGTGACACAACAGAACGAAATGGAGAGTATGTGCACTCTGGAGACCTTAGTGGAAGCGCTCAACATCCATGACCCACAGGATGCCCGGAGCTGGGTGCCGAGAACCACGCGTTGATCAGTTTGGATTTTCTTTCTTTGCCATGTGTCTGCAGTTATATTTTGATGGCAGTACTAGTTGTTGGTTTTCTTCCTGTTCGACCCATTGTTCTCGATTAAGCCGGAAACTTTTTCCCTTGCTTTGTTGCTAGACTATTTTTTGGCCCTTGGAAGGTGGTTTCTTGTCCGAGAGGTTTTGTGTTCTCAGTTTTTAAGATGATCCATGTCATGTTATCTGGTGCAGTTGTTAAGATGATCTGTGTCATGCTATCTGGTTAAGTTGTTAAGCTGATCTGTGGGCGCCCAATTTTCCCCACTCGGGAAGGGCCTGAGTGAGAATTTAGCTCACTCTATTTGTAACTCTATACCATTTTTGTACCTTTTTATACCATATTTATAGAATTTTTGGCTCTGCTTACTTACAAAAAAACAAATGGTCGGTCGACCCTTCAATTTTGAGGGAATTAAAAAAATAGAACAATTTGGAAGTTATAACATATAAAAATAGTTTGTCCCGACTTATGTTTTCTGACAAGAAGGATCGGTCGCGCCTTCTTTTTCTAGTTAACTATGAAAATCTATATCCAACAACTCAACTATATCCATAATGGAGAACACAAGAAGGATCGAACAACCCTTCTTGCAGTGTCGAAATATTATGAAAAGAATATTGGTAATAAGAAGGGTCGACTGACTCTTCTTACAGTGTCGAACTATTATAAAAATAATATGGGGAATAAGAAGGGTCGGTTGACCCTTCAATTACGAGAGAATTGTAAAAATAGAACACCTTGGAAGTTATATCATAAAAAATGGTTTGTCCCTAATTCCATTTTATGACAAGAAGGATCTGCTGCCCCTTCTTTTTGTAGTTAATTGTCAAACATTTATCCATCAATTCTGATATATCCTTAATAGATAATACAAGAAGGACCGACCGACCCTTCTTGCAATGTCAAAATATTATGAAAAGAATATTGGGAATAAGAAGGGTCGACCAGACCTTCTGAGATGCACCTGTAACAATTAATTACTAAGAATATGCGAAATAGCAGAAATAATAGAACAGAATCACTTTTATATTGATCACGGGCCACTTCGAGGGGGCAACCTCCTTTGAGCAAGCTCAATACAATTAACTTCACGGTGCCTTCAATGACCTCAACACACACTTATATACTAAGTCTATTCCCAATACCATGAGTCAAAACCATGGGACATATAATACTATGGGACGACTTACAAAGCATATGCGTCCAATACTATGGGTCAATACTATGGGCTAATATAAACTACGGATCAACAAATACTACGGGACGACTTAAAAAGCATATGCGTCCAATAACAATATACTAACATAGTAAAGAGAAGGGTTTACATAGGTTCCTAACATCCCCTCTCCCTTAGAAAAAGCTTTGTCCTCAAAGCTTTGGTTGGAGAAATTGCTGCAGAAGCTGAAGGAGTGGTTCCCCGGTAGCATCCTCGGGTTGCATTTCAGGCCACTGACGCCTTTGGAGTGTCAAGGAGGATTGCTTGGAAGGTTGTAGATGAAGAAGAACCCTGTCAGCTGCGTGGAAAATGCGCTCAGAACGGTGCTGATCGGCTTGTTGATTTAGGCGAATTCTGGCCATGAGAAGATTCTCCTACAGAATGAGAAGAATTTGATTGCGGTTTCGAAGAGTTGAGTCAATTGCCTGAACTGGGGAGCTTCTAAGGTTGTATGGAAGAAGAACTGGCGGTGTTTGTCCATAGACCGCTTCATATGGTGTTCTGTGAGATGTGGTATTGTACCACCAGAGCGCTGCTAGGAAATCCATAGAAATAGTTGGCCAAAGCTATTTAGGGATGGGCAAGGGTTTGAGCAATCCCGAAAGGAGTGTCGTTTCACCCTTGTTGACTTGGAAAGTATCATCGTCAGCCACCATCTGTTGAATTGTCATTTTTAGTCCCTGCCAAAAGAAGTTACATTGTTCTTGGTCATACCAGTTGCAGAACCCAGAGTGCCTTGTTGATGAAGAAGCATGGAGTTCATAGAAGAGAGAGCCCTGTTGAACATATTGCACCCAATTTGGAACAAGCAGAGAAAGAGTTGTAAGAGAAACTGGGTCATCAATTGTGCAAGAAGGAGCATATTCCACCATATTGTCCTTACCCTTCTTGTAAGTGATCACATAGGGATAACCCATGAGGTGGATAACCCATTTCAGGTGTGTTGGGGAGGAGACCCATTATTCCAGAAAATTTTCCAGACTCGGGAGATCAGTCTTGATGCAGAAATAATTCCCTAAATGGTATGGCTGCCACTTCTGTATTGCATGCAAAATAGCCATCATTTCCTGCTGAGAGGTAGATGTGGCTAAATTCTTACCGGAAAGGTCTCGTGAAGGTAGCAAGCGCATTGGTTCAGCAAAGATACCTACATATCTATCCAAGGAAGTAGTGGAGACTGTTGATGGGTGCATCTGAATGGAATTGAGCTGAGCGATGACACCATGTGAATTCTTCTTAAGGATTTTTTCCAGGCGATGTGAATTGATGATGCAGAGAGACCCTGGTTGTAAGCCCATAAATTTGTGTTGTGCCCCATTGACTTTAAACTGCATCCAAAGTTTAGCAAAATCCCATAAGATGGGGCCAAGTGTGCGTAACCATTGAACGCCCAAAACCACATCAAATCCGCCTAAGGGCAAGGAAAACATGTCAGAGCATAGGTTATAATCTTCCATAGAGATACGCACATTGTGACACTTCCCCTTGCAAGGTAAGGTGCCCCCATTGGCAACCATGACTTCAAAGCTGGAGCAAGGATGGACAAAACAATCAGCCTGTTTGGCAATCCGAGGGTCAATGAAGTTATGAGTGCTACCAGAATCAATGAGTATGGTAAGAGGGAGCTTCTTGAAGTATCCCCTGACCCGCATTGTTTGTGGGGTGGTGACACCGGTTACAGCATGGAGAGAGATCTCAGGTGGGTCGTCCTGAAATGGGGTGTCAACAGGCGGGTGTTGAATGTCGATCTGATCATCCACTGTATCTGTAGCTGCTTCAATAAGTTCTAAGGCAGGCGGAGAATCCAGATCCAAGAGATAGAGCTTTTGTTGAACACATCTATGTCCCCGAGTGAATTTCTCATCACAATTATAGCAAAGCCCTTTTTCTCGGCGTGCCTGCATTTCTATTTCATACAAATGCTTGATAGGAGTTGGTTGAGGAGAAGGCGTGATGGGAGGTCGTTGGGAACCCATATTTCTGAAGGGAACAAGGGTGGGTTTGGAGCGTTGTTGAGCTGCAATCTTGTCCTCAGCCAGCTTAGCGAACCCTAGGACTTCCATCATTGTGTTGGGACAAAACATTTTGACCTCTGAGCGAATTTCATCCTTGAGACCACTTATAAAACAGCTCCTGTAGAATTCATCAGACAATCCTTCTGTGTGATTGGCCAATTTCTCAAATTCTGTCTGATACTCTCTCACTGTTCCAATTTGGTGAAGTTTAGTGAGTGCTCCTGTGAAATCATCAAAAGCACTAGGGCCAAATCGTGGCAAAATGAGTTGGCAAAAATCTGTCCAGTTTGGCTCGGGATGAGCTTTAATGTACCAATGGTACCATTGAAGGGCTTCCTGTTCCAAATGAAAGGATGCAAGTGGAACTTTCTGGACATCAAAAGTATTATGCAGACTGAAATATTGTTCTGCTCGGTATATCCATCCAGTCGGATCAGTACCATTGAAGCGAGGAAAATCAATATTCGGCCCACGAAAATTATTGGAAGAAGAGAACCCGGTGGCTGCAAAAGATTCTGGCTGTCGGTTATTGTTCATGGCTGAATGCTGAAGATGGAGGCTGAGAAATTTTTCATCCAGATCTTGGAGTTTGGTTTGGATGGCTGCAAGTGCTTCCTCCATGGTGTTTGCTGCTGCACGGGTGACAACCATAACCAGGTTTTTTTTTTTTTTTTTTTGTGGAATGGGTAGAAAAACACAAACAGAAGCTGATTTAGTAAAGAGAAATTTGGATTGGGGAAACACTCTGATGGGTAATTGGGGTTTGACTAGATTTTGGACACTGTCGAAAGGACAAGAAAGAAAAAAGGGGGATTTCAGAAGCGGGGTGATAGAATGAGAAAATTTGGCAGAGAGGGACAAAGAAGCAGAGTTCAAAAAGGAACTCTATGGTAAAATTTGAAGGCGATTGGGTGAAATCTGAGGAAGTTATGGCAAACCCTAAAAATAGACAAATGTGGGCTTTCGGGATTTGGGAAGGGGAATTGGGGATAGGGTCCTCAGGAATGAAATATGCAAAATGGGATGACAGGGGTTCCCCAAAAATTTCAAGGGAAACAGAGTAAAAATAAGGGAGATATGGAGCGGCTACAGCTCGAAAGGGATTTGGAACAACGCCGAATGGATTGAAAATGGCTGAATCTGGAACGGCTTGCAAATGGATTTGAAACGGCGCAGCAGTGATCAACAATAGTTCAGCTGAAAGTAGATATGGACCCCAGGTATGTGTGGCTTCCTAACAGTTCAGGGGTTTCACTCAGCCACCAATGCTGTCTGACGACTTGCGTATTGGGGCAGTACCCCTCACTCCGCAGCTCAGGTAAAACTGATAACCGCTTTGCCACAAACGACAGTTCTTGGTTTACCTCACAGGTGGGAACTAGTCAATCAGGTAGGGGTCGTTGCCCTTTTCGTTGGCAGGTCCTCTCAATGGGCCAGCTACTTCGAGGTTCCTGTGGTACTCCTCACAATGATTTTTAGGGCTTATGCCCAAGTACTTCCCACAGTTAAGCGAATAGGGATGATTCCCATATCCGAACCTGCAACAAAAAAAATTTGGGCAAAAATTCCACCCAATGTTCAAAAACCGGATCTATATTGCTCAGAATCGCTATAATAGCATGTTTCCGGAACTGGAACAACCACTCTGCTTCTACCCATGAAAGTGGAATAGAAATCTGGGCCCTTGGTCAAAAGATTTTATTGCCGTAATTTCCGCGGCCGTCACTGAAATTCTGAAAAATTGCTGATTTTAAATCCGCGATATCTCCACTTTTAGAACTCCAAATGAGATGATTTTTTTTTTTGAAACTGCGTATTTTTGAAAGAGGAATTCAGATATGCAATCGGTTTCTTCTGATTTTGTGCAGAAAGTTTCAGAAATTGATCTGAAAGTCACCGCCCAAAAAAAGAGAAAAAAAAAAATTTCCCACTTGTGCCAAGGAAAGTGCTCTGATACTAGATGAGATGCACCTGCAACAATTAATTACTAAGAATATGCGAAATAGCAAAAATAATAGAACATAATCACTTTTATATTGATCACGGGCCACTTCGAGGGGGCAACCTCCTTTGAGCAAGCTCAATACAATTAACTTCACGGTGCCTTCAATGACCTCAACACACACTTATATATTAAGTCTATTCCCAATACCATGAGTCAAAACCATGGAACATATAATACTACGGGACGACTTACAAAGCATATGCGTCCAATACTATGGGTCAATACTATGGGCTAATATAAACTACGGATCAACAAATACTACGGGACAACTTACAAAGCATATGCGTCCAATAACAATATACTAACATAGTAAAGAGAAGGGTTTACATAGGTTCCTAACACCTTCATTTAGGAGGGAATTGTAACAATAGAACACCTTGGAGAAAGAGCGGCTGCTCTTTCTCTGAGAATATTTCCACTTGCCAGCAAAGTCTTTAAAGCAAAACGTTTGTAAATTTTGTTGTTAAAATGTTGATATCTATTATACTAGAGTGACATTTGGAACGATCATATTGTGACACGTGGCATATTTAAGCACATTGAGTATTAATATGGAGGTTACTCTTTTTTATTTGATCAATTAACAAAAGAGGAGGACAATCTCTACATCAATCAGAGTGTCAGTCTTCTTCTGCACAGCTTGCTCTTGTCACCTTCTGATGCAAAATAGGATAGATGGAATCCATCTCTCCATGCAGGCGAGTTTTCTATATTATTTATCCTTTGTTATCACCGTTGCATCTTTTGCGGCATGGAAGCCTCCCTGGGTGTCTATTTTACTGATCCGTTCTGGGCCATGGATCACTGATGATTTCTAACTCTATGATCCATGGTGGCCTCGAATCCCGCCACATGTCGCCTTTTCTACTAGTTAAAACCACGAGAAGTCGCCCACCGCTGATCTGGATCTTGCATGAATCCTGGCTGTCAAATGGTGCGACTTTTACCAACTTCACGGATTTGGCTTGCATTGATGTTTCGTGCAAGTTAGATCCGCGAACAAAACCTCGGCTATAGATCTCGGCCTCTTTAGATCTGCACCATCCAAACCTACAGACCTCTACCAAAAGTTTGCGGATCTGAAAATTTGTTTCCTCCGCGCATGTCATATCGTAGAAGTAACTCCTGACCGTCGTTTTGCTCCATTGGCCATTGATCTTCTCCTTAAGATGCTTGTGGGTTAAATCTCACACCTCCGTCTAAAACACCTAACCAAGATGATTCTATTTTTCTCAAGCCACCGAGGCTTTCTCCATTTTTTTTTAAAATTGAACCTCCATTCTATTTTGGTCAGTCAACAAAGCTAGTGCTAACACCGACAAACTAAATGGGCAAGCTAATCACCCAGTGTAATCTCATCCGCAGGATCAAGACAAATCGACGGTTAAAACATAAACATGTGGGAAGGAAAAGAAGGGTTGGGGATGTAGAAGACCACAATTATTGAAGAATATTTCTGCATCCACAAACCTTTCAAAACTGCAAAATCAACTTATGAAAGTGTCAATATTGGCTTTGAAAAGTGTTTTTATATTCGAATAATGTGTTTCTTGACTACTTATGAACCTTAAAAGCATGAATTTCAAATCAAAAAATGTAAATTTTTATTTCAAAAGTGTGAATTTCAAATGCAAAAATGCAAATTTTGATTTGAAAAGTGTGAATTTCAAATCAATGAAAGCAATTTTTTATTTGAAAACTACAATTTTCATTTTTAAATGTTCAAAATTTTAAAGTGCAAAGTCCATTGTTTAAAATATTCACGCACCGTGTGAATAGCCAGTCAATCAGCTAAGTTATAACATATAAAAATCGTTTGCTCTGATTTATGGCAAGAAGGATCAGCCGCCCCTTCTTTTCGTAGTTAATTGTGAAAACATTTATCCAGCAATTCATCTATATCCATATTGGAGAACATAAGAAGGATCGACTGACCCTTCTTGCAGTGTCGAACTATTATTAGAATAATATTGGGAATAAGAAGGGTCGGTGGACCCTTCAATTTCGAGGGAATTCTAAAAATAGAACACCTTGGAAGTTATAACATATAAAATTGGGTTGTCCCGACTTCCATTTTCCGATAAGAAGGATCGACCACCCCTTCTTTTCGTAGTTAATTGTCAAAACCTTTATCCAACAATTCAACTATATCCATAATGGAGAACACAAGAAGGATCGACTGACCCTTCTTGCAGTGTCAAAATATTATGAAAAGAATATTGTCAATAAGAAGGGTCAACCGATCCTTCTTGCAGGGTCGAACTATTATGAAAATAATATTGGAAATAAGAAGGTGCGGCCAATCCTTCAATTAGGAGGGAATTGTAAAAATAGAACACCTTGGATGGTATATCATATAAAAATGGTTTTTCCTGACATCTGTTTTAAGACAAGAAGGATCGGTCTCCCCTTCTTTTCGTAGTTAATTGTCAAAACCTTTATCGAACAATTAATTCATAGCCATAATGGAGAACACAAGAAGGATCAACCGACCCTTCTTGTAGTGTCGAACAATTATGAAAATAATATTGGGAATAAGAAGGGTCAACCAATCCTTCTTGCAGGGTCGAACTATTATGAAAATAATATTGGAAATAAGAAGGTGCAGCTGACCCTTCAATTAGGCGGGAATTGTAAGAATAGAACACCTTGGATGGTATATCATATAAAAATGGTTTTTCCCGACTTTTGTTTTAAGACAAGAAGGATCGGTCGCCCCTTCTTTTCGTAGTTAATTGTCAAAACCTTTATCGAGGTATTAATCCATAGCCATAATGGAGAACACAAGAAGGATCGACCGACCCTTCTTGCAGTGTCAAACTATTATGAAAATAATATTGGGAATAAGAAGGGTCAACCGACCCTTCTTGCAGTGTCGAACTATTATGAAAAGAATATTGGGAATAAGAAGGGGCAAGTGACCCTTCATTTAGGAGGGAATTGTAGCAATAGAACACCTTGGAGAAAGAGCGACCGCTCTTTCTCTGATAATATTTCCACTTTCCAACAAAGTCATTAAAGGAAAACGTCTATAAATTTTGTTGTTAAAAAGTTGATATCTAGTATCCTAGGGTGACACGTGGAATGATCATATTGTGACACGTGGCATATTTGATTTGGCACATTGAGTATGGGGAGGTTACTATTTTTTATTTAAATTGACACATTGAGTAGACTGAGGTTACTATGAGAAGTATAGCTTGCAGTTTGTGGAGAAATGAGAAGTTACAGTTGGAGATGAAGATGGTGTAAGGAATTTATGGTTGAGATGACGATGGTGTAAGGAATTTATAACCACCATACTGTGATCATTACCATTCCCCATCCAAGACTTTGTTGGTGAAAAGACATAAACATAATGTGGACTGAAGCATGATGAGATTATTCACACGAGTGATACAATCCATCATTTACGATGAATATTATTCATCCTACTATAGGCCATTTAATGCACTGGCAGCATGCATGTTGCCTATTGGATTGGAGTGATACATGTACGATTACAGTTACTCCAGCAATATCTGTAGTCGGATTGGAGTGATACGTGTACGATTACTTGAGCAAAATCTGTACTGGCTACAGATGATATCTATGACCACCATGATTCCACCATACTGTGATAATTACCATTCCCCATCCGTCCTAGACTCCCATCCCATTCAATCCATCAATGCAGTGGCCACTCACTATATATAGGCTAACCATGTCCCATATCACAACAAACTGATATGGGGACATATTAGGGGGATTAGCACTGTCTAAGTCCCATTACATGGATTTGTCATTACGTTCTTGGATATGCAACGAGGAGGGGACATAGGGATATTAGCAGTCTTGGAGGATTTATTCTCTAAGACAACATACGCTGTTGCGGTCATCAACACTTGTAGCAGTCATGGAATGTTGTTTTAGTACCAGACCATGCTGTTAGCTTCTTCTTACTCTTGTTTCAACTCACGAATAGTTTCTCTATTTTTATTGTGCATGTTGATATATGTGCTCACACGCTACCCTGGATCTAATAAATGATTATTTTTTCATTTGTTGGAAATGGTTTCTTTTTCTGGCAGCGTGATAAACAATTATTTGTTTGCTATGTAGGTACTCGAGAGATATGCAATACCGACGTGTCCAGGCAGTATATTCGAATCTCTGTGCCTCCAAATCATGATGTCAGCTTCTTCTTACCCTTGTTTCAATTCATGAAAATGGTGTAAGAGTAAACGGGGTACTGTTTCACGACCTCAAAATGGAATGTGGAAGTAATTTAATTGGATTGCGGACCTCAAAATGGAATGTGCAAGTAATTTAAGTGGACTGGCAGTTCGTTCGAATTGGAATTCATCCATAATGCACCATTTTCTTGCAGAGAGATTTGTGGACATAATAGGTAGCCTGAAATCATTGAACAATCTTGATATCCATATTCCGAAGCCTCTTCCTCTTCTCAACTTATTGGAGCAAGTTCCTAACCTTGAAGGATTACATATATGCAAAAGGTTTTTCTCGGTAAGAAAGAATTTTTGTAGTCATTATTATACACACGTCTAATTTAAGTATTTTCTTATCATTTGCAAAGTATATTTCATTGGTTGAATTCCTTTGCTTCCACTAACTGCGATGTTAGGAGCTAACCCATCTAAGCGGGTTGCCCAGACCAACTGTCTGGCCATCCCCTAGTATGGCACACTTGGCAATTTAGGAATAGTTTTTTCTGTTTTTATTGTGCATGATGATATGTGTGCTCACGTGCTACCCTGGCTACAATAAAATGATTATTTTTGCATTTGTTGGAAATGGTTTCTTTTTACGGAAGCATGATAACTAGTTATTTGTTTGCTATGCAGGTATTCGAGAGAGATGCAATACCGCCATGTCTAGGCTATCCTCTTTCTAATATTCAGGTATTAAAAGACATGAAGGGATATGATGGGAGGGAAATCCCATCAGTAGTCTTTGAATGTTGTTTTAGTACCAGACTATGCTGTCAAATTCTTCTAACTGCGCCAAGTAGAAGGCTTCGAGTACTCTCAAAGTCCCAATATACCATTATATATGGGCATTTCGAGCACTCTCGAAGTCCCAATACATGGATTTCTCATTATGTTCCTTGGCACCAATCACATTTTCGTCCATCTTCTTTCCGTCACTCTTCTTTCAATAATGGATTGCTATGCAACGAGGAGGGGAGATAGGGAGAAGAAGCAGCGGAAGTGTTGCTTGGTTTTTCAACCAAGCATGTGCAAGGATGCACCTACTAACTAGTAGCAGTAGTCTCAAATAAAGCAATGTAAATAAACAAATATAAACTATAGATTGATGGCAGTAAACAGTAAAATAAAGAAATCTAGATTAATAACAATAAGCAAAATTGATTCATAAACATGTAAATAAAAATTAAAACTCTTGTATTATCTCAAATGGTGAGGATGGTGAGTTTTGAGTATCTCCAAGGTTGAGAAGCTCCAATGTCCAATGGTCTCTTCTTCTCCAATGCTTCAATGGTTGGGAAAAGCTCAAAATATGGGCAAAGCTCAAGATAGATTTTGGTAGCATGAGGATAGGATGAAATATGGATGAATAGTGAGGAGCCCCTATCACCTTTCTATAGTTTTTGGTGATGGGGAATACCATTATGGTTTTAAGGAAACCAATGGTATTAACCAACATGGTTTAGGTCTCTTTTCCCCTCTTTTTCTTTTTTTGAATATTTTTTATATTTTTATTCCCTTTTAATATTTTTTGGGAACTTTGGACCATTTTTCAGGGTTTTTTGTGTTTTTTGAGGAAAAATACATATTTTGAGGGGAAAATATGTATTATGGTCTTTTTGGTGACCTTTTGATGGATTTAGAGGCTCAAATGGTGGAAAAAGTGGACAAATGGGTCATGTGAATAAGGGAATGAGCTAGTGAGCACTTTTTGGGTGTTAACAGATTGCCCCCTGATGTGTGAGGGCAGGAGCTCATCGTATGTCCAAATGACATCATAGTTCTTTTGTCTTTTTCCTGGGGTTTGGAGAAGCGAAGAGACCAATTGGAGACTGGAACAACGACCCCTTGGAAGCTGCAAAAAATGAAAAAAAATTACATGGCCTCAAAATGAATGAGGAATAATCTTTGATAATGGACGAGGTGGACATACCCATGCTCGTATCAAGACATATACATAACAATTAGGCCCAAGAAGGAGGACCTAAATAATACATAAAAATATGTTGGTACATCATAATGGTCCAGAGGGGACATAATGCTGGGATGTACTCATGATCATACCATGACTGATCTCAATGACTGATACATTGGAAAAGAGCAACAACCATTCTGAAAAATGTTTCAGAAGGGTTGATGAACTGTTGGAGTTGAAGGTGTCCAACATCTGTAAGGATTCAATGAATGTGAGTCAACTTCTAAGGAATATATGTAACTGTATACTCGAGGCAGTATAAAACTGCAGTACATCTGAAAATTGTCGCCAAGCGCAACCCGAATATCCATATGTAACTGGTTGTTTCCTCAATTAGACTCTCAAATGAGGTAGAGTTAGGTGATATCTGGGGTCTTCGACAAATAACTGAAAGGACCGATACCCTGTACGAGTCTCAACAATGCGATCAAGGTGTTGACGTCGAGTATGTGAGAAACAATCATTTGGAGAGGCACCAAGGACTCCTTTCAAAATGATCCGTAGGTACTCATCACTAGTGGTAATGGTACTCATCACAGGGACCTGTGGGTCTATCCTCTGGAATAGATTTGGTTGGCGTCGACAGAGGGAGACCAGCAACTACCAAGGCAATGATGTTTCCTTGATAGAAGCGTGAGGTGTACGACTGAAGTGTGATAGTACTGATGGTAGGACTGACAATCTGTGAGGATGGAGAATAATCGGGGTCATATAGTGAGTGGACTTCAAACTTCCTTTGTTCAGAGCATGATGACATGGTTGACCTAGTATCATGGGAAAACTGACTATTAGGTGTGGGGATCATAGCTTAGGGGTATGTATTGTAGACTAGAGTGACTCCGGGGGACAAGCTGATGGATGCTATTGGGAGACTCTCAGGGTGACATACTGCAGAATACTCTGAACAAAGGCGACCATAATAGGGAAGCTTCCATATGAGTAGACATGATCTGTTGTGGTGCCGGAAAGCACCGCTGGGTCCTTCTTCGTGGATTTAATGAGCTCCAAGAAGGGATAAAAGTGTGCTCTGAAATGGTGTTGTCCTGTGGATTTATGCGAGCCCAGGACTGTTTATGCTCGTGAGTGCTTTCATTTTTAAGGAGTCTGAAAACGATAAGAAGACTCTGAATTTGTGGATGAGTACTGTCATGTGGATTTGTATGAGCCCAAGATGGCGATTGCTTGTGGTTTCTTTCAATTTTAGAGAGTCTAAAAGTGGTAAGTACACTCCATTGGTGTTCTTTTTCGTATGTTAGTCTCCAAGGCCCGAAAAAGCATAAAATGATGCAAATGGAGAACTCTTCTAGTCGATGTGACTAGAGTATTCCTTTTTCGTAATTAGTCTACAAGGTCTGAAAAAGGGGTAAACTTATACCAAGTAGATGCCCTTTCGAATACTTTTAGCGAGCATGAAAGGAATCAAGATTGCTCGGAGATATTTTCAGTGTTTTAGGAGTCAGAAAAGAGCTTAACAGAAACACCCTAAGTGTCTTTTTCGTAAAGGAATTGCTCGGCCTGAAAAAGGGGTAAAATTATACTGAACAAAAGTAATGGAGAGGCAAGGAGGAAGTGTTCAATCAAAGGGAGAGTATGGCAACCAAGAATAGTGGTAGGGGCGAACACTTGATGAGGCCTCCTTGTGGGTTGATGAATGATAGAAAAACAATGCCATAATTGGGGTATGGATGGAGTGGATGGCTCATGTATAAGTTGTGATGCACAAAATTGTAAAACTCGACAGCGGCCGATGTGGCCCACAAATTGAGGTAACAAGATGTAGGGACACAATGTCAAAAAGAGTTTCTGGTGAGAGCGAGAAATGATCTCAAGCATCATCACGAGCGTGGAAAACTGAATTCAGTGATATAAAGAACTTCAAAAATGGACAACGGCCGATGTGGCACACAAACCGAGGCAACGAGGGGTGGGTGAAAAAATGCTCAAAAAATATGGTGGTGACAACGAGAAATGATTTCAAGCATCATCACAAGTTTGGAAAACTGAATCCAATGTTATAAAAATTGCCAATAAACTGACAACAACCGATGTGGCACGCAATCTGAGGTGGCATGGGGCATGGAAAAAATGCCCGAAAGTGTTTGGTGAGAGTGAGAAATGATCTCAAGCATCATCACGGGCACGAAAATATGAATCCTGCGGTGCAAATGGTGCGAAAAATGGAGGTCATAAGGACTCTGGAATGGTCAAAAAAAATAACTAGATTAAAAAATGGCTACAAATAAAGGTGAGCCCACCAAGCCAAGGATGTAGTGGTGGGGAGAAATGATGACCCGCAGGGGAGGAATACTAGGTGTATCAAATCAAATCAAATATACAAGTGATATGTGACCTCAAAAATGGTTGAGATCACGCATGTGAAAAAGTGAGCAGGGTTAATGACCTGCCCCCATGCTATGTGCATGGGGTTTATGATTGTGGATCACATATGTGTTAGTTTGAACAATGGGATCATTGAAATATTGAGATAGGTGTGACAGGGAAGGTTCAAAATGATTGATCATTCCCCCTATCCCAAGGTCGAGCTAATCTATTATGCCCCCTAAATCAGAGGTGTCAATGCGGTGCACATGTTGTCTTAGAGAGGGATCAATAGGGCATTGACCAACTACTAGCGGGGGGGTATACCATGAGGCTGTGGGTCGTGGTGGCATATTTAAGTGATGATATGGTGATGGGGATTCCTCTTGTGGGGTGGATGCCCCCAGTATCTCCGAACAGAATTATGATGATGATGAGTAGGCAAGGTTTTGGGCCTGCACCCATGTTGTGGATATGTGGTTTCCTCGTCGATTTGAAAGGGTTGAACATGTGTGTCAAAGGGATTAGTGGAAGGGGCCGACTGGACAGAGGGGTCTCCAGTGGAAACCATGTAAATAGTGTTAATTTCTTCCGAGGAGGAAGATTTTGGGGAATATATTTCCTCAATGAGAAGAGGGGATATCTCTAGGTCAGCATTATTTAGTTCGTATAGTGCTGCTCTATAATCTGGGAGATCAGGGCAGTGATGTGAATAATGGCCATAGATGCCGCATATCGCACAAGGGTGATTGGTACACAAATATTTATACGAGGATGAGGGGGCAGCTTGAGTTTGACAACTAGAATGTTAGTGTCATCATCCAACATTTGCATATGCTCTTAAAGTGCCAGTAATTGTGGACATTGATGGGTAGCATGGCCTATATCACCACACAAAGAGCACTTGGGGGAAGCACGGATTGTTGGGGGATTCTTTGCCAACTTGGGAGTCGGTGGGTTGGTGCGGGTTGTGGGTCCAGTGGTGTAGGTTTGTGGGCCTATGCCCCCATTGTAGTGGAGTTTAGGGGGAGCATTACTAGATGTTGATGCAGTGTCCCCTATTGGAGGTGGTCGGTTCTGGATGTTTGCTACACCAGGGGGTGGACGGTTAGAAGTATTGATGGGTTGCACCAGTTGTAAAATGACGTTCAGTGTCGGGGGAGGGGTTGGGGCAGGTAGGTACCACATAGGTAGTTTTAATGTTAATCCTGGGAGATTAAGTGTAGCCATGACTGGTGTGTTGATTGCGCCTGAAGGGGAAATAAAAATGGGATAGTATGAATTGGTGCAGCTCCTATGTGAGTTGGCACTGAGGGTGGTTGCGGGAGTAAAGGGGGTTGTTGGTTTGGTATCTGTGTGTTATGCTAGAGGGTGCACAAATCATATATCTTGGTTATCTTCAAAGGGGGTGGGATGGATTAGAATGTGGAAGTCATAGGTGATTCCAAGTGTAATCCGGGTCTGACTATGGATACGAACGATGTAGGTGCATTCTGAACTGGTTGTTCAATCATAGGGAGAACATTTTTAGGTGCAGTGGGGGTGTATTGGTTTCGACGCATTTGGAGATTCATGTTGGATGATGAAATCATAAGCAGATGATGAGTACTTGGATCCATCGGTTGGTTTATGTGTGCAGCATATGTGTTTTGTTATTGTGGTGCTGTGGTTCCTTGACAAGGATCCAACATACGAGTGTTCGCCACTCCTTGTGTGGGAAAAGGATTCTGTAGCACCATGGGTTGTGGTTGAGTAGGTGGCATTGGTTGTGCCGCATGCCCTTGGTGTTGGGTGTCATCATTCCACAGTTGGCGCACTCACTCCAAATGGGGGAAAGTGTGTGTGTAATGGACATATATTCTGCATATGGAACATGGGTGGTTTATTCGTAAATTGGGGTTCTTACCCTATTTCAGTGGTCGATTAGGGTTTTGGTTGGCAAGGGTAGTGTTGTTGTTGTTTGGAGGATAAGTCTAAGTGACTGGAGGTTGTGGTGTAGCAAGCGCTTCCTATGGTGGGTAATAAGCCACTGGAGCTTGTGAGTGAATAGGAGCATGTGTGGCCTGTTGATGGTAATACGTAGGGGGTGCAACTAGAGGTGGATAGGCTAAAGGTGCATGACCATAACACTGTGGTGTACATGAGGGTCCATTAGTGTGGTGGGGGTGGGCCATGGGAGCATACGAAGTTGTAGCTCCGGAGTGAGATGTGGCCCGTGAAAGATCGGGGCAGGTGTTATTGCGCATAATGGAAAATGGTGGGTTGTGGGACACAACTTGTCCAATGATGCCATCGATGGTGTGGGATGCCCCTGGCGTGTCAGTCCATAAGGAATCATCATGGGGAGCATCAAGTAAAATGGTATACAAGTAGCCACATTGGGCGTATATCATATCAAATTGCTGTGCTTTTAGAATGGCTTCTTTTTCCAACTGGAGTCGTTCAGAAGCCACGTCCTTGGCTATGAGAGGGAGGAGTGATTTCGGGAACCAATCCAGGAAGATACAGTCGTTATGCTTTATCTTGCAGAGACTACGGTGCTTACGCCACTCATGGATATGATCGGTGATGTGTGTAGTGATGTTCTGTCTACAAGACAGAGTATTTCCACTCCTGCGTCATAGAGGACAGGTAATTGGAAGAATTGTAGGAAAGTCGAGGCAAGGGATGTAAACGAAGGGCGTGTCCCATGGGGTTGCTCGATGTGCCATTTGGCTACCGATCCAATAAACGTTCGTTGTAATAAACGAAGACGAATGGAATCGTCTACTATGGAGTTTGAGGAACACCATAGGTGAAAGGACATGATGTGGTTTTGTGGGTCTTCCCCAGCTTTTCCATCAAATTTTGGGATGTCTGAGGGGAGCTTTGTGGGAATGGGGGGCCAAGTAGGGTCATGTCGAATGGGATCATTGGTTAGCCTAGCCAAGTCTGGTAGGTTAAGGCTAGCCATGAATGGCAAACTGGCGGAGGTGTATGATGTTGTCATGGGGGCATAAGTGCTGGTGGTGGTGTTATGTATTAGGCCACTGCCCCCTAGGGGGATATTTGTCATGGGAGCTATGTTCCCTCCACCCATAGAAGTGTGGGAGGGGCCCATGCCACCAAGTGCAACGGGAATCACAGATGGGTTGGGAATATGTCCAAGAAGTGTTGGAATCTGAGTGGTAGCGGGGATAGTAGGTATAGTTGCTATAGTGGGCATGCCTAGGTTAGGTGGGGGTCCTGTATTGGGAAGGGGTCCCATATTAGGCATACTTAATGGGGGTGTGGTAGTTGTGGAGACCATGGTGGCCGTTTTTGTGGTGGGGGTGGATGATGTTCCACCAATAGTGCCTGTGAAAAATTTGTCATAATGTGAACCAGCCATGGGGCTAGTGGATGCGGTGTATGCAGGATTTTTGGATTCTTCCTCAAAGTCAGATGTGAAATGAGGCGCGTCAAAATCAGATGACGAAGTTTCGTGCTGATGACATCTGGAGTCAAGGGAACCATACTAGGGGGTTTCACCCCGAAAACGTCGAGAACTTCTCGGGGACTCAATGGAGACAAGTGTGAATTAATCTAGTATGTGGTGATGAGTGGAAAGCTCGAAGGCCCTAATGCAACCGTGTGTGCAAGAGGGGAGCGTAAAAAATAATGGAACTCAGGCCAACAACTGAACTCAAAAACACTTACTATAACAGTTGTGCTATAGTAAGTGGAGTAAGCAAAAAGGGTGGTCAGAAAACCAACATGCAAATGGCTCCTAAAAATAGAAAAAAGGTGTACTCACTGACCAAAGAGAGGTAATAGAGAATGCAAACACCTAATCTAAAAAGTATTATGACTCAACAAGGTATATCCTCTGAAAGGTGATGAAATCCAAGTCAGACAATATATATTATTGAATCAAAGGCTAGATATCCTCCTACCGGAAGGGACACCGGGTAGACAATCCTATAAGTTGGGCCACTAAGATACCCCGTTCATGACACGTTCAGTTGGGTGAATCTTCAGTTTGGTTCTATCACCGATGTACTCCCATAAGGGTGGTACAACGAGAACTACAAGTGGTATCCTTCGGTTACTGAAAGGATTGCGATATTCCAATCAGGCTTCCGGAACCACTCTGGCTACTTCAACCCTCCTAAGGGAGAGGCCTTCCCGACGAATTGGTGTAAAACCGTGTCAACAAATAATAAGGGATTTTGGTACCCTAAAAGTCAACCACTATGTCTCAACATGAAAAATGAGTGAGGGGTGTTATTTGGATGCTTATCCCCTCAGTCCTACCTAGCTACAAAATTATTTTTGTGCTCCCCAAGTGGGGTTAGAATGTTGGTTGAGTTTAGGTAACTTTTAAGGCTCACTTGAAATTATTGTGATAGATTGTGTGCTTGTGTGGGTGTATATCAAAACAATTTTGCTCGCATGGGCGATTTAATCACAAACTAAAATAATGATTCCAATTTGCGAAAAAATGAAATACGTTTCAAATATAAATGCTTTAATAATCTTTTCAAAAAATATTGATTCTTTAAAAAGTTTTGTAAGGTAAAGCAAATAACATATGTAAAAAAAAAAGGATTTCTAAAGTCTTTCTTGGGAAAGCTATTGAGCAATTTAGAAATATGGTTCTAACCTTGCAATGTATGAAACTTACAACTTGAGAAAATACTTAACAAATCTTTCTTTCACTTAACTGAAAATTTTCAAAAAGATTAGTAAAGCATATTTGGATTTTTAATGCTGCAAAATAAAATAGTAGGTTGTCCAAAAATTGCAGGGGAGATGGCTGGGAGAAATGGGCCAAAATGGGTGAACTAAAATTTTGGACCCTTTATGAGGGTTTTTTGTGTTTTTTGAGGAAAAATACATATTTTGAGGTGAAAAAGGTGTATTATGGTCTTTTTGGTGACCTTTTGATGGCTTTAGAGGCTCAAATGGTGGAAAAAGTGGACAAATGGGTCATGTGAATAAGGGAATGAGCTAGTGAGCACTTTTTGGGTGTTAACAAGAAGTAGAAGGCAGGACTATGCTTTCTCTAAGACAACATGCACTGTTGCGGTCGTCAGCATTATGATTGTAGCAGTCGTCGAATGTTGTTTTAGTGCCAAAAGGCTTCGATCCTCAGGAAGGTGAGAAACTATTCGAGTGGTTGAATCAGCATCAAATTTTGTTGACGACTCTGAGATGATGTAGTATCAGACTTAACAGACAGTAAACTTATTATCACCATCGTACATATTTTTCACTATTCATCAACAAATAACTACATCTGGCCCGAAGAGCTTACCAGTATTTGCAAGAATATTCCGACTAGGTCCTCTGTTTGACTACTTCAGAGATCATGTCGAACCGTCGTTATACATGGAATGGAATGTGTTGAATATAATTGTACAACTAATGACAAAACTATTAATTAATGACAATCCGTAAATTTCCTTCCTTTCTCTGTTAATTGTTATTTCCAGTACTGACAGTCTATAAATTTTCTTGCTTTCTCTGTTAATTGCTATTTACAGTAAATTATGTCATTCTCTTAATTTTTATTTGCACTAAATTATTTCAGTCTATAAATTTCCTTCCTTTCTCTGTGAAAAAATCAATGTCTAAAATTTTAGTCATTGTTTGAATAACAAGTCAATCGGCTAAGTTATAACATAAAAAAATTGTTCATCCCAATTTCCTTTTTTCCTAAATGAAGGATCAGCCGCCCCTTAATGGCCAACACAAGAAGGATCGACTGACTCTTCTTGTAGTGTTAAGATATTATGAAAATAATATTGGGAATAACAAGGGTCGGCCGACCCTTCAATTTTGAGGGAATTATAAAATAGAACACCTTGGAAGTTATAACATATAAGAATAGTTTGTCCCGAGTTCTGTTTTTCGACAAGAAGGATCGACCGCCTATTGTTTTCGTAGTTAACTGTGAAAATCTTTATCCAACAATTCAGCTATATCCATAATGGAGAACACAAGATGGAGCGACCGACCCTTCTTGCACTGTCAAAATATTATTAAAAGAATATTGGTAATAAGAAGGGTCGACCGACCCTTTTTGGAGTTTCGAACTATTGTAAATATAATATGGGGAATAAGAAGGGCCGCCGACCCTTCAACTACGAGGGAATTGTAAAAATAGAACACCTTGGAAGTTATATCATATAAAAATGGTTTTTCCCTACTTCCGTTTTACGACAAGAAGGATCTACTGCCCCTTCTTTTCCTAGTTAATTTTCAATACCTTTATCCATCAATTCAAATATAGCCATAACTGATAATACGAGAAGGATCGACCGACCCTTCTTGCAATGTCGAACTATTATGAAAAGAATATGGGGAATAAGAAGGGTCTTCCGACCCTTCATTTAGGAGGGAATTGTAACAATAGAACACGTTGGAGAAGGAGCGGAGAAAGAGAGGCCTCTCTTTCTCTGAGTATATTTCTACTTTCCAGTAAAGTCTTTAAAGCAAAACGTCTATAAATTTTGTTGTTAACATATAAAAATGGTTTCTCCTGACTTCCTTTTTCCAACAAGAAGGATCGACTGCTTCTTCTTTTCGTACTTAATTGTGAAAACCTTTATCCAATAATTCGTCTATATCCATAATAGATAACACAAGAAGGATCGACCAACCCTTCTTGCAGTGTCAAATTAGTATGAAAAGAATATCGGGAATAATAAGGGTTAGCAGACCCTTCATTTATGAGGGAATTGTAACAATATAACACCTTGGAGAAAGAGCGGCCGCGCTTTCTCTGAGAATATTTCTACTTTCCAACAAAGTCTTTGAAGCAAAACGTCTATAAATTTTGTTGTTTAAATGTTGATATCTAGTATCCCAGGGTGACACGTGGAACGATCATATTGTGACACGTGGCATATTTGGTTTGGCACATTGAGTATAAGAAATAAAGTTTAATTATAATATTGACTCATATAGAATAATTTCTCCTCTGAGCACCACTGAATCCATGCTACGTTTTATTCTCTATTAAACACTATGTTTTAAATATGCTTCGGCGAACTGCAAGAGGAAGTGAATAATTATAGTAGCATTTGTGCTCTCGCACTATCAATGCCTCTCTAGCGCCTCCCGGTATACCCTATTATCTTGGTCATTCACGTTGATCTAGATACTTGCAATTGTTTTGATCTTTTGTGCCTATGTTTCATGTTCTAATCGGCCATCAAACCCAAATGGTTTCATGTGACCAGCTTATGAGATATTGAAAAATATAAAATTACCTGGAAATTGAAAAACGAGATTTATGGTTACAAATTTATGGTTTGAATAATAAAAATACGTGGCAATTGAAATGTTCTGTTATAGATTTATGGTTTGAACAAAATAAATACCTGGAAATTGAAATGTTCTGTTACAGATTTATGGTTTGAATAATATAAATACTTGGCAATTGAAATGTTCTATTACAGATTTAGATAAAAATATAAATACTTGGCAATTGAAATGTTCTGTTACAGTTTATTATTAAGACATAAAAATTAGTAGATTCAGCTATATAATTCCTGGCAATTGAATTTACTTTGATCTTTCAACTTTTACAGAGCTTGGGCTATTAATACATTTCACGACTACGATCATGATCTCACAAACACAGACTCTTCTACTATAGGATTTATTTTTGATTTACTAGTCTTTCGTCCAAATTTGATGTAAAAACTCATCCAAGTTTGAGGAATAATGACTCATTATTTTTGCGGTTGCAGAGGATGAGTCCACTGCTTCTACAAGTCCAAGCTCCAATAAAATTTTAGTCTTTTATTACTCTTGCAAAGGAGATGATCTGATTCAAGGGTAAGGATAAGGAGAATCTAGATACCAGCGATACAATGTGATATATAATAAACAAGCTAATAATATATTATATATAGATACCAACTATAATACATGATACATGATATATAGAATTAATATAGTCAAGAAATTGTTGAATATTGTAACTTCTAAGAATATTATATTTGTACATTATTATTCCGGAGATGTTTCATCCCTCCGAGGTAACCCTATTAGGTATCCAGAGATGATTATTCCTCCGATGGCTTGTGGTAACTAGGGTTATTAGACCCACCATGTGGGGGTCGGCCCTGATATTATATTTTAGGGGTTATTAGACTTCTCCAGGAGAGGTCGGCCCCATTAGGGATTTTGGTCAGTCGGGAACTAATATAAGTAGAGGAGGTGAGCTCCTCATTAGACACACTTGCACAACCAATAAAAGTAGTGCACTTGTCTGGGAGGTCTGCTAAGGAGGTAGAGAAGGAGGGAGCACATCTTGTATTTTGGTTGATCATCTTATTGAGGAAAGCTTTGCTGGGTTTTCTACCCCATGAGGGTTTCCCAGGGTAAATTCTGTGTCTATATTGTGATTATGTTTCTTTCAGTGATCTTGCTAGTCTATTTGTTTTAAACTTAACATGGTATCAGAGCTAGCCTGAATAGAACATCTTTCACAAGGTAAGAATATCTCTCTCTCTCTCTCCAGTGAAAATTAGGGTTTCTGCAAAAAGTTGGTATTATTGAATTCTGATTACATGGCTGGATAGCCCTTTTCAAAACCAATATTTTGAGCCCTAGATCGAACTTTTTGGTTGGGTAGAACTCCGGGAAAGTCAAACCCTAGTTTTACCAAAAGTGCGATAAATCAAAAATTTCTGTTGCAGATCCGGAAAGTGAAAAGTTAAAATTTTCGGGTAAGTACTACTCTACCTCTTATCTCTTGGACTCCCCCAAGAGAATATGGCTCCAAACACTAAGCTTGAAGACAAGCTAGAAGGTATAGAAAATTTTCGGGCATGGAAATACAGAATTGATCTCATTCTTGAAGAAAATGACCTTGCTCATTATATCAAGGATGAAGTTGCAAAACCTGAAGGAGATGAAGCCAAAGAGAAGCATAGGAAGGATTTGATTAGGGCAAAGATAATAATATCTGATTCTATTAAAGACCACTTGATTCCCCAAGTGGCTTCCAAAAAGACTCCAAAGGAAATGTATGATGCCCTAGGAAGGATGTATGAAGGAAAGAACATCAATAGAAAGATGAACCTAAGAACTCAGTTAAAGAGTATCAACATGAACAAAGGAGAATATATTCATGACTACTTCTCAAGGATCTCCCAAATCAAGGAGAAACTAGATGCAATTGGTGATACTCTTGATGAAGATGAACTTGTGATGACAGCTCTAAATGGTCTCACTAGACCTTGGGAGTCATTCATACAAACTATGTGTGCCAGAAAAGAAAGTATGAAATTTGATGTAGTTTGGGAGGATTGTGTACAAGAAGAGGCTAGGGTTGCAAACCGAGAAGCCCTGCTCAAACAAGATGACCAAGCCTTGGCCACCCACACGAAGAGAAGAAGGAATCAATCCTACTCCCAAAGGGATAGTCACAGTGAGTCTCATTCTCCACATAGATTTCAAAAGAAAAGAGGAACTTTTCAAAGAAGAGATTACTCCTCTTTCCAATGTTTTTCTTGTCACAAAATAGGACACCTTGCCATAGATTTCCCTCTACAGAAGAAAAAGGGTTCTCATTACAAAAGACATCAACCACATCTTGCAGAAGATGATAGTGAAGAAGAAGTAGAAGAAGAAGAAATGCCTCACAATAAAAGACCTAGAAGAGAAGAAGAAGAAGAAGAAAGAACCTTCTTCAAAAGAAGATCCAGGAGAAATAAAGAAGAAGATGCAGAAGAATATGTTCTTTTCTCCACACTCTCTGGATCTATAACCCCTAGAGAATATACATGACTTATTGACAGTGGTGCTTCAAAACACATGACAGGTCAGAAAAAGACTCTCTCAAATCTTGAAGAAAAGACTTCTCCACAAAAGGTATCTCTTAGGGATGACTTTCAATATCCCATCAAGGGAATTGGTGAAGCAAGCTACAAGCTTGATTCTGGTACCTCTATGAAAATGAAAGAAATATTGTATGTACCGGGATTGAATAAGAACTTGTTATCCATCTCAGCATTGGATAATAAAGGATATAGGGTTGCATTAATTGATGGACAAGTATTAATGTGGTCCAAAAAAAAATCTATCAAGGATGCAATTATCATTGGTGAAGAAGAAGGAGGTTTGTACAAACTAAAGGGCCTTCCAAAAACAGCTCTTGTTCATGAAACCATTAGCCCAAATGAACTATGGCATAGGATACTTGCTCACATTAACTACAAGGCACTACCTTATGTAAGCAAGGTAGTTATAGGTTTGCCATACTTGAAGATTGATCATGATGGCACTTGCAAAGGATGTGAAAAAGGGAAGAATATCAAGAACCCATTCCCTAGGAGTGAAACAAAGACTAAAAGTACCTTGGATTTAATACACTCTGATGTATGTGGACCAATGCCCTCCACATCCTTGAGTGGATATGAATACTATGTCACTTTCATCGATGACTATTCAAGGTAAGAATGAAGTCTTTCGAAAATTCAAAGAGTTCAACGCCTTAATAGAAAATCTCTCAGAAAAGAAAATCAAGATTCTTAGAATAGATAATGGCGGGGAATATACTTCAAAGGAATTTGAAGAATTTTGTAGAGAAGCTGGAATCAAGAGGGAACTAACCACTCCCTACAATCCCCAACAAAATGGGGTTGCTGAAAGAAAGAATAGAACTATCATGGAAGCTGTAAAGACTATGATACATAACCAAGATCTTCCCATGTATCTATGGGCTGAAGCAGCTAGGACAGTTGTATATGTTCAAAATAGACTTTCCCATAGTGCTCTTGAATTTAAGACTCCAGAAGAAGTGTTCACAGGAAAGAAGACTAAGGTAAGTCATCTCAAAATATTTGGATGTCCTGTGTATATTCACATTCCAAAAGAAAAGAGAACCAAGTTGGATCCCTCTGGTAAGAAAGGAATATTTGTTGGATATTGTGAAACATCCAAAGCTTTTAGAATTTACATACCTGGTTTTCATCATATGGAGATAAGTAGAGATGTAACATTTGATGAAGAAGCAGCTATCAAGAAATCTAGCAAGTGCCAACTTGAAGAAATCTATGAAGAAGATTCACCTCCTAGAGTTACAAAAGCTGTACCCATCCCTAAAGACGATACACCAGAAGACCATGATATGATAGAACCTCAAGAACCCCCCATTACAAATCTATCTAGAAAAAGAAGACCAGCATGGGCTAGAGACATTATCCAAGGAGCTGAAAAATATGGAGCTCCTGAAGGATCCACTAGAGAAAGAAAGAAACCCAAGCTAGTATCCAACTATGTGGCCTTAATATGTGATCTTGTAGATCATCAACCCACCAGCTATGAGGAGGCAGCTCAAGAAAAGGAGTGGGTAGAAGCTATGACAGAAGAGTATCAGTCAATAATGAAAAATGATGTTTGGGATATAATTCCCAAACCAAAGGATAAAAGTGTGGTTTCTTCCAAATGGATATTCAAGATAAAACATGCTGCAGATGGTAGCATTGAAAAATATAAGGCAAGATTTATAGCCAGAGGATTCTCTCAAAAGGAGGGAATAGACTATGAAGAAACATTTGCACCAGTTTCTAGGTACACATCAATTATAACTATCATGGCACTTGCATCTATGATGAAGTGGAAATTACACCAGATGGATGTTAAAACAGCTTTCCTGAATGGTGTCATTGAAGAAGAAGTGTACATAGAACAACCACAAGGATTTGAGATTAAAGATAGAAGAACTCATGTATGCAAGCTGAAAAAGGCTTTGTATGGATTGAAGCAATCTCCCAGAGCTTGGTACGGAAGGATTGGCAGTTTCTTAACAAGTATGGGCTTGCTGATCCAAATCTTTATCTCAAAAATATGGATGATGAACCTGTTATATTACTATTGTATGTAGATGATCTTTTTCTAACAGGAAATGAAAACCAAATTATCGAATGTAAGAAGAAGCTTTCTTCAGAATTTGAGATGAAGGATCTAGGATTAATGCACTGCTTCTTAGGTCTAGAAGTATGGCAAGAACCAAAAGGAATCTTTTTTAAATCAAGGTAAGTATGTTGTGGATATTTTGAAAAGATTTGATATGTTGGAATGTAAAGCCATGACTACTCCCATGAACTCCAACTTGAAATTATTAGTTGATGACTCATCAGAATTAGTGGATGTAACTCTATATAGACAAATCATTGGGTCATTAATGTATTTGACAAATACCAGACCAGATATATGCTTTGCTGTAAATACCCTGAGTCAATATCTAGTTCAACCAAGGAAAGTTCACCTAATAACTACAAAGCATGTAATGAGATACCTAAAAGGTACATTAGATTTTGGTCTTTACCACCTTGGAAATCATGAACTTAGATTACATGGTTACTCAGATTCCGATTGGGTAGGAAGTGTTTCAGACAGGAAGAGTACATCAGGTGGATGCTATGGACTTGGATCTGCCATGATCTCTTGGTTTAGCAAGAAACAATCCAGTGTGGCTCTCAGTACTACTGAAGCAGAATATATAGCTGCCTGCTCTGCTAGCTATGAAGCAGTATGGCTTCGGAAACTACTATCTGGAGTATTTGACTTAGAATTGGATCCCACTGTGATTATGTGTGACAATCAAAGTTGTATCAAGATGACAAAAAATCCTGTGTTTCACAATAAGTCAAAACACATAGAGATCTGATACTTTTATATACGAGATATGGTGCAGAGAGGAGCTATTAAGCTTGAGTATGTGAGCACTGAGGATCAAATTGCTGATATTTTGACCAAACCTTTATCTCAAGTGAAATTTGAATACTTCCGAGACAAACTTGGTGTGGTTCAAAAAGACCCTCCTCGAAAGGGGGAGTAGTGTAGTCACTAATGATGAGATTTCCTCATCGACAGCAAGGTCGATGATGAGGATACCTATTTTAGATACTTATACTTAGGACTCTTATACTTAGAATACTTATTTTCTATTACTTAATTTTTATTTACATGTTTTATTGATGTATTGATGAGAATACGTGTTTTGATGTGGACAGATGAGGGATTGTATCATCCCCGGACCTTGGTCCTTGAATTGATCCGTAGACGTATGGCATCCGAGAATAAAGTCCTTAGTGGATAGATGGGGATTGTATCATCCTCAGACTTTGGTCCCTGAATTGATCCGTAGATGTATGGTTTACGAGAATAAAGTCCTTAGTGGACAGATGGGGATTGTATCATCCCCGAACTTTAGTCCCTGAATTGATCCGTAGACATATGGTCTCCGAGAATAAAGTCCTTAATGGACAGATGGGGATTGTATCATCCCCGAACCTTGGTCCCTGAATTGATTCGTAGACATATGGTCTTCGAGAATGAAGTGATGGGGATTGCATCATCCCGGAACCACTAGTTCAAAATGTATGTGATGGGGATTGCATCATCCCAGAACCACTAGTTCAAAATGTACGTGATGGGGATTGCATCATCCCGGAACCACTAGTTCAAATTGTACGTGATGGGGATTGCATCATCCCAGAACCACTAGTTCAAAATGTACATGATGGGGATTGTATCATCCCCGGACTTCGGTCCCTGAATTGACCCGTAGACAGATGTCTCTGAGAAGTGGTCCCTAGTGGATGAGAGGGGATTGTATCATCCCCGAACTTCGGTCCCTGAATTGACCCGTAGACAGATGTCTCCGAGAAGTAGTCCCTAGTGGAAGAGAGGGGATTGTATCATCCCCGGACTTCGGTCCCTGAATTGATCCGTAGACATATGTTTCTAAGAAAGTGGTCCTTAGATTTTGACTAAGTTGGCGAGTGGATTGTATCGTCCCTAGACATGTTATGGTGTCTTAAATGATGATGTGTATACTTGTATTGGTATGGATACTTGTATTGATGATGTGTATACTTGTATTGGTATGGATACTTGTATTGATGATGTATACTTGTATTGGTATGGATACTTGTATTGATGATGTGTATACTTGTATTGGTATGGATACTTGTATTGATGATGTGTATACTTGTATTGGTATGGATACTTGTATTGATGATGTGTATACTTGTATTGGTATGGATACTTGTATTGATGATGTGCTAATGATCTTGATGATCGTGTGATGACGATGCTGATGATCGTGTGATGACAATGTTGATGATTGTATGATGACGATGCTGATGATCGTGTGATGACGATACTGATGATCATGTGATGACGATGTTGATGATCGTATGATGACGATGCTGATGATCGTGTGATGACGATGCTGATGATCGTGTGATGACGATGCTGATGATCGTGTGATGACGATGCTGATGATCGATTGCTGACGATACTGATGATCGTGTGATGGCGATGCTGATGATCGTGTGATGATGATGTTGATGTTCCAGTAACTGGTTGAGTTATTGATGATGATGAATTGAAGAAATCTTCCGATGATTTATAGATGTATCATGTATGATGTAGTCGATGACTCCTTACTCCTGCAGATGCTGTTATAATATCCTTCTCGTTAAGGGGGAGTGTTGAATATTGTAACTTATAAGAATATTATATTTGTACATTATTATTCCGGAGATGTTTCATCCCTCCGAAGTAACCCTATTATGTATCCGGAGATGATTATTCCTCCGATGGCTTGTGGTAACTAGGGTTATTAGACCCACCATGTGGGGGTCGGCCCTGATATTATATTTTAGGGGTTATTAGACTTCTCCAGGAGAGGTCGGCCCCATTAGGGATTTTGGTCAGTCAGGAACTAATATAAATAGAGGAGGTGAGCTCCTCATTAGACACACTTGCACAACCAAGAAAAGAAGCGCACTTGTCTGGGAGGTCTGCTAAGTAGGTAGAGAAGGAGGGAGCACATCTTGTATTTTGGTTGATCATCTTATTGAGGAAAGCTTTGCTGGGTTTTCTACCCCATGAGGGTTTTCCAGGGTAAATTTTGTGTCTATCTTGTGATTATGTTTCTTTTAGTGATCTTGCTAGTCTATTTGGTTTAAACGTAACAAAAATCAAGAAGTATTCTATTACTCAGTACCAAGTACAATACAATACAATCTCTCAATGCCGACCAAGTACAATACAATTCAATGTCCCAGTGCCGCCCGAAGCTGGATCAACATGGGTGTTCTTGCTGTCAACATGGGTGTCATTGATGTCAACATGGGTATTTTTGCCTTCCTTGTTGTCAACAAGGCCATTATTGCTTTCAACATGGCTCTTTGTCTTGCTCTCAATATGGCTCTTCTTGCTATCAACATCGATATTTTCGTTGTCAATTAGGCTATATTCCGAGAGGATTGTTGGAATCCTAACGTTAACGACAATGGTTGTTCATGTTGTTTCAGAGAAGTGCCTCATGAAACAATTACCGCCACCACCAATCAATATTGGTGGCAAGCAAAAGAATTCCAAATCGTGGTCTTGGGGATTTGAGAGTGCTCTAAATGCCCATATATCATGGTGTGGTGAGGATTTTTTAGGGAAGATGAATCGAAACGCTCATATATCACGAAGAGAACTGGGGAGCGACCACAAGACTCAAGTATTTCTGATAAAACAACAAAGGAAATGGAACAGAGGCCGTAAATAAGAGTGCCATGACTTATGGAAGATTTCATTTTGCAGTGATATGGGGTATGGTTTATCCTAGTATATATAGTGAGTGACTGGTGAATTGGTTAATTGACTAGGATGGGAGGGATAGGGAACAGTAATTAACACAATATGGCGGGATGGTTATTTTCTATTTTTTCGTTTGAAGGATAAGGAAATTTACTATATTATATAATACTTTCCAATCTTTTTATGAAATTTCATTCTTTTTATAAGATTTTTTATCCACGTCGTTGCAATAAAAAGTAAAGTGTTTCTATTTAAAAAAAAACAAAAAGAAAGAATGGTTCTCTTTAAAAATTAAAATGTTTCCATTTAAAAAAAAAAAAAGTAAAAGTAAAATGTTTCTATTTAAAAGAAACAACAAGAATTTAAAAGTAAAATGTTTCTATTTAAAAATAAAAATAAAAATAAAGAATGTTTCTCTTCAAAAAGTAGAATATTTCTATTTTAAAAAAAAAATGTTTCAATTGTAGCTGAAAAATTGGGTGTTGGTGCATCCAGCAAGTAGGAGCTTGCAAATTAATTGTAAATATAATTTTTCAATATTAGAAAGAGTTGCTGGTTTTCCCAATTGATCTTTCACAATAAAATTGGTCTACAAGTCGAAGCTCTAATAAAATTTTAGTCTTTTATTACTCCTGCAAAGGAGATGATCTGATTCAAGGATATTAAGGAGAATCTAAAACATTCAGAGACTTTGTTGGTGACAAGACATAAACATAATGTGGACTGATGCATGATGAGATTATTCACATGAGTGATACAATCCATCATTTACGGTGAATATTATTCAAGAGCAAAATATGTATTGGTTATAGATGATATCTATGACCACCATGATTCCGCCATACTGTGATAATTACCATTCCCCATCTGTCCCAGAATCCCATCTCATTCAATCCATCAACACAGTGGCCACTCAGTATATATAGGCTAACCATGCCCCACATCACAGCAAACTGATATGGGGACAAAGGGAGATTAGCACTGTTTAAGTCCCAATACATGGATTTGTCATTATGTTCCTAGGTATGCAACGAGGAGGGGACATAGGGAGATTAGGAATCTTGGAAGCTCTCTTCTCTAAGACAACATGTGTTGTTGCAGTCGTCAACACTTACAGTAGTCATGGAATGTTGTTTTAGTACCATATGATGCTGTCAGCTTCTTCTTATTGTTGTTTCAATTCATGAATAGTTTTTGTATTTTTATTGTGCATGATGATATGTGTGCTCACACGCTACACTGGCTGCAATAAAACGATTATTTTTTCATTTGTTTGAAATGGTTTCTTTTTACATAAGCATGATAAACAATTATTTGTTTGCAATGCAACTATTTGAGAGAGATGCAACACCGTCGTGTCTAGGCTATCCGCTTTCTAATCTCCGTGTGTTAAAAGTAGACATGAAGGGATATGATGGGAGGGAAATCCCATCAGCAGTCTTCGAATGTTGTTTTAGTACCAGACCATGCTGTCAACTTCTTCCAACTGCGCGATGTACAAGGCTTCGAGCACTCTCGAAGTCCCAATTCACCATGATATATGGGCATTTCGAGCACTCTCAAAGTCCCAATCCATGGATTTATCATTATGTGCCTTGGCACCTTTCACGTTTTCGTCCATCTTCTTTCCATCACTCTTCTTTCAATAACTGATTTCTATGCAATGAGGAGGGGACATAGCGAGAAGAGGCATCATAAGGAGAAGGAAGGACTGTGCTTTCTCTAAGACAACAGGCATTGTTGCGGTCATCAACATTAGGCTTGCAACAGTCATCGAAGGTTGTGTTAGTACCTGAAGGCTTCGGTCCTGGGGAAGGTGAGAAACTGTGCAAGTAGTTGAATCAGCATCTTAAATTACATAGCATTATATATCAAAGTTTATTGATGACTCTCAGAGAGCTTACCAGTCTTTGCAAGAATATTTAGACTAGGTCCTCTATTCAACTACTTCAGAGATCATGTCGAACCGTCATGTCGATCACTGTTAAATTTTAATTAGCATTATGCTATGTTTGGGAAGGCATGATTGTGTTGCTTGTATCAGGGGGTCAGCTCATAGTTCATCATCTCTGTGCCTCTAGACACATTTCTAGACATGACTAGCTCATAGTCATCAATGTGCTCTTCATCCAACTCCAGTTATTTTCTGATTTCTCTGAGGCTAACAAATGCATTGTTCATGGGGGAGATGTTGGAGGAGGTTAGGTCGGTCGCCCAACTAGGTCCTCCATTTGACCAATTCAGAGAACATGTCAAACCGTCGTGTGGATCACCACATGTCGAGTCAGTTAGTCTCATAAGTTAGTGAACCTACAAGAAAGAGAAGACTTCTTGACTCTGCTACCATTACTTATCTTGGTTTCCTATTGCATCAAACTGAAATATTCTGGATAGCAATGGCAATTTTCTTTACTGCCTTTGTTCTCTGTCTTTTTGTTGTTTTATGAGAAATGCTTGGCTTTGCAATTAGTTGATGGATAATTGTTGTTATAGGACTATGTAATCAATGAAATCCCTTTGAGGGGCATTATAATAACTGAAACTAACAGTTGGATTCCTTAGTATTAATGTCTTCATAGAGAATGATTTTTGCATGGAATTTGGGGGTGCTTCAATGTCAAATTATTTTTGTTTATAACCAACACTTCTGTAAATTTCCTTCCTTTCTATATTAATTGTTATTTCTAGTACTGACAGTCTGTAAATTTCCTTTCTTTCTCTGTTAATTTTTATTTGCAGTAAATTATGTCAGTCTTTAAAGTTCCTTCCTTTCTCTATGAAAAATCAATGTCTAAAATTTCAGTCATTGTTTGAATAACAAGTCAATTGGCTAAGTTATAACATAAAGAAAATTGTTCATCCCGATTTCCTTTTTCCGACATGAAGGATCAACCACCCCTTAATGGCCAACATAAGAAGGATCGGCTGACCCTTCAATTTTGAGGGAATTATAAAATAGAACACCTTGGAAGTTATAACATATAAAAATAGTTTGTCCTGACTTCCGTTTTTCGACAAGAAGGATCGGTCGCCTATTCTTTTCATAGTAAACTGTGAAAACCTTTATCCAACAATTCAACCATATCCATAATGGAGAACACAAGAAGGAGTGACCGACCCTTCTTGCAATGTCGAAATATTTTGAAAAAAATGTTGCTAATAAGAAGGGTCGACTGACCCTTCTTGGAGGGAACTATTATGAATATAATATGGGGAATAAGAAGGGTCATTCGACCCTTAAATTATGAGGGAATTGTAAAAATAGTACACCTTGGAAGTTATATCATATAAAAATTGTTTGTCCCTACTTGCATTTTACGACAAGAAGGATCTATCGACCCTTCCTTTCTGAGTTAATTGTCAATACCTTTATCCATCAATTTAGATATACCCATAATCGATAATACTAGAAGGACCGACCGACCCTTCTTGCAATGTTGAACTACTATGAAAAGAATATTGGGAATAAGAAGGGTCTTCCAACCCTTCATTTAGGAGGGAATTGTAACAGTAGAACACCATGGAGAAGGAGCGGAGAAAGAGAGGCCACTCTTTCTCTGACAAGATTTCCACTTGCTAGCAAAGTATTTAAAGCAAAACATCTATAAATGTTGTTGTTAACATATAAAAATGGTTTCTCCCGACTTCCGTTTTCCAACAAGAAGGATTGGCCACTCCTTCTTTTTGTAGTTAATTGTCAAAACCTTTATCGAGCAATTAATCCATAACCATAATGGAGAACATAAGAAGAATCAACCGACCAATCTTGCAGTGTCGAACTATTATGAAAAGAATATTGGGAATAAGAAGGGTCGGCCGACTCTTCATTTAGGAGGGAATTGTAACAATAGAACACCTTGGAGAAAGAGCGGAGAAAGAGTGGCCACTCTTTCTCCCAAAATATTTCCACTTGCTAGCAAAGTCTTTAAAGCAAAACGTCTATAAATTTTGTTGTTAAAATTTTCTTATCTATTATCCTAGGGTGACATGTGGAACAATCATATGGTGACAAGTGGCACATTTGATTTGGCACATTGAGTATAGGGAGGTTACTATTTTTTATTTAATTTGACACATTGAGTATACCGATGTTACTAATGCGGGTTTAACCACAACACAATTAGGAAATGAAAATTCACTCATAGTATTTTTAAGGATAATTTAGGCACATGCAAGATTATCGTGTAGCTGGAATGCTAATTGAAAAATTAACATGAATTTATTAATTTATGTTAATCATTTGTAGAAATAGATAAATGTTTTAATTAAATAAATTCACTTAAAAGATAAAAGACACACAGATCATGAGTAAAGACACATCCAAACTGTAGATGAATGTATGGATTATTGATTGCAAAAATTAAACACTGTTCACAAATTCATCAAATAAATTTGATCAATTAACAAAAGAGGAATGAAGAGAAGGACTAACTGTATTACTTCAAAGCTAAAAAAAAATGACAATCTCTACATCAATCAGAGTGTCTCCAATTTTCTTTGGCCGATTTTCTCCCCCCTACCCCATGAGACCTCTACCAACCCTTCTTGCATTCTAGAACTAATATGAATTAAATAATGGGCAGAAGAACAGTCGGTCTCCCCTTCATTTATGAGGTAATTGTAAAAATATTCATCCTGTGAAAAATAAAATCTGATTAAGTAGATTCTAAGGAGAATCTGACGAAAGTTAAACGTCTATAAATTTTGTTGTTAAATGTCGATATCTAGTTTTCCAGGGGGACACGTGGAATGCTTAGATTGTGAAACGTGAAACGCTCAGATTGTGAAATGTGGAACACTCAGATTGTGAAACATGGAACGTGAGCGACATCTGTATCATGGTGTATATTTTGTTCATGACAAGACATAATGTTGACTGAAGCATGATGAGATTATTTTCTTCACACAAGTAATATCTAAGATTACTCCAGCAAAATATGCTATCGCTGCAGATGATATCTATGACCACCATACTGCCATACTGCGACCTTCTCGTTTCCTTAGAAAGTTGTGGATTAGCACATAAAGTAGCTACAAATTTCACACTATGTCTGTGGAGTTTCTTCCAAGCCCAGTTATTATTGTGGCCAGTTGTAAGAGCTTACTTTGCTGCAGTGGAAAAGATGAAAATTACATATGCAATCCTATGACCAAAACATGGATAGAACTGCCTAAGCATCCCGAACAATATAAATATAGTAGCCTCGATTTCATTTCTCTAGATTTCGATACCTGTGCTACATGCTGCAGTCTCATCATGGGAAGGAATTCAAGTGGAGACAATGATACAGTAGTTGAGATGTACGATTCCGAGTCTCATAAGTCTGATTAATTGGTTACTTTGGATGGGGAGCATATATATATGATTATAGCATTGTTTTTCCTTGCAAACGTTTTCTCTATAAGAAACTCCTTCCAGATATTTTGTAATGTTCGAGATTTGTCAGAATTGCTAAATCTGTTGTAGTTTTTGTTAGAATTTTGAACTCAATCATGAGCTATAACATGAGAATACTTGGTTTAATATATGGCAACTATCTTGTATCGAATCTGTTGTGCTAAATTTTTTCTGCCAATTATTTTTGTAAAATGGAATTTAAACTGAAATGCGATGAAAAGATTAGAAACGCCATTTTGTTCAATTCCTTTTTATCATGGCATTACGTGAAATCGTCATGTGATAGAAAATATATTGAATGGCACAATCAGTTATATATATATGAGTTTTTGACGCCAATGAATGGTCAATCATAAGGTGTTTTTGTTTACTGTAAATATGTAAGTGTATGGAACCATTTTCAAGGTTTTCTATGGTTAATTTATTTTGATGGTTGAATATCTTCAAGGTTTTAAATGGTTAATTTATTTTGATTGTTGAATATCATGTTTAGTAGACAGTAATTTGATGTATGATATTTCTCTGTTTATGGGATAATGGAGTTTGTGTGTCTCTAATTTTACTTTATATACCTTATATCAACTCGTAGCTCATCATCTCTGTGCCTCCAGACACGTTTCTATACATGACAAACCATTTCCATCCAAGGGAGTATCGAGTACTAGCTCATAGTCATCAATGCGTTGTTCATCCAACTCCAGTTATTTTTTGATTTCTTCGAGACGAACAAAAGCATTTTTCATGGGGGAGATGTTGGAGGAGGTTAGGTCGGCCGCCCAACTAGGTCCTCCGTTCAACCAATTCAGAGAACATGTCAAACCGTCGCGGGACGACCCTTCTTCTGCCCACTAATATTTTCATAATGGCTCTAGACTGCAAGAAGGGTGGTTCGATCCTTCTTGTGTTCACCGTTGTGGATACTGGTGAATTGTCGTATATTGGTGTTCACAATTAACTACTAAAAGAATGGGCGGTCGATCCTTCTTGTCGACAGTCGGAAGTCGGGATAAATATTGTTTACATGTTATAACATAGGCAATGTCCCGATCCTTGCCACATACTGTGGAAGTCGGTCGTGGGGAAATGTTGTCCAAACCTTCGTAGATTAATTGTTTTTCATTTCCATTTTAAATGAAGGGTCGACTGAACCTTCTTGTACTACTCTTATTGAAATTCTTTTGAACTTTCAAAGCTCTTAATCGCTTTCCTCATCATCACTTTATAAGGACTTTGGTTGAGTTGTTTGAAGGAATATTTGTCCACATCTTTTACAATAAATTGAAGAAATGCTCTTCTATTGTACATAAGATTCCTTTCATGGCTTTCCTTTATCGACCTAGACTTATTAATATTCATGTAATGCAATATAGAGGAAGTTTTCACAGCTAGCATTATTTTCCTCCATACCGACAAAGTTCCTTTCTTCAAGGCTGTTGCGGTATCAATTCCGGAACAATTAGAAACATCATATGAGGGAAAAACCCACCCTTGCTTCGCATAGGAAATCGGATCTGGATCGGGACCACTTTTCATTAGATCTAGTTGATAATTACAAACCATAAGATCAAGCTGTAGAAGGCAACACCAGATTCAACGGGATCTGCATATGTCAATATTATAGCTCTAGTTTGAGCTCCGTTGTAATCCAAGTAGAATAGATATAAATCTGGGTACAAATTATCTGGTTCTTCCATCTATCTCAACATACCATCCATTTGTTAATAGATGAATGTAGTGATCTTTTGACAATTCAAAGTAAGGCATTTCCTGGTAGTTACTGAGGCTCAACAGCGCAGCCATGCATACAATGATCTATAATTATAAATTAGTGTTTTAATATTAGATGTATACTTGCAAATGTTCATGCTAATGATCGATGGTTCAGAAACGACCCGTCATATTCAAAATCAATTGATTGATTAAGAACAAATCTGCTAGCATTATCCATGAGAGATCGAATGCACATTTTATAGAGTCGTTTGAGATAAGGACCGTTCATAGAATGAGTGATCATCATAGAAGGGGCAGCCGATCCTTCTTGTTTATGTGTATGATTTTATCACATGTTTTGTATTCGAGTTTATGTGAGTTTTTGTACTTAATTTATATGTATGTGAATGGTAATTGCACATTGATTAATTGGAATACAAGTGCGTGATTGTGAAGAAGAAACACATAGTTTGACGAATTCGTAGCTAACTGGTGAATACAGTAGAGATTCAACGTAGTTCTATATACCACAATAGCTGCCAAGTGCGAAGTCATCTGGTGTTCTAGTTGATGTTAAATAGAACGTTATGTGAAGATCATAACCACATATGTGCATCGCCGTGGTTAAGAGAATCTTGATTATGCAACCCCCATATTCACTTCGGGTTAGACTTCAACCTGTTTACAAGGTGATGCCGAATCCACCAGTAAAAGGGGTTTTGTTGTGTATACATTTATCTCGTGAATGAAGGGTCAGTCGACACTGATTGTGCTCAGTCTTCTTCTAGTGTTCACCATTCTTCATATACATGAATTGAGACCCTCACCTTCGGAAGTTGAATATTTTTACAATTCCCTCATAAATGAAGGGTAGGTCGACACTTCTTGTGCCGAGGATTCATTTCGTAATAGTTCTATACATCAAGAAGCGTCGGTCAACCCTTCTTCTGTCACCCCATTATAGATACGGGTGAATTCACAGATCTCTACTAAAGGAAGGGGCAACCGATACTTCTTGCTAGATGTCGGGAGTCAGGATTTTTTTTTTATATGTTGTAACTTAGCTAATGTCCCGAGCACCACAGTTACAGAAGCTTGACGGAGATCGACGGCCACAAGCGTTGTTCGCAAAAGTAAGATAGGATGGTTTAAGCATGGGCAAAGTGTTGCTAGCCCGCGAGCAAGCTGGAAATTATATCAACAGGCGGAAGGAAAGATCTAGGGATGAAAGTTACTTCAGTGATTTGAGATGCGCGGGAAATGGACTTTTCAAAACTTGGAAGGCCATGGGGCTAAGCATGGAAGGAGATCAACAGTACCAGATCGATCATGCATGATGGATGGATTAGAGAAACTCCTTTATCGCTAGAGGTTGACTCCTTGCCCCCTTGGTCGAGTTCAAGGGGGCAAGTTAATTTAGATAGACTCAAATAGACTCTACCACCTTGGTGAATGCACATTCTATCTCGGACCAAGTCCAACAAAACTAATGCAATAACTAAACAACTAGCTCAAAGAAAACTTCAAAGAATCGGGTAAGAGAGCTACAATGGAATGTCAGATGATACATATAGAACATAGTTATAATCATTTTGAATCTTTGATATATAAGCAAATCTAGGGGTTTAAGCTTGCTCCCATGCATGCAAGAAAAATTCCCACTTCCAAAGCTATATTCTTTGTCCATGAGATGAAATGAGCTAAGACATAAAATTGGACAAAAGTATATGCAGGCCACCCGATAATTTGAAAAGATTTCTCGTATTAGAAATCGAATTTACATGCATTGAATAGATAGCAACCTTAATTAAGCTTGGACAATTATTGGACAACAAGCTTGACAAATCATACAAAGATAGCAAATAAAACTTATTAGAGAGTATTGATTGGATTGTTTCTTATCTCTTCTTTTCCATGATACCAAAGCATTTTGACCATAACTAAATGGATAACTTGCCTTTGTTAAAAATGGCCATGCAATGAAGGGGCGGCCGACCCTTATTGTACCAAGTATTCTTTTCATAATAGTTCTAGACTGAAAGAAGGGTTGGCCGATAATAGTTGTAGGTGAACTCCTGGATATACGTGTTCACAGTTTTATATTAAACAAAGGGGCAGCCAATCCTTCTTGTCGGAGGTCGGGATAAATATTGTTTATATGTTATAACTTAGCCAATCTCTGTTCCCCACTATTTACTGCGGAAGTCGGGAGTTGGGAATTGTTGTCCCATCCTGCAATCTGCATTACGGGTTGTGGGATAGTGGAATTAATGGAACGTTTTAAGAAAATTAGGTATCCACAATATATTTGCGTCTTCAGAAAAGGCGATGAATCCTCATGCAGGGTGCAAGAAGGGTCAATCAAACTTTCTTGTGTAGAGTATTCTGTTCAAAATAGTTCTAAGATGCAATAAGGGTCGGTCAATCCTTCTTGTGTTCACCATTCTAGATACAGGTGAATTGTAACATATAGGTGTCTACAGTTCTCTACTAAACGAAGGGGCGGTCAATTATTCTTGTCGCCAGTCGGGATAAATATTGTTGATATGTTATAACTTAGCCAATATACCAATCCCAACTATTCATCACGGAAGTCGGAAGTCTGGAATTGTTGTCGCAGCCTAGGCGAGTTGAATAGTTTTACCATTCACTCATAAATGAAGTGTCAGCCGACCTTTCTTCTGCCCAGTATTTTGTTCAAAATAGTTTTAGACTGCAAGAAGGGTCGATCGATCCTTCTTGTGTTCACCATTCTCGATATAGTACAGGTGAATGGTTGGATATAGTTGTTCACAATTTTATAATAAATGAAGGGGCGGCTGATCCTTCTTGTCGGAGGTTGAAAGTCGGGATAAATATTGTTTATATGTTATAACATAGCCAATCTCCGTTCTATGATGAATTCTGCATTAATTTGGAATAAAGAACATTGACAATATTTAAATGTGTGATTCAGAGCATATAAAATGAATTCTAACTCAGATATTACAGTCAACTATGAGGCAAAGAAATACGATGGCGTAACATGAAATACATTCACAAAATATAAATTAAAAGACTGAAGAAAATAACAACATATGAATATGTGTTTCAAATGTACTTTTACATTTGTTCTTCTTTAAAGTCTTCAAAACATATTACGTCATTTAAAATTAACACACCTAAATATTTATTCCCGACATAACCTGTGTTTTGGTTTTCCAAATCTTTCAACAATTTTCCATTGCTCTTGAGTTGGGATCTCATAATCCATAATTTGTTTCACCATCACCTCCAATTCTATGCATTTTGTGTAACATACATCTGGCAGAACCTTCTTAATCATTACAAATTGTTTAAGTATCTCAGAATCATCGGTCAATTTATCAATTATTGTCTTTCCAGTTAATCCTTTGACCAAACCTTCAAATTTTGAGTGATCCATACGAGCCTGTACTATGAAACTGTGATGATTTTCTTGAGCCATTAATTTTCCATCGTCACTCCAAAAAGAAGGTATACGACATTCAAAAGGCCCCATAAATAATTCCTTAAAATTTTGAACTTCAAGGACCATCTATTGCGCCATGTCTTCTACTTCTTTAACACGATCATGCTTGTCAATAACTCTTCTTGCCGAAATGATGATTGATTGTCTGTCTTTGATTCCAAAACTCTGCATATTTAATTGGGTTAGAGTTTTTAACAAACTGACTATATTCCAATTTCTTTCTGAAGGCCTTTTGTGTAATGTCTCATTTGCCACTTTACAACTCTGGAGAGCTATGTTTGCTATAGCATCTTTATCTGCTATAAAATTCAAATAAGACCAGAATTTGGTGACTTCCACTGATATCGCATCCCATATAAGGTGTTTAGCTCCATGTAATGGAATCCGACCTGTCAATCTATCTTTTAATTCATCAACTTTCTTTTGCAGTTGATTTCTATCACTCAAAGCCTTTACCTTTGCTCCAGAATTTCAAATTACTTCCTCTTTCAACTTCAGGTTTTCTGCTTTCAACTCTTCTATCTCTACATATTTTAGACTAATTTGTGACATAGCACTGGTCAGTTCCTCTATGGAGTATTTTTTCATTTTTCCTTCACCCATACATAGAGATTGATCCCCTCGCTTCTCTGGCGCTTGCACAGTTTCAATCTGATTGGTATTCAACAATGAAATTTGTGACAACAATTCAATCCTTTGTTTTTCCCAAGCATTCTTTTCATATTGTAACTTTAACATTTTACCTTTGTGATCCATCATTTATTGATATATGGATTCCTTTTCTTGTCGTAATGTTGTCAACTCTCGAGACTGCACATGTTCATTATTTGGCACCTTCAATTTTTTCTTGAGAATTTGAATGGCATTTTCTTTTTCATCAATGAGCCTTTTGGTACACTAGTTATTCCTTGGCTTGGCTCCCATGGTCACAAGGTCCACTTGTATTCTTTTGATCTGGATCGAATTTGCTTTGTTTTCTTCCTTCTCTTGCCTCAGTTGACCCTCCAGCTTTGCTAACACAAACTGCAATTTAGAAAAATTTTAAGTGAATTGCAATAAATCAGAATACAGGACATCTCCTGTTTGTTTATGCAATTGAATCTTATCTGGTATATTAATCGCATCAAGCTTAACTTCCATTTCAGAAACTTTCTCATTGTTCACCACTGCAAACCTTATAGAGTTTCTTCCTGGATCCATAGCTATAAGGAGGGAAACTTTTTGTTATGCCAGCATTCTTACCTGAGGGTACAATTTTTTAGTTTCTTCGGAAGACTACTTCCTCTTTGATGTATATTGTGAAAGCACATCAAATCTGGACTTATACTGAGAGTTACTTCCAAATTCTGAAAAATAATATTGCTGCATAATATTTGCAGGTGGCTGTGAAATCAAACTAGTTTTTTTTTCTGGAACAATTGAATCTTGTTCCTCCATACTAATAATTTCCTTCTGTCGTTCCACTTTTGATTTCTTCCTTGAAACTTCTTGATCGGCTTCCATACTATCAACTTCTGAATTACTTCTCTTACTGGTGATATCAGATTTAGCTGGTGTATGAACCAGCATTGCCAAATTGCATGTTTGTTCCATATTCGCCTCTTTATTATCTTGTTCAAATTTGAATAAATTTTCCATTTCTTTCAATCCTTCTGCTGTTTGATGATCAAAAGCCTTGTTTCCATTTTGATGTCTCCTTTGTGATATAATTTGATGAGGATCATAATTAATCCTTTCATCCTCTTGGAAATCCATAATATTCAGTAATTTTTCTACTACAGAGAGGGTTGCCTTATTCTTAATGATGAATGGACCAACTTTATCAGGGAATTTCACATCCAATGCTTTTTTGAAAGCACCGAAATGTTCTTCTTCTGACTGCAACCTTTGTCTAATAAATTCCAAGGCAAAGACCCTCAGTGTTAAAAACGTTGGCAACAAGTATTGGTGCTCCAGTAAAACCATACAGCCTAATTATAATATGTTCTCTATACAAGAACCAATCAACGGTTTGTCCTTCTAGTGTAGGCTACAAAGTTTCTTTCATTCCTTCTAACACTTGGGGCATTTCAGCATTAAAAATAATTCTGTAAACTTCTGGCATGATTTTATGGGTGAACTCAAACATATTGACATGTTAGGAAGGTCATGAGAAAAGTTGGTACCAAGAAACTTGGATTCCAAAATGTTTGAACACATGAATAACTTCGAGAGATATGACTGATATCTAAAATGCTTCAACTAGTTGAAATTCACCAACTGCACATGAATCGCTTCAGCGAGGAATTCATCAAAATTAAAACAACACACCGGACTCGACTGTGACTCTGGTGAAATTACTTGGAGAAGGAAACCTAACATAACTTCCATGATTGACTTATCACTATCTAGACCTAAAAATTGACTCAACAAGGACAAAACTAACTGGGTATCTCGTTGAAAGACATCAATACTCAAAGGGAACGATAGGTTTTCATGCGATTGACCATATTTCAAGACTTGTAATAAAAACTTGTCTTTTTCTACAGGACTGCAGTTTGTATAAAACTTTGCCAAATTTTATTCGTTAAACGACTCAGGGCTTTTGGGAAATGTTTCAGGTAAACCTTGAACCTCACGGACAGTTTGCGCATTTACTGGGCATAGAAGTTTGGCCATTTTTACATTAATGATTACCCTTTGGCCTTGCAAATAATTCGTCACACACCAACAAACAAATTCGGGGAAGTGTGGGGTTTGTTCGACACAAAAATAGTACAGAAAAGAACCAAAAACATTAAATACATCCTTTCCCTGTGACTTAAACTCCATTAATTTCTCCTTAGACTGCAAAATACAGACAAAATAGGGTCGAAAATATCCCTTTCCCTGTCAGATACAAGCTTCTCATTTTCATCTAAACTTTCATTGAAGGGAAAGAGGTCTTGGGTTTTCTCCATTTGGGACACAAAATCTAAACACAGAGGGTTTCGAGCTACCTGTGAAGTGAGCTTCGTAGGTGCTGTTCCAGTTGACAAAGACAACGACGTGTTTCCCACGGGTTCTTTTCCTCCAGGCAATAAGCAGAAAAAAGCATTTTTTAAAACTTTGAACAAACCTTTTATATAACATATGCTTAGGTGGTTTTGGAACTTGCAATGAGCGGTTTAAATTTAACCGCTTTTCATAACAGACTCCACCAATGCTTGCCATGTGGTAAGTGGCTTAATTTCTGCTTCATCTTATCCAAGTTTAACCACCATGCACTTTCTAGTGTGGGAACCCTTCCACCGTCGATTTGCTTCTGGGTAAATCTGGATCATTATTCCGCCTGTTCCACCTCCACCCTTGGCCTTAGAATAGTAACAATATTTGCATTGTTCCTCTCTATAAACATTAATAAATATTTGACATAATTTGTTTGTAATGGGTTTGTAGAAGATCTAGTGTAACATAGGAAGAATTCAATGAAGAAGATGGAGAGATGACCATAAGAGATAAGAGAAGTCTAAACAACACGATCAATCTTCCAAGATGGCAGTGAGATGAAACATTAAATTAGGAAAAGAAGGAGTCAGAGATCACATGTCGTAGAAATAACATCTAAGGTTGCCATTGTTTTTGTACACAACCCATTTCATATTAGTTGCATAATTGTTCATGTAGTGTCCCTTTTTAATAAATTTGTTAAACTTCGAAAATTACAATTTTTGGCTAATTCGACCCTTAGACTATTAATGACTCAGATGCTTCCAAATTTGGGTCTAAACATGTTTAAAAGGTATTAGGACATAAAAAGCAAAAAAATTTGCATCGTTCCTCTCTACAGCTTTTAATAAGCAATGTCTAACCAAGATAAACCAAGAACCCATATAGAGGAAATTTTAGAATCCCCCAAGGGTAGATGGCTCCAAAAGACTCTTTAAAGGATTTAGAATTGGGTCTGAAGGTATATGAAGGGTATTAAGACATAAAAATGAACCTTATTGGTGATTGTTGACTAATATCTTCTGGAACATCTTATACTGTCAGTAACCTCGTAAGCTGGAACATCGTCTACTAGAACATCCTCATCAGCAACAACAACAGCTGGAACATCTTCTGCTATCAGCAACCTTGTCAGCTGGAACACCATCTGCTGGAACATCCTCATTAGCAGCACCATCAGCTGGAATATCTTATGCTGTCAGCAACCTTATCAACAACCCAATCTGAGTCTGTGTACCCATATAGTCTAAACTCCCTATCTAAGGAACATCTGAGTCCATAATCCAATGTACCCTTCAGATATCTCATCACATGTTTTGCCGCAATTAGGTGACTCAATGTGTTTACAGCAAGGCCATAGGTGTGACCATGTCCTTGCAGTCCATCATCCCGATCCCGATGTTATGTACCTCCGAGGTGATCCTACTATGTATCCGGAGATGTTTATTCCTCCGAGAAGTTGTGGCAACTAGGGTTATTAGACCCACCATGTGGGGGTCGGCCCTGAGATAATATTTTAGGGGTTATTAGACTTCTCCAGAAGAGGTCAGCCCCATTAGGTCTTTTAGTCAGTTAGGATTTAGTATAAATAGAGGAGGTGAACTCCTCATTAGATCACTCACTCACTTGTGGAAAGTGGCGCACTTGTCTGGGAGATCTGCTAAGGAGAACTAGAAGGAGGGAGCACATCTTGTATTTTGGTTGATCATCTTATTGAGGAAAGCTTTGTTGGGTTTTCTACCCCATGAGGGTTTCCTAGGGTAATCTCTGTGTCTATCTTGTGATTATGCTTCTTTCAGTGATCTTGCTAGTCTATTTGGTTTAAACTTAACATGGTATCAGAGCTAGACTGAATAGAACATCTTTCACAAGGTAAGAATACCTCTCTCTCTCTCTCCGGTGAATGTTAGGGTTTCAGTAGAAAGTTGGTATTATTGAAATCTGATTACATGGCTAGATATCCCTTTTCAAGACCTTTCTTTTGAACCCTATATTGAACTTTTTGGTTGGGTAGAACTCCGGGAAAGTCAAACCCTAATTCTACCAAAAGTGCGATAAGTGAGAAATTGGTTTCAGCAAAAATTTGGTATTGTTGAAATCTGATTACATGGTTGGATAACCCTTCTCAATACCTTTCTTTTGAACCCTAGATCGAACTTTTTGGTTGGGTAGAACTTCGGGAAAGTCAAACCCTAATTCTACCAAAAGTGTGATAAGTGAGAAATTGGTTTCAACAAAAATTTGGTATTGTTGAAATCTGATTACATGGCTGGATAGCCCTTCTCAAGACCTTTCTTTTGAGCCCTAGATCGAACCTTTTGGTTGGGTAGAACTCCGGGACAGTCAAACCCTAATTCTACCAAAAGTGCGATAAAATTCTGTTTCAGGATCCGAAAAAATAAAAGGTCACTTTTCAGGTAAGTACTACTCTGTCTCTTGGACTCCCCCAAGAGAAGATGGCTCCAAACACTAAGCTTGAAGACAAGCTAGAAGGTATAGAGAATTTCCGGGCATGGAAATACAGAATTGGTCTCATTCTTGAAGAGAATGATCTTGCTCATTATATCAAGGATGAAGTGGCAGAACCAGAAGGAGATGAAGCCAAAGAAAAGCATAGGAAGGATTTGATTAGGGCAAAGAGAATCATAGCTGATTCTATTAAAGACCACTTGATTCCCCAAGTGGCCTCCAAGAAGACTCCAAAGGAAATGTATGATGCCCTAGGAAGAATGTATGAAGGAAAGAACATCAATAGGAAGATGAACCTAAGGACTCAATTGAAGAGTACCAAGATGCACAAAGGAGAATACATTCAAGACTACTTCTCAAGGGTCTCACAAATCAAGGAACAACTAGATGATATTGGTGATACTCTTGATGAAGATGAACTTGTGATGACTGCTCTAAATGGTCTCACTAGATCTTGGGAATCTTTTATTCAAACTATGTGTGCCAGAAAGGAAAGTATGAAGTTTGATGTAGTATGGGAAGATTGTGTTCAAGAAGAGGCTAGGGTAGCCAACAGGGAAGCACTTCTCAAAGAGGATGATCAAGCCTTGGCTACTCACACCAAGAAAAGAATGGGTCACTTCAAGAAAGTTGAACACAAGGGATCTCATCACTTCTCCAAATTCAAAAGGAATAAAAGACCCAATCAAGTAAGGGATCTCTCCACAGACCAATGCTACAATTGTCTTAAACTTGGACATGTTGCCAGATTTTGTCCTTCAGAAAGGAAGAAGAAGTTTATACACAAAAGACACCATGCTCATATGGCAGAAGATGATAGTGAAGAAGAAGAAGAAGAAGAAGAGGAAGAAAGGCCTCAAAAGAAAATATCCAAAGTAAAGAAAGAAAATCCAGAAGAATATGTCCTATTCTCTGCACTCTCTGGATCTGTATCTCCTGGATAAGATACATGGCTCATTGATAGTGGTGCATCTAAGCACATGTCAGGTCAAAGAAAGACTTTCTCAAAACTTGAAGAAAAGTCTTCTTCACAAAAGGTATCTCTAGGAGATGATTACCAATATCCCATCAAGGGGATTGGTGAAGCAAGCTATAAGCTAGATTCTGGTTCACCCTTGAAGATGAAAAAAATCTTATATGTGCCAGGACTAAAGAAAAACCTACTCTCTATCTCAGCACTAGATAAGAAAGGTTTTGGAGTTGCCTTCATAGATGGTCAAGTACTCATGTGGCCAAAGGGAAAATCCTTTAAAGAAGCAGTTGTCATTGGTGAAGAGGAAGGAGGCCTCTATAAGCTAAAGGGACATCCAGAAGTTGCTCTTGCTCATGAAGCATCTAGCCCATGTGAGCTATGGCACAGAAGATTAGCTCACATTAACTATAAAGCCCTACCCTATGTAAGCAAGGTGGTGATAGGTCTACCAGACTTAAAGGTTGATCATAAAGGCTCATGCAAAGGATGTGAAAAAAGGAAGAATGTTAAGAACCCTTTTCCAAAAAAGTGAAACAAAGACTAAGAACATCTTAGAGCTAATACATTCAGATGTATGTGGACCAATGCCTACCACTTCCCTAAGTGGTTTTGAATACTATCTTTCATTCATTGATGACTATTCAAGAAAAACATGGATATACTTTCTAAAGGGTAAGAATGAGGTTTTCGGAAAATTCAAGGAGTTCAAGGCCTTAATAGAAAATCTCTCAGAAAAGAAAATCAAGATTCTCAGAACAGATAATGGTGGAGAATATACTTCAAAGGAATTTGAAGACTTTTGTAAAGAAGCTGTAATTAAGAGGGAACTAACCATTCCCTACAATCCCCAACAAAATGGGGTAGTTGAGAGGAAAAATAGAACCATCATGGAGGCTGTAAAGACTATGATACATGACCAAGATCTTCCCATGTATCTATGGGCTGAAGCAGCCAAGACAGCAGTATATGTACAAAATAGACTATCTCATAGTGCTCTTGATTTCAAAACTCCAGAAGAAGTGTTTACAGGAAAGAAGCCTGAGGTAAGTCATCTTAAGATATTTGGGTGTCCTGTGTACATCCACATTCCAAAATAAAAGAGAACCAAGTTGGATCCCTCTAGTAAGAAGGGAAGGTTTGTTGGTTATTGTGAAACTTCCAAAGCCTTCAGAATCTACATACCAGGTTTTCATCATATAGAAATAAGTAGAGATGTAACCTTTGATGAAGAAGCAGCTCTCAATAAATCCAGAAAGTGTCAACTTGAAGAAGTTTATGAAGAAGATTCATCTCCCAGAATCTCAGAGACTGTGCACATCCCTGAAGATGATGCACCAGAGGATCATGACATGTTGGAACCACAAGAACCCCCTGTTACAGACTTATCAAGGAAAAGAAGACCAGCATGGGCTAGAGATATTATTCAAGGAGCTGGAAGATATGGAGCTCTTGAAGGCTCCACTAGAGAAAGAAAGAAACCAAAACTAGTGTCCAACTATATGGCCTTGATGTGTGATCTTGTGGATCAACTACCTACTAGCTATGAAGAGGTAGTTCAGAAGAAAGAATGGGTAGAAGCAATAACAGAAGAATATCAGTCAATAATGAAAAATGATGTTTGGGATATAGTCCCCAAACCAAAAGATAAAAGTGTGGTCTCTTTCAAATGGATTTTCAAGATAAAACATGTTGCAGACGGGAGCATTGAAAAATACAAGGAAAGATTTGTAGCCAGAGGATTCTCTCAGAAAGAGGGAATTGACTATGAAGAAACATTTGCACCAGTTGCTAGGTATACTTCAATTAGAACTATCATGGCACTTGCATCCATGATGAAATGGAAATTGCACCAAATGGATGTTAAGACAGCTTTTCTAAATGGTGTAATTGAAGAAGAAGTATACATAGAACAACCTCAAGGATTTGAGTTCAAGGATGGAAGGACCCATGTATGCAAACTGAAAAAGGAATTATATGGATTTAAGCAAGCTCCCAGGGCTTGGTACGGAAGGATTGAAAATTTCTTAACAAGCATGGGCTTTACCAAAAGTAAAGATGACCCCAATCTTTATCTCAAAGTGATGGATGATGAACCAGTTATATTGTTGCTATATGTAGATGATCTATTTCTGACTGGAAATGGGAAACAAATTATTGAAAGCAAGAAGAAGCTTTCTTCAGAATTCGAGATGAAATATCTCGGATTAATGCACTACTTCTTAGGCTTAGAAGTATGGCAAGAACCAAAAGGAATCTTTCTAAATCAAGGTAAGTATACTGTGGAGATTCTCAAAATATTTGATATGTTGGAGTGTAAAGCCATGGCCACTCCCATGGACTCCAACCTGAAGTTATTAGTTAATGACTCATCAGAATTAGTGGACATAACTCTATACAAACAAATCATTGGATCATTGATGTATTTAATAAATACTAGGCCAGATATATGTTTTGCTATAAATACCCTAAGTCAGTATCTAGTAGAACCTAGAAAGGTTCACTTAATAGCCGCAAAGCATGTAATAAGGTACCTAAAAGGTACATTAGATTTTGGCCTATATTATCTCAGAGGTCATGAACTCAAGTTACATGGTTACTCAGATTCTGATTGGGTAGGAAGTGTCTCAGACAAAAAAAGTACATCAGGTGGATGTTATGGTCTTGGATCTGCCATGATCTCTTGGTACAGGAGAAACAATCCAGTGTGGCCCTTAGTACTGTTGAAGCAGAATATATAGTTGCCTGCTCTGCCAGCTATGAAGCAGTATGGCTTCGGAAACTACTATCTGAAGTGTTTGACTTAGAAATGGATCCCACTGTGATTATGTGTGACAATCAAAGTTGCATTAAGATGACAGAAAATCCTGTATTCCACGATAAGTCAAAACACATAGAGATCTGATACTTTTATATACGAGATATGGTGCAGAGAGGAGCTATCAAGCTCAAGTATATAAGCACTGAGGATCAAATTTCTGATATCTTGACCAAACCTCTGTCTCGAATAAAGTTTGAACACTTCCGAGACAAGCTTGGTGTAGTTCAAAAAGGACCCTCCTCGAAAGGGGGAGCAGCTTAGTATCTGATAACAAGCCTATCTCATCAATGATGAGGTTACCTATTTACTGCACTTAGTTACTTAGGATTATTTATATTTAGGACTCTTATATTTTTCCTTTTGATGATAGATGTATTAGTGAGAATACATGCTTTTGATGATAGATGTATTAGTGAGAATACATGCTTTGATGTTAAATGTATACATGCTTTTGATGATAGATGTATAAGTGAGAATACATGCTTTTGATGATGGATGTATTAGTGAGAATACATGTTTTGATGTTAGATGTATACATGCTTTTGATGATGGATGTATTAGAGAGAATACATGTTTTGATGTATACATGCTTTTGATGATGAATGTATTAGTGAGAATACATGTTTTGATGTTAGATGTATACATGCTTTTGATGATAGATGTATTAGTGAGAATACATGCTTTTTTATGTTAGATGTATACATGCTTTTGATGATGGATGTATTAGAGAGAATACATGTTTTGATGTTAGATGTATACATGTTTTTGATGATAGATGTATTAGAGAGAATACATGTTTTGATGTATACATGCTTTTGATAATGGATGTATTAGTGAGAATACATGATGTTAGATGTATTGATGAGAATACATGTAAGGATTGAGTCATCCTTGGACGTGGTCCTAAATGTACGGTTGAGGATTGAGTCATATTTGGACGTGGTCCTAAATGTACGGTTGAGGATTGAGTCATCCTTGGACGTGGTCCTAACTGTACGGTTGAGGATTGAGTCATCCTTGGACGTGGTCCTAAATGTACAGTTGAGGATTGAGTCATCCTTGGACGTGGTCCTAAATGTACGGTTGAGGATTGAATCATCCTTGGACGTGGTCCTAAATGTATGGTTGAGGATTGAGTCATCCTTGGACGTGGTCCTAAATGTACGGTTGAGGATTGAGTCATCCTTGGACATGGTCCTAAATGTACAGATGAGGATTGAGTCATCCTTGGACGTGGTCCTAAATGTACAGATGGGATTGCATCGTCCCTAGACATGTGACTTGTCTTAAAGTGATAAGGATTGATCATCCTGGAACTCGATTTGGATTGTATCATCCATGGACCTATGTCCTAAAGAGAGCAAGACTGATCGTGTGATGATGATGCTGATGATCGTGTGATGACGATACTGATGATCGTGTGATGACAATGCTGATGATCGTGTGATGATGATGCTGATGATCGTGTGATGATGATGCTGATGATCGTGTGATGACGATGTTGATGATCGTGTGATGATGATACCGATGATCGTGTGATGACGATGCCGATGATCGTGTGATGACGATGCTAATGATTGTGTGACGATGATGTTGATGATCATGCTGATGATGCTGATGACGATGCTGACGATGCTGATGACGATGCTAACAATCGTGAGATGTCAATACTGATGTTCAATTGATATCGACACTATTGATGAAGATGAATTGAAGAAAGCTTCCGATGATATATAGATGTATCATGTATGATGTAGTCAATGACTCGTTTCTCCTGCAGATGTTGTTATAATATCCTTGTCATTAAGGGGGAGTGTTGAATATTGTAACTTACAAGAATATTATATTTGTATATTATTTATTCTGGAGATTTTTATTCCTCCGAGAAGTTGTGGCAACTAGGGTTATTAGACCCACCATGTGGGGGTCGGCCTTGAGATAATATTTTAGGGGTTATTAGACTTCTCTAGGAGAGGTCGGCCCCATTAGGTCTTTTAGTCAGTTAGGAGTCAGTATAAATAGAGGAGGTGAAATCCTCATTAGATCACTCACTCACTTGTGGAAAGTGGCGCACTTATTTGGGAGATCTGCTAAGGAGAACTAGAAGGAGGGAGCACATCTTGTATTTTGGTTGATCATCTTATTGAGGAAAGCTTTGCTGGGTTTTCTACCCCATGAGGGTTTCCCAGGGTAATCTCTGTGTCTATCTTGTGATTATGCTTCTTTCAGTGATCTTGCTAGTCTATTTGGTTTAAACTTAACAGATCCGCTTCAAGATATCTACTTTTTTTGTCCAGAGAAGATTCTATCTGCACTCTGCCACATGCGTAGAAAATAGTGCATCCTACCCAAGATCTCGAACTTGGCAACAAGCTTCCTCTTCCCATCCTCACTTATCACAACCAGGGCATCCACATATAGTAGGAGTATCATTAGATTTCCTTCCTCAACTTGAAGTGAAGGTTGGAATCCGCTTTACTCTTGGTAAAGCTCAAACTAGTCAGAAGCTATCAATTCTGCCATACCATGTCCTGGGTGCCTGTTTCGAATCGTACAAGGATTTCTTCAGTTTGCACACATGAGTCTCCATTTCATGTGTCTCAAAACTGAGTGGTTGCTCCACATATACTTCATCTTCCATTACACCATTCAAGAATGTTTTCCACATATTCCGTAACTTTCTAGAGTGTGCACTTAGCTCCAACATGTCAGCAAAGAGGTTTCTAGATAAGTAGCAATCGAATGTTGTACTACTACCATAGACCACTTACTTGCATATAAGTAGTTGGGTGGACTCCCTCTCAATATTTGCTTCCTTGCAGTAACTACTAGAGTCTCTAACAGAGTGTTCTTATTCTTGTGGGAGATGCTTTTGTTCCTGGGACAATCTCCTTGTGATGAGGATGCTCCCTCTTGTTGTAATTCTTCTTGGTGTGTGCTATTCCTGCTCTTCACTACCCATGTTTTCTTTTCGAGCTTCTTCATGTGAGCATTCCTCCCACAACCTACTTCCTAGCAAAAATTCCTTGGATGAAGGAATCCCATGACCGTTCAAGGTGGTCATCACTATTTCTCCATTCTCTATATATTCTTCAATGGCTTCAAGTTGCTCTTTTATCCAAGAGACCGTTGTAAAGTGTGACTGCATGGTCTATGTATTTTGTATATTGACATTCTTTAATTGAATCCTCAAAGTCATCTTTCGATTTATGTTCTTTCCCTCAAACAACTTGCTCAAGGAGTCAAACATCTTGTTATGGATGACACATGTGGTATGAGATGGTCCTTGATAGAATCTGCAATGATCCAAGTTCTTGGACTTGACCAAGTTCTTCTTATGTAAGGCCTTAAGGCCTCATCTCCCTCTGGGACTCGAACCTCTTCACTTATGTAGGTATCCAATTCATTCTAGACTTATAGGATAGGATTTAAACCCAATCCTTACATTCATGTTCGGAAGTTATCAACCCCTTCAAGCTTGATGTGGTGAGACATCTTAATGAGAAACTTACAACTGGATTTGGAGCTTAGCGTTTGATAAAGAAACCCTAAAAATCCAAACTTGGAATTTCAAACTTTTCATTGGACAGGGAGATGCAATTGACTTAAGCGATCAAGCCAGTGTGCTCAAATTTTGAAAACTCCAAAAATTTACCCCTCAAAAGTGACCTGTGAATTTCGGATCTGCAATTTCTGTCAAATTCTGGTGTTCTGTCCAATGCACAATGGCCTCTCCAATTCCCAATTAGGATGGGAATCTTTCACCCTCGAAATTGGTACTAAGGCAAGTAGAGTAAACACTCCACTAGCATGGACAAGGTACAAGCTCTCCAAATTGCAAATATGCAAACAAAAATGATCAAAAGCTACTCTCCTTGGGTCGAATTCCTTCCAAAGGATTCATTCCAACTCAATTTGGGAAGAGTTTCCAATGTGTGTGACTTGTCCAACAATTCCTAGTCTCCTTATTCCCTCATTTCAAATGGCTGCCCTAACTCCCTTGTGCACCTTCTTGGATGCTATTTTTATCCCTAACATGTCATATATTTCAGATGTCAGCATTCAGGTCTGATTTGTGTCATAGGTGTCATAGCATCTTCATCATTGTTGTCATACTAGAGGCAGCCTAAGGAATTTAGCCCAAGTGTCACAATTCTTCTAAGATACCTCTTCCTCTTCCATGGGACTTATTCTTCCACTCCAATTTGACCTTAAATGACTCATGCCATGAATAATGCCTCTTAAACTACCCCAAGTATGTTACCCTTCATCTTGAACTCGAATTGGTGAGAGAATCATGCCAAGTATGTTACCCTTCATCTTGAACTCAAATTGGTCAGAGAATCATGCCAAGTGTAGTGGGTCCCACAACCTCTTAATATATGTCCTCATGGTCCAATGCATAATGTCCTCTCCAATTCCCAATTAGAAAATCTCACCCTTGAAATTGGTACTAAGGCAAGTAGAGTAATTATGGACAAGCTATGCTCTCCAATATGCGAAATGAGAAATGATCAAAAACCACTCTACAATGACATAGATATTATTGGTGATTATATACCATGGTAATGATATTGGCATGAGATCCCTCTAAGCTTTGATTACACTCTAGGATTTGCTATACATCTGAAGTATATCTTGGAAGAAGTTGCTTCCATTCTTGGATGACAAATTTGGGGCATGTACAAGTTGGCATTTTGACATCGATATTTTTTGTGGCCTTGTGACAGAGATAATGATTGTGTCATTGTGACAAACATGGATTGTGATAGTGACATCAATACAATGATACAGGTACAAGGACATATATACACATATAGGTTGATGGAAACCGTGATACAATGGCAGTGGAATATTATTCTTCTTATTTAGATTAGGGTGGCAGGATCATGTGAAAGATAAATTTGAAAGGTGTTCATGAGGTGGGACAAGGTACAAAATATTTGCACAAAGGGACCCCATTCTTAGCATTATTTTTGTCCCAAGTACCTAAAAATATCGGGTAAATTCATGAGCTTTGGAGTCCAAATAAGGCTTAAAAGGTATAAGGGAAGTAAGCTTACCTTAGGGGGCCTACGAACTTATGCCAATAGGCCCAAGCGCTTAAAATATTAAGCAGAGGCGCTAGAGCATCAACTACACAAGGTGTTAGGCGACAATGAGGGCTATTCGGTAAGTGTTGGTTAATCCAACAATATTAAGAGGTGGGCGGGGGGGGAATCCGTATTGCCTTTTTCTACCCTTTTTCTAGCACATGTTAACTAATAATTCCCAATGTGAATAGGACAATTAAAAATTTGAACACATCGATACAAATCGTATACTAAATTGTTCTACAAGCACCAACTTGATAGAGAACTTAACCCATGGATTCTTCTTCCACTACAGAAAGGATGCTCCTACACCCCTAGTTTTCTACCTGCTAAACAGACAAGGATGCTCCTACACCCCTGGTTTTCTACCTTTTAAATAGACAAGAATGCCCCACCACCCTAAATCTCTACCCACGACTAGAAGGAGGCAACAATTCCCTTAGAAGGCCTCAACCTACCCAAAGAACCACCCAACAACCCTCTAATTTATAATAGTTTTAACTTCGGATTTTCAGATCTTGCTTCTGATATGCAATTACTTCATAGACACCTATGGTCCTCTTCATACATGATTATATATATTTTCAAAGAACTTTATTATTTGATAACTTTATCAAGGAAAATCATGCCTCTTCATAAAAAGAATATCGGATCCTTATAATGGCATCGATTCATCATTGATCTTCTTAGTCTTTCAATCTTGTTTTAACATGCGCTTAGCTAGATTTCATAAAGAATTTGCATGGTATCCTGTGCTTTAAAAGCTGCACAACTTAACCCAGCGTAACTATCTTCTAGCGTTGGATTGCCCCATCCAAGATCGACGGTGGACTTCAAAAGTTTATGAGCCCAATTATGAAGGAGCAATATAAGGCCTAACCAAAATGCCCCCGACTCGCCGGAATCCGGCAGTGTGGAAATAGCTGAAATGGCAATTTTGACTGCTCAAATCGCAATTTCAACGATCTGGGTAGTTTTAAAATAGGGCATTTAGTCTATGAATGGAAATTACAATTGCTGAAATTGCAGTATTGCAGAAATAACAATTTCCAGGAAGAAATTTGACTAGTTTCAATCAAAATTTTGTCAGAAAAGTAGGGCATTTTAATGTCCCATCAGTTAAATCAAAGGGTAAAGGGTAAAGTCCCATCAGTTTTAATTTCCAGGAAGTTAGCTTTTATCCTACCCGAATTATGAACCCTTGTCGTCAATATGTCCCATCAATTAAATCAAAGGGTAAAATCTTCCAACTCTCGGGTAACGTCTTTGACCCTTAATGTCCTATAACCCGTTGTAACAGTCTTTCAATCGCCTTGATCTTTCATTCTGATGGCTTTGGAGATTTCCTGCGATCCGAGTTCTGGTTTGGATCATGTTTTGGTTTTTTTTATCATTTCCACTGGTTTAAATGGGATATGCTCCTGTTCGATCTAGCTTGCCGAAAATGTTTTCGAAATTAGCTCTGTGTTCGACTCTTTCTCCATCCACTGGCCCTCCTCAATAGCTAGTTGTTAAAGTTGGAGAAAAGGAAAGTCTCCAGATTCCGACCACTACTTTGTATAGCGGCCGCTCTTCAGGAAAGCTTTCTTACAGCATTTCTTCAGGAAATATTTCTTATAGCAGTTCTTCAGGAAAGTCTCCTTGTTTTATAATGGTGGACAGTAGCACACGCGGAAGGACTAGATTCATCGATGAAGCCACCCACATCACAGTGAAGAATATGGAAAGGCAAATCTATGAGATTCAGCAGACCATGGAAACCAGGCTAAACTCGATGGAGCAAAGAATGGAAAGCAACCAGACCGAAATGATGGAGAAAATCTGAGTCCTCCTCGGTGAGCACGATGAATCCATTAGAAATCAACCCACCAGAACTCAAGGTAATTCCGAGGGGAGCCTAGTTACTTCAATAGGTTCTGGACAGTCCGTCCAACTGTCGGAACTCCCTCATCAACTCCTGCAAATGCTGGAACTCCGTCAACTATTGAAAATCCCTCATCAACTCCCTCAAGTTCATCTGGTGGGGTGAAACCAATGGAGATTCACTCATCTTGAGAGAACCATGCGGCTCACCCACCATGGTCTCATGTTATTTTACTGAAAACTTTAATATTTTAGGTTTACTTTTCTGTTAGTTTAGTTGAGGGCTTTTTTCCAAGGCCCTTTTGTTCAGTTTGTATCGACAGCTATTTTAGGTTTACTTTTGTGTTGGTTCAGGGGAGGGATTTTGTCCTCGGCCCTACATTTTGAAAAATTTAAACTCTGTGATATGTCTGGATCCTCCTTGAATGAAATATATGCAGTTTTTTGAATATTAATTTTAATTAATTTTATAATCCTTTGGTCTTCTCTAAATTCTTAACCTCTCTTATTTATCGATTATTATTTATTGATTATGTTTGGATTTATCTATTCTTTTTCAATTTAGAAAAACTAAGTTTTGAATTTCTTTTGAATGATAGGTTAAATAACAGAAAACAAAAAATCCAGGCCATCAATTCGACATAGTGATTATTTACTCGAGAAAAACTCTTTGAATGTAGAACTCAAGGAGACACATTGAGCGATGAATCATATTTATCTTAGAAGTGCATTTTAGCTATTTTCAAAGTACTAATGTTTGTAAATTACCTTACTTTACTTTGCATAATGTTTGTTGGTTAATATCTAAATATGACTTAAATTTCATGTTTGAAGGTCATGTATCTCTTGATTTTTCCCTCGATGTTTCTGCTCTTGCATTGGAATTACTATAACTTAAATCTGTATTCTAAGGTTTATATTGAAATCGTACCTTTAAGATCTGTAATATTCTTTTAAACAATAGCAAAAGTACTGTAAAAATCAAATATTGCACATGTCACAATCTGAGCATTCCACATGTCACAATCTGAGCATTCCACGTGTCACCCTAGAACCGTGGAAGTTGGATCTCGACATTTTAACAACAAAATTTATAGAAAGATTCCTCGAAAGAGTTTGATGGCAAGATGAAACTTTTGTTTAGTGAAAGGGTGTTGGAATTAGATGCTGAAGAGAAAGAGCGACCGCTCCTTCCTCCAGAGATGTTTTGTAGCAATTGGAAATTTCAGCACTCTAAACAGAAATTTCAAACAAAACTTTCATAGGAACATTGCACAACTTGATTGCAATTGGAAATATTCTCAGAGAAAGAGCGACCGCTCTTTCTCGAAGTTGTCTATTTTTACAAATCCCTCATAAAGGAAGGGGTGGCCGACCCTTCTTCTACCCATAACTCTATTCATAATAGTTTTAAGAATGCAAGAAGGGTTGCTTGATCCTTCTTGTGTTTGCCATTCTGGATATAGGTGAATTGATGGATATGGGTGTTCACAATTATCTACTAATCGAAGTGGCGGATCCCTACTATTTACAGCGGAAGTTGAAAGTTGAGAATTCTCTGACTGGCCTTCGTATCTTAAATTTTTTTACAGTAGTCTCGTAATTGACAGGTCGGCCGAACCCTTGTTGTGGTAAGCATTTTGCCAGTGTTCACTGTTAAGGATATAAATGAATTGACGGTATAGCCTTCGTAGGTTGAATAATTTTACATTTTTTAGTGGAAGTATTCTCAGAGAAAGAGCGGCCTCTCTTTCTCTTTCTTGAAGTTGTCTATTTTTAAAATCCCTCATAAAGGAAGGGGCTGCCGACCCTTATTTTGCCCATAACCATTCATAAAATTTCTAGGATGCAAGAAGGCTCGGTCGATCCTTCTTGTGGTAAGTATTCTGCCAATGCTAACCGTTTTGGATATAAATGAATTAACGGTCTAGCCTTCGTAGGTTGAATAAGTTTACATTGCTTTGCACAATTTGCTAGCAAATGGAAATATTCTCAAAGAAAGAGTGGCTGCTCTTTCTCCAAGTTGTCTATTTTTACAAATCCTTCATAACGGAAGGGGTAGCCAAGCCTTCTTTTTCCCGTAAATCTATTCATAATAGTTCTAGGATGCAAGAAGGGTGGGTTGATCCTTCCTGTGTTGGCCAATCTGGATATAGGTGAATTGCTGAGCTCACCATTTTGGATATAAATGAATTGACGTTCTAGCCTTCGTAGGTTGAATAAGTTTACATTGCTTTGCACAATTTGCTTGCAAATGGAAATATTCTCAAAGAAAGAGCGGCCGCTCTTTCTCCAAGTTGTCTATTTTTACAAATCCTTCATAATGGAAGGGGCAACCAACCCTTCTTTTGCCCGTAACTCTATTCATAATAGTTCTAGAATGCAAGAAGGGTGGTGTTGGCTCGGTTTTGCAACCAAGCTTAGTGCTATGGGCACCTACTAACTAGTAGTAGCAGTTTCAATAGAAATAAAAACAATAAACTAAATAAACAATACTTTTCATGGATCTAAGCAAGAATCTAAGCAAATAATTTAAATATTTCAAAAATCAAGAACAAGAAACATAAGAAATAATTTTTGTATTGAAAAGTGGGGGGCAAGCAAGTGCTTGCGATATTACCTTCAATGGTGAAGGTTGATGTTGAGCAACTCCCAAGATGAGTAGCTCCAAACTCCAATAGGTCTCTTTCTCCAAGGTTGCTTCAATGGCTAAAAGTGCTCAGGGGAGATTTCAGCAGCATAAGGATGAGATAATGGAAGGATGTGAAATGAGGAGCCCCTACCACCTTTTTATAGGTTTTGGTGGTGAGGAATACCATTTGTGGTTTTGTGGAAACCAATGGTATTGACCAACATGGTTTAGGTAATTTTCCCTCCTTTTTCCTTTTTTGAATAAAAATAATATTTTAATTCCCTTTTTAATATTTTTGGGAATTTGGACCCTTTTTGAGGGTTTTTTATGATTTTCTTGGAAAAATAATCTTTTTTAATGGAAAAAGGGGTGTACTAAGGTCTTTTGGTGACCTTTTGTTGGTTTCAGAGGCTCAGATGGTGGAAAAGTGGACAAATGGGTCATGTGAGTAAGGGAATGAGCTAGTGAGCACTTTTTAGGTGTTAACAGATTGCCCCCTGATGTGTGAGGGCAGGAGCTCATCGTATGGCCGATAGACATCATAGTTCTTTTGTCCTTTTTCTGGGTTTTAGGGGAGAGAAGAGACCGGTTGGAGACTGGAGCCACGGCCCTTGGAAGCTGCAAAAACAAAAAATATTACATTGCCTCAATATGAATGAGGTATAATCTCTGATAAAGGACGAGGCGGGCATTCCCATGCTCGTATCAAGACATATACAAAACAATTAGTCCCAAGAAGGGGGATCTAATACGTAAAGAAATATACTGGTACATCATAATGGTCCAGAGGGGACATGATTGTGGGATATTCTCATGATCATGGCTGATCTCAATAACTGATACACTGGAATAACTGTTGAACTGCTGAAACTGAAGGTGTCCAACATCTGTATGGACTCAATGACTGTGAGCCATCTCTAGGCAGTATTGTAACTGTATACTCAAGGGAGTATGGAACCTGGGTAAATCTGAATACTGTCGCCATGCGCAGCCCGGATATCTATAGAAAAAGTGTAACTGGTGTTATCCATAGGAAGACTCTCAAATGTGGAGGAGTCAGGAGGTATCCGGGGTCTTCGACTAATAACTGAACGGACCAATACCCTGTGCGAGTCTCAACGATGCGATCAAGGTGTTGAAGTCGAGCATGTGAGAAACAACCATTGGGAGAGGTACTGAGGATTTCTCTCGAAATGATTCGTAGGCACTCATCATAAATGGTAATGAGTCCAAGACACAGGGGCCTCTAGGTCTATCCTCTGGAATCAATGTGGTTGTCGTCGACAGAGGGAGACCAGCAACTAACAAGGCAATGATGTTTCCTTACTGGGAGCGCGAGGTGTAAACTGAAGTGATGTAGTACTGCTGGTAGGACTGACATACTTGTGGGGATGGGAAATAACTGGGTCAAAAATGGGTAGACTCAAACTTCCTTTGTTCAGAGCAAGATGATGTGGTTGACCTGGCAGCGTAGGGAACTGACTTGTAGGTGTGGGGTCATCTTTTAGGGACTGAAGGGTATGTACTGACTCTGGGGGGGGTGAAGCTGATGGTAGCTGTCGAGGGAGTTTCCGGGTGACATACTGCAGAATACTCTGAACAAAGGCGACCAGAATGGGGAAGCTGCTATGTGAGTAGATATGATCTGTCGTGGCGCCAAGAGGCACCCTTCTTCCTTATTCGTAGTTTTAATGAGCTCCAAGAAGGGATAAAAGTGTGCTCTGAAATGGTACTGTCTTGTGGATTTTGTGAGCCCAGGACGGCGCATGCTCATGGTTGCTATCATGTTTAGAGAGTCTGAAAGCGGTAAGTGGACTCTATTGGTGTTCTTTTTCGTGGTTTAGTCTCCAAGGCCCAAAAAAGCATAAAATGATGCGGATGGAGAACTCTTCTAGCTGATGTGACTAGAGTATACCTTTTTCGTAATTAGTCTACGAGGTCCGGAAAAGGGGTAAACTTATACCAGGTAGACGCCCTTTCAGATACGTTTAGCGAGCATGAAAGGAAGCAAGATTGCTCGGCGATCTTTTCATTGTTTTAGGAGTCAGAAAAGAGCTTAACAGAAACTCCCTAAGTGCCTTTTTCGTAAGAGGGGTTGCTCGGCCCGAAAAAGGGATAAAATTATACCGAACAAAAAATGGATTGATGAGGGCGAGAAAAGGTTTCAAGCACCGTCATCTGTGCGGAAAACTGGATCCGGTGACATAAGGATTGTCGAAAACGGAGAACGGCCGATGTGGCACTCTAACCGAGGTGACGAGGGGGGCGTGGAAAAGATGCCTGAAAAATATAAAGGTGAGAGCGAGAAATGATCTCTAGCATCATCACGAGCGCGGAAAACTGAATCCGGCGATATAAGGCACATCGAAAACGGAGAACGACCGATGTGGCACGCAAACCGAGGTGACGAGGGGGCGTGGAAAAGATGCCCAGAAAATCTAAAGGTGAGAGCGAGAAATGATCTCAAGCATCATCACGGGCACGGAAATATGAATCCGGCAGTGCAAATGGTGCAAAAAACGGAGGTCATAAGGACTCCGGAATGGTTAAAGGAAAGAACTAGGTTAAAAAATGGCTACAAATAAAGGTGATCCCACCAAGCGAAGGATGCAGTGGTGGGGAGAAATGATGACCCGTGGGGGAAAAATACTAGGTTTATCAAATCAACTGAAATATACAAGTGACACATGACCTCAAAAATGGTTGAGATCACGAATATGAAAAAGTGAGCAGGGTTAATGACCTGCCCCCATGCTATGTGCATGGGGTTTGTGATTGTGGATCACATATGTGTTGGTTTGAACGATGGGCTCATTGAGGTGTTGAGATAGAGATGATGGGGAAGGTTCAAAATGATTGATCATGCCCCCTATCCCGGGGTCGAGGTAATCTATTATGCCCCCTAACTCAGAGGTGTCAATGTGGTGCAGATGTTGTCTCATAGAGAGATCAATAGGGCATTGAGCAACTGCTGGCGGGGGTGTTATACCATGAGGCTGTGGGTCGTGGTGGCATACTGAAGTGATGATATGATGATGGGGGATTCCCTTTGTGGGGTGGATGCCCCCAGTATCTCCGACGAGGATCACGGTGATGATGAGTAGGCAAGGTTTTGGGCATGCCCCCATGTTGTGGACATGTGGTTTCCTGGTCGATTTGAAAGGGTTGAACCTGTGTGTCAAAGGGATCAATGGAAGGGGCCGACCGGACGGAGGGGTATCCAGTGGAGATCGTATAAATGGCGGGGTCAAGGCCAGGCATTTCGGTATCTGACCAAGTAAAGACATCAGTGAATTCTTGGAAGAGTTGTTGGTATTCTCCGATCTCATGCTCACTGTGGGAGGTTCCTAATGTGATGGTATGAAGGGCACCAAGTGGGTCAGAGATGTCAATGTGGATGACGGGAGAAATATCGGCCATGGGATCCGTTAACCAATCGATTTTAGTAGGAAGGAAATCCTTGGACTCAACCGCGGATTGGGTAGCGGTGGTGGATGAAGTCTCTTCCAGGAGGAAGTATGGACGATGGTGCATGTCTTCCCCGGGATAATCAAAGGTAGTAGGAGTCTCGAGAACCTCTTCATCATTGCGGGACCTTTGAGTGGTCAAATCGAGTGATGAGGTAGTGGTAGTCGAAGAGATCATATAGATGGTGTTAATCTCTCCGGATGAGGATGATGCGGGAGGGTAGATCTCCTCGATAGTAGAGGGTGCCGTCTCTAGGTCCAAATTGTTCATCTCGTAGAGAGCTGCTCTGTAGTCTGGGATGTCAGGACAGTTTTGGATCTAGTTTGACCACCGGGATGTTGGGGTCGTCGTCCAACATTTGCATGTGTTCCTGCAATGCAGGTAACTGTGGGCACTGATGGGTTGGATGGCCTAACTCATCACACAGCGAGCATTTTGGAGGAGCACGAAATATGGGGGGAGGTTTAACTGCCTTGGGTGGGGGAACCGCAGTGTATGGTTGTGGGCCTCTGCCCCCAGTGGGCCTGACGAATGGAGGGGGATTCGTCGATGACGAAGGAGTCGTGATACCGGGAGGTGGTTGGGTAGAAGTAACAATGGGTTGCACCGGTTGCAGGATGACATTTGGTGTCGGCGGTGGAACTGGAGGCGAAATATACCACACGGGTAATCCCAATGTTAACCCGGGTAGACTAAGGGTAGCCATAACCGGGGCGCTTACTACACCCGAAGGAGGAAATAGAAAGGGGATTGTGTGGATGGGTGTAACCCCAATGTGACTAGGGACCAATGGTGGTTTGGGTAACAAGGAGGGTTGATTACCGGGTGTTTGTGAAAGGGTGCAGAGGTTAGCGATGTGGGTCTTCGGTGACGGTGGTGGAATGACCTGGAATGTAGAGGTCATCGGCACCTCGGAGTAAATTCTGGGTCCTACCGAGGAATTGAATGAGGTAGTTGCATCACAAACAGGTTGTTCAACCATGGGGAGAACATTTTCAGGTGTGGCGGGGGCCTTGGGATCGTAATAGGTGAGCTGGTCGACCTTGACCACGCGTCCCTCATGGGGGAACTGTATGGTGCGAAATACGGATGAGGCAACAGCCCGCATGGCATACATGTAGTTGCGACCAAGTAAAAGGTTATAGTCTAGTTGGGCATTGATGACCTCAATGTCAATGAGCACGGTTTTACCCGCCAGCTGGACAGGGACATTGGCTAAAAGACCTTGGGGTTGAGCCGAACGGCCGTCGTAGGCTCGTAATGCAGTGGTGGACTGCTGGAGAGTAGGGGATCCCAACTTCTGCCAAACGAATGTGGACATGACGCATGTGGAGGCCCCTTCATCGATAATGCACCTATGGATGACAAGATTCCGAACAGAAACGGAAACTTGGAATGCTAAAGAGGAAGGCAGGCGGGGTTCAGACTGGTCTGAATCGAATGCGATCAACTGTGAATCATTAGGGTCAATGGCGCCAATGGCAGAGAGTAAAGTCTTGCGCTGTGAAGGACAGTTTTTCAAAACTTCTAAAGCAGACATGGCTGTAGGAGACTGGGCTAAGTCGTCTACGATGTTGTAATTCGACGCAGCCCGAGCATTGGGATTATTGTTGATATGACAAAGTGGGAAGCGAGGTGCTTTGGAAGCGCCATCAAGTGGAGCCGGAGGTATACGTAACGTTTGATCTGTGGGATTAAAGTTAGTGTTCTTGTCGGCGGGAGGGGCTTCAGAGGTGGAGCCATATTGGTTCCAATGAGTTTGGAGGTTAGCATCGGCAGTCGACATCATCAACAAATGGTGAGTACCTGAATCGAACATGGGTTGATCAGGGGTTGCATAAGTGATCTGCTGTGGTGGCACGTTGCCCTGTGGGGGGGCTAACGGCTGAGTGTTCACTACACCCTGGTTTGGGAAGGGGTTTTGTAGCACCAAAGGTTGATGTTGAGGTGGTGGAGGGTTGGGTGGCGGCTGAGGAGCCGCTTGCCCTTGACGATGGGCGTCATTTGTCCATAGTTTCCGAGCTCGCTCCAAATGTGGGCAAGAATGCGTGTAATGACCATAGACCCCGCAGATAGAACAAGGGTGGTTTGTTCTGAGGTTATTATTTCTAGGCTGCTTAGGATTCCGATCCGGATTGCGGTTGGGAGGAGCAGCATTGTTATTCTGCGGAGGATTGGGAGGTGGAGGACCTTGCTGATGTTGTTGGTTATTACCGCGGTTATGACCTCTACCACGGTTCTATTGCGCACCTTGGTTGCGTTGGTTGTTTTGGTTCTGGGGTTGGTTGTGCTGTGTGTAAACTTGCCCTTGAGCAGTGGGAGGATTTTGGTTCGCCGCAGGTGCAGGAGCAGGTTGTGGTGGGTAATAAGCCTGTGGTGCTGGAGGTGGTCCAGTTGCCTGCTGGGGTTGTTGGTAACCCTGAGCTATTGGATAGTACAATGGTTGAGGTGGAGCTGGTCCAACCTGTGGGTAATGCATGGGCTGTTGTGGGAACTGCATGGGGTTCTGTACCGTAGGTTGAGCATAGTATGTAGGAGGTACATATGCTGATGGCGCTTGGCCATAACAATGTTGTGGACAAGAGGGTCCATGAACGTGATGGGTCTGGTTTGTTGGAGCATAAGAAGTTGTCGCTCCGGAACTGGATGTGGCCCTAGAAAGGTCTGGGGCAGGCATGATGCTCACCATACTGAAAGGTTTTGTTTGCGGTGTAATTTGGCCAATAATGCCATCAGCGGCATGTGATGCCCCCGGTGCGTCACCGCGTGCAGAGTCGCCTCGTGGGGCGTCCGGTATGATCGTGTATAAGTAACCCGACTGGGCGTAGATGAGATCAAACTGTTGGGCCTTGAGGATAGCCTCTTCTTCGGACTGGGGTCTTTCAGATGCTACATCCTTCGCAATGAGAGGAAGGAGGGATTTAAGGAACCAGTCTAAAAAGATTCGGTCGTCTAATTTGATCTTGCATAGGCTTCGGCGCCGACGCCAATCATGAATATGGTCAGTGATATGCGTGGCCGTGTTCTGTCTGCAAGACAGTAGGATCTCGACGCCCGCATCGTAGCGTACAGGTAGCTGGAAGAATTGTAGAAAGGTCGAGGAAAGGGAGGTAAATGTGGAATGCGTCCCATGGGGTTGCTCGATATACCATTTGGCTGCGGAGCCAGTGAAGGTGAGTTGTAAAAGCCGTAGGCGGATTGAGTCATCCACTATGGAGTTTGAGGAACACCATAAATGGAAGGACATGATGTGATTTTGGGGGTCTTCTCCAGCCTTACCCTCGAACTTCGGGATGTCAGAGGGAAGCTTAGTGGGCATATGGGGCCAAGCAGGATCATGTCTGATGGGGTCATTTGTGAGCCTAGCTAAATCTGGCAGGTTGAGACTTGCCATGTATGGTAGACTAGCGGATGTGGTGACCGGAACCGGGACCTGCCTAGCCATTGTGGTATGGTGTAGGGGTCCAGTAGCGCCTATAGGTATGCTAGGTATGGAGGGTATGTGCCCTCCAAAAGGTGTGGCATAATATGGGTTAGCGCTCCCAAGTGCAACTTGGGTTACACTTGGGTTAGGAATCGCACCAGGGATTCCTGGTATAGAACTGCCAAGTGCAACATGAGTTACACTTGGGTTAGGAATTGCACTGGGGATTCCTGGGATAGGGTTTGTGGAAACTGAAGGGGGTATGACCCCCATGTTGGGCATGCCCATGACAGGTGGTGGTCCTGTGCTAGGCATTCCTGAATGTGGAGTGTTACCCATATTGGGCATACCCAAGGGGGTGGTTGTTGCCGTGGATGGTACTGCCGCAGAAGGGTCTGCGGATGTCTGACCTATGGTTAATGTAAATTGTGGATCAACTGGTGTTTCAGACATATTTGTGGTTGGTGGTAACTCGGTGGGGTTTTCGGATTCTACCTCCAAATCAAAGGTGAAGTGGGGTATGTCAGAATCGGATGACCGTCTAATTGATTGACGATGTGTCGAATCAAGGGATAATGCTCTGCGTCCGTGACGTGGAGAGCCAAGTGGACTAAACTCTGGGAGTTCGCCCTGTAGATGACGAGAACGTCTAGAATTCTCAATGGTGAGAATATGTTTTTTATGTAAAAAATGTGTTTTAAGTATCAGGTGGTGATATATATGTAAAAGACTCAAAACCCTAATGCAACCAAGGGTGCAAGAAGGGGAGTGAAAAAAGAAGCCTCACAGGCCAAAAAAAATCAATCCTCAAAAAATGCACTTATCCCAGCAGCTGTGCTACAATAAGTGGAGGAATGCAACAACCGGTCAGAATACCAACATGCAAGCGGCTCCTAGAAAAAATAGGTGTAACTAGACTCAAAAGGTGGTAAAGATCATGCAAACACCTAATCTAAAAGTATTGTGACTCAAACAGACGATATCCTCTGCAAGGTGATGAAATCCAAGTCAGACAATATGAATGTAGAGACAACGGCTAGATATCCCCCTACCGGGAGGGACACCGGGTAATCAATCCTAAAAAGACAGGCTACTAGGATACTCCGTTCATGACGCGTCGAGAAAAGGTAAATCTGCCGTTTGGTCCTTTGATCGCAATATCCCTATACAGGGATATCCCGAGAACTGCGAATGGTAGCCCTTCGGTTACTGAATGGGTTTCGGTATCCCACTCAGGCTTCCGGAACCATCCTCGCGACTTCAACCCTCCTAAGGGAGAGGCCTTCCCACAAACCGGTTGTGACCGCGCCAAAAAGTACTAAGAGATTTTAGCTCCCTAATTGGACAACTTCTATGTCTCAGATGTATGAACTGAGGGGTGTTATTGGAACACCTATCCCCCCAATACTACCTAGCTACAAGAATTCTTTTAGTGTTCCCCAAGTGGGGTTAAAAGTGTGTTCAAATTAAGGTACGTTTTAAGGCTTAGTTCAATTAAGTGATCGTGTGAGTGCACGTGAGGTGTTGTAAACTGAACTTGAAAAAATTAAATGCTTTAAGGGAAATTTTCAAAAAATAAAGGACTTTTCGAAAAATACAAAGCAAATATCTAAGACTTTTTTCACTAAAAGGAATTAATATGCTTTTTCAAAAAATAACTCAAAAAATAAAGGATTTCTTGGATTTTATGAAAGCAAATAATAAACTCCTTTTTAAAAGAAATAAATGGATTTCTTCGTTTCAATAAAAATTGCTAAGGGCAAGATTCTAAAGAAGTAAACAAGAAAAAATTTGAATCTAGATAAAGAATGCAAAATGAGTCTTTCTTTCACTTTCTTGAAAAAAAATTTTAAAAAGATTTCTAGGTATGCATTTTTTAAATAGTAAAAAAAAAATTTCAAATCTGTAAACTATGCAGAATTTAGTACTGTAAAAAATGTGCTATGGGCAGAAAGTACAGTAAAAAATATTTTTCAAAATCGGGATGGCCGAATGAAAAAATTCAGCCGCGCGGGTTTTGGACGAACAGCCGCGATGGGCCGCGCGGGTTTTGGCAGCACAATCGCGATGGACCGCGCGGGTTTTGGTCGCACAGTCGCGACGGACCGCGCGGGTTTTGGCCGCACAGTCGCGATGAGCCGCGCAGGTTTTGGCCGCACAGCCGCGATGAGCAGCGTGGAAAAATGCAGAAAAGTCGACTCCACTTTGGTTTGAACTTTAGATCTCTAGCTTTGCCTTTAAATCTTAGTTTTTATGAATTTTTAACCTTTAGATCCATAGATCTACCATCTTAGACAGCAGATCCATTGCTGTTCTGAGATTTGGCCCCATAAACAGCCCGAAATTTTCAATTTTCGGGTTCGTTTCTCGGTTTCCGTGCACGGCTTCCGCCTCGCAGATTTTTTACAGACAGTCGCGCGGTCCATCGCGACTTTTCTGCCTTTTTCCGCGCGGTCCATCGCGGATTTTTTACAGACAGTCGCGCGGTCCATCACGACTTTTCTGCATTTTTCCGCGCTGCTCATCGCGGCTGTGCGGCCAAAACCTGCGCGGCTCATCGCGACTGTGCGGCCAAAACCCGCGCGGTCCATCGCGACTGTGCGACCAAAACCCGCGCGGTCCATCGTGACTGTGCTGCCAAAACCCGCGCGGCCCATCGCGGCTGTTCGTCCCAAAACCCGCGCGGCTGAATTTTTTCATTCGGCCATCCCGATTTTGAAAAATATTTTTTACTGTACTTTCTGCCCATAGCACATTTTTTACAGTACTAAATTCTGCATAGTTTACAGATTTGAAAAAAAAATTTACTATTTAAAAAATGCATACCTAGAAATCTTTTTAAAAATTTTCAAGAAAGTGAAAGAAAGACTCATTTTGCATTTTCATCTAGATTCAAATTTTTTCTTGTTTACTTCTTTGAAATCTTGCCCTTAGCAATTTTTCTTGAAACGAAGAAATCCATTTATTTCTTTTAGAAAGGAGTTTATTATTTGCTTTCATAAATCCAAGAAATCCTTTATTTTTTGAGTTATTTTTTGAAAAGCATATTAATTCCTTTTAGTGAAAAAAGTCTTAAATATTTGCTTTTTATTTTCGAAAAATCCTTTATTTTTTGAAAATTTCCCTTAAAAGCATTTAATTTTTTCAAAGTTCAGTTTACAACACCTCACGTGCACTCACACGATCACTTAATTGAACTAAGCCTTAAAACGTACCTTAATTTGAACACACTTTTAACCCCACTTGGGGAACACTAAAAGAATTCTTGTAGCTAGGTAGTATTGGGGGGATAGGTGTTCCAATAACACCCCTCAGTTCATACATCTGAGACATAGAAGTTGTCCAATTAGGGAGCTAAAATCTCTTAGTACTTTTTGGCGCGGTCACAACCGGTTTGTGGGAAGGCCTCTCCCTTAGGAGGGTTGAAGTCGCGAGGATGGTTCCGGAAGCCTGAGTGGGATACCGAAACCCATTCAGTAACCGAAGGGCTACCATTCGCAGTTCTCGGGATATCCCTGTATAGGGATATTGCGATCAAAGGACCAAACGGCAGATTTACCTTTTCTCGACGCGTCATGAACGGAGTATCCTAGTAGCATGTCTTTTTAGGATTGATTACCCGGTGTCCCTCCCGGTAGGGGGATATCTAGCCGTTGTCTCTACATTCATATTGTCTGAATTGGATTTCATCACCTTGCAGAGGATATCGTCTGTTTGAGTCACAATACTTTTAGATTAGGTGTTTGCATGATCTTTACCACCTTTTGAGTCTAGTTACACCTATTTTTTCTAGGAGCCGCTTGCATGTTGGTATTCTGACCGGTTGTTGCATTCCTCCACTTATTGTAGCACAGCTGCTGGGATAAGTGCATTTTTTGAGGATTGATTTTTTTGGCCTGTGAGCCTTATTTTTTCACTCCCCTTCTTGCACCCTTGGTTGCATTAGGGTTTTGAGTCTTTTACATATATATCACCACCTGATACTTAAAACAATTTTTTACATAAAAAAAAACATATTCTCACCATTGAGAATTCTAGACGTTCTCGTCGTCTACAGGGCGAACTCCCAGAGTTTAGTTCACTTGGCTCTCCACGTCACGGACGCAGAGCACTATCCCTTGATTCGACACATCGTCAATCAATTAGACGGTCATCCGATTCTGACATACCCCACTTCACCTTTGATTTGGAGGTAGAATCCGAAAACCCCACCGAGTTACCACCAACCACAGTTATGTCTGGAACACCAGATGATCCACAATTTACATTAACCATAGGTCAGACATCCGCAAACCCTTCTGCGGTAGTACCATCCATGGCAACAGCCACCCCCTTGGGAATGCCCAATATGGGTACCACTCCACATTCAGGAATGCCTAGCACAGGACCACCACCTGTCATGGGCATACCCAACATGGGGGTCATACCCTCTTCGGGTTCCACAAACCCTATCCCAGGAATCCCTAGTGCGATTCCTAACCCAAGTGTAACTCCTATTGCACTCGGGAGTGCTATCCCAGGAATCCCTAGTGCGATTCCTAACCCAAGTGCAACTCATGTTGCACTTGGCAGTGCTATACCAGGAATCCCTAGTGCGATTCCTAACCCAAGTATAACCCAAGTTGCACTTGGGAGCGCTAACCCATATCAGGCCACACCTTTTGGAGGGAACATACCCTCCATACCTAGCATACCTATAGGCACTACTGGACCCCTACACCATACCACCATGGCTAGGCAAGTGCCGGTTCCGGTCACCACATCCGCTAGTCTACCATACATGGCAAGTCTCAACCTGCCAGATTTAGCTAGGCTCACAAATGACCCCATCAGGCATGATCCTGCTTGGCCCCATATGCCCACTAAGCTTCCCTCTGACATCCCTAAGTTCGAGGGTAAGGCTGGAGAAGACCCCCAAAATCACATCATGTCCTTCCATTTATGGTGTTCCTCAAACTCCATAGTGGATGACTCAATCCGCCTACGGCTTTTACAACGCACCTTCACTGGCTCCGCAGCCAAATGGTATATCGAGCAACCCCATGGGACACATTCCACATTTACCTCCCTTGCCTCGACCTTTCTACAATTCTTCCAGCTACCTGTCCGCTACGATGCGGGCGTCGAGATCCTACTGTCTTGCAGACAGAACACGGCCACGCATATCACTGACCATATTCATGATTGGCGCCGGCGCCGAAGCCTATGCAAGATCAAATTGGACGACCGAATCTTTTTAGACTGGTTCCTTAAATCCCTCCTTCCTCTCATTGCGAAGGATGTAGCATCCGAAAGACCCCAGTCTGAGGAGGAGGCCATCCTTAAGGCCCAACAGTTTGATCTTATCTATGCCCAGTCAGGTTACCTATACACGATCATACCTGACGCCCCACGAGGTGACTCTGCACGCGGTGACACACCGGGGGCATCACATGCCGCTGATGGCATTATTGGCCAAATTACACCGCAAGCAAAACCTTTCAGTATGGTGAGCACCATGCCCGCCCCAGACCTTTCTAGGGATACATCTAGTTCCGGGGCGACAACTTCTTATGCTCCAACAAACCAGACCCATCACGTTCATGGACCCTCTTGTCCACAACATTGTTATGGCCAAGCGCCATCAGCATATGTACCCCCTACATACTATGCTCACCCTACGATACAAAACCCCATGCAGTTCCAACAACAGCCCATGCATTACCCACAACCGGTTGCACCGGCTAACCTCACACCTCCACCAGCTCAGGGGTACCAACAACCCCAGCAGACAACTGGACCACCTCCAGCTCCACCTGCATACTATCCACCGCAACCTGCTCCCGCACCTGCGGCTCCTCAAAATCCCCCTAATGCTCAAGGGCATGTGTACGCACAACAACATCAGCCCCAGTACCAAAATAACCAACGCAACCAGGGTGGACAACCCAACCGCGGAAAAGGACGCAACCGTGGAAACAATCAAAACCATAACCAAGCTCCACAACCTACCCATCCTCCGCAAGACAATAACGCGGCGCCCGCTCATCAGAATCCTGATCGGCCACCTAAGCAACCCAAAAATGCTAATTTACGAACAAACCATCCTTGTTCCATTTGCGGTGTCTATGGCCACTATACCCACGCTTGCCCACTCTGGAGCGAGCTCGACAACTATGGACAAATGACGCCCATCGTCAAGGGCAGGCGGCTCCTCAGCCACCACCCAACCCCCCACCACCCCCACAACAACCTTTGGTCCTCCAAAACCCTTTTCCAACACAGGGAGTGGTAAACACTCAGCCGTTAGCCCCCCAACAGGGCAACGTGCAACCACAACAAATAACTTACATAGCTCCTGATCAACCCATGTTTGATTCAGGCACCCACCACTTATTGATGATGTCCACCGCTGACGTCAATATCCAAACCCGTCGGAATCAATACGGACCGACTTCTGAAGCCCCCCCCGCCGAAAAGGATACTACTGCTAATCCCACTGATCAGACGTTGCGTATACCTCAGGTTCCACTTGATGGCGCTTCTAAAGCACCTCGCTTCCCCCTTCGCCGAATCAACAACAACCCCAATGCACGAGCTGCGTCCAATTACAACATTGTAGATGACTTAGCTCAATCTCCCGCAGCCATGTCTGCGTTAGAAGTCTTAAAAACCTGTCCTACTCAGCGCAAGACTTTACTTTCCGCCATTGGGGCGATTGACCCAAACGATTCGAACTTGATGACCTTTGATTTAGACCAATCTGAACCACGACTGCCTTCTACCATAGCAGTCCAAGTTTCCGTTTCTATTCGGAATCTTGTCATCCATCGATGTATCATCGACGAAGGTGCATCCACATGTGTCATGTCCACTTTTGTTTGGCAAAAGTTGGGATCCCCAGCTCTCCAGCAATCCACCACTGCATTGCGGGCCTACGACGGCCGGTCAGCTCAACCTCAAGGTTTATTACCCAAGGTGCCCGTCCAATTAGGTGGGAAAACTGTGCTCATCGACATAGAGGTCATTAACGCCCAGCTCGACTATAACCTTTTACTTGGCCGCAGTTACATGTACGCCATGAAAGTGGTCGCCTCCTCCGTCTTCCGCACCATGATGTTCCCCCACGAGGGACGCGTGGTCAAAATTGACCAACTCACCTACTATGATCCCAACGCCCCTGCAGCACCCGAGAATGTTCTTCCCATGGTTGAACAACCCGCTTCTAGTGCGGTTACCTCCTTTGTGTCTTCCGTGGCACCCGGACTTTATTCCGATACACCAATGACCTCTACATTTCAGGCCATTCCACCACCGTCACCGGAGACCCAAGTCGCAAACCTCTGCACTCTTTCGCAGAATACGCAAACGTCCGGTGGTCAACCACCATTGATCCCCAGTCACATTGGTGTTACACCCATCCACACCATCCCCTTCCTATTTCCTCCTTCGGGTGTAGTAAGCGCCCCGGTTATGGCTACCCTTAGCCTACCCGGGCTAACATTGGGATTACCCGTGTGGTATATTCCGCCTCCCGTTCGACCACCCACACCCGACGTCATCCTCCAACCGGTACAACCTATCGTTACCACAAATCAGCCTCCTCCTGGTGTTGCAATCTCTTCGTCGTCAACGAAACCTCCTCCTGGTCTCACGATTGCTTCGACGTCAAAAGATCCCCCTCTTCTGGCTAAGCCCACTGGGGGCAGAGGCCCACAACCATACACTGCGGTACCCCCACCCAAGGCAGTTAAGCCTCCCTCCGTATTTCGCGCTCCTCCAAAATGCTCGCTGTGTGATGAGTTAGGCCATCCAACCCATCAGTGCCCACAGTTACCTGCATTGCAGGAACACATGCAAATGCTGGACGACGACCCCAACATCCCGGTGGTCAAGCTCGATCCAAACCCCATGCCTCGTGATAAATCACTGCGTACCAACCACCCATGTGCGATATGCGGTATTTACGGCCACTACTCCCACAACTGTCCTGACATCCCAGACTATAGAGCAACTCTCTATGAGATGAACAATTTGGACCTAGAGATGGCACCCCCTACTATCGAGGAGATCTACCCTCCCGCATCATCATCATCCGGAGAGATTAACACCATCTACATGATCTCTTCGACTACCACTACCTCATCACTCGATTTGACCACTCAAAGCTCCCGCAATGATGAAGAGGTTCTCGAGACTCCTACTACCTTTGATTATCCCGGGGAAGACATGCACCATCATCCATACTTCCTCCTGGAAGAGACTTCATCCACCACCGCTACCCAATCCGCGGTTGAGTCCAAGGATTTCCTTCCTACTAAAATCGACTGGTTAACGGATCCCATGGCCGATATTTCTACCGTCATCCACATTGACATCTCTGACCCACTTGGTGCCCTTCATACCATCACATTAGGAACCTCCCACAGTGAGCATGAGATCGGAGAATACCAACAACTCTTCCAAGAATTCACTGATGTCTGAAGGTTGATGTTGAGCAACTCCCAAGATGAGTAGCTCCAAACTCCAATAGGTCTCTTTCTCCAAGGTTGCTTCAATGGCTAAAAGTGCTCAGGGGAGATTTCAGCAGCATAAGGATGAGATAATGGAAGGATGTGAAATGAGGAGCCCCTACCACCTTTTTATAGGTTTTGGTGGTAAGAAATACCATTTGTGGTTTTGTGGAAACCAAATGGTATTGACCAACATGGTTTAGGTACTTTTCCCTCCTTTTTCCTTTTTTGAATAAAAATAATATTTTAATTCCCTTTTTAATATTTTTGGGAATTTGGACCCTTTTTGAGGGTTTTTTATGATTTTCTTGGAAAAATAATCTTTTTTAATGGAACAAGGGGTGTACTAAGGTCTTTTGGTGACCTTTTGTTGGTTTCAGAGGCTCAGATGGTGGAAAAGTCGACAAATGGGTCATGTGAGTAAGGGAATGAGCTAGTGAGCACTTTTTAGGTGTTAACAGATTGCCCCCTGATGTGTGAGGGCAGGAGCTCATCGTATGGCCGATAGACATCATAGTTCTTTTGTCCATTTTCTGGGGTTTAGGGGAGAGAAGAGACCGGTTGTAGACTGGAGCCACGGCCCTTGGAAGCTGCAAAAAATATTACATGGCCTCAATATGAATGAGGTATAATCTCTGATAAAGGACGAGGCGGGCATTCCCATGCTCGTATCAAGACATATACAAAACAATTAGTCCCAAGAAGGGGGATCTAATACGTAAAGAAATATACTGGTACATCATAATGGTCCAGAGGGGACATTATTGTGGGATATACTCATGATCATGGTTGATCTCAATAACTGATACACTGGAATAACTGTTGAAGTGCTGAAACTGAAGTTGTCCAACATCTGTATGGACTCAATGACTATGAGTCATCTCTGAGAAATAATGTAACTGTATACTCAAGGGAGTATAAAACTGGGGTACATCTGAATACTGTCTCCATACGCAACCCGGATATGTATAGAAAAAATGTAACTGGTTGTATTCATAGTTTGACTCTCAAATGTGGAGGAGTCAGGTGGTATCCGGGGTCTTCGACTAATAACTGAACGGACCAATACCCTGTGCGAGTCTCAACGATGCGATCAAGGTGTTGAAGTCGAGCATGTGAGAAACAATCATTCGGAGAGGCACTGAGGATTCCTCTCGAAATGATTCGTAGGCACTCATCATAAATGGTAATGAGTCCAAGACACAGGGACCTCTAGGTCTATCCTCTGGAATCAATGTGGTTGTCGTCGACAGAGGGAGACCAGCAACTAACAAGGCAATGATGTTTCCTTGATAGGAGCACGAGGTGTATAACTGAAGTGATGTAGTACTGCTGGTAGGACTGACATACTTGTGGAGATGGGAAATAACTGGGTCAAAAAGTGGGTTGACTCAAACTTCCTTTGTTCAGAGCAGGATGACATGGTTGACCTGGCAGCGTAGGGAACTGACTTGTAGGTGTGGGGATCATTGCTTTTTTAGGGACTGAAGGGTATGTACTGACTCCGGGGGGGGGTTTGAAGCTGATGGTAGCTGTCGAGGGAGTTTTAGAGTGACATACTGCAGAATACTCTGAACAAAGGCGACCAAAATGGGGAAGCTGCTATGTGAGTAGACATGATGTGTTGTAGCGCCAAGAGGCACCATTCTTCCTTCTTCGTAGTTTTAATGAGCTCCAAGAAAGGATAAAAGTGTGCTCTGAAATGGTACGGTCCTGTGGATTTTGTGAGCCCAGGACGGCGCATGCTCATGGTTGCTTTCATGTTTAGAGAGTCTGAAAACGGTAAGTGGACTCTATTGGTGTTTCTTTTTCGTTAGTTTAGTCTCCAAGGCCCGAAAAAGCATAAAATGATGCGGATGGAGTACTCTTCTAGCCGATGTGACTAGAGTATACCTTTTTCGTAATTAGTCTATGAGGTCCGGAAAAGGGGTAAACTTATACCAGGTAGACGCCCTTTCAGATACGTTTAGCGAGCATGAAAGGAAGCAAGATTGCTCGACGATCTTTTCATTGTTTTCGGAGTCAGAAAAGAGCTTAACAGAAACTCCCTAAGTGCCTTTTTCGTCAAAGGGGTTGCTCGGCCCGAAAAAGGGATAAACTTATACCGAGCAAAAATGGATTGATGAGGGCGAGAAAAGGTCTCAAGCATCGTCATCTGTACGGAAAACTGGATCCGGTGACATAAGGATTGTCGAAAACGGAGAACGGCCGATGTGGCACGTAAACCGAGGTGACGAGGGGGCGTGGAAAAAATGCCGGGAAAATCTAAAGGTGAGAGCGAGAAATGATCTCAAGCATCATCACGAGCGCGGAAAACTGAATCCGGCGATATAAGACACATCGAAAACGGAGAACGGCCGATGTGGCACGCAAACCGAGGCGACGAGGGGGCGTGGAAAAAATGCCCGAAAAATCTAAAGGTGAGAGCGAGAAATGGTCTCAAGCATCATCACGAGCACGGAAAACTGAATCCGGCGATATAAGACATATTGAAAACGGAGAACGGCCGATGTGGCACGCAAACCGAGGCGACGAGGGGGCGTGGAAAAAATGCCCTGAGAATCGGGACGTGACAGTGAGAAATGATCTCAAGCATCATCACGAGCACGGAAAACTGAATCCGACGGTGCAAATGGTGCGAAAAACGGAGGTCATAAGGACTCCGGAATGGTCAAAGGAAATAACTAGGTTAAAAAATGGCTACCAATAAAGGTGAGCCCACCAAGCCAATGATGCAGTGGTGGGGAGAAATGATGACCCGTGGGGGAAAAATACTATGTGTATCAAATCAACTGAAATATACAAGTGACACGTGACCTCAAAAATGGTTGAGATCACGAATATGAAAAAGTGAGCAGGGTTAATGACCTGCCCCCATGCTATGTGCATGGGGTTTGTGATTGTGGATCACATATGTGTTGTTTTGAACGATGGGCTCATTGAGGTATTGAGATAGAGATGATGGGGAAGGTTCAAAATGATTGATCATGCCCCCTATCCCAGGGTCGAGGTAATCTATTATGCCCCCTAACTCAGAGGTGTCAATGTGGTGCAGATGTTGTCTCAGAGAGAGATCAATAGGGCATTGAGCAACTGCTGGCGGGGTGTTATACCATGAGGCTGTGGGTCGTGGTGGCATACTGAAGTGATGATATGATGATGGGGGATTCCCTTTGTGGGGTGGATGCCCCCAGTATCTCCGACGAGGATCACGATGCTGATGAGTAGGCAAGGTTTTGGGCCTGCCCCCATGTTGTGGACATGTGGTTTCCTGGTCGATTTGAAAGGGTTCAACCTGTGTGTCAAAGGGATCAATGGAAGGGGGCCGACCGGACAGAGGGGTATCCAGTGGAGATCATATAAATGGCGGGGTCAAGGCCAGGCATTTCGGTATCTGACCAAGTAAAGACATCAGTGAATTCTTGGAACAGTTGTTGGTATTCTCCGATCTCATGCTCGTTGTGGGAGGTTCCTAATGTGATGGTATGAAGGGAACCAAGTGGGTCAGAGATGTCAATGTGGATGACGGGAGAAATATCGGCCATGGGATCCGTTAACCAGTCGATTTTAGTAGGAAGGAAATCCATGGACTCAACCGCGGATTGGGTAGCGGTGGTGGATGAAGTCTCTTCCAGGAGTAAGTATGGACGATGGTGCATGTCTTCCCCGGGATAATCAAAGGTAGTAGGAGTCTCGAGAACCTCTTCATCATTGCGGGACCTTTGAGTGGTCAAATCGAGTGATGAGGTAGTGGTAGTCGAAGAGATCATATAGATGGTGTTAATCTCTCCGGATGAGGATGATGCGGGAGGGTAGATCTCCTCGATAGTAGAGGGTGCCGTCTCTAGGTCCAAATTGTTCATCTCGTAGAGAGCTGATCTGTAGTCAGGGATGTCAGGACAGTTATGCGAGTAGTGGCCATAAATACCGCATATCGCACATGGGTGGTTGGTACGCAGTGATTTATCACGAGGCATAGGGTTTGGATCTAGTTTGACCACCGGGATGTTGGGGTCGTCGTCCAACATTTGCATGTGTTCCTGCAATGCAGGTAACTGTGGGCACTGATGGGTTGGATGGCCTAACTCATCACACAGCGAGCATTTTGGAGGAGCACGAAATATGGGGGGAGGTTTAATTGCCTTGGGTGGGGGAACCGCAGTGTATGGTTGTGGGCCTTTGCCCCCAGTGGGCCTGACGAATGGAGGGGGATTCGTCGACGACGAAGGAGTCGTGATACCGGGAGTTGGTTGGGTAGAAGTAACAATGGGTTGCACCGGTTGTAGGATGACATTTGGTGTCGGTGGAGGAACGGGAGGCGTAATATACCACACGGGTAATCCTAATGTTAACCCGGGGAGACTAAGGGTAGCCATAAACGGGGCGCTTACTACACCCGAAGGAGGAAATAGAAAGGGGATTGTGTGGATAGGTGTAACACCGATGTGACTAGGGACCAATGGTGGTTTGGGTAACAAGGAGGGTTGATTACCGGGTGTTTGTGAAAGAGTGCAGAGGTTAGCGACCTGGGTCTCCGGTGACGGTGGTGGAATGGCCTGGAATGTAGAGGTTATCGACGCCTCGGAGTAAAGTCTGGGTCCTACTGAGGAAATGAATGAGGTAGTTGCACCACAAACAGGTTGTTCAACCATGGTGAGACCATTTTCAGGTGTGGTAGGGGCCTTGGGATCGTAATAGGTGAGCTGGTCGACCTTGACCATGCGTCCCTCATGGGGGAACATCATGGTACGAAAAACGGATGAGGCAACCGCTTTCATGGCGTACATGTAGTTGCGACCAAGTAAAAGGTTATAGTCTAGTGGGGCATTCATGACCTCAATGTCAATGAGCACGGTTTTACCCGCCAGCTGGACAGGGACATTGGCTAACAGACCTAGGGGTTGAGCCGAACGGCCGTCATAAGCTCGTAATGCAGTGGTGGACTGCTGGAGAGTAGGGGATCCCAACTTTTGCCAAACAAATGTGGACATGACGCATGTGGAGGCCCCTTCATCGATAATGCACCGATGGATGACAAGATTCCGAACAGAAATGGAAACTTGGAATGCTAAAGAGGAAGGCAGGCGGGGTTCAGACTGGTCTGAATCGAATGCGATCAACTGTGAATCATTGGGGTCAATGGCGCCAATGGCAGAGAGCAAAGTTTTGCGCTGCGAAGGACAGTTTTGCAAAACTTCTAAAGCAGACATGGCTGCAGGAGACTGGGCTAAGTCGTCTAGGATGTTGTAATTCGACGCAGCGCGAGCATTGGGATTACTGTTGATGCGACAAAGTGGGAAGCGAGGTGCTTTGGAAGCGCCATCAAGTGAATCCGGAGGTATACGTAACGTTTGATCTGTGGGATTAACGTTAGTGTTCTTGTCGGCGGGAGGGGCTTCAGAGGTGGAGCCATATTGGTTCCAACGAGTTTGGAGGTTAGCATCGGCAGTCGACATCATCAACAAATGGTGAGTACCTGAATCGAACATGGGTTGATCAGGGGCTGCATAAGTGATCTGCTGTGGTGGCACGTTTCCCTGAGGGGGGGCTAACGGCTGAGTGTTCACTACACCCTGGTTTGGAAAGGGGTTTTGCAGCACCAAAGGTTGATGTTGAGGTGGTGGAGGGTTGGGTGGTGGCTGAGGAACCGCTTGCCCTTGACGATGGGCATCGTTGGTCCAGAGTTGCCGAGCTCGCTCCAAATGTGGGCAAGAATGCGTGTAATGACCATAGACCCCGCAAATAGAACAAGGGTGGTTTGTTCTGAGGTTATTATTTCTAGGCTGCTTAGGATTCCGATCCGGATTGCGGTTGGGAGGAGCAGCATTGTTATTTTGCGGAGGATTGGGAGGTGGAGGACCTTGCTGATGTTGTTGGTTATTACCATGGTTATGACCTCTACCACGGTTCTGTTGCACACCTTGGTTGCACTGGTTGTTTTGGTATTGGGGCTGATGTTGTTGTGCGTACACGTGCCCTTGAGCATTGGGGGGATTTTGGGGAGCCGCAGGTGCGGGAGCAGGTTGCGGTAGATAGTATGCAGGTGGAGGTGGAGGTGGTCCAGTTGCCTGTTGGGGTTGTTGGTACCCCTGAGCTGGTGGAGGTGTGAGGTTAGCTGGTGCAACCGGTTGTGGGTAATGCATGGGCTGTTGTGGGAACTGCATGGGGGTCTGTACCGTAGGTTGAGCATAGTATGTAGGAGGTACATATGCTGATGGCGCTTGGCCATAACAATGTTGTGGACAAGAGGGTCCATGAACGTGATGGGTCTGGTTTGTTGGAGCATAGGAAGTCATCGCTCCGGAACTAGATGTAGCCCTAGAAAGGTCTGGGGCGGGCATGGTGCTCACCATACTGAAAGGTTTTGCTTGCGGTGTAATTTGGCCAATAATGCCATCAGCGGCATGTGATGCCCCCGGTGTGTCACCGCGTGCAGAGTCACCTCGTGGGGCATCAGGTATGATCGTGTATAGGTAACCTGACTGGGCATAGATAAGATCAAACTGTTGGGCCTTAAGGATGGCCTCCTCCTCAGACTGGGGTCTTTCGGATGCTACATCCTTCGCAATGAGAGGAAGGAGGGATTTAAGGAACCAGTCTAAAAAGATTCGGTCGTCCAATTTGATCTTGCATAGGCTTCGGCGCCGACGCCAATCATGAATATGGTCAGTGATATGCGTGGCCGTGTTCTGTCTGCAAGACAGTAGGATCTCGACGCCCGCATTGTAGCGGACAGGTAGCTAGAAGAATTGTAGAAAGGTCGAGGCAAGGGAGGTAAATGTGGAATGCGTCCCATGGGGTTGCTCGATATACCATTTGGCTACGGAGCCAGTGAAGGTGCGTTGTAAAAGCCGTAGGCGGATTGAGTCATCCACTATGGAGTTTGAGGAACACCATAAATGGAAGGACATGATGTGATTTTGGGGGTCTTCTCCAGCCTTACCCTCGAACTTAGGGATGTCAGAGGGAAGCTTAGTGGGCATATGGGGCCAAGCAGGATCATGCCTGATGGGGTCATTTGTGAGCCTAGCTAAATCTGGCAGGTTGAGACTTGCCATGTATGGTAGACTAGCGGATGTGATGACCGGAACCGGCACTTGCCTAGCCATGGTGGTATGGTGTAGGGGTCCAGTAGCGCCTATAGGTATGCTAGGTATGGAGGGTATGTGCCCTCCAAAAGGTGTGGCATAATATGGGTTAGCGCTCCCAAGTGCAACTTGGGTTACACTTGGGTTAGGAATCGCACCAGGGATTCCTGGTATAGCACTCCCGAGTCCAATAGGAGTTACACTTGGGTTAGGAATCGCACTAGGGATTCCTGGGATAGGGTTTGTGGAAACCGAAGGGGGTATGACCCCGATGTTGGGCATGCCCATGACAGGTGGTGGCCCTGTGCTAGGCATTCCTGAATGTGGAGTGTTACCCATATTGGGCATACCCAAGGGGGTGGTTGTTGCCATGGATGGTACTACCGCAGAAGGGTCTGCGGATGTCTGACCTATGGTAGATGTAAATAGTGGATCAAATGGTGTTCCAGACATAATTGTGGTTGGTGGTAACTCGGTGGGGTTTTCAGATTCTACCTCCAAATCAAAGGTGAAGTGGGGTATGTCAGAATCGGATGACCGTCTAATTGATTGACGATGTGTCGAATCAAGGGATGATGCTCTGCGTCCATGACGTGGAGAGCCAAGTGGACTAAACTCTGGGAGTTCACCCTGTAGACGACGAGAACGTCTAGAATTCTCAATGGTGAGAATAAATGTAATATATATATATAAAATAAAAATAAAAATTTGTTTAAGTATCAGGTGGTGATATATGTAAAAAGAATCAAAAAACCCTAATGCAACCAAGGGTGCAAGTAGGGGAGTGAAAAAAGGAGGCTCATAGGCCAAAAAATCAATCCTCAAAAAGGGCACTTATTCTAGCAGCTGTGCTACAATAAGTGGAGGAATGCAACAACTGGTCAGAATACCAACATGCAAGCGGCTCCTAGAAAAAATAGGTGTAACTAGACTCAAAAGGTGGTAAAGATCATGCAAACACCTAATCTAAAAGTATTGTGACTCAAACAGACGATATCCTCTGCAAGGTGATGAAATCCAAGTCAGACAATATGAATGTTGAGACAACGGCTAGATATCCCCCTACCGGGAGGGACACCGGGTAATCAATCCTAAAAAGACAGGCTACTAGGATACTCCGTTCATGACGCGTCGAGAAAAGGTAAATCTGCCGTTTGGTCCTTTGATCGCAATATCCCTATACAGGGATATCCCGAGAACTGTGAATGGTAGCCCTTCGGTTACTGAATGGGTTTCGGTATCCCACTCAGGCTTCCGGAACCATCCTCGCGACTTCAACCCTCCTAAGGGAGAGGCCTTCCCACAAACCGGTTGTGACCGCGCCAAAAAGTACTAAGAGATTTTAGCTCCCTAATTGGACAACTTCTATGTCTCAGATGTATGAACTGAGGGGTGTTATTGGAACACCTATCCCCCCAATACTACCTAGCTACAAGAATTCTTTTAGTGTTCCCCAAGTGGGGTTAAAAGTGTGTTCAAATTAAGGTACGTTTTAAGGCTTAGTTCAATTAAGTGATCGTGTGAGTGCACGTGAGGTGTTGTAAACTGAACTTTGAAAAAATTAAATGCTTTTAAGGGAAATTTTCAAAAAATAAAGGATTTTTCGAAAATAAAAAGCAAATATTTAAGACTTTTTTCACTAAAAGGAATTAATATGCTTTTCAAAAAATAACTCAAAAAATAAAGGATTTCTTGGATTTATGAAAGCAAATAATAAACTCCTTTCTAAAAGAAATAAATGGATTTCTTCGTTTCAAGAAAAATTGCTAAGGGCAAGATTTCAAAGAAGTAAACAAGAAAAAATTTGAATCTAGATGAAAATGCAAAATGAGTCTTTCTTTCACTTTCTTGAAAATTTTTAAAAAGATTTCTAGGTATGCATTTTTTAAATAGTAAAATTTTTTTTCAAATCTGTAAACTATGCAGAATTTAGTACTGTAAAAAATGTGCTATGGGCAGAAAGTACAGTAAAAAATATTTTTCAAAATCGGGATGGCCGAATGAAAAAATTCAGCCGCGCGGGTTTTGGACGAACAGCCGCGATGGGCCGCGCGGGTTTTGGCAGCACAGTCGCGATGGACCGCGCGGGTTTTGGTCGCACAGTCGCGATGGACCGCGCGGGTTTTGGCCGCACAGTCGCGATGAGCCGCGCAGGTTTTGGCCGCACAGCCGCGATGAGCAGCGCGGAAAAATGCAGAAAAGTCGCGATGGACCGCGCGACTGTCTGTAAAAAATCCGCGATGGACCGCGCGGAAAAAGGCAGAAAAGTCGCGATGGACCGCGCGACTATCTGTAAAAAATCCGCGAGGCGGAAGCCGTGCACGGAAACCGAGAAACGAACCCGAAAATTGAAAATTTCGGGCTGTTTATGGGGCCAAATCTCAGAACAGCAATGGATCTGCTGTCTAAGATGGTAGATCTATGGATCTAAAGGTTAAAAATTCATAAAAACTAAGATTTAATGGCAAAGCTAGAGATCTAAAGTTCAAACCAAAGTGGAGTCGCCAAAAACTGTTGGCTCGGTTTTGCAACCAAGCTTAGTGCTATGGGCACCTACTAACTAGTAGTAGCAGTTTCAATAGAAATAAAAACAATAAACTAAATAAACAATACTTTTCATGGATCTAAGCAAGAATCTAAGCAAATAATTTAAATATTTCAAAAATCAAGAACAAGAAACATAAGAAATAATTTTTGTATTGAAAAGTGGGGGGCAAGCAAGTGCTTGCGATATTACCTTCAATGGTGAAGGTTGATGTTGAGCAACTCCCAAGATGAGTAGCTCCAAACTCCAATAGGTCTCTTTCTCCAAGGTTGCTTCAATGGCTAAAAGTGCTCAGGGGAGATTTCAGCAGCATAAGGATGAGATAATGGAAGGATGTGAAATGAGGAGCCCCTACCACCTTTTTATAGGTTTTGGTGGTGAGGAATACCATTTGTGGTTTTGTGGAAACCAATGGTATTGACCAACATGGTTTAGGTAATTTTCCCTCCTTTTTCCTTTTTTGAATAAAAATAATATTTTAATTCCCTTTTTAATATTTTTGGGAATTTGGACCCTTTATGAGGGTTTTTTATGATTTTCTTGGAAAAATAATCTTTTTTAATGGAAAAAGGGGTGTACTAAGGTCTTTTGGTGACCTTTTGTTGGTTTCAGAGGCTCAGATGGTGGAAAAGTGGACAAATGGGTCATGTGAGTAAGGGAATGAGCTAGTGAGCACTTTTTAGGTGTTAACAGATTGCCCCCTGATGTGTGAGGGCAGGAGCTCATCGTATGGCCGATAGACATCATAGTTCTTTTGTCCTTTTTCTAGGTTTTAGGGGAGAGAAGAGACCGGTTGGAGACTGGAGCCACGGCCCTTGGAAGCTGCAAAAACAAAAAATATTACATTGCCTCAATATGAATGAGGTATAATCTCTGATAAAGGACGAGGCGGGCATTCCCATGCTCGTATCAAGACATATACAAAACAATTAGTCCCAAGAAGGGGGATCTAATACGTAAAGAAATATACTGGTACATCATAATGGTCCAGAGGGGACATGATTGTGGGATATTCTCATGATCATGGCTGATCTCAATAACTGATACACTGGAATAACTGTTGAACTGCTGAAACTGAAGGTGTCCAACATCTGTATGGACTCAATGACTGTGAGCCATCTCTAGGCAGTATTGTAACTGTATACTCAAGGGAGTATGGAACCTGGGTAAATCTGAATACTGTCGCCATGCGCAGCCCGGATATCTATAGAAAAAGTGTAACTGGTGTTATCCATAGGAAGACTCTCAAATGTGGAGGAGTCAGGAGGTATCCGGGGTCTTCGACTAATAACTGAACGGACCAATACCCTGTGCGAGTCTCAACGATGCGATCAAGGTGTTGAAGTCGAGCATGTGAGAAACAACCATTGGGAGAGGTACTGAGGATTTCTCTCGAAATGATCCGTAGGCACTCATTATAAATGGTAATGAGTCCAAGACACAGGGACCTCTAGGCCTATCCTCTGGAATCAATGTGGTTGTCGTCGACAGAGGGAGACCAGCAACTAACAAGGAAATGATGTTTCCTTAATAGGAGCTCGAGGTGTAGAACTGAAGTGATGTAGTACTGCTGGTAGGACTGACATAGTTGTGGGGATGGGAAATAACTGGGTCAAAAAATGGGTAGACTCAAACTTCCTTTGTTCAGAGCATGATGACATGGTTGACCTGGCAGCGTAGGGGACTGACTTGTAGGTGTGGGGATCATCTTTTAGGGACTGAAGGGTATGTACTTACTCTGGGGGGGGAGGACGAGCTGATAGGTGCCGTCGAGGAATTGTCAAGGTGACATACTGCAGAATACTCTGAACAAAGGCGACCAAAATGGGGAAGCTGCTATGTGAGTAGACGTGATGTGTTGTAGCGCCAAGAGGCACCATTGATTCCTTCTTCGTGGTTTTAATGAGCTCCAAGAAGGGATAAAAGTATGCTCTGAAATGGTATGGTCCTGTGGATTTTGTGAGCCCAGGACGGCGCATGCTCATGGTTGCTTTCATGTTTAGAGAGTCTGAAAACGGTAAGTGGACTCTATTGGTGTTTCTTTTTCGTAAGTTTAGTCTCCAAGGCCCGAAAAAGCATAAAATGATGCGGATGGAGAACTCTTCTAGCCGATGTGACTAGAGTATACCTTTTTCGTAATTAGTCTACAAGGTCCGGAAAAGGGGTAAACTTATACCAGGTAGACGCCCTTTCAGATATGTTTATCGAGCATGAAAGGAAGCAAGATTGCTCGGCAATCTTTTCATTGTTTTAGGAGTCAGAAAAGAGCTTAACGGAAAACTCCCTAAGTGCCTTTTTTGTAAAAGGGGTTGCTCGACCCAAAAAAGGGATAAAATTATACCGAACAAAAAATGGATTGATGAGGGCGAGAAAAGGTTTCAAGCACCGTCATCTGTGCGGAAAACTGGATCCGGTGACATAAGGATTGTCGAAAAAGGAGAACGACCGATGTGGCACGCTAACCAAGGTGATGAGGGGGGCGTGGAAAAGATGCCCGAAAAATATAAAGGTGAGAGCGAGAAATGATCTCTAGCATCATCACGAGCGCGGAAAACTGAATCCGGCGATATAAGGCAAGTCGAAAACGGAGAACGGCCGATGTGGCATGCTAACCGAGGTGACGAGGGGGGCGTGGAAAAGATGCCCGAAAAATATAAAGGTGAGAGCGAGAAATGATCTCTAGCATCATCACGAGCGCGGAAAACTGAATCCGGCGATATAAGGCACATCGAAAACGGAGAACGGCCGATGTGGCACGCAAACCGGGGCGACAAGGTGTCGGGACACAATGTTGATATTGGTCCTGGTGAGAGCGAGAAATGATCTCAAGCATCATCACGGGCATGGAAATATGAATCCGGCAGTGCAAATGGTGCGAAAAACGGAGGTCATAAGGACTCCGGAATGGTTAAAGGAAAGAACTAGGTTAAAAAATGGCTACAAATAAAGGTGATCCCACCAAGTGAAGGATGCAGTGGTGGGGAGAAATGATGACCCGTGGGGGCAAAATACTAGGTGTATCAAGTCAACTGAAATATACAAGTGACACATGACCTCAAAAATGGTTGAGATCACGAATATGAAAAAGTGAGCAGGGTTAATGACCTGCCCCCATGCTATGTGCATGGGGTTTGTGATTGTGGATCACATGTGTGTTGGTTTGAACGGTGGGCTCATTGAGGTGTTGAGATAGAGATGATGGGGAAGGTTCAAAATGATTGATCATGCCCCCTATCCCGGGGTCGAGGTAATCTATTATGCCCCCTAACTCAGAGGTGTCAATGTGGTGCAGATGTTGTCTCATAGAGAGATCAATAGGGCATTGAGCAACTGCTGGCGGGGTGTTATACCATGAGGCTGTGGGTCGTGGTGGCATACTGAAGTGATGATATGATGATGGGGGATTCCCTTTGTGGGGTGGATGCCCCCAGTATCTCCGACGAGGATCACGGTGATGATGAGTAGGCAAGGTTTTGGGCATGTCCCCATGTTGTGGACATGTGGTTTCCTGGTTGATTTGAAAGGGTTCAACCTGTGTGTCAAAGGGATCAATGGAAGGGGCCGACCGGACAGAGGGGTATCCAGTGGAGATCGTATAAATGGCGGGGTCAAGGCCAGGCATTTCGGTATCTGACCAAGTAAAGACATCAGTGAATTCTTGGAAGAGTTGTTGGTATTCTCCGATCTCATGCTCACTGTGGGAGGTTCCTAATGTGATGGTATGAAGGGCACCAAGTGGGTCAGAGATGTCAATGTGGATGACGGGAGAAATATCGGCCATGGGATCCGTTAACCAATCGATTTTAGTAGGAAGGAAATCCTTAGACTCAACCGCGGATTGGGTAGCGGTGGTGGATGAAGTCTCTTCCAGGAGGAAGTATGGATGATGGTGCATGTCTTCCCCGGGATAATCAAAGGTAGTAGGAGTCTCGAGAACCTCTTCATCATTGCGGGAGCTTTGAGTGGTCAAATCGAGTGATGAGGTAGTGGTAGTCGAAGAGATCATGTAGATGGTGTTAATCTCTCCGGATGATGATGATGCGGGAGGGTAGATCTCCTCGATAGTAGGGGGTGCCATCTCTAGGTCCAAATTGTTCATCTCATAGAGAGTTGCTCTATAGTCTGGGATGTCAGGACAGTTGTGGGAGTAGTGGCCGTAAATACCGCATATCGCACATGGGTGGTTGGTACGCAGTGATTTATCACGAGGCATGGGGTTTGGATCGAGCTTGACCACCGGGATGTTGGGGTCGTCGTCCAGCATTTGCATGTGTTCCTGCAATGCAGGTAACTGTGGGCACTGATGGGTTGGATGGCCTAACTCATCACACAGCGAGCATTTTGGAGGAGCGTGAAATACGGAGGGAGGCTTAACTGCCTTGGGTGGGGGTACCGCAGTGTATGGTTGTGGGCCTCTTCCCCCAGTGGGTCTAGAAAGAAGAGGGGGATCCTTTGACGTTGAAGCAATCGTGAGACCAGGAGGAGGTTTCATTGACGACGAAGGGATTGCGACACCAGGAGGAGGATGATTTGTGGTAACAATAGGTTGTACCGGTTGGAGGATGACGTCTGGTGTCGGTGGTCGAATGGGAGGTGGAATATACCACACGGGTAATCCCAATGTTATCCCGGGTAGGCTAAGGGTAGCCATAACCGGGGCGCTTACTACACCCGAAGGAGGAAATAGGAAGGGGATGGTGTGGATGGGTGTAACACCAATGTGACTGGGGATCAATGGTGGTTGACCACCGGACGTTTGCGTATTCTGCGAAAGAGTGCAGAGGTTTGCGACTTGGGTCTCCGGTGACGGTGGTGGAATGGCCTGGAATGTAGAGGTCATTGGTGTATCCGAATAAAGTCCGGGTGCCACAGAAGACACAAAGGAGGTAACTGTACTAGAAGCGGGTTGTTCAATCATGGGAAGAACATTCTCTGGTGCTGCAGGGGCGTTGGGATCATAGTAGGTGAGTTGGTCAATTTTGACCACGCGTCCCTCATGGGGGAACATCATGGTGCGGAAGACGGAGGAGGCGACCGCTTTCATGGCGTACATGTAACTGCGGCCAAGTAAAAGGTTATAGTCGAGCTGGGCGTTAATGACCTCTATGTCGATGAGCACAGTTTTCCCACCTAATTGGATGGGCACCTTGGGTAATAAACCTTGAGGTTGAGCTGACCGGCCGTCGTAGGCCCGCAATGCAGTGGTGGATTGCTGGAGAGCAGGGGATCCCAACTTCTGCCAAACAAAAGTGGACATGACGCATGTGGAGGCACCCTCGTCGATGATACATCGATGGATGACAAGATTCCGAATAGAAACGGAAACTTGGACTGCTATGGTAGAAGGCAGCCGTGGTTCAGATTGGTCTAAATCAAAGGTCATCAATTTCGAATCATTTGGGTCAATCGCCCCAATGGCGGAAAGTAAAGTCTTGCGCTGAGTAGGACAGTTTTTTAAGACTTCTAACGCAGACATGGCTGCGGGAGATTGAGCTAGGTCATCTACGATGTTGTAATTGGACGCAGCCCGTGCATTGGGGTTGTTGTTGATTCGGCGAAGGGGGAAGCGAGGTGCTTTCGAAGCGCCATCGAGTGGAACCTGAGGTATACGCAATGTTTGATCAGTGGGATTAGCATTAGTATCCTTTTCGGCGGGGGGGGTTTCAGCAGTCGGTCCGTATTGATTCCGACGGGTTTGGATATTGGCGTCTGCGGTGGACATCATCAATAAGTGGTGGGTGCCTGAATCAAACATGGGTTGGTCAGGAGCTGTGTAAGTAATTTGTTGTGGTTGCACGTTGCCCTGTTGGGGGGCTAACGGCTGAGTGTTCACCACTCCTTGTGTTGGAAAAGGGTTTTGTAATACCAAAGGTTGTTGTGGAGGTGGTGGGGGGTTGGGTAGAGGCTGAGGAGCCGCCTGCCCTTGACGATGGGCGTCATTTGTCCATAGTTGTCGAGCTCGCTCCAGATGTGGGAAAGCGTGGGTATAGTGGCCATAGACACCGCAAATGGAACAAGGATGGTTTGTTCGTAAATTAGCATTTTTGGGTTGCTTAGGTGGCCGATCAGGATTCTGATGAGCGGGCGCCGCGTTATTGTCTTGCGGAGGATGGGTAGGTTGTGGAGCTTGGTTACGGTTTTGATTGTTTCCACGGTTGCGTCCTTTTCCGCGGTTGGGTTGTCCACCCTGGTTGCGTTGGTTATTTTGGTACTGGGGATGATGTTGTTGTGCGTACACATGCCCTTGAGCATTAGGGGGATTTTGAGGAGCCGCAGGTGCGGGAGCAGGTTGCGGTGGATAGTATGCAGGTGGAGCTGGAGGTGGTCCAGTTGTCTGCTGGGGTTGTTGGTACCCCTGAGCTGGTGGAGGTGTTAGGTTAGCCGGTGCAACCGGTTGTGGGTAATGCATGGGCTGTTGTTGGAACTGCATGGGGTTTTGTATCGTAGGGTGAGCATAGTATGTAGGGGGTACATATGCTGATGGCGCTTGGCCATAACAATGTTGTGGACAAGAGGGTCCATGAACGTGATGGGTCTGGTTTGTTGGAGCATAAGAAGTTGTCGCCCGGGAACTAGATGTAGCCCTAGAAAGGTCTGGGGCGGGCATGGTGCTCACCATACTGAAAGGTTTTTCTTTCGGTGTAATTTGGCCAATAATGCCATCAGCGGCATGTGATGCCCCCGGTGTGTCACCGCGTGCAGAGTCACCTCGTGGGGCGTCAGGTATGATCGTGTATAGGTAACCTGACTGGGCATAGATAAGATCAAACTGTTGGGCCTTAAGGATGGCCTCCTCCTCAGACTGGGGTCTTTCGGATGCTACATCCTTCGCAATGAGAGGAAGGAGGGATTTAAGGAACCAATCTAAAAAGATTCGGTCATCCAATTTGATCTTGCATAGGCTTCGGCGCCGACGCCAATCATGAATATGGTCAGTGATATGCGTGGCCGTGTTCTGTCTGCAAGACAGTAGGATCTCGACGCCCGCATCGTAGCGGACAGGTAGCTGGAAGAATTGTAGAAAGGTCGAGGCAAGGGAGGTAAATGTGGAATGCGTCCCATGGGGTTGCTCGATATACCATTTGGCTGCGGAGCCAGTGAAGGTGCGTTGTAAAAGCCGTAGGCGGATTGAGTCATCCACTATGGAGTTTGAGGAACACCATAAATGGAAGGACATGATGTGATTTTGGGGGTCTTCTCCAGCCTTACCCTCGAACTTAGGGATGTCAGAGGGAAGCTTAGTGGGCATATGGGGCCAAGCAGGATCATGCCTGATGGGGTCATTTGTGAGCCTAGCTAAATCTGGCAGGTTGAGACTTGCCATGTATGGTAGACTAGCGGATGTGGTGACCGGAACCGGCACTTGCCTAGCCATGGTGGTATGGTGTAGGGGTCCAGTAGTGCCTATAGGTATGCTAGGTATGGAGGGTATGTGCTCTCCAAAAGGTGTGGCCTGATATGGGTTAGCGCTCCCAAGTGCAACTTGGGTTATACTTGGGTTAGGAATCGCACTAGGGATTCCTGGTATAGCACTGCCAAGTGCAACATGAGTTGCACTTGGGTTAGGAATCGCACTAGGGATTCCTGGGATAGCACTCCCGAGTGCAATAGGAGTTACACTTGGGTTAGGAATCGCACTAGGGATTCCTGGGATAGGGTTTGTGGAACCCGAAGGGGGTATGACCCCCATGTTGGGTATGCCCATGACAGGTGGTGGTCCTGTGCTAGGCATTCCTGAATGTGGAGTGGTACCCATATTGGGCATTCCCAAGGGGGTGGCTGTTGCCATGGATGGTACTACCGCAGAAGGGTTTGCGGATGTCTGACCTATGGTTAATGTAAATTGTGGATCATCTAGTGTTCCAGACATAACTGTGGTTGGTGGTAACTCGGTGGGGTTTTCGGATTCTACCTCCAAATCAAAGGTGAAGTGGGGTATGTCAGAATCGGATGACCGTCTAATTGATTGACGATGTGTCGAATCAAGGGATAATGCTCTGCGTCCGTGACGTGGAGAGCCAAGTGGACTAAACTCTGGGAGTTCGCCCTGTAGACGACAAGAACGTCTAAAATTCTCAATGGTGAGAATATGTTTTTTTTTTATGTAAAAAATTATTTTAAGTATCAGGTGGTGATATATATGTAAAAGACTCAAAACCCTAATGCAACCAAGGGTGCAAGAAGGGGAGTGAAAAAATAAGGCTCACAGGCCAAAAAAAATCAATCCTCAAAAAATGCACTTATCCCAGCAGCTGTGCTACAATAAGTGGAGGAATGCAACAACCGGTCAGAATACCAACATGCAAGCGGCTCCTAGAAAAAATAGGTGTAACTAGACTCAAAAGGTGGTAAAGATCATGCAAACACCTAATCTAAAAGTATTGTGACTCAAACAGACGATATCCTCTGCAAGGTGATGAAATCCAAGTCAGACAATATGAATGTAGAGACAACGGCTAGATATCCCCCTACCGGGAGGGACACCGGGTAATCAATCCTAAAAAGACAGGCTACTAGGATACTCCGTTCATGACGCGTCGAGAAAAGGTAAATCTTCCGTTTGGTCCTTTGATCGCAATATCCCTATACAGGGATATCCCGAGAACTGCGAATGGTAGCCCTTCGGTTACTGAATGGGTTTCGGTATCCCACTCAGGCTTCCGGAACCATCCTCGCGACTTCAACCCTCCTAAGGGAGAGGCCTTCCCACAAACCGGTTGTGACCGCGCCAAAAAGTACTAAGAGATTTTAGCTCCCTAATTGGACAACTTCTATGTCTCAGATGTATGAACTGAGGGGTGTTATTGGAACACCTATCCCCCCAATACTACCTAGCTACAAGAATTCTTTTAGTGTTCCCCAAGTGGGGTTAAAAGTGTGTTCAAATTAAGGTACGTTTTTAAGGCTTAGTTCAATTAAGTGATCGTGTGAGTGCACGTGAGGTGTTGTAAACTGAACTTGAAAAAATTAAATGCTTTAAGGGAAATTTTCAAAAAATAAAGGACTTTTCGAAAAATACAAAGCAAATATCTAAGACTTTTTTCACTAAAAGGAATTAATATGCTTTTTCAAAAAATAACTCAAAAAATAAAGGATTTCTTGGATTTTATGAAAGCAAATAATAAACTCCTTTTTAAAAGAAATAAATGGATTTCTTCGTTTCAATAAAAATTGCTAAGGGCAAGATTCTAAAGAAGTAAACAAGAAAAAATTTGAATCTAGATAAAGAATGCAAAATGAGTCTTTCTTTCACTTTCTTGAAAATTTTTAAAAAGATTTCTAGGTATGCATTTTTTAAATAGTAATTTTTTTTTTCAAATCTGTAAACTATGCAGAATTTAGTACTGTAAAAAATGTGCTATGGGCAGAAAGTACAGTAAAAAATATTTTTCAAAATCGGGATGGCCGAATGAAAAAATTCAGCCGCGCGGGTTTTGGACGAACAGCCGCGATGGGCCGCGCGGGTTTTGGCAGCACAGTCGCGATGGACCGCGCGGGTTTTGGTCGCACAGTCGCGATGGACCGCGCGGGTTTTTGGCCGCACAGTCGCGATGAGCCGCGCAGGTTTTGGCCGCACAGCCGCGATGAGCAGCGCGGAAAAATGCAGAAAAGTCGCGATGGACCGCGCGACTGTCTGTAAAAAATCCGCGATGGACCGCGCGGAAAAAGGCAGAAAAGTCGCGATGGACCGCGCGACTGTCTGTAAAAAATCCGCGAGGCGGAAGCCGTGCACGGAAACCGAGAAATGAACCCGAAAATTGAAAATTTCGGGCTGTTTATGGGGCCAAATCTTAGAACAGCAATGGATCTGCTGTCTAAGATGGTAGATCTATGGATCTAAAGGTTAAAAATTCATAAAAACTAAGATTTAATGGCAAAGCTAGAGATCTAAAGTTCAAACCAAAGTGGAGTCGCCAAAAACTGTTGGCTCGGTTTTGAAACCAAGCTTAGTGCTATGGGCACCTACTAACTAGTAGTAGCAGTTTCAATAGAAATAAAAACAATAAACTAAATAAACAATACTTTTCATGGATCTAAGCAAGAATCTAAGCAAATAATTTAAATATTTCAAAAATCAAGAACAAGAAACATAAGAAATAATTTTTGTATTGAAAAGTGGGGGGCAAGCAAGTGCTTGCGATATTACCTTCAATGGTGAAGGTTGATGTTGAGCAACTCCCAAGATGAGTAGCTCCAAACTCCAATAGGTCTCATTCTCCAAGGTTGCTTCAATGGCTAAAAGTGCTCAAGGGAGATTTCAGCAGCATAAGGATGAGATAATGGAAGGATGTGAAATGAGGAGCCCCTACCACCTTTTTATAGGTTTTGGTGGTGAGGAATACCATTTGTGGTTTTGTGGAAACCAATGGTATTGACCAACATGGTTTAGGTAATTTTCCCTCCTTTTTCCTTTTTTGAATAAAAATAATATTTTAATTCCCTTTTTAATATTTTTGGGAATTTGGACCCTTTTTGAGGGTTTTTTATGATTTTCTTGGAAAAATAATCTTTTTTAATGGAAAAAGGGGTGTACTAAGGTCTTTTGGTGACCTTTTGTTGGTTTCAGAGGCTCAGATGGTGGAAAAGTGGACAAATGGGTCATGTGAGTAAGGGAATGAGCTAGTGAGCACTTTTTAGGTGTTAACAGGTGGGTTGATCCTTCCTGTGTTGGCCAATATGGATATAGGTGAATTGTTGAGCTCACCGATTTGGATATAAATGAATTGATGGTATAGCTTTCGTAGGTTGAATAAGTTTACATTGCGTTGCACAATTTGCTTGCAAATTGAAATATTTTCAAAGAAAGAGTGGCCGCTCTTTCTCCAAGTTGTCTGTTTTTACAAATCCTTCATAACGGAAGGGGCATCCAACCCTTCTTCTTCCCATAACTCTATTCATAACACTTCTTGGATGCAAGAAGGGTGGGTTGATCCTTCCTGTGTTGGCCAATCTGGGTATAGATGAATTGCTGAGCTCACTGTTTTGGATATAAATCAATTGACTGTCGAGCCTTCGTAGGTTGAATAAGTTTACATTGCTTTGCACAATTTACTTGCAAATGGAGATATTCTCAAAGAAAGAGAATCGCTCTTTCTCCAAGTTGTCTATTTTTACAAATCCCTCGTAACGGAAGGGGAAGCCAACCCTTCTTCTCTATTCATAATCCACTAAATGAATGGGCGGATCACAAATATTTACAGTGGGAGCTGGAAGTCCAGAATTCTCAACCTCGCCTTCGTAGATTAAATATGTTTACACTTCCTTTGTAGTGCTCACCATTTTGGATATAAATGAATTGACGGTCTAGCCTACGTAGGTTGAATAACTTTACATTGCTTCGAACAATTTTTTGGTCAGTGGAAATATTCTCAGAGAAAGAGCGGCTTTGTCTTCTTTCTCCAAGTTGTCTTTTATCCAGACTGCGGATGGCGGAAACATTAAACTGCTCAAGTTTAAATTCTCACATCCCCAATTCCGCAACCAAATTAATAATTTCCCTTTAAAATTTAATAGATTTTTGTCTGTTGCGGAAAACATAGATTTTCTCCCCGCAATCATCTCGCAATGAGGATTGCGGATTTCTTGGTCATTTGGATTTGATATATTTTTATTTCACAACCCACAATTGCGATTGATCTCTTTTCCATGCTGTGTTTATAACACAGGATGTCACTGAAGTCTCTTAGGCAATTGCTAATTTGCTTGATAGCATTGTGATTGATGATGCCACTCCAGAGGCCCATTGATGATCTCTGTGTTATGTCTAGTTAATAATTTTCCCTTTAGAACTCATTGATTTTTTTGTGCTTTTGTGATTTGCAGAAAGCACAAATTTTCTCCAAATTTTGTGCTTTCTGCCACCCGCAATCCGCAATGCGGAAGCTGGGTTAGTTGGATTTGAATGTTTTTTCTTTCCGCAACCCATCATCCTAATGTGGACGAGTTGTTTGGGAATTTTACCCTTTGTATCTATTTGGTAATTATTATTTACGGGGGGGAGAAAATCACAGAAAGAGGACTATTGTATGTTTTTGCAGCCTTGAAGAAATACAGTTAGTTTTCTCTTGATATCTGTTTTTTTAATTTATCAAATTTGTTTGATCTATCTTGAAATACACTGATTTAGTTTGCAGTCACAATTAATACATTGTTCAGTAGTTTAGATGTGTCTTGACTTATGATCTATGTTTTCATGTTTTAAATGAATTTGTTTATTTAAATTATTTATCTATTTCTGCAAATGATCAACATATGTTATTAAATTAATGCCAATTTTCCAATTAGCATTTTATATGAAGACGATTTGAGGGGTTCGGGTCCATAAAATGAGGGGTAAGGCCTCAGTTGTCGAATCAGAAGACCCAATGGATGTCTGATATCTGGATGTGAATTTGCAGTGCGTGAATAAAATAATCAAAGATCCTAAGCTTTAACATTGGTGATGGGGGAGAATTTTTTGTTTTTGTAAAGATGCGGATTTATATTAAGATAATAAAAATACAGTAGAGATTAAAGTCAGTAGTGGTCTTATCCAGAGGTGCCAGCCATAGATATCAGCAGAGTTGTGGCGATTCAAAATCAAACTATACAAAAAACTGGCAGTCATAGGCAGAACCAAAACATACAAAAAGTAAGAGAGAGACATCAAAAGAACCTCCTCAACTAGTTGTAGAGGGGCCTTCTGCATCCGAAGGTGTCTCCTCTAGAATTTGGCAGCTGTATTAATTTGTGTCCTTCCAATCACTTGCAGGTGTTGGATCAGCATTCCCAGGTGTCGAAGCAGCAATCCCAGGTGTCGAAGCAGCAATCACAGGTGTCGACATAGATCTCATGGGAGGTAGAGTAGTTTTCATAGAAGGACGAGTGCCCTGAGCAGGGAGCTTGACCGACAACGGCGTCATCTTCTGAGGCATGAAAGGAATGAAACTAGTCGGCTCATTATGTGTACTCTTGGCCAGGATTGGGCCTAAGGTGGAGGGGATGGGCTCCGTACTGCATGTCAAAACCGACATGATACCCCCTGGGTTGGACTTATCCATGCCAAGAGGAGTGGCTAGAGTTACAAGGGTGGCTTCAGGTCTGATAGCAGATGTGGTGGTGCCAGGTGTATTTTTCCCAGGATAACTATCGCGGCCAAAGAGACGAGTGGCGAAATAGGAGTCCCAACTGAGCATGTGTTCCAGGGTGGCAAGCAATGATCAAATTTGAAGGGTGGGTATTAATTTTTATTGGAAGGGCATTTGTTCTTGGAGTCCTTCAAAGATGAAGGGAAATTTAAATAATTGTACTTCAATTGACAAGTATAAATTAACTAAACCCTTCCCCCAAAAAAATGCAAAACACAAATATTCCCCATCCAAATATTTACAATATTAAACAATTGAGCAGTCATGAATATCTACATGATAAAATGGTATCTTTTCAATAAAACCAAATTTGAACACAATAATTTTACAGTTCATTAAAATAACAACTATTTTGTTGTATTTTTCTGGGTTAGACCACACTTCATTATACATAAAAACTACTTAGACTATGCAATAACCATATTGGGGCATCTACATGATGTTATGCATACTGCTGAGAAAATTACTTATTGTTAACTATGTACAAAAAGAAGCCACTAAGCAAAATGAGGCTATAATAAACCAACAACCAAAATCTACATATAAAACCAACCAAAACTGGAGAGAGGGCAACCATCCAAGCTTGAGAGATGTAAGAATGATGAACACTAGGAGCCTAAGAAAAAACAATGCATAGCTCAAAAAAACATTAAAAAATAATCCTCCATACCAACCAAGTTAGCAACACTAGCATCATAAGGGCCTGGGCATCAAATTTTGTTGTTCAACACTTGTCATGACAACATACAGGTATGGGATGGAGGGGAAATGGAATCAATCCTAAGTCAACTAGAGCCTTGCAACTCGCTACATGTTTGAGTCTCGACAATCTACCTTTTAAATTGAACCAGAACAACAAAAGAAGTTTGTTAATGGCTCGATTTGCCAAAATTCTAGATACATGAATAATTAAGAGCCCAAGGCTCTAAAATTTGATGTGTTTTTTACCAATCCACAATTCGGTGAATTCATAGTCACTGGCATGAAATTTAAGTTATTTAATGAAAGAATTAATGTATCTAGCTCTATGTCGAAACTGTTTTCCATGCTAATGCAGGCCACTTACCTCCTTTTTGTCTTACCAAAAGGCATGATAATGAGGAAGAAGACTTAAAATTATGGACTTCACCATCAAAGAAGTCTTACAGTCACATTGGTAAGGAGTTATAAGAAGATCACAACAATCCAACGTGTCAAATCTCAGATGATAGTGAAAATTAAAGACTTATATGGTAAATTTAATCTAAGACTTACTTATAGTTGTCTCTTACTCTTTGCGTCTTGACACATTTGATAATTTATGGTTGTCTCTGCGCCTTGAACCAATTGATATTATAAGGTGAGGATTTGCATGCATAATAATCCTTAGTCATGACTATGCGATGAGGATTTAAATGGAAGAGGATGCAAAGACATGTAATTTTTATATGTAATTTGGTGGCGAGTGTCGAAGAGAAACGTGGTGAGAAACCACATATTTTTGGAAGGACAGAGGGAGATTAAATGATCATGATCATGCCACCCATCAAATTGAAGACAATTCCTGAGCCAATTTTTTTTTTTTAATTTTATTTATAACCATTTTCGTACTTTGGTCCAAATGTTTTTTCTAACTCATTGTTTCTCCATATTGTGTTCCTAGTGCCACCTCTCTATATCAATGCATAAATCAACCTCATCTTGGTTTGTGGTTCTAGTTGCATGCCATTATTTGTAGTTGCATGCCATTGAGTGTTGTTTAGAGTTGTCGTGAGTCTGTGACATTCATGCAATAAATGAAGTCTTGTAGAGGAGGACTCATCAAAGGGGAAATTTGAATTTCATTTTGACAAAAAACTAGTGGACATTGGTATCCAGGTTCACATAGGTAGTAGGCACAATGTTTCAGCCTTGTTTTGGGCCTACTAGTGGTTTTGTTATTACAGCCATAGTCATTGACACATTGTCACACCTTAGATCTCAACTCGAATTGAGTCGAGATTCAGAGTCAAATCCCGGTGGCTAGTACATCGTAGTCGTCAGTCATCTCTCGTCACCTTGCAAAGCTAAGCAGTGAGTGCATGACATGAGTGAGTGAATGATTATAATATATGATATTTCCAATATTTTGAATGACGAGTTGAATTTTTTTATAGAATAGGAATTTCAACATATAAATTGAAATTTATATGGATGGGTAATTTCAAATGTTTCCCTTCTTTTGAAATGTTTATATAAATTATGTCCTTCCTATTGGAAGGATAAAATTCAGATTTTAATTTTTTTTTGAAGGGCAATTTTAACTTTACACTTATAGGAAGGGCTAGAACTTTTTGGAAGGGTGGGGAAGGGTTCAAATTTGAACGTTGGTGGCGAGGGTGGCCACCATGTTTGGAAGAGTATCGCACAGAGTTTGGGTGGCATGGTGAGCAGAGGTCCAATTATTCTGGATGTCTTCCATAAGCTAGCCTAACATGTTCTTTACAATCCAATAGGGGTCCCAGGTCTGCTCCTGATTCCTATTATCCATAATGTTCGCAATTATCCTGCCTCCCAGTTATCAATCAGTAAATGGACTGGAATTGAGACTTTAGCACCCTTTGGCCTACCCATGGGAGCCAATGAGAAGATGTTACAGGTACAGGTAACTGAGAGCATGAGGAGAACTGGAGCACGAGGAGCCTGGAGCAGAACCAGGTGAGTGCAAATGCGCAGTGTAGAGGGCCATGACAGAACATAGTAGCGTGAACCTAGCATCCCGATCTTCACACGTCGAAGATCCATGTGAATTGTTTCCAGGCAGGATGAGGCAACGTCGGGGGTAGGGGAATTAAAGATCCCAGCTACTTGACTTTGCATGGTTGACCTCATGGGAGTTAAACAGGGACAGAGATCCACATCCCAGAGTAGATCTTATAGTTGGACGGCTTGAAAAACCTATTTGCTCCAGAACATACAAGGATGATATGTTCCTCTTAGAACACAGCACAACAATTAGAGCTTATGCATTGCCCGCTTTTCTAACCCATGGGATATTTACACTGGAATTCATCATGCAGAATATTTTCCAACCATTGAAGGTATGATGCCAATCATAGGGCTTCAAACCAAGACTGCTATAAACTATGAACCCCACCATATCATCTCAGACAGAAGGAAAGAAAGCAATAGAAAGGGTTTTGAACATTTTGAGCTTGCAGGTCTTGTTGAGGCTGGAAATTGGTTAGAATATCGTGGCAAAGAGAATATGGAGGTAGATGTACAGGATGACTCCACCTCCATGGTACCAAAATCCACTTTTCCACTACCTACCTCCTCCATCATGGTCCCAGTGGTTGAAGAAACTATACCCCTTGCCAGTGGCTCTGGGGAAACCAACAAGTTGGAAAATATTGATGGCATGGATATAGATGATGACACAAAAAGAGCTCCCAAAAGGCAGATAGTGCAAAAACCTAAGCAGCAGATTGTACAGGTGTCAATGGGTCAAGGAAAAAATAAACAGGTTAAGATTAAACCTGAAATAGGTTAAGATTAAACCTGAGCAGCAGATTGTACATGTGTCAATGGGTCAAGGAAAAAAGAAACAGGTTTAGATTAAGCTGCCTACTTTCGAGGTCAAAGAATATGTATTCAGCCAAACATCCACTAAACCTGCTGGACCCAACAAGAGTAGAGTAGAGATATTGGGTGAGTACAAAGAGAGCCCAAAAGCAGCCTTAGAGGAGTCTAAGCTATATGAAGAGGTGAGGCAAATTTCAAATAAAGATGTGTCTTTGGTAGCTAGCAAGAGCTATGCCCAGAACACCTTGAACTTGGCCTCGGCTACCAAAACCAAAGCCACTGAAGTGAAAGTGAACTTGGAATATATTCTTGTTCCTGATATGATCAACTTGCACAAGGAGACTGGGGAGGTTATCTATGCCAAATTGCTAACGGATTCCCTAGAACTGTCAAAATTGCAGGTCAGAACAAAGCCCACAAGACACAAATAAAAAAGCTGTAAAATGCATTGTTGGCTACTGAAAGCCAAGAAGACAAGAATGGTAGTATAAAAAAGATGTTGGATGACAAAGACAACATCATTCAGTCATTAAAAAAGAAGCTAAAGATCCCCTCCAACTAGTAGAAGCTTCTGAATTGGTAGAGATCTCCAAGAGGAACCAACAGACTACAAAGCTAGGTCATTGAAGTTTGAAGAGAAGTTGTGGCTGACTGATATAGCTCTCATGGTGGAAAGTGAAAAGAAGTGGAGAGCTAAGTCTAAAGACCTTGAAAGGAAAATGCAGGAGAAGAGTAAAGAGTTGGAGAACATGGCAAGCCTAAAAGACTGAGAAGTGGAATGGTTGCAAAGCAGAACACAGAGCTGAGGAGAAGAGTCTTAGAAGAAGAGTAGGAGGGAAAGGCTTGGGAGGTAAATACCTAGGGCTACAAGTGAAATATGATGAATTAATAAAGCATCTTAGAGGTGAGACCTTCCTGATGGAAGCAAAGCAAGGGAGGGCCGCGGAGAAATTGAGGCCATATCTCGATTTCATTCTAGACAAAGAGGCTGTAATAAAGCTATCCAGGCAAAGCATAACAACAGTCAAGGAAAAGTTGAACAAGAATCCCATGGATTGTGCATAAAAGGCAATAGAATTTCTACAAAGAACACAATTCAGGAAAGGATAGACATTTTAGCACATCAAGTAAAACTCTACAAAGAAATGTTTGATCCATTATTCAAGAAGGGACTTCCTCTCTTTTGGGAGGAGGATGGCACCATGAGTCAATGTAATTTTTTGCATAATTAATGAAATTCAGTCAGTTTTGGCCATCTTTTTTGGATTTCTTAATTTCTTAATTAATTAATTAATGCATCGATCTGTAGGTTGGATTTCTATGAATATACGATTCATGTGTTATTATGTCTTAAATGAATTTCTTCGTTTAACTCATTATATCTATTAATTTTCTGCAACTGAATTTCTTCGTTTAACTCATTTTATCTATTAATTTTCTGCAACTGATAGAGAGCCACAACGCCATTTTATCTAAGTGAAAAAGCGCTCTTACAACGCTTGTTTCTTGGATCTACATTGGATAAAGATACTATGTAGCACGGGAACTGCTCTCGGATTTTAAGAAATTCGTTCCTGAAGTTCCGATGTTCCAGGGAACTTGGGAACTTGTAGGAAACTTTCCAAATCCGATGGGAACCGTTCCGGATGGTTGGGAACTTATTAGGAACTTCTACCCTCTAAAATTGGGAACTTTGGGACTTTTTCTTGCACATTCCCTTCACCGGGTGCGTACATGCATTCATGATTGCCATGTGGGTTGTTAACGACATTCCTATTTCCTCACACCCATACATATACATGGTTGACTCAAAAAAATTCTATAGAAAACTAAGCTGAAGTAAAAGTCTATTTCGTGCTACCTTGTCGAGTTGGTGCACTAATCTCTATCTACCACCCATTCTAGAGTATTCACTTGTCCCTACGTTGAATTGCAATTACCGTAAACAATAATAAATGAAAATCTAATTTGACTTTTATATATTAATAAAAGAAAGTAAATTTATATATTTTACTATTTACTTTATGAATAAAAAAATAAACTTTTAACTAATTAGAAATAGTTTTAAATCTTACTTTAAAACTAAATTCATATATTACATTTAAATAACAATTATCTTGATTTTTATTTTATAATAATTTAAATTTAATTATTTATACACCTTTGCAAATACCCTAGCATAGAATGTATTTATGTTCTAATACATTTTAATCATAGTTGGAACGAAACTAAAAACTTTATACATATAGCCACAACTATAGGGACTATAAATTCTAAAGGCTCCACTTTAGAAAGAGTTTGCCTTATATAATCAACTTTAAGGCAGAATCTTTGGTTTTGGTTACAACTGTTATATTCGGCCACATCATATCCACATGTGCCAGAGACCATGAAGGATGGGCGAAGGTGGTTTCGCAAATGGAGGAAGGTGGTTTTCCTTACCGCCCTTCCAACTTGTGAAATCATGTGGTGGTGCCACGTGGAGAGCGGTTTCAGATTCTGCAACCACCCATCCCTTTGTCCTAGCACACATGTTGGGGATGTAGAATTGATCTTTTCCGCCATTAAAATGGTTTGTACCTTGGCGGAGGTGATCTTTTACGCCATTTAAAATGGTTTGTACGTTGGCGGAGGTGATCTTTTCCACCATTTAAAATGGTTTGTACGTTGGAAAAGGTGATCTTTTTCACCATTTAAAATGGTTTGTACGTTGGCGGAGGTGATATTTTCTGCCATTTAAAATGGTTTGTACGTTGGAATGGAGGTAATCTTTTCCACTGTTTAAAATGGTTTGTACGATGCTCATGGTAAATGATGGACTATATCACTCGTGTGAATAATCTCATCACGTTTTCGATGGATTGTGTTTATGTGTCACGACATATAGATGATATCCCACCACACTGTGATAATTAATGTCACGAACTTTTCTGCATTGATACTATGATGATATCCCGCCACAGAACATTGAAACTTAAAGTTTGAACTCTCTATGGTTGCGAGTTTTGAGCTCTATTTTCTCTGGGGACCGAGGTTTGCTTTTGCTGAGGTGGAACCAAGAAGAGTGTTGGGCGGGTAGAGTAGTAAGATTGGTTTGAAGAATCCACTGTTATTTTTTCAATTGGCAGGTATTTATATTATTCAAACCATAAATCTAAATCTGTGGTTGCGAGTTTGGAGCTCTGTTTTCTCTGAGGACCGAGGTTTGCTTTTGATGAGGTGGAACCAAGAAGAGTGTTGGGCAGGTAGAGCAGTAAGATTGGTTTGAAGAATCAAATGCTAGTTTTTCAATTGGTAGGTATTTATATTATTCAAACCATAAATCTAATTTTGTAACACAACATGCTTATTCAGCCTCCGGGCTAAAAATCCATATCTTCCACGGTTGTCAAAAATCAATGCAATGACAGTTTCAAGTTCACGGTAATTTAAAGTCGCTGAACGTTTCAGATTCTACAGATTTCCTTCCACCCTTGTCTCTCTTCTTCATATTTCCAGAATTTATTTCCTTCAATTCTAGGTAGTTATCTTCTTATAGTCCATTAATATGAATTCACATCGTTATATTTGCAAAATCATGCGTTACAGGATTGCCGCCAGCTTGCATATGTTTTCTGTCTGGTGGTGTAGCGTATTATTTTCATATATTCCATATTGTTTTCTGCAAATCCTCTAGCATTTGGCTAGGTTTGTTGGAAAAAGATAAGGACAAATGAACTCAGAAAATTGAAACATGTTTCTTCTCTTTAATATCATTTTTCACTTAATATTCACTATAGAAAAGTCCCATGTATTGGGTGGTTGGACGTGGTTTATGAATCAAATTGTTGGATGCAATGAGAACACATTTGAGTCTTGCATACGATACCAAGGAATTTAGTTGAAGAGATAAAGCTGATAAAAATGTTCTTAAAATTAAGTGAATTTTATCAGAAAATTTGTGAAAATTGGTGAATACCCTTATTTGTCTTCGTTTGCAGGTTGATAATGAAGAAAAGAAAATAGTCCATTAATATTGGGCATTGGTCATAAATGAATCCAATATCAATTTTAGCAGAAAATTGGTGAATACTTAGATGCAGTAAACTAGAGCATAAACATATGAATTCTGATTTAAGATTACTTTCATCCAAGCATGAAGAATAACAAAATGGAAAAGATTTACTGGAAACAACAATTAACAAAGAAAGGAAGGAAATTTACAGACTGTCATTACTGGAAATAACAATTAACAGAGAAAGTAAGGAAATTTACAGGCTGTCATTAATGAATATTCAAAGCCATGTGGCACAATCTGAGCGTTCCACATGTCACCCTGGAGACTATATTTCGACATTTGAACGAAAAAATTTACAAAAGTTTTTCTACAAAGAGTTTTCTATCAGGTCGAAATTATGTCAGAGAAAGCGAGGTCGCTCTTTCGTAAGGTTGTTCCATTTCGGGGTTTTTGGAAGTAGATGCTGAGGAGAAAGAGTGTCCACTCCTTCTTCCAAGGATAAGTTTTTCGGAGTGGCTAAAGTAGATATCCGCACTCCAAACACATATTTCATAGGAACATTGCTTCGCACATTTTGCCAGAAAGTGGAAATATCCCTAGAGAAAGATCGATTGCTCTTTCTCCAAGTTCTTTTTTTTACAATTCACGGAGAAAGATCGGCCACTCTTTCTCCAAGTTCTATTTTTCCAATTCCCTCATAAAAGAAGGGGCGGACGATCCTTCTTCTTCCCAATATTCTTTTTGTTATAGCTTGAGACTACAAGAAGGGTCGGTCGATCCTTATTCCTCTTCACGATTCTGGATATCGTTCAATTTCTAGATAAAGGTTTTCACAATTATCTACTAAACGATCCTTCTTCTCGGAAAATAGAAGTCGAGGAAAACAATTTTATATGTTATAACTTAGCCGTGCTCAGTATTATTCGTAGGTTTAATCTAGTTCCAAGGTGGCATGGTCCTGGCGGTTCGAAGGTAAATTGGAAGACCTGTCATCTTTATTTTCTTAGGCTTTGGCGAATTCTTTCTCCCATGTAAAACGCAGTGGCAATAAATTAGCTGATGTGCTGGCCAACTTCTTTAGTGGGATTCACATGGAAACCAGTGCTAATACGTGGGAGGATTTGACAGACTTGGATGTTCGGGACAGCTGGAGAGCTACCTAGGACAATGACATGATTATCTTTCATGCTGAACATGCGAGGTTACATCGGGCGGAAGTTGGCCCGGACATGTAACACTCATTTCATGTTGTGGTTCATGTCGTTATTTAAACGTTGGGATATGATTTGTCTTTTCATTTTATTAAGTGGATCCAAAGTAGTCTTCTCCAAGCCCGATGGTGGGATGATGAAAGAAAGAGCAGTGAGTGTTCGTAAGGGTGAGCGTCACCCGCTGTACCTCCTTCAGTTAATAGGAGGTACCTTCCTAATCATAATAGTAGCTTGAAAACATGTTTATATGAAGGAGCAGGGTGGCATATGGGATCGTCATCACTATTCCTTCACATGCATGCAAACTCTGTTTGTTAGTTTGATTATGGAGCAAGAATCTGGTAGAAAGTTGGAAGACCCGGTGGACACCAATTGCCAAGTGGAGGCAGATACTGATACTAGTCAAAAATTTAGGAAGAGAAGCCATGGGGAGTCCTCGAGGAGCCGGGTGGTGGATTTTCTTGAGCATGTAAGCATGCTTTCTGAGAGGCTAATTCTTTCATTCTTAACATCCCTAGGGAGATTCATAGGGATATCCGTGATTATGAGCATCAATGGTGGCTCAGTTTGAATAGGGAGACGATGTTGGGGGAGTGCAAACAGTTGAAGAACTGGATTATGGATCCAAGCAATACGACTGGGCGTGATAGTCTATACAAGCGCATGGTATCCCTTTACTGGATGATGAAGAACCTTGTCGATTTAGCCATCCGTCACAGACAAACCCCCGGAGAGGAAGCAGCACTGCCACTTATGGTGCAACGTAACCTGAAGGAGACTCGTGCGTTGAAATAGAAGCTGGATTTTCTTCTCCAAGTAATGGAGCTGTGGCCTCCCCCGTATCCTTCTTTGTCTTCTAGCTTCCCCCATATAGGGACATCTCCTGATGCTCCTTACATTATCCATTGATGATTGATCTGGAATCATTTTTCCAAACTGCAAGTCTTTTTATTAAGGGAGCGTTGGCTATTAAGCTAGATTGTCTTTTCCTAAATGTATATCTTTTCGAACGGGTGTAGTAGCATTTTGCTGTGCTTTTTTATTTCGGGCCTGCATTCCTATGCTAAGAATATCTCTGGTTCAACGACTTTTTGGATAGGTAGTGATTTTTGTTGTTCCAAAGCTTCTGAGGATAGGGTTGTCGATCCTTCTCTTTGGAAAATGGAAGTTGGGGAAAACATTTTTATATGTTATAACTTCGATGATGTCCGAGTCGACTCCCTACTATTTACAGTGGAAGTTGGAAGTTGGGAATTGTCGACATAGCCTTCATAGATTAAATATATTTAAATTTATATCGTAAATGAAGGGTCGGTCGACCCTTGTTGTGCTCAGTATTCTTCCCTTGTTCACAATTTTGGAAATACATGTATTGACGGCCTAGCATTCGTAGATTAAATATATTTAAATTTATATCGTAAATGAAGGGTCAGCCGGCCCTTGTTGTGCTCAGTATTCTTCCCTTGTTAACAATTTTGGAAATACATGAATTGATGGTCTAGCATTCGTAGGTTGAATATTTTTAATATTTCGTCATAAATGAACGGGCGGGAGAAGCTTATTCTACCCAGTATTATTTTCATAATCTTTCATGACTGCACGAAGGGTCTTTCGATCCGTCTTGTGTTTTCTTTTTCTAGAAGAAGGGGCGGCCGATCCTACCATTCGAAAAATTGCAAGTCTAGACAAACATTTTTTTATATATTATAATTTATGTTATATCTTTGTTTAAAATAAATATGATTGTTAATGTGCTCCTGTTATTTTATATTTCATAAAAAGCTTCTGAACTGGATTTTGGTTCTGAACAATGTGTCCTGTTATTTTACATTTCAGATATCGTTTATGAAATGGATTTTGGTACTCAACAATGTGTGGACCTACTTTTGAATGGATTGAAAGTTGCTGAAGGAATCTCTTTTCCATAAAGAAATTTTTTGCATAATATCATAATTAAGGATGGATGTATAATTGTAAATGTTACCAAGTCTTTAAATGCAAGTCTTCCATTTCCCTATCAATCAAAAGGTGCAGATACATTGTCAGAGGCAGTTGGTGGTTATATTCAATGGCCTATACCAACTTCTACTTCAACAAGTTGTTAAATTTTCAGAATTTACTTCAATCTGATCTAGGATCTTAACTGAGAGAACAACATGTACAGCATATCTACAGCATATCAATCATGGAGACAATAATGCAAGCACACAAGAGACACAAAGATTTACTTGGGAAAAACCATAAAGGTGAAAAACCCCAATAACTTCCTCAGAGATAGATAGAGCAATGATACAACCAACCAAGAGAGATAGCCATAACCTAGCAGCAGATCCTCCTCCTCCATAAGTGTGCTACTCCTCCTTGAGTGCATGTGTGAGAAGTGAGTGAGTAAATAGAGTGCCTCCCGCACTCTATTTATACTTGACTTGACTTGCCTTTTTACCTAACTCATGTAGGCTCGAACTTAACCACATAACATAATGCTGAGTGGGCCGACCCCCAATAGGGTGGTCTAATAACCCTTTGACCCACATGGCTGACCCCCAATAGGGTGGTCTAATAACCCTTTGACCCACATGACTTATACAGGGCCGACCCCAAACAAGGTGGTCTAATAACCCATCAAGTATAAGTTACGACACTTACAATATAAATGACGACACTTCCTTATAGAGGAATAATACCATCTCTATAGGAATATAATATACATATATGTGAAATACATTCCGAAGTTACATATACATCAACACAAGTGTAGCACATATCATAACAACTGAGAATGAGGTCAATGATATACTAGCTTCTACTTCGACGAGTGCAGCACATATCATAACAACTGAGAATAAATCTTCTTTTATTATGATAAAAGTTAAGTTGCTGCATAAGTGTTCAGAAAGAAAGGATTGCATTTCCATAGGTGTTGTAACAAATGTGAGTCGGAGTGATTTTGTTGGGGGAACATTTTTGGGTGACTTCAACTTTGGTATTCTAGTGGATGAAGTGGTGTTTTCTTGTATGGCATGTTGTCCAGGGTTGAGCAGTGGAGCTTTTGTTGTATGGCCAATTAAGAGAATCATCGATTTTAATATAGAAACATTGATTTCTTTTGCAAAAAATTTCAACAATAATCAATCTGAATCTACTTTGAAAGTATTAAGAGAAAATCACAATGAAAGGTTGTTGGGACGGACAGTTAATTTGATACATCAATGTTCTTTAAAGCCACAGTATGTTGCTCAGGGAATAGTGTCAAATGTTTTTGAGGGAGACATTGTACAATTCAAAGCACTAGATGCTGGTGAGTTTGGTATTTTAGTTCATAAAGTATTCTGCAATTGCGAGGATTGTGGTGTATTTGAAGGATCCCTTATAAGATGGCCTGCAAACAATTTGCTTGACCTCGATAATGTTCCTTTAGATGTTGTACTAAAAAGAAAGTAGATGAAGAAAAGGTCAACTTTTTGAATGTTTTTGAAGAATTTCCTTTACAGATGGTCCTTCCAGGTACTCCTTGTTGTGAATATACAGATGTTAAAGGTAATGGAACAAGGCCATACAATTCCATAAAGCGGCAAGCTGGAACTAAATTTTTTGAAAGAAATTCAAGATTGGTACCTTACAGGCCTGCAATAAATCTGGGTGCATTCCTTTCAAACATTGGCACCGAACATTGTTGCTCAAATCTTTGTATATCAAAAATTCCACATGGATCGATAGTTGAATGTGCGAAGAAATTTGATAGTATGAATGGAAATTCAAAAAGACAATTTGTTATGAATTCTTTGGGATCAAATGCTCCTGTGGCCAAAGAAGGAGATGACAAAAAAAAGAAGCTTGTTTACAATGAGATTAGACACAGTAGACGTTTGTCAAAATGCATGGTATAAATGCCATCGGATAAAAAAAAGCACGTTCTTCAATTATAAAAGAATGTTCATGAATGGTGATGTGAGAGTTGTGCACGGTAACAGTGGCTTGGAAAAAACCAGGGCGAACACTACTACACCGGTAGCTACTATTAATAAAATTGTAGTAGAGAATTCAAACAAATCTCCACACCTTACACAAATAATCAATAAAGATGGAACAAGGACAACCTTGAAATTATTTACCACTAATATGTCCCATGGTTTACTGCGAAAAATGGATAATGATGAATTCACAAGAATCGGTTTGCCTCCAGTATCACAATCCTCCTTTAGCAAGGTGATGAGAGAACATTTTTCAGATGTTAAAATTTCTAAATCAAACAACTTTGCAAGGTGTAATGAGTGCATTGCAATACAGGATAGGGTTAAGGGGACCACTAATCCAGCTGAGGTGGAAAATTTGCGAGCAAATCAGGATGCTCATAATAAATACGTCTCAAGTTGTCGCTAGATCTATTATGCTCACAGGTCGGCTTCCCAGCAAAATATGAAGACTTATCTCAATATTGTTCATGACAAAATGGACAAGTCAAAGACTTCCATTCCAAGGATGGGTAAGAAGGAAAAATATTTTAGTAATGTTATGAATCTTCCCATATCATTGACTGGAATGTTGACCCATGGGCACCAGACTGTGGGTTTTGGTTATTTCAGCCTCTCATTTTTAGAGATGGGATCGAATTTCACTGTGACATCCCTGGCTAAATGCTTGAAGTGTCTTGAAGAACTAGTGGGTGATAAGTATGGTGATTTTCTTTACAAAGGTGGAACATCTAAGCACCAATTGCATGATGCTCTATTGCAATCAAACTCATATGAAAAGTGTTCGGTATACAGACAAGATGTAATGCAATATGATGTAATGTGTGTTGATGGTACTAATCAATGCATGCCTTATAGAAAAATACCACGCATATTGTTGTTGCAAATGGATAATTGTTAAAGCAATAACAAAAACCGCTTTGTATTTGCATTTTTATCTCTTTTAACAGCAAGGAGAGTGTTCGAGAAAGTTGAAGTTGGATTCCTCCTGGTCGGTCACACCAATGAAGACATAAATCGAACTTTTGGCAGGTTATCAACAAAACTAATGCGCAAGGATATATTTTCTCTCCCATAAATTATGGATACATATAGGACATGTGAAGATCAAAATTCGTTTGTCCCTTATCTAATTGATGAACTTTACGATTTTAAGAGTTTTGTGATACCCCACCTTTTGGATGGAAATGCCAAGATCGTCGGTATCAAAAAAATGCCAGTTTTTTAAATTTCAGCTGATAGATGACATCCCAGTCATGCAATGGAAGGAATCACTTCGGGATGAAGATTGGTCATCTCCTCTTAAACTCTGGTGGTCATTGCCATATGGTAGATCAGACTTGCCGGTGGGATAGCCTAGGTTATTAAATCTGCAATCAAAAAGTCCTTCGGACATTGACGAAATAAAAAAAAAAGACTAGAAACATATATTTCATTCTGGAATGGAGGGATTGAGAAGGGAGGTGAACAATTTTGGCATCCCAAGTTAAATTATTGGGAGGTTGTACTTAAAGCTTTGGATAGTCCCTTCGAGAGTGTTGATCAGTCATCAACTAACTTTTGGCCATCGACACGCCATGATATTCATAGTGAACCTACAAGATCTAAACATGAAATTATGGATTCCTATTTGAAGGAAAATGTTCCTGCTTTGCAGGATTACTATGTTGGATTGCTACGCAACAAGCCTAGAGATGAATTCATTCCAAGAGTGGATGTTGTAAAGGGCCAAATGGTCATTGTGCAATCACTAGACCCAGATTGTGCAATCTGGTTGGGTAAGGCAATTGGTGATGTTTATCAGGAGTCAGATGCTAGTACTGTTGGGTCTTACAAAGTAGAAGTGCAATGGTGGAATCCAACAGGACCATCGAAAGATCTGAAGGTCTTGTACAGAAAATGCTTAGATAGACAGCAACAATGGGTTGTAGGTGCAGAAAAAAATATGAAGATCGATGTAAATATCATCATATGGGCATGGTCACCAAGGCAAGGATGGGCAGGAGAAATAATTAGAATAAACGAAAAGGGCCTTGCAGCAGTCAAGGCACAAGGAGTAAACATGGGGAATAGTGTTAAGAATGATGGATGTTCTCAAGGGTTGATAGTAGACAAAATTGGTTTCTAAATTTCCCTATGTGGTAGTTTTAAGCAACAAAATTGTTGTGTTTCTAAATTTCCACTTGGTCAACAAAAAGTTGTATTTTTTCATTTTCATCAATAAAAGTTTTATAAAAGGAAAGATACAACTTATAGCCATTGGGATTGATAATGGATGGTTATTTGTTACAAAATTAAATTTGTGATAAGTGTAGTCATTTGTGCACTAACTGTCGTTAAGTGTTGTAATTAACACCTTAATTACGAGTAAATTGTGCTTAAGAATAATTATCCTTTAGAAGTGGTTTATCCACTGCACTTAAAATCAAGTAATTATCCTTAGAGTAACTACCAAAATACTAAAATATGATCCAATATACTCAAACTGCCAAATTCAGCGGTGCTCATAGGAGAAAATATTCTATACGAGCCAATATTATAATTAAACTATATTTATAATACTCAATGTACAATATCAAATATGCCACCTGTCACAATAAGATCGTTCCACGTGTCACCCTGGGATACTAGATATCAACATTTAAACAAAAAAAATTATAGACGTCTTGCTTCAAAGACTATGCTGGCAAGTGGAAGTATTCTCAGAGAAAGAGCAACCGCTCTTTCCCAAAGGTGTTCTATTGTTGCGATCCCCTCGTAAATGAAGGGTCATCCAACCCTTCTTATTCCAAATATTCTTTTCATAATAGTTTGACACTGTAAGAAGGCTCGATCGATCCTTCTTGTGTTCTCTATTATGGATATAGTCGAATTGTTGGATAAAGGTTTTCACAATTAACTACGAAAAGAAGGGGTGGCCGATCCTTCTTGTCGGGAAATGGAAGTCGAGAGAAACCATTTTTATATGTTAAAACTTCCAAGGTGTTCTATTTTTAAAATTTCCTCGTAATTGAAATTTTGTCCGACCCTTCGTATCCCTAATATTATTTTCACAATAGTTCGACACTGCAAGACTGGTCGCTCAACCCTTCTTATTCCAAATATTATTTTCATAATAGTTCACCACTGCAAGAAGGGTTGGTCGATCCTTCTTGTGTTCTCCGTTATGGATATGGATGAATTATTGGATAAAGGTTTTCACAAATAACTACAAAAAGAAGGGGCGGCCGATCCTTCTTGTCGAGAAACGAAAGTATGGACAAAACCATTTTTATATGTTAAGACTGCTAAGGTGTTCTATTTTTAAAATTGCCTCGTAATTGAGAGGTTGATCGACCCTTGTTATTCTCAATATTATTTTCATAATAGTTGGACACTACAAGAAGGGTCACTCGACCCTTCTTATTCCAAATATTCTTTTCATAATAGTTCGCCACTGAAGTTTACCTTGCCCATTTAGCTTGTCGGTGTTAGCACTAGCGTTTACCTGGATGAAACTGGGAGGTTCAATTTCTAAAAATAATGGAGAATCATCTAGGTAGGTATTCACAGCCTCAAGGTTGAAATGATCAAAATGCCAAGCCTGAAACTTTGCAAGGAGAATTAAATTGCAGAGGTCCACCTCCTGTTACATATCTATGCAAATAAACGGTCTCGATATTCGGTGGTGAAGATCTACAGACATGAGCAATATTCGCAAAAAAAGGGTAAGGTGTTTTTGACGGAGGGGGATGTTTATCCAACGAGCATCTTAAGTAGCAGATCAACGGCCAATGGAGCAGATCGACGGTCAGAAACTACTTCTCCGATACGACATGCACGGAGCAAACAAATTTTTGGATCCGCGAACTTTTGGTAGAGGCCCACAGGTTTGGGTGGTCCAAATCTGAGGAGGCCAAGATCTATGGACGAGGTTTTGTTCGTGGATGTAACTTGCATGAAACATCAACGCAAGCAAAATCCATGAATTTGTTAAAAGTCACACCGTTTCACGGCCAGTAGTCATGCAAGATCCAGATCAACGGTGGGTGACTTCCCGTGTTTTTAACTGGCAGAAAAGGCAACATGTGGCGGGATTCGAGGCCACCAGAGATCATAGATATAGAAAACAGTGGCGAACCACGGCCCAGAACAGATCAAGAAAATAGACAGCCAAGGAAGCTTCCACGCCGTAGGAGATAGCAAAGGATAAATAATATAAAAAACTCGCCTGCATGGAAAGTTGGATTCCATCTGTCCTATTTTGCATCCGAAAGTGACAGGAGCAAGCTGTGAAGAGACAGACAGGTCAACTGGGGGCCCAAACCAACCTTAAAAAAATAGGTAGGTTCTTTTCTCTACAGTAAACTATTAAATGGATGAATTGAGTTATAAAGAAAATAAGTTATATATAGCAGAAACACATGCAAAATTTGACATTCCTCTTTGTATTGTCAGCATTGGAAGGTTGACAACATGTTTAATTATATGAATTATGTGTTATCAGAGATATACAACATGATTTTCGAAGAGAAATTACCTAGAGTATTACCCGAGATGAAGACACTCATGCAATTGAGTTCAGATTTGGAGGATGGAAATTGGTTTTTATCAGAAGACCACACTGTAATCAGATTGTATGGTTTTAAACACCAGCCGTATATTCTACCAACATTTTTTACTTTAAGATTTTTTTCCCTTGAATTCCTGAGACAGAAGTTTATTGTGGAAGATAACCATTTCTTATTTTTCAAAAAATCCACTGATATCAAATATCCATTTGCAATAGGTCAATTTATTGTAAAGAATAAGTATGCTATTTTGCACATAAAGAGATTGTTGGAAGAAATGGATTTCAGAAAGGAATTGGTTGTTAGTTATGATCCCCTCCATGTCATATCAAAAAGGAGGCAACCACATCATACTAAAGCTTTCGATCACGAGGAGGTAGAAGGGATGTCAGAAAAAGTAAACTGGTTGCAATACAAAATTGCAGACAAAGAAAATACAATTCCACAAGGAGAAGAGTTGGTTTCAACAGATTGTATAAGAGAAATAGAAATTACAACCAGCGTCCTAGTTATTGGAGAAATTTGTTTTTTCCAAGATGTGATTGATCTTGAAGAGGAAGAATAAGAAAAAGCGAAAAGGCTTAAGTGTGATGAACCATAGGATTTGATTCCATTTGCAGATGATGAAGGAAAAGAAAAAGGGGAATGTGTAGTGCCAGAAGTTCAGATACAGGAGTATACTTTTCAAGATGCCCAGGAAGCAAGAATTGTTGATAAATTCCAGACTAGAGAAGATATGTATAGCAATTACAACCAAGACAAGCAAGCTTCGTCCCAACATACTTTTCAATTATTTGTTGAAAAGTCATATATGCTCTTACACGGGAAGACAGGGGAAGTCATATATGTTGATTTCTTAGAAGCGCTTTTGGGAGTTGAGAAGTTGAGAAACATTGCAGATAAATTGAACAATTAATTGAAACAAGAGAAAATAGAAAATAAATCCTGACAACAACAAATCAGAAAGCTACAAATTGGTTTGGTTGACAATGAAGGGAATGCGGGAAAAAACTTGTTAGAAGAAAAAGAGGATATAATTCAAGGATTGAGAAAGAAATTAAACATCCCAGAAACCCATCTTATACAAGGGCCCGAGCTGACCATGTTAGAGCAGGAAAAAGAAGATTTGTCCAAGGAAGTGAGGGATATCATAGCCAAATTACTGAAACTCACTAAAAAAGAAGCTAGCTGGGAGAAGGAAAAAATGAGCCTAAGAAATCAAATTGATGATTTGGAAAATAAATTATCAAATTTGAGTCAGCAATAAACAAGTATAAGTCAGACTGAAGATGGAAATGATGTTGATAGTCTTCTACAGGCTATGTCCCAAGTAAGTTTAAAAGATGTTGAAATTAAGGAGTTAAGAGAAGAGGCTCAGAGGTTGAAAGAACAAAATGAGAAGAAAGATGAAGAAACGAAATCTTGGCAAGGCAAATATAAGGAATTGATTGAAGCCAACAAAAAATTGGCATATCAAGTGATAGGGCAAGCGCCTATGCAAGGATGTAAGCACATGGTGTGGGACTTAATCATTAAAAAAGTAGAAAATTTCATACCATATTTAGATATCATAAGATTAAAGGAAAAACTAATTAAATATGCTTTAACAAGATATACAGCAATTAGAGAGAATCTGAACAGGAATCCCAAAGAGACAGCACAAAACGCAATTACATTTTTGAATAGTTTGACAAATGAAGATTTGTGGATCCTGGGTATTAAGGACATGATTGCAATCATTACATGGGCAAGAAGAAGTTTACGAAAGCATGCACACGTCGAGAATGTTGAAGCCAAAGCTGGAGCAATAAGGAGACAAGTAGCGGAATTCAAAAAGTAGTTTGAGAAATTGATTGAAAAAGGTTTGCTTGCTTTCTGGGATGAGAATCAGGAGTTAATTCCCCAAGATGAATATAAGAAATTATTGTTCAATACAAGAATGGATCATACGAAATTTCAGTATTTAAATTTGTTGACAGGGAAAATTTTAATGGAAAAGATTGCAGAAGATTTTGAAATTCTAAACAAAATGGTTTCAATTGGCAAAAGACTTCCACAGAATTCTTATGCAGATCATGTTGAAATGAGAGTCATGGTAAAAGAGATGGCCAACTATGATCATCTAGCTGTTGATCAGTGGATAAACATGAAAAAGTAAGGAAAAATGAAGTACACAGTTCATTCTTGAAAGTAGCCATTGGGTTATACATGAAATGAGGATTTTGAAGTATTTTTATTCAAAGAAATCTGTAATATTGTTTGTGACTTTGACTCAAATGACATTTGGCAAGTTTAATTAAGTTATTTCAGTTTTTAGTTAAAAGAAATTTTGTATAAAAGACATTATGAATTACTTTGAAAGGGTTGGAAACTTTTTGGAGAGACAAGAATTTTGTATCGAGTTGATATATTTGAATATAAAGAGCCACACAGGAAATAAATCATCTTTACAGAATCAGAGATTCATGTGTTAATCTTGTTTACAGTCGACTGTGTTTTTCTCTTCTTAAAATTGATAGTGTATTCATCTGTAACTAGGTGCCCATTATTGATGGGTTGTCTATGTTTCTTTCTAAATCATCTACAAAAAGTTTTGATTGTAATCTGACAACTACCTTGCCTCTGTGAAAATCTTTATGGTGTTTCATCTGCTAATATATAAATTGTTTAGTTTTCGACTCAATGCCCAATTATTCTTACTTGAAATTTCAACCAGTCTGTTTACTTCTTCTCTTATGTAAATGTTTCTCTCACTGTTTAATTCATACTGTTATGCTTTTTCATGCCTTGATAAGTGTTGTATCGGGACAGAATTCATAAATATTATGCTATGTTGCTTTCATTTCAAGCATCCACTACCATTCTCTGCTAAAGTCAGTATATAATTCATTTCTATATTGATGGGTTGTTCATATCTTCTTCTTTAATCGTGTGATGAACCTGCAATAATTAATTAATGCAAATACACGGGATATCAGAAATAATAGAACAGAATCACTTTTATATTGATCATGGGCCACTTCGAGGGGGCAACCTCTTTTGAGCAAGCTCAATACAATTAACTTCACCATGCCTTCAATGACCTCAACACACACTTATATACTAAGTTTATGCCCAATACTATGAGTCCAAACCATGGGACATATAATACTACAGGACAACTTACAAAGCATATGCGTCCAATACTATGGGTCAATACTATGGGATAATATAAACTACGGATCAACAAATACTATGGGACGAATTACAAAGCATATGCATCCAACAACAATATACTAACATAGTAAAGAGAAGGGTTGACATAGGTTCCTAACATCCCCTCTCCCTTAGAAAAAGCTTTGTCCTCAAAGCTTTGGTTGGAGAAATTGCTACAGAATCTAAAGGAGTGGTTCCCCGGTAGCATCCTCGGGTTGCATTTCAGGCCACTGACGCCTTTGAAGTGTCAAGGAGGATTGCTTGGAAGGTTGTAGATGAAGAAGAACCCTGTCAGCTGCGTGGAAAATGCGCTTAGAACGGTGCTGATCGGCTTGTTGTTTTAGGCGAATTTTGGCCATGTGAAGATTGTCCTGCAGAATGAGAAGAATCGGATCACGGTTTCGAAGAACCGAGTCAATTTCCTGAACTGGGGAGCTGCTAAGGGTGTATGGAAGAAGAACTGGCGGTGTTTTTCCATAGACTGCTTCATATGGTGTCCTTTGAGATGTGGTATTGTACCACCAAAGCGCTACTAGGAAATCCATAGAAATAGTTGGCCAAAGCTGTGTAGGGATGGGCAAAGGTTTGAGCAATCCCAAAAGGAGTGTCGTTTCACCCTTGTTGACTTGGAAAGTATCATCATCAGCCACCATCTATTGAATTGTCATTTTTAGTCCCTGCCAAAAGAAGTTACATTGTTCCCAGTCATACATTTTGCAGAACCCAAAGTGCCCTGTTGATGAAGAAGCATGGAGTTCATAGAAGAGAGATCCCTGTTGAACATATTGCAACCAATTTGGAACAAGAAGAGAAAGAGCTGTAAGAGAAACTGGGTCATCAATTGTGCAAGAAGGAGCATCTTCCACCATATTGTCCTTACCCTTCTTGTAAGTGATCACATAGGGATAACCCATGAGTTGGATAACCCATTTCAGGTGTGTTGGGGAGGAAACCCATTGTTCTAGAAAATTTTCCAGACTCGGGAGATCAGTCTTGATGCAGAAATAATTACCTAATATGCATGGCTTCCACTTCTATACTGCATGCAAAATAGCCATCATTTCCTGCTAAGAGGTAGATGTGGCTAAATTCTTACCGAAAAGGTCTCTTGAAGGAAGCAAGTGCATTGGTTCAGCAAAGATACCTGCATATCTATCCAAGGAAGTAGTGGAGACTGTTGATGGGTGCATCTGAATGGAATTGAGCTGAGCGATGACACCATGTGAATTCTTCTTAAGGATTTTTTCCAAGTGATGTGAACTGATGATGCAGAGAGACCCAAGTTGTAAGCCCATAAATTTCTGTTGTGCCCCGTTGACTTTAAACTGCATCCAAAGTTCAGCAAAATCCCATAAGATGGGGCCAAGTGTGCATAACCATTGAACGCCCAAAACCACATCACATCCGCCTAAGGACAAGGCAAACATGTCAGAGCATAGGTTATAATATTCCATAGAGATACGCACATTGTGACACTTCCCCTTGCAAGGTAAGGTGCCCCCATTGGAAACCGTGACTTCAAAGTTGGAGCAAGGATGGACAAAACAATCAGCATGTTTGGCAATCTGAGGGTCAATGAAGTTATTAGTGCTACCAAAATCAATGAGTATGGTAAGAGGGAGCTTCTTGAAGTATCCCTTGACCCGCATTGTTTGTGGGGTGGTGATGCCGGTTACAGCATGGAGAGAGATCTCGGGTGGGTCGTCCTGAGATGGGGTGTCAACAGGCGGGTGTTGAATGTCGACCTGATCATCTACTGTATCTGTAGCTTCTTCACCAAGTTCTAAGGCAGGCAGAGAATCCACATCCAAGAGATAGAGCTTTTGTTGAACACATCTATGTCCTCGAGTGAATTTCTCATCGCAATTATAGCAAAGACCTTTTTCTCGGCGTTCCTGCATTTCTATTTCAGACAAATGCTTAATAGGAGTTGGTGAGAAGAAGGCGTGATGGGAGGTCGTTGGGGACCCATATTTCTGAAGGGAACAAAGGTGGGTTTGGAGCATTGTTGAGCTACGATCTTGTCCTCGGCCAGCTTAGCCAACCCTAGGACTTCCATCATTGTATTGGGACAAAACATTTTGACTTCTGAGCGGATTTCATCCTTGAGACCACTGATAAAAAAACTCCTGTAGAATTCATTAGACAATCCTTCTGTGTGATTGGCCAATTTCTCAAATTCTGTTTGATACTCTCTCACTGTGCCAATTTGGTGAAGTTTAGTGAGTGCTCATGTGAAATCATCAAAATCCCTAAGACCAACTCATGGCAAAATGAGTTGGCAAAAATCTATCCAGTTTGGCTCGGGATGAGCTTTGATGTACCAACGGTACCATTGAAGGGCTTCCTGTTCCAAATGAAAGGATGCAAGTGGAACTTTCTGGACATCAAAAGTATTATGCAGACTGAAATATTGTTCTGCTCGGTATATCCATCCAGTCGGATTAATACCATTGAAGCAAGGAAAATCAAGCTTCGACCCACGAAAATTGTTGGAAGAAGAGAACCCGGTGGCTGCAAAAGATTCTGGCTATCGATTATTGTTCATGGCTGAATGCTGAAGATGGAGGCTGAGAAATTTTTCATCCAGATCTTGGAGTTTGGTTTGGATGGCTGCAAGTGCTTCCTCCATGGTGTTTTCTCCTGCACGGGTGACAACCATAACCAGGTTTTTTTTTTGGGTGGAATGGGTAGAAAAACACAAACAGAAGCTGACTTAGTAAAGGGAAATTTGGATTGGGGAAACAATCTGATGGGTATTTGGGGTTTGACTAGATTTTGGACACTGTCGAAAGGACAAGAAAGCAAAAAGGGGGATTTCAGAAGCGGGGTGATAGAATGAGAAAATTTGGCAGAGAGGGACAAAGAAGCAGAATTCAGAAAGAAATTATGTGGTAAAATTTGAAGGTGATTGGGTGAAATCTAAGGAAGTTATGGCAAACCCTAAAAATAGACAAAAGTGAGATTTCGTGCTTTGGGAAGGGAAATTGGGGATAGGGTCCTCAGGAATGAAAGATGCAGAATGGAATGACAGGGTTTCCCCGAAAATTTCAAGGGAAACAAAGTGAAAACAAGGGAGATATGGAGAAAAAACTGATTTTAAAAAAAAAAAATTCCAGAAATGGATTGACAACAGCGGCGCGGAAGGGATCTGCAACGGCGTGGAAGGGATCTGCAACAGATGGATCTGCAATGGCGCGGAAGGGATGGAAAACAGCTGGATCTGAAACGGAAACTGGATCTGGAACGACTTTCAGAATAGATCTGAAATGGCTGGATCTAGAGCGGAAGTGATCGGCAATAGTTCAATTGAAAATAGATATGGACCCCAGGTATGTGCGGCTTCCTAACAGTTCAGGGGTTTCACTCGACCACCAATGCTGTCTGACGGCTTGCGTATTGGGGCAGTACCCCTCACTCCACGTCGCAGGTAAAACTGATAACCGCTTTGCCACAAACGACAGCTCTTGGTTTACCTCACGGGTGGAAACTAGTCAATCAGGTAGGGGTCGTTGCCCTTTTTGCTAGCAGGTCCTCTCAATGGGCCAGCTAATTCGGGGTTCCTGTGGTACTCCTCACAATGATTTTTAGGGCTTATGCCCAATTACTTCCCACAGTTAAGTGGATAGGGATTATTCCCAATTCCGAACCTGCAACAGATGCGAAAAAAAATTTGGCAAAAATTTTACCCAGCGAGCCCAAGAAAGTGCTCTGATACCAGATGTGATGAACCTGCAATAATTAATTAATGCAAATACACGAGATATCAGAAATAATAGAATAGAATCACTTTTATATTGATCACGGGCCACTTCGAGGGGGCAACCTCTTTTGAGCAAGCTCAATACAATTAACTTCACAGTGCCTTCAATGACCTCAACACACACTTATATACTAAGTCTATGCCCAATACTATGAGTCAAAACCATGGGACATATAATACTACGGGACGACTTACAAAGCATATGCATCCAATACTATGGGTCAATACTATGGGCTAATATAAACTACGGATCAACAAATACTACAGGACGACTTACAAAGCATATGCATCCAACAACAATATATTAACATAGTAAAGAGAAGGGTTGGCATAGGTTCCTAACAAATCGCCAAACAAAAGCTCTTTGACTTTGAGCGGGTGGCTATCCTGCCTTTGATTAGTTTTCTTTGCAAAGCATTGTCATGTTTAATCATATTTGTAATAAAAAATCCATACATTGATCTACAGTTTGGATTTGTCTTTATTCATGATCTATGTGTCTCTTATGTTTTAAGTGAATTTATTTAATTAAAACATTTATCTATTTCTACAAATGATTAAAGTAAATTAATAAATTCATGTTAATTTTTCAATTAGCATTCCAGCTACAGGGTGATATAAAAGTGCCAAATCAAATATGCCACGTGTCACAATATGATCATTCCATGTGTCACCCTAGGATACTAGATATCAACATTTTAACAACAAAATTTATAGACGTTTTGTTTTAAAGACTTTGCTGGCAAGTGGAAATATTCTCATTTCTCCAAGGTGTTCTATTGTTACACTTCCCTCCTAAAAGAATGGTCCACGGACCCTTCTTATTCGTAATATTCTTTTCATAATAGTTCGACACTACAAGAAGGGTAGGTTGATCCTTCCTGTATTATCCATTATGGCTATAGCTGAATTGTTGGATAAAGGTTTTGACAATTAACTACTAAAAGAAGGGGCAACTGATCCTTCTTGTCATAAAATGGAAGTAGAAACAAACCATTTTTATATGATATAACTTCCAAGGTGTTCTATTTTTACAATTCTCTCATAATTGAAGGGTCGGCCGACCCTCCTTATTCCCCACATTATTTTTATACTAGTTCGACACTGCAAGAATGGGTCTCTCAACCCTTCTTATTACCAATATTCTTTTCATAATATTTCGACATTGCAAGAAGGGTCGGTTGATCCTTCTTGTGTTCTCCATTATGGATATAGCTGAATTATTGGATAAAGGTTTTCACAGTTAACTTCGAAAATAAGGGGCAGTCGATCCTTCTTTTCGTAAAATGGAAGTCAGGACAAACTATTTTTATATGTTATAACTTCCAAGGTGTTCTATTTTTATAATTCCCTCAAAATTGAAGGGTCAACCGACTGTTCTTATGCCCAATATTATTTTCATAATAGTTTAACACTACAAGAAGGGTTGGTCGATCCTTCTTGTGTTCTCCGTTATGGATATAGCTAAATTGTCGGATAAATGTTTTCACAATTAACTATGAAAAGAAGGGGCGACTGATTCTTCATGTCGGAAAACGGAAGTACAATTGACTTGATATTCAAACAATGACTGAATATTTTAGACATTGATTTTTTATGTTATGACATAGCCGATTGACTTGATATTCAAACAATGACTGAATATTTTAGACATTGATTTTTTCACCTTAAAATTTTGAACATTTACAAATGAAAACTGCAATATTCAAATATACAATTGCATTTTTTTATTTGAAATTCACTTTTCAAATCAGAATGTGCATTTTTTTATTTTAAATTTAACTTCACAATAATTTAAAGTCGATGAACATTTTAGATTCTCCTTGTCCTTAATCAGATCATCTCCTTTGAAGGAGCAACAAAAGACTAAACTTTTATTGGAGCTTCGACTTGTAGAGTTAGAAGCACTAGACTCGTTCCAGACTAAATCAACATTTGATGACTGCTACAAGTGTCTTTGAAAGAATGAAACCAAATCATTCATTGAATACATCATACCTCCTGCACAAGGTGGTAGTATAAGTTAAACTTTAAAAAGTGTTGAAAATCCCATAGTCATCCAAGGATTCCAATTTCCATCCCATTAACTTGGACTAGTTACTCATGGATGTAGGTTGGAGAAACTTTAGAAAGTCTCCTACCCTGATGATTTTCCCAGCTTCAGCTACAAAGGGAATATTCTTGCAAAGACTCGTAAGCTGTCCGTGCTAGATGTAGTTATTTGTTGATTAATAGTGCAAAAAATGTGTGATGTTGATAACAAGTTTACTGTCTGTTAAGTTTGATACTACATCATCCGAGAGTCGCTCAACAAACTTTCAGATAGGATGCTGATTCAACCACTTGGCGCAGTTAGAAGAAGCTGACAGCATGATCTGGAGGCACATACATTCGAATATTAGCAAGCGGATAGCCTAGACACGGTGGTATTACATCTCTCTCGAATACCTGCATAGCAAACAAATAATTGTTTATCATGCTGCCGTAAAAAGAAACCATTTCCAACAAATGCCAACGCGTGAGCACACATATCATCATGCACAATAAAAATAGAGAAACTATTCCTAAATTTCCAAGTGCACCATAACAAGGGATGGCCAGACAGTTGGTCTGGGCATCCCGCTTGGATGGGTTAGCTCCTAACACCATAGTTAGTGGAAGCAAAGGCATTCAACCAATGAAATATACTTTGCAAATGATAAGCAAACACTTAAATTAGATGTGTGTATAATAATGACTACAAAAATTCTTTCTTACCGAGAATTTTTTTTTGTGGATATGTAGTCTTCCAAGGTTAGGAAGTTGCTCCAATAAGTTGAAAAGAGGAAGAGGCCTCAAAATATGGATATCAAGATTCTTCAATGATTTCAAGCTACCTAGTATCTCCACAAATTTCTCTGCAGGAAAATGGTGCATTAGATCCATTATATGAGAACGTTTCTTCATAGCTATAAGATTCTGGCAGTTCACAGTTAAAGCCTCTACACATATTAAGTGTGCAATGTTGGGAGAGGAAATAATAGGCTTCCGCAGTCCATAACAATAGATTAGCTCAAGCTTTTGCAGAAGAGGGCAATGAGAAATAAAGCTATCTAAAGAGTCATACGTCAAAGCGAGCTAACATCACCCCATTGACTCTTACACCATTTTCATGAATTGAAACAAGAGTAAGAAGAAGCTGACAGCATGGTTTGGTACTAAAACAACATTCGACAACTATTGTAAGTGTTAGCGACCGCAACAGTGCATGTTGTCTTAGAGAAGAAATCTAGGAACATAATGACAAGTCCATGTATTGGGACTTCGACAATGCTAATCTCCCTATGTACCCTCCTTGTTGCAGGAACTTATTGACAAATCCATACATACCTAGGGATTTTCAGGTGAGTAGACTTCGATATGCTCATATATCATGAGTAGAATTGGGGAGCGATCAGAAGACTCAAGGTGAACAAACTGAAAAATTCCATTTCAGTTTGTTGTGAGTGGCCACTGTGTTGATGGATTAGCCTATATATAGTGAGTGGCCACTGTGTTAATGGATTGAATGGGATGGTAGTCTGGGATGGATAGGGAATGGTAATTATGACAGTATGACGGGATCGTGCTGGTCAAAGATATCATCTGTGGAAACTATAGATTTTGCTGGAGTAATCGTACACGTATCACTCCAAGGCAGGAAAGCCCTAGGCATTGAGCTACAGAACATTTAATGTTGCATCTCATTGCTTAGGTTCCATTGGATTTGGAGAATATTCAAATCCAACGGACCCTAAGCTCACTGAGCTGTAGCATTAAATGCTCTGCAGCTCAATGCTTAGGGCTCGCCTCACTCCAATCGATTCCTTGAAAATCCAATGGCCAACATGCCTACTGCCAGCACATTAAATGGCATACCGCAGGCTGAATAATATTCATTGTAAATGATGGATTGTATCCCTCATGTGAATAATCTCATCATGCTTTTAGTCCACATAATGTTTATGTCTTGTCACCAAAAAAGTCTCTTGATGGGGTCAATGGTAATTATCACAGTATGGCGAGATCATAGATATCATCTGTAGCGACTATAGATTTTGTTGGAGTAATAATACATGTATCACTCCAATCGATTCCTTGAAAATCCAATGGCCAACATGCCTGCTGCTAGTGCATTAAATGGCCTACCAGGGGCTGAATAATATTCACCGTAAATGATGGATTGTATCGCTCGTTTGAATAATCTCATCATGCTTTCAGTCCACATAATGTTTATGTCTTGTCACCAAAAAAGTATCTCGATGGGGTCAATGGTAATTATCACAGTATGGCAGGATCATAGATATCATCTCTTGTGACTACAGATTTTGCTGGAGTAATCGTACACTTATTACTCCAATCGATTCCTTGAAAATCCTACGGCCAACATGTCCGGTACCATTAATATCCGTAATATTCATTTAAAAAATCTTTGAAATAATTTTAAAAATCAGATATGCCACGTGTCACAATATAAGCATTCCACGTGGCACCAAATTTATAGAAGTTTTGCTTCAAAGACTTTGCTAGCAAGTAGAAATACTCTCAGAGAAAGAGCGGCCGCTCTTTCTCTGAGGCATTCTATTTTTACCATTCTTATTCCCAATATAGCTGAATTTCTCGATAAAGGTTTTCACAAATAACTGCGAAAAGAAGGGGTAGCCGATCCTTCTTGTCGAAAAACAAGGATCGAAAATAAAATTACTCAGAAACCATTTTTATATGTTATAACTTACAAGGTGTTCTATTTTTACAATTCCCTCGTATTTGAAGGGTCGACCGAGCCATCTTATTCCCAGTATTATTTTCATAATAGTTTGACACTGCAATAAAGGTCGGTCGATCCTTCTTGTGTTCTCCCTTTTATGATATTTCATTCTATTTAAAAAAAGAAAAAAGAAATAATTCTTTGATTTAAAAAGAACAAAAAGAAAGAATGTTTCTATTAAAAAACAAAATAAGAATGATTCTATTTAAAAAAATAGAATAGTTTTCGTATAATGCTACTATAATGATACTAATGTAAATGTGTAATGTTACTTATTTATAATTACTTGAAAAAGTAAACTTCAGTTCGACGAGCATTAGGGACCACCAAGGAGCAAGAGGAGAATATAACCTGTGGTCGTCGCAGAGTCTCTCGTGCTCATAAGAGGTTTGGTGGATTAAACAATTGAAACTGTGGTCGGTCCCGTGTTTGACCTATTCTCTCAGTTTAATGGCGGGCCTTGATGATGAAATGGTGTTCCTAAGGTCCAGTGTGGGCATCAAATCGCATAGAGAGTCGACTAGCCGACCATGCGGTATATCTCTTAGCAATTAACCTGTCACGACTCCAGAATTGATGATTTGGAATGCACTCATATTGAACTTATGGGGACAGTGGATTTTATAAAAGGTGAAATTTTGAATATGGCCAAGATGTCACAGTGTAGCCACTGCTAGGAATCCCCCTCTGTGGATATGAGAATTGCTGAGTCTACCTCAGTTCAGCGGCATAATTGTTTGTAGAAGAGATCCCTACTTGGATTAGTTTTTACATCAATTTTGGAATTTTTTTTTCATCATCTTGTTAAATTTATAGAGCCATACTGGGAAAGCTATTCATGCTCCCAGGCTCTCCTTTTTGTAATGAATGGTTGTGCACATCCTTCTGAATAAATCCATCTATATGTTTCAATATAATTATAGAGAAGTATTTTATAGAGAAATATGGTCAAATGATGAATATATCTTTCTGAATATAACTCATTGTATTTTACATATTAAGAACAAAATAATTTTACATATTAAGAACAAAAGTATTTTATATATAAAGAACAAACATTTATAATCGAAAAATCACCGATTATTGGAGAACATTTACAACCGAAAACCAGAATGGTCAAATAATGGAAAAATACTAAGGCTAGGCCATCATTTGATGTATAACCAGTATGGAAAATAATGGAAAAATACTAAGCACAAAAAGGGTCAGTCGACCCTTCTTTTAGTAGATAATTGAGAACACCGATATCCAGCAATTCACCTATATCTAGAATGGTTAGCACAAGAAGGATCAGACAACCATTCTTTCAGTCTAGAACTAGTATGGAAATAATATTGGGCAAATCACATTAATGGGGGGGACCATTGAAGGAGAGAACTGGAGACACTCTGTACTTGGAGACTAGTAATGTTTTATAATCTTTAAAGAATTTTAGTTAGTTTCTATTTTACTTTGTTTTGTTATGTGTATCAAGTTTCCTTGAATCATTTTGGTTTTTCATACATACATCTAATAACTCTGTTTTGTATTGTTAAATCATAAAACATATAAATTTGTGTGCTTGATTTATCATTCATATGATTTTTATGTAGGTTATGCATCAGTCAATTTCTTTACTTGATTCATACAGTTTCACATTCTCTAATAACATCGTAGTCATTATGGTCATAATTTAATTTGTTAATTAGCTCATCATTGACAGGACAGTCACATTCCTTTTAATCCTTTGAATAAAATAATACACGAATCTTTACTCTTGAAAATATGCATCAACTATGCTCTGGAATATTTATTCAAAATTGGAGGGCTCAATACAAAACGAGTATCTCTTCATGGGTTCCAACACTTACTACATTTCCAAAAATAAACATCTAATCCTTTGAATAAAATAACACTGGAATATTTATACTGTTGAATGTTGTAACTTCTAAGAATGTTATATTTTGTACTTTATTATTCTGGAGATGTTTCATCCCTCCGATGTAATTCTATTATGTATCCGGAGATGTTTATTCCTCCGATGAATTGTGGTAACCAGGGTTATTAGACACACCATGTGGGGGTCGGCCCTAATTTTATTATTTAGGGGTTATTAGACTTCACTAGGAGAGGTCGGCCCCATTAGGGATTTTGGTCAGTTGGGAATCAGTATAAGTAGAGGAGGAGAGCTCCTCATTTGACACACTTGCTTAACTCAGAAAGTAGCGCACTTGTGTTTAAGAGGTTTGCACAGGAGCTAGAGAAGGAGGTCAAGTCTTGGAGCACATCTTGTATTTTGGTTGATCATCTTATTGAGGAAAGCTTTGCTGGGTTTTCTACCCCATGAGGGTTTCCCAGGGTAATATCTTTGTCTATCTTGTGATTATGTTTCTTTTAGTGATCTTGCTAGTCAAATTAGTTTAAATTTAACATGGTATCAAAGCTATCCTGAATAGAACATCTTTCACAAGGTGAAATTATAATTCTCTCTCTCTCCCAAAATTAGGATTTTTGCAAAAATTAGTATTTTTGGATTCTGGTTGCATGTCTGAATAGCCCTTCTAAATATCTATCTTTTGAGCCTTGGATCGAGATTTTTGGTTGGATAAAACTCCAGGAAATTCAAACCCTAGGTTTACCAAAAGTGCGATAAACCAAAAATTTTGTTGCAAATCTGGAAAAGTGAAAAGTTAAAGTTTTCGGGTAAGTATTACTCTATCTCTTATCTCTTGGACTCCCCCAAGAGAAGATGGCTCCAAGCACTAAGCTTGAAGACAAGCTTGAAGGTATAGAGAATTTCCGGGCATGGAAATACATAATTGGTCTCATTCTTGAAGAGAATGATCTTGCTCAATATATCAAGGATGAAGTTGCAAAACCTGAAGGAGATGAAGCCAAAGAGAAGCATAGGAAGGATTTGATTAAGGAAAAGAGAATCGTTGCTGATTCTATTAAAGACCACTTGATTCCCCAAGTGGCATCCAAGAAGACTCCAAAGGAAATGTATGATGCCCTAGGAAGAATGTATGAAGGAAAGAACATCAATAGGAAGATGAACCTAAGAACTCAGTTGAAGAGTACCAAGATGCACTAAGGAGAATCCATTCAAGACTACTTCTCAAGGGTCTCCCAAATCAAGGAACAAATAGATTCCATTGGTGATACTCTTGATGAAGATGAACTTGTGATGAATGCTCTAAATGGTCTTGGGAGTCATTTATACAAACTATGTGTGCCAAAAAAGAAAGTATGAAGTTTGATGTAGTATGGGAGGATTGTGTTCAAGAAGAAGCTAGGGTAGCCAATAGGGAATCACTTCTCAAAGAGGATGACCAAGCCCTAGCTACTCACACCAAGAGAAGAAGAAAAGGTCACTTCAAGAAAGTTGATCACAAAGGGTCTCGACACTTCCCTAGATCTAAAAGGGAAAGAGAACCCAACTCAGAAAGAGATCTCTCTACAGTCAAATGTTTCAATTGTCTTAAACTAGGACACATTGCCAGATTCTATCCCTCTCAAAAGAAAAAGTTTGTTCACAAAAGACATCATGCACATATGGCAGAAGATGATAGTGAAGAAGAATAAGAAGAAGAAGAAGAAGAAGAAGAAGAGGAGGAGGAGGAAAGGCCTTGAAAGAAAAGATCTAAGGTAAAGAAGGTAGATGCAGAAGAGTATGTTCTGTTTTCTACACTATTTGGGTCTGTCTCACCTGGAGAAGATACATGGCTCATCGATAGTGGTGCTTCAAAGCACATGACAAGTCAAAAGAAAACTCTCTCAAAACTTGAGGAAAAGACTTCTCCACAAAAGGTATCCCTAGGAGATGATTATCAATATCCCATCAAGGGAATTGGTGAAGCAAGCTACAAGCTTGATTCTGGAACACTTTTAAAGATGAAAGAAATTTTATATGTACCAGGTTTAAGGAAGAACCTACTTTCTATCTCAGCACTAGATAAGAAAGGATTTAGAGTTGCATTCACAGATGGACAAGTACTTATGTGGCCCAAAGGAAAATCAATTGAAGATGCAATTGTTATTGGTGAAGAGGAAGGAGGTCTTTACAAACTCAAGGGTTACCCAGAAGCTGCCCTTGTCCATGAAAGCACTAGTTTCAGTGAGCTATGGCACATAAGGCTTTCTCACATTAACTACAAAGCCCTACCCTATGTGAGAAAGGTGGTCATAGGATTACCATACTTGAAGGTTGATCATAATGGCACATGCAAAGGATGTGAGAAAGGGAAGAATGTCAAGAACCCTTTTCCAAAGAGTGAAAAAAATACTAAGAACATTCTAGAGTTAATACATTCAGATGTATGTGGACCAATGCCCACCACATCCCTAAGTGGTTTTGAATACTATATCACATTTATTGATGACTATTGAAGGAAGACTTGGATATACTTTCTAAAAGGTAGGAATGAAGTCTTTGAAAAATTCAAAGAGTTCAAGGCCTTAATAGAAAATCTCTCAGAAAAGAAAATCAAGATTCTCAGAACAAATAATGGCGGAGAATATACTTCAAAGGACTTTGAATACTTTTGTAAGGAAGCCAGAATCAAGAGGGAACTAACCACTCCCTACAATCCCCAAAAAAATGGGGTTGCTGAAAGAAAGAATAGAACTATCATGAAAGTTGTAAAGACTATGGTACATGACCAAGATCTTCCCATGTATCTATGGGCTAAAGCAGCTAGGACAACAGTCTATGTACAAAATAGACTTTCCCATAGTGCTCTTGAATTCAAGACTCCAAAAGAAGTGTTCATAGGAAAGAAGCCTGAAGTAATCCATCTCAAAATATTTGGATGTCCTGTGTACATTCACATTCCAAAAGAAAAGAGAACCAAGTTGGATCCTTCTGGTAAGAAGGGAATATTTGTTGGATATTGTGAATCATCCAAAGCTTTCAAAATTCACATACCAGGTTTTCATCATATGGAAATAAGTAGAGATGTAACATTTGATGAAGAAGCAGCTTTCAAGAAATCTAGGAAGTGCCAACTTGAAGAAATCTATGAAGAAGATACACCTCCTAGAATCACAGAAGTTGTGCCCATCCCTGAAGATGATACTCGAGAGGATCATGACATGTTGGAACCACAAGAACCCCCTATTACAAACTTATCTAGGAAAAGAATGCCAGTAAGGGCTAGAGAATTTATTCAAGGAGCTAAAAAATATGGAGCTCCTGAAGGCTCCACTAGAGAAAGAAAGAAACCAAAGCTAGTATCCAACTATGCGGCCTTGATGTGTGATCTTGTGGATCAACAACCTACTAGCTATGAAGAGGTAGATCATAAGAAACAGTGGGTAGAAGCAATGACATAAGAATATCAGTCAATAATGAAAAATGATGTTTGGGATATAGTTCCCAAACCAAAAGATAAAAGTGTGGTTTCTTCCAAATGGATATTCAAGATAAAACATGCTGCAGATGGTAGCATTGAAAAATACAAGAAAAGATTTGTATCCATAGGATTCTCTCAGAAAGAGGGAATTGACTATGAAGAAACATTTGCACCAGTTACTAGGTACACTTCAATTAGAACTATCATGGCACTTGCATCTAAGATGAAGTAGAAATTACACCAAATGTATGTTAAGACAGCTTTTCTGAATGGTGTAATTGAAGAAGAAGTGTACATAGAGAAACCACAAGGGTTTGAGGTTAAAGATGGGAGAACACATGTATGCAAACTGAAAAAGTCATTATATGGATTGAAGCAAGCTCCCAGAGCTTGGTACGGAAGGATTGACAATTTCTTAACAATCATGGGCTTTACCAAAAGTAAAGCTGACCCTAATCTTTATCTCAAGGTGATGGATGATGAACCAGTTATACTGTTGTTGTATGTAGATGATCTATTTCTAACCAAAAATGAGAAACAAATTATCAAATGCAAGAAGAAGTTTTCTTCAGAATTTGAGATGAAAGATCTCGGATTAATGCACTACTTCCTAGGTCTAGAAGTATGGCAAGAACCAAAAGGAATTTTTCTAAATCAAGGTAAGTATGCTATGGAGATTCTAAAAAGATTTGATATGTTGGAGTGTAAAGCCATGGCCACTCCCATGGACTCCAACTTGAAGTTATTAGTTAATGAATCATCAGAATTAGTGGACATAACTCTATACAGACAAATCATTGGGTCATTGATGTATTTAACAAATACTAGACCGGATATATGCTTTGCTATAAATACCCTAAGTCAGTATATAGTAGAAACTAGAAAGGTTCACTTAATAGCTGCAAAGCATGTAATGAGGTATCTAAAGGGTACATTAGATTTTGGTCTATATTATCTTGGAATTCATGAACTCAGATTACATGGTTACTCAGATTTTGATTGGGAAGGAAGTGTCTCAGACAGAAAGAGTACATCAGGTGGATGTTATGGTCATGGATCTACCATGGTCTCATGGTTTAGGAAGAAACAATCTAGTGTGGCTCTCAGTACTGTTGAAGCAGACTATATAGTTGCCTTCTCTGCCAGTTATGAAGCAGTGTGGATTCATAAGCTATTATCTGGAGTGTTTGACTTAGAAATGGATCCCACTATGATCATGTGTGACAATCAAAGTTGTATTAAGATGACAGAAAATCCATTATTCCATGAGAAGTCAAAACACATAGAGATCCGATATTTCTACATACGAGATATGGTGCAGAGAGGAGCTATTAAGCTCGAGTATGTGAGCACTGAGGAAAAGATTACTGATATTTTGACCAAACCTCTATCCTGAGTAAAATTTGAATATTTTTGAGACAAGCTTGGTGTAGTTCAAAAGGACCCTCCTCGAAAGGGGGAGTGATATAGTCACTGATGATGAGATTTCCCTCATCGACAACAAGGTCGATGATGAGGATACCTGTTTATTACACCTAGATATTTATATGTGCTTAGATTACTTAGATTTAGGATACTTATACTTAGAATACTTACATTACTTGTTGATGAGAATACTTGTATTGTTGATGTATTGATGAGAGTACTTGTATTATTACATTTATTGATGTATTGATGAGAATACTTATATTGTTACATATTGGTGTATTGATGAGAATACTTGTATTGATTATATATGTACATGTATCGATTGATGTACTTGTATGGATGAGGATACTTGTACCTGTATTGATGAGGATACATGTGAGGATTGGATCATCCTTGGACTTCAGTCCTAAAGTGAGCCGTAGACATATGTCTTTGAGAATGAAGTCCTTAGTGGATAGGATGGGATTGTATCATCCCTAGACTTCAATCCTAAAGTGAGCCATAGACATTATGTCTCCAAGAATGAAGTCCCTAGTGGACAGGATGGGATTGGATCATCCCTGGACTTCAATCCTAAAGTGAGCCATAGACATGATGTCTCTGATAATGAAGTCCCTAGATGATAGGATGGGATTGGACTGTCCCTGGATTTTTTGGTCCCTTGAATTGAGCTGTAGACAGAGGTCTCTGAGAATTGAATGATAGGACTGGATCGTCCCTGGACCTCAGTTCAAAAGGTACCTGATAGGACTAGATCGTCCTTGGACCTTGGTTCAAATTATACGTGACAAATCCTTGAATTGATCTAGGTTACATCCAGCATGAAAAAGGGCTGGCTCTGTAGATGTGATACATCCAGCATGAAAAAGGGCTAGCTCTGTAGATGTGATACATCCAGCATGAAAAAGGGCTGGCTCTATAGATGTGATACATCTAGCATGAAAAAGGGTTGGCTCTGTAGATGTGATACATCCAGCATGAAAAAAAGGGGTGGCTCTATAGATATGATACATCCAACATGAAAAAGGGCTAGCTATGTAGATGATGAATACCTGTAGGTGGCAGGCCTACATCCAGTATGAAAAAGGACTTGCTCTATGGTGGTAAATCCTAGATCTGATCTAGGTCACATCCAGTATGAAAAAGGACTAGCACTGTGGTTGGGATTGCATCATCCCTAGACATGGATTTGTCTTAAATGAATCACAGACTGCATCATCCCTAGACATGGACTTGTCTTAAAGAGATAAGGATTGATCATCCTGGAACTTGATCTGGATTGTATCACCCATGGACCTATGTCCTAAAGAGAGCGGGATTGATCATCCTATAATTGGATAATGTGTATTGCAGAGTATGCTACGATGATGATCCAGATGCTGTAGATCGAGATGATGTGATGACGATGCTGATGATCGTGTGATGACGATGTTGATGATCGTGTGGTGACAATGCTGATGATCGTGTGATGACGATGCTGATGATCATGTGATGTTGATTATTGTGTGATGATGATACTGATGATCGTGTGATGATGATACTGATGATCGTGTGATGACGATGCCGATGATCGTGTGATGACGATGTTGATGATCATGTGTTCTAGATGATGTAGAAGATGAAGACTCAATAATGATGATGTTTATATTCTAGTATTGACTATGTTCCAGTAACTGCTTAAGTTACTGATGATGATGTATTGAAGAAAGCTTCCGATGATTTATAGATGTATCATGTATGATGTAGTTGATGACTCCTTGCTCCTACAGATGTTTTTATAATATCCTTCTCATTAAGGGGGAGTGTTGAATATTGTAACTTCTAAGAATATTATATTTTGTACTTTATTATTCCGGAGATGTTTCAACCCTCCGATGTAATTCTATTATGTATCCGGAGATGTTTATTCCTCCTATGAATTGTGGTAACCAAGGTTATTAGACCCACGATGTGGGGGTTGGCCCTGATTTTATTATTTATGGGTTATTAGACTTCACTAGGAGAGGTCGGCCCCATTAGGGATTTTGGTCAGTTGGGAATCAGTATAAGTAGAGTAGGAGAGCTCCTCATTTGACACACTTGCATAGCTCAGAAAGTAGCGCACTTGTGTTTGAGAGGTTTGCATAAGAGGTAGAGAAGGAGGTCAAGTCTTGGAGCACATCTTGTATTTTGGTTGATCATCTTATTGAGGAAAGCTTTGCTGGGTTTTCTACCTCATGAGGGTTTCCCAGGGTAATATCTTTGTCTATCTTGTGATTATGTTTCTTTCAGTGATCTTGCTAGTCAAATTAGTTTAAACTTAACATATACATTGTAAAACCTCTCGAAGCAAAACCCTAACTTCTTCATAACTAAAAATAGAAAATCATAAACTAACTATTACATTCCATTTCGGTCAAAATTTATACAATTTCCAAAATTTCTCAGAGTATAACATTTGATGTCTTTCTATTGGCTATAGCTATTGACAGGGCTTCTTTCTCGAACAGTAGTATTCAAGTGTGCAAGGTGTACTTCATTTTCCCATATCTCTCCACTGTCTTCCATTGCTTTGTAGAAGGTACCTCATAACTAGTCATCTCCTCGACTAGTACTTTCATCTCTAGGTGCTCTGCAATGGAGGTTGGAGGAATCTTTTCAGCTATCATGGCCAGCTAGTTTAGAATTTCAAAATCAAGGGAGAGTTTCTTCAGTAGAATTTTCCCTGTTAGAACATGAGTCAAACCTTGATATTGCTCATGGTTCCTCCTAATGTTATATAGTAAATCCTTATAATTGTCCTGAGAAATTAACTCATTATTTTCATCCCAAAAAGAAGACAGTCCCTTTTGTATTACCTTCTCAAAACCCTTTTTTGGATGCTTCAACCTGTTCCTTAATCTGTTCTGCACTAGCCTGAACATTCTCAATGTGAGAATCTTTGCTAAGGACTCTCCTAGCTCAATTTATGACTGTTACCCTGTTTTCGATAGCAATTGCTTTTAGATCACCTTCTGTCAGAGTATTCAAGAAACTTATGGTACCCTGGGATGTATCTTTTGGTATCTATCTAAAACTTCTCTCATTGATTTACAGCTTTGTAAGCTATCATTTGCTATGGATTCCTTTGTCTTCAAAAAATCTAAATAAGGCCTCAATTTTGTAGCCTCATCGATGATTGAATCCCAAATCAAACGCTTTGCACCTTGGAATGCTAGTTGTCCTGTCACTTGTCCTATCATCCTCTGATTTCTGCCTACCAAATCTTTACTGTTTTTTGTCAACTCTTTTATTTCATTTTCCTTTTTATGATTTTCCTCTTCTAGTCTTTGTTTTTCTTCTTCTAGTTCTATGATCTCCACCTCTTTCAAGCTAACTTGGGACATAGCTTGAACTATATCATCTGTGCTTGCTTCTTTGTTGCCTTGATCTGTTGCTTACTTCTCTTGTGCTGTATTTTCCAATTTTGCCTTTAGATCTTCAATTCCAGTCTTAAGACTCGATCTATCTTTCTCCCAACTTTCCTCTTTTTCCTCAAACTCAAGCAATTTAGCAAGACAGTCATCCAATTCTCGAGATAAAGTTTCTTTTTCTTGTTCCAACATAGTTAATTTAGAGGCTTGAACTATTCATGTTCCTAGAATTCTAACCTTTTGCTGAAGTAATTGGATATTCTTTTCTTTCTCAACTAAAATCTTTTTAATTGCCTCCCCTCTATTTGGTTCATCATTGCTCTTCACCAGGTCATCTTGCAATCTTTTTATTTGCAGCTTATGAGCTTTGTTCTTTGTTTTCTCTTGGCTCAACTGGATTTGCAGCCTGTTCACTGTTTTCTGTAATTTTTTCACTATTAAAGTAGCTTTCATCCTATCAACATAAATCACCTCTCCACTCTGTCTGTGTAGGTGAATTTTATCAGGGACTATTATCTTCTGCAAATTCAATTTCATTTCTGTGACCTTATCATCAGATGATACAGCCAAATTCAAAGTATTTTTCTCTGGATCTCTGCTAGTCATCAGAGTAAATTCTGAATCAACAAAATTCCTGACTTCTGGAAACAACTTATGCATTGCTTCTGCTGCTATTTGTCTGTCTTTTCCATATTTTACACATATTTCATCTCTTGAATGAAATTTGCTAGAATCACCTGCAACTCTTGCCTCATCAAATTCGTATTCCTGTACTTGAATACCTAGCCCTTGGTATTTTTCTTTCTTCATTCGCTTTTCTTTGTTAGATACAACTACTTCATCTTGCTAGCTTGATTTTAATCTTTTGGTTTTTTTTTCTTCCTCCACCTGCATATCAGTACATTCATAAAAAATTCTTTTACTTGTTGCGTCAAGCTTTCTTGGGGTAGGTACCATCTCAGGTACCAACTTAGCTGAAACTTTATCCAAGGTAGAAGGATTAGCGTGTGACCTTCCCGAAACTTCCGTGTCTAAATCATATTGTAGTAAATTTTCCATCTTCGCGAAACCTTCAACCTCTTGGTGATCAAAGGATTTATTTGTGTTCTCTTTCCTTCTGTCAGAATTAACATGACAAGGATCATAATTAATAGTTTTTGCTTTCCTAAAGCTCATTGCTTCTAAATTTTTTTGTAGAAAAGGGAGAGCATTCTTGTTCTTGATGATAAAAGGACCAATTTTTAAAGGGAACTTTATATCTGTAGCTTTCTTGAAAAGTAGAAAATGGTCATTTTCTACTATCATTTTTTGTCTGATAAACTCCAAAGCAAAAACTCTCATAGTCAAAAAGTTGGTAGAATAAAGGGCTCCTTAAGAAATCCATAAAGTCTAATTACTATATCTTCTTCCCTAAAAAACAGTCTCCAATTGCTTTTTTTGGGCTTAATTGCATCAGGGTCTTCATCTCTGATGATACTCTAGGAAAATTTTCTCCAAACATCAATCTGTATACTTCTGATCAAATAAAATTCATAAAATTAAACATACTGTCTTCCACTGTTTCTGAAAACACAGACTGTGGGATTTGTAAATATTTTTGACTGCTAAACAGGAGCATTTTCATCAGGTGTGTTTGGAATTTTAAATGTCTCGAAGTGTGGAAATTCACTAACTGGAGTGGATGTTCCGAGCCAAGAATACAACAAATTTAAGGTAGGGTACTTGACTATAATCCATTTCTGGTTTAGCAACGCTTAGTCTAAAAAGCAAACTTAACTAGACCTCTGTGACCATGGAATCATCATCAAACCCTAAAAATTGTGAAATGAGTGACAAAACTAACTGTGAATTTTCATCAACGAAATTAATGTCAAGTGGATAGGGGGTGTTATCAATGGCAAGGCCAGGTTTCAGACAACTGGTCATGAAGGTTTGTTTGGTCTCAAAGGATGACTCTCTGTACTGGCTAACTAGGGCTTCTTCGGAAAAATATTCCTGGTCGTGGGAGGAAAACATGGGTACTCCTAGAGCTTTTCTAACGGTAGACGCATTTACACGGCAAAGAATTTTCTTTCATGATGAATTCATAATGACTCTTTGACTCTGAGAATAATTTACTGCACACCACGAAACGAATTCTGGAAACCCTGAAGGTTGTTCGGGACAGAAATGGATAAAATGAGACTTATAAACATTGTGCACATCCAAATTTTGTTTATATAAACCCTCCAACTTGCTTTTGATTTCGGAAACTGAAAATTTAACCATTATTGGGTCACGAATGCCACTATCTCTATCCACTAGGGTTTCTCTTATCCTCAAAGTTTCAACATTTTGATAGACAGTTTCACTACTTCCTTCCATTATATAAACAATTCTAATTACTTTCATGAGTTAAGAAGACCTACTTGGAACGGACATGTTGAATAATCTATGCTCTGTCGCTTTCGAGCAGAATAGACATGTTCCAATCCTCCACCTTTCGCAACACAAAAGTCAAATTTTCACGTGCCCTTCTCTTTTATACACCACTGAAGGTGGTTTGGCAACGCGGGATGGTGGTTTTCCTTACCGCTTTCTCTGGTTGTGGAATTATGTGGAGACGACATGTGTACATCGGTATGGTATTTCGCAACCGCTCAGACCTCCATTACGTCGTCAATGTTGGCGGCGCAGAAATATTATGGGTCATCGACCTAAACTCCCTTTATCGAATAGTCATTGATCTAACCGCCCTTTTATCATTCTCCCATGAGGTATGACAGGCATTTTCCTAAGGCCACCTGAACCAGTTTTCCAACACTTGGTCATTTCCAAGAATCTATCCAACTTGGTTGATCTTGAAACCCTATTTTGGTAGACTTATAAATTTCTCCTCATAAATGATTAAGGAAAATTGATACCATGACTAGATAGCCACTTCAACAAGCTATAACATGGTATGATAGTGCATGCATTTTTCTCAAACCATGAATTATGGCGGGCATTCTCTCAGACCAGTTTTTTGTACTTTTCATACAACATGTCGGATTGAGACACTAATTTAATGATAGCACCAGAACACCATCATGCGTCTTTCCAGCCTCATCACACATTCCATGTCATCATACATGCCATGTCATTACTTCCTATGGTGTCAATTCTCTTTTTGAGGTTCACACGTGTGAGATTTTGTCCTACCAAAATAGAGATAAATTCATGTATAACTAGAATGATCAAGGCTGGAAAAACACAAATCACAAGAAGGGTCGGTTGACCCTTAGCTTAGTAGATAATTGTTAACATGAATATCCAGTAATTCACCTGTATCATGACTGGTAAACACAAGAAGGATCGGATGACCATTCTTGTAGTCTAGAACCAGTATGAAGATAATATTTCACAGAAGAAGGGTCGATCGCCCCTTCATTTATGAGGGAGTTGTCCAAATATTCAACCTATGAAGTATAGTCTGTCAATTTATCAATATCCTGAATAGTGAAGACTGAAAAAATACTGACCACAAGAAGGATTGAATGATCCTTAATTTAAAAGAGAAATGAAAAAATATTAAATCTAAGAAGGTTGGAACGAAAATTCCCCACAACCGACTTCCACAGTATATGGTAGGGATCGAAACATTTCCAAAGTTATAACACCTAAACAATATTTCTCAGGACTTCCAACTGCCGACAAGAAGGATTGGCCGCCCCTTCTTTTAGTAGATAATTGTGAAAACCAATGTCCGACAATTCACCTGTATCCAAAATGGTGAACACAGGAAGGATTGAACCACCCTTCTTGCAGTCTAGAACTATTATGAAAATAATAGTGGGCAGAAGAAGGGTCGGCTGACCCTTCATTCATTTATCTGAAGCCTCATTTGAAATGGGGTGTTGGTTAATGAAATACAAATTCAAATGACCGTCATATTATGCAGACACCGATTCATTTGATAATTTGTATCTTTTTTACTACTTCAAATGACCGTCATAATTATCATATTGGAACACACCAAAAACCAATTTCAAAAGTGGCAATATCAAAAGAAAAAGTATGGTTTTGGAACCTGGATTTGGCAATTTTTGAAACAGATTTGGCAGTAAAATCCACACAGCAGGTAATTTTCGAGGATGAAAAATAATAAAAGGAAACAAAAAGAAAATCAACATATTTATTAATTCCGTCGGCTTAATTCTGGGCCTTAAGATTAAGACAAGTCGACGGCTAAGATCTAATCTGGGAAATGCGGAAGACGAGTTATGGGGATTTAATTGTTATGAAATATATACAACATTCCCGCAATCCGCAATCATGTATAACTATATAGCCACTTCAAAAATATATAACATGATATGATGGTGCGTGCATTTTCCTGAAACCATGATTTATGGCAGGCATTCTCTGAGAGCACTTTTGACTACTTTTTCCATACTTTGTCAATTTCCAAAGTTTCAAAAACTTGCCATACTTTTCCAGAATGATGTCAGATAGCACCAGAGCACCATCATGTGTCTTTCTAGCCTCATCATACATTCCATGTCATCATAGATGCCATGTCATCACTTCCTATCATGTGAGATTTTGGCCTACCAAAATAGAGATCAATTCATGTATAACAAGAATGGCCAAGACTGGAAAAATATAAATCAGAAGAAGGGTCGGCCGCCCCTTCGCTTAGTAGATAATTGTGAACACCAATATCCACCAATTCACCTGTATCCAGACTGGTGAACACAAGAAGGATCGCATGACCCTTCTGGTAGTCTAGAACTAGTATGAAAATAATAGTGGGCAGAAGAAGGGTCGGCCTCTCCTTCATTTATGAGGGGATTGGGCAGAAGAAGAGTTGATTAACCCTTAATTCAAGCTGGAAAAAATGGTGAAAATGACCCCTGTTAAAAACTCGCAGTAAAATCCACAGAGTAGGTAATTTTCAAAGATAAAAAATAACAAAAGGAAATAGAAACAAAATCCACATATTTATTAATTCCGTCGGGTTAAATCTAGGTCGTAACATTAAGACAAGGGACAACTGAGATCTAATCTGGGGAAAACTTCAATGATTTGTGGGCGTTTAATGTTTTGGAAATATATACAATGTTCCCGCAATCCGCAATTGTGGGTTGTGGGACTACGACTCGAAATAAAAACAAACCAAAGTTTTCGCAATCCGCAATCTGCCTTGCGGGTTGTAGAAACACATGTCGCAAATTCAGTATTCAAACAGTTCCTGCAATCCGCAATCATGTATAACTAGATAGCCACTTCAATAAGATATAGCATGGTATGATGGTGAGTAAATTTTTCTGAAACCATGAATTATGGTGGGCATTCTATCAGAGCATTTTTTACTACTTTTTCCATACTTTGTCAATTTCCAAAGTTTCACAAATTTGCCATACTTTTTGAGAATGATGTCAGATTGCAACACTGACTAAATGATACACCAGAACACCATCATGTGTCTTTCCAACCTCATCACACATTCCATGTCATCATAGATGCCATGTCATCATTCATTCCATGTCATCACAGATGCCATGTTATCATTAATACCATGTCATCATACATGCCATGTCATCACTTCTTATGGCATCAGTTCTCTCTTTTAGGCTCACACGTGTGAGATTTTGGCCTTCCAAAATATAGATCAAATCATGTATAACTAGAATGGTCAAGACTGGAAAAATATAAATCACAAGATGGGTCGGCGGACCTTTATTTATTGGGCACACGAAGGGTCAGCCACCCCTTCATTTATGATGGAATTGTGCAAATATTCAACCGATGAAGTATAGGCTGTCAAATCATGTATATCCTGAATGGCGAAGACTACAAAAATACTAAGCACAAGAAGGGTGGTTCGACCCTTCATTTAAAAGAGAAATGAAAAACAATTAATCTACGAAGGTTGGGACAACATTTCCCCACTACCGACTTCCGCAGTATATGGTAGGGATGGGGACATTTTCTTTGTTATAACATGTAAATAATATTCCCGACTTCCTATTGACGAAAAGAAGGATCATCCGCCCCTTCATTTAGCAAATAATTCTGAACACCAATATCCGAGAATTCACCTGTATCCAGAATGGTGAGCACAAGAAGGATCGAACCACCCTTCTTGCAATCTAGAACTATTATGAAAATAATAGTGGGCAGAAGAAGGGTCAGCCACCCCTTCATTCATTTATCTTGAGCCTCATTCAAAAATAAGGTGTTGGTTAATGACATTCAACTTCAAATGACCGTCATGTTATACATACACCAATATCAAAAGAAGAAGTATGGGTTTGGAACCTGGATTTTGGGTCTTTTGGAAACGGATTTGGCATTTTTGGGACCGGTTTGGCCGCTTTCGGAACTGGATTTGGCGCTTTTGGAACCGGTTTTGGCTCTTTCAGAACCGGTATTGTCACTTTTGGAACCTTGATTTGGCACTTTCGGAATCAGATTTGGCAATTTTGAAATCGGTTTTGGCACTTTCGGAACCAGTTTTGGCACTTTCGGAATTGGATGTGGCAATTTTGGAATCGGTTTTGGCACTTTCAGAACCAGTTTTGGCACTTTTGGAACCTGGATTTGGCACTTTTGGAATCGGATTTTGCTTGATTTTGGAGTTTAGAAAGGTTGTTTTTGACCCGTCTTCAAAGTGACTTGGACTGGAATAAGTCCAAGTTTAATGAAATTGGCATTTTAAATCTTATCATGGTTTATAGGAGAACAACGAGGTTTTTGGGTTTTGGGTACTATGGGGATTGGCCCATAGTTATTGTGATATCTGACCTTTGGGCACATCTATATAAGGGTAATTTTGTATGAGGAAGGGTTAGGTATTAGAGGGGTTTTTGGATTTTGAGGGTTAGATAGACCTTAGAAGAGAATAGTGATGAAGAAGAATAGACTCTACAGCTAAGTGTGTAGAGATCTTATTGTAGAGAAGAGTCTGCAGCTGATTGCGTAGACTGGAATTGTTACCCTTCCTAGATAATAAAAGAAACGTTCCTATGGACGTAGCTCCTACCTGGGGGTGAACCATGTAAATCAATGGGTTTATGTGTATGAGTTTACGACATGTTTTTTATATGATTTTATGTGCATTTGTGTATTCAATTTCATATGTATGTGAATGGTAATTGCACATTGAGTAATTGGAGTACAAGTGCGTGAATGTGAACAAGAAACACTTAGTATGATGAATGTGTATCTAATTGGTGAATACAATAGAGATTCAATGTAGTTATGTATACTGCGATAGCTGTGAAGTCATCTGTTATTCTATCCCATTAGTAGATGTTAAATAGAATGTTAAGCGAGTTTGTTAACCACATCTGCACATCGCCATGGTTACAAAATCTTGATTCTGTAACCCCCCATATTCGCTTCGGGTGAGACTTCAACCTATTTACAAGGTGATGGCAAAGGGGCCAATGAAAGGGGTTTTGTTCTGTCTACATTTATCTCATGAATAAAGGGTCGACCAACCCTTCTTGTGCTCAGTATTCTTCCAGTGTTCACCATTCTACATATACATGAATTGAAATCCTAGCCTTCAGAGGTCGAATATTTTTACAATTCCCTCATAAATGAAGGGGTGACCGACCCTTCTTGTACCAGTATTCTCTTCATAATAGTTATAGACTGCAAGAAGGGTCTATCTATCCTTCTTGTGTTCATCATTTTGGATACAAGTGAATTCACAATTCTCTACTAAACGAAGGGGTGTCCGATCCTTCTTGTCCAACATCGGAAGTCAAGATAAATATTTTTTATATGCTATAACTTATCCAATGTCCCGATCCCTACTATTTACTGTGGAAGTCAGAATTTGAGAATTGTTGGCCTAGAATTCACAGATTAACTATTTTTACATTTCTCTCATAAATGAAGGGTCGGTCGACCCTTCTTGTGCTTAGTATTCTTCCAGTTTTCACCATTATGCATATACATGAATTGACGGCCTAGCCTTCGTAGGGTGAATATTTTTACAATTCTCTCATAAATGAAGGGGTGGCCAACCCTTCTTGTGCCTAGTATTCTTTTCATAATAGTTCTATACTACAAGACGGGTCGGTCGATCATTCTTATGTTCACCATTATAGATACAGGTGAATTCACAATTCTCTATTAAATGAAGGGGCGGTCAATCCTTCTTGTCGGATGTCGAAAGTCGGGATAAATATTTTTTATAATTTATAAATTAAATGTCCTGATCCCTGCTATTTACTGCGGAAGTTGGAAGTTGGGAATTGTCAACCTAGCATTCATAGATTAAATATTTTTACATCGCTCTCATAAATGAAGGGTCAACCGATCCTTCTTGCGCTCAGTATTCTTCCATTGTTCACCATTCTTCATATACATGAATTGATGACCTAGCCATCATAGGTTGAATATTTTTAAAATTTCCTCTTAAATGAAGGGGCGACCGACCCTTCTTGTGCCCAGTATTCGGTTCATAATAGTTCTAGAATATAATAAGGGTCGGTCGATCATTCTTGTGTTCACCATTCTAGATACAGGTGAATTGCTGGATATAGGTGTTCACAATTCTCTAATAAATGAAGGGGCGACCGATCTTTCTTGTCGAAAGTCGGAAGTTGGGAAATCTCACTCGGGATAAATATATTTATCCAAATAGGGTGGTTAGTTGGCTTCGATCGATGAATAAGGTAAAATATCATAGCTTTGTTATATGGATGCGATTAGTGGAAACATTTCCTTTCTTCAACGCTCGCTTTCCTAGAAAAATGGAAATGGTTTCCAGATTGTGGTTGGCAGAGATCGGATTCTTGGCACAAAACATTTGGTTATTCCTACAGAACATATCCTCAGTTATATTCAAAGAAGGGCATATAATTTTGAATATATATGTTATAAATACCTGAGCAGGATCTATAACATGCAGGCATGCATACTATCAAAAAGTGGTCTCATTATGGAGGAAGGAAGGGATTTTTTGGACAATATGGAGGAAGCAAGGGATTTTTTTTGACATAAATATATACTAAGCAGGGAAGGATTTTTTCGACAATATTATTTTGATACGTTACTTAAAATAGTTGTATAATACGATAGAATATTCGCTAATTTGCATAGATAAATAGTTTTTGGTTTATTGATTGTGATATGGAATACTAAATGTTGATGTGGATGGAAGATGACAAACAGGGTTATTATGAGATAAAAACCTGTGTAACATGTGGAATAGTGATCATTTGGGAGACAATTATGTTTCTCATGTAACAAATGATTATCATGATCATTGAATTTTATCTACAAGAATATGTATAGTTTATTTGATTCATAGTATGAATAGCAAGAGGCTTTTTTTCTTCTAGGAAAAAGAAAAAAAGCATCAAACTAGGATGAATTCTGCATTAATTTGGAAGAAAGAACATTGACAATATTTAAATGTGTGAACCAGTGCATATATAATGAATTCTAACTCACATAGTACAATCAAATATGAGGCAAAGCGATAATATGGTGTAACACAAAATACATTCACAAAAGAGAAATTAACAGATTGAAGAAAATGACAACATATGAATCTCTTTTTCCAATAGACTTGTACTTCTTCTCTTCGTTAAAGTCTTCAAAAAATATTACATCACTGTATTTTTTGCTCTCGGATCCAACACCAATTACTTTGTAAAATCAAAATTTATACAAAATGTTCTTTTGTAATGTCCCTCCAATCCTACCAAGGCTATGGAGGGAACACTAATGATAATACTGGAGATCTAGCCCCATACTTAGTAAACAAACATTCATATAAAATGAAGATTGACATATAAAAATGCATAAATATTTGAAAACACAATAGAATTAAGTTCTATTACACATCCATCATACATTCACGATATTCATGTCATTCATCCATTGAAACAATACAGAATTAGCACATGAGAGTACTTATCTTGAAACAAAGTAGTCCCTGAGCAACCAGCTATGCAACTGCAACGTTCCTCCCAACCATAGGCCAGTTGTGCTTATCAATCTCTTGATGCAACTGCCACCCCCGAGCTGGGCATGATTTCTACAAGGAACCAGGGAACAACAGACTCACACATAGCCAAACATACACCAAAATGAGCCAAGCCAATCTACAATTGGGTTTATCAGGATGCTAGGAAATGGAAAGAAAGAATTGCTAAGCTAGTGAGTTCAAGCACAAAGCCATGGATACCTCTACAAGATCTATCTAGCTTGGCACCCACACTGCCTACACACCCCACTCAAGGAAGTATTCCCTTCACCAATGTACAGTCCCTCGGGCCATACCTTCCAATCTAAAGTGTCCAAGGTGTGCATAGAAGAGTAGCCAACCCTCTTGATCTTCTTGAGAGGTTATTTCCCCCCACTAGGTTTATCAAGCCAATTTTGTCTACTACCACTCCAAATCTCTTGCTCACAGGTTCAAACCAAAACAGGGATGCACATAACAGCAAAACCGCAATTGTTGGGCATGAGAAAAAAGTTTCTTCAGTGGGATGTCCAAAATGGGGCTTCTACCAATTCAGAAAAATGTGGGAAAGCCCAAAACAAAAAATGGAAGATGGGGAACAACCCTGGAGAGCACAAATCATTTTCAGAAAAACGTCCATGGGAATTTTGGGGCAAAAATGACCTCCATCACAGTCCCAATTCGTGGCCCTCCTCTCCCAGCTGTTGTACAATACAAAAATGAGCTCCCAGGCATGGAAAATGCAGGAAAAATGGTGAAAAACATGATGGGGAAAGCCCAGCTAGCTCAGACTGCGTGAGAGGGAAAAGGCTATGGGTTTAGAATGGCTTTGGGCACCATTTCGTGGGTGTTTTCTTGCCCAAGGAGACCAAATACGATTTTCCAGGTTGGTGGCTTTCCCATACTCGAAATTGACTGCCATACCTCTCCACTCCCAAGGCATTAACTGCCTCAACCAACTCTTGGAAGAATTAAATGATTGGGTGCATAACCCAAAATGGGTAGTTTGGATTTATGGGTTTTTTTCTCAATGAAATGGATTAACACCATGGGCTCAAGGGTTTGAATAATTTCCCTCCCTATTCGTTGTAGAATCATGCCCCATCTCTTTGTTGCATTGCATAGCTAGTTGTGGGTATTTCATTAAATTTCATATTTACATGATGTCTCCATTTACATTGTGCTTATCTAGCACAAGAGCCATATGCACCAATTTTAACTGCCGATACATAAAAATGCTAAATCAATGGTGGGGCCTTGGCCTTGAGCTCCTCACCATGATTAAATAACAATATTTACATCATTTACAATCTTAATGCAATAGGGTCAAGATGGGGACATTACATTCCCTTCCCCTTACATTAGCACTGTCCTTAGTGCTCAACAAAATTGAAAAAAAATGGATATGCCACCCTCATGGCATCCTCCAGCTCCCATGTAGCCTCATCGGGACCGTAGTGCTTCCATTGCACATTTACCTGACCGATGGCTCGGTTCCGGAGCAAGGTTACCTTCTTGTCTAGGATGTGCAATGGATCGGTTTGGAACTCTCCCTCGGGTTCCACCTGGATCACATCCCAATTAATCACATGGTTAGGATCATGTACATATTTCTTTAGCAAAAAGACATGAAAAACATTATGAGCTCTAGTGCTAGCAGGAAATGCAAGTGTATATGCAACTGGGCCTATTCTTTCAAGCACTTCAAATGGCCCATAGTATCTACGTGATAGCTTGGTGCAACTCCCAAGATTCAAGGAACTCTTCCTTGACTTCACTTTAAGATACACATGATCCCCAACACTGAATTCCCTAAGTACCTTATGCTTATCTGCATAGCTTTTCTGTCTATCCTGGGCTATTTTTAAATTCTGCCTGATCTTTGCAACCTCTTGTTCCATTTCCTTAAGCAGTTATGGCCCAAGTACAATTATGTTCACTGGATTGTCCCAAGTCACTGGTGTCCTAAACCTTCTGCCGTACAAAGCCTCATAAAAAACTCATTCCCAACGATGCTTGTTGCCCATTGTTATATGAAAATTCTACCAAGTGTAGATAATCCTCCCACTTGGATGGTTTGCCCATTACATACACGTGGAGCATGTCTTCAAGCACCCAATTTACTCTTTCTATTTGCCAATTTTTTTGAGGATGGTATGCGGTACTAAAGCTCAACTGTGCACCCAAATCTGCAAAGAGACCCTTCCCAAAATTGGAAGCGAACTTGGTATCCCTGTCAGAAATTATTGCCTTAGGCAACTCATGTAATCTGACGATTTTCTTCATGAAAATATTTGCAATGGCATCGGCTTTATGTGTGGACTTAACCGATTTAAAATGAGCTGCTTTTGTTAAATTGTCCACCACAACCATGATGGAATCATGTTGTCTCACCGTCATTGGAAAACCTGTAATAAAATCCATGGAAATTACTTCCCACTTCCATTCTAGAATTGGCAATGGATGCAATAAACCTGCTGGCTGTTGGTGTTCAACCTTCACCTGCTGACATTTCATGCACCTAGAAATCTATTCAGCGATGTCCTTCCTCATCCCTGGCCAGAAATAATATTTTCTTGCTGTAGCAATAGTCTTCTGATATCCGGGGTGACCGAAGTACGGAGCTTTATGGATTTCATCCATAACAATCCTCCTCAAATCCACCAAATTTGGAATATAGGCTCTATTCTTATAAGTAAGGAGTCCATCTTCTTCCAAATGGTATCCTTCATACTTCTTTTCAAGGTCTTGCTGCTGCAACTTGCCCTTTATCTGCACATACACTGTATCTTCAACCATATGGTTAACAATCTGCTGCCTCAAATCTGGTTGGCAAGTACTAAGCACTGCCACATGCATTTCTTGTACTTTCCTATTGAGTGCATCAACTACCTTGTTTTCTTTCCCTTTTATGTGTTTGATTTCGAAGTCAAATTCACACAAAAATTCCAACCATCTAGCTTTCCTGGCATTCAAATTTGTCTAATCAAATAAGTACTTCAAACCACAATGGTCTGTCCTCAACTCAAATTTTCTTCCCATTAAGTAATTCCTCCACATCTTTAAAGCATGTACTATGGCTGCAAGTTCTAAATCATGAGTAGCATAGTTCTTCTCATGCTCCTTCAACTTTCTTGACTCGTAGCATACCACGTGGTTGTCTTGCATAAGAACTCCTCCAAGTCCTTGATTGCATGCATCGGTACATACTACGAAGTCTTTTTCTGGGTCTGCAATTTTCAAAATTGGTGCACTCGTAAGAAGATTCTTCAACCGTTGGAAACTTTCCTTACATCTTGGTGACCATTCAAATTTTATTCCCTTCTTTTGCAAAGAAGTGATCAGATTTGCGACCTTGGAGAATCCTTCAATAAACCTCCTGTAGTAACCAGCAAGGCCCATAAAAGATCTCACATCTGTCACATTCCTTGGAGTTGGCCAATTCATAATGGATTCAATCTTCTCAGGGTCCACAGATATTCCTTCATCTGAGATCATGTGACCCAAATAATGAATTCTATCTTTATAAAAGTCACATTTGCTCAACTTTGCATACAACTTATGCTCCCTTAGCAATTAACACCTATTTCAAGAAATCTAGAAAAATTCTATTACAAGGACTTCTATGACATTGAATTTTTTTGTAAACATTTTATTTATTTCATTTAATTTGTAAAAATTATGCATTAAAGAAATATTCCATTAAAATTGTAAAAACTAATCCTAGAAAGAATGTTTTTATTGATCACAAATTTTATTTACTCCAAGTGTTTTTAATATACAATCATAAAAAATGAAATGTTGTATCATTTATAACTAGTTCGGTATGCCATAAATTAGGAGGAGTATATGAAAATCTGTAATTTGTTGAATCGTGAGAAAAAATATTCATGAAGATATAAAATGTCGGATTAATGAAGTTAAGTTGCACACATAATTGCATGTTTTATTACAAGAAGATCTCTATCTATATTTGAAGTGAACAAAGTATCATATTAAATATTTTTATTGTTAAATAACATATTATAATATAGCATGATTGGAAGGAAATCACAATATTAAATTAAAATAAAATAAATTATAAGAAATGTATTGATGTCGAACCAAATAATAACTATAAATTCGTCAAAATTGAGATAGTTGTTAGGTACAACATTATACATACACAATGAAAGTGTGAAGAAATCGAATTAAGAAATCATGGCCGAGAATTACTTTCACCAAAAGGCGAAGAAAATGATAAGATTTTTAAATGTCGAAGAAATAGATGTTGAAACATATTTTTCAAATCTTTTAGTTGAACTTTATATATGACCCCATGCTCTTTTGAATTTATTTATGGCACATATCGAATGAGTCTAAATAGTCCACTTAGTACTCATTATCAATTAATTATATGGTTTTACATTGTATTTTATTCCAAAAATTACATACCACATTTATACATTCATTTAATGCATATAAGAAGATAAAAGATAGAACATATCTCGTGCTTTGTTGGCCTGTAAGAGATTATTTCAGTTAATCATAATTGAGTTAGTAATACAAACTTACAAAAAAATGAATTGAGAAATCAAATTTCTTATAGTTCAATGTCACTCACTTATGACCAATCACGTACTACCCTTAATACCACTTAGCACTCATTAGCAATAAATTTTGTGTTTTTAAACAATTGCAACTTTAATTATATGGGGCTTTATTTCAAAAATTACATACTGCATTGATAAATTCCTCTTATTAATGAATATACGCAAATAAAAGTCAATAATTTATTTCATGCCTTGTTGGCTTATATGAGATTATTGCAATTATAAACTATTAACTTAAGAATACACATTTACAAAACTTTGTGCGTGCCTTGTTGGCTTTTATGAGATGATTTTAATTACAAATATTTGATTTAAGAACGCAGATTAAAAAAATATTTTGAATGGGGAAATCAAGTGGTGTATGATGCAAAAAAATGTCAAACTAAAGGCAATCATAAATAATATTAATAATTGTATTTAAATATTATTGTTAATTCTCATCTATCTATAAAACTTTTAAAAACATACAAATTAATTCATCAAAAAATGTGTCCAACTTGTATTGAAATATTGCAATGTACGTGTTAACAAATTTCTAAAAATTAATATCTTCACCTACTATAAAGAACTCAATGTTCTATTGAACATTCGAATGTAGTTGCGTTTCTCTTTGATACGATGAAGTGTCTTAAAAAGGGGGAATGGAATTTGGACAAGCCAAGTATCAGGTTCATGTCCTATATAAGCCTTTGTTAAGATACAATTTGACCGGTATCCGGGGAATTGAGAAGTAAGCTTTGATGTATCTATTAGCAATATATTTGATTCTTCGTACATATTTCCATATTTGGACTACACACCACTTAACATTTTCTCATAAAATTGTATCACACTACATTATTTGAATTTTGTTTGCAAGTGACAATGAGACCTGTCCCATATGAATTCAAAGTCACTTGTATCGGTATTTGATTTTTCAACTACTTGTTGAATGTTTTTACATTGTATTTTATTCCAAAAAATACATATCACATTTATACATTCATTTAATGCATACAAGAAGATAAAAGATAGAGCGTATCTCATGCTTTGTTGGCTTTTATGAGATTATTTCAATTAATCGTAATTGAGTTAATAATACAAACTTACAAAAAAATGAAATGAGAAATCAAATTTCTTATAGTTCAATGTCACTCACTTATGACCAATCTCGTACTACCCTTAATACCACTTAGCACTCATTAGCAATTAATTTTGTGTTTTAAAACAATTGCAACTTCAATTATATGGGGTTTTATTTCAAAAATTACATATTGCATTGATAAACTCCTCATATTAATGAATATAGGCTAATAACAGTCAATAATTTATTTCATGTCTTGTTGGCTTATATGAGATTATTGCAATTATAAACTATTAACTTAAGAATACACATTTACAATAAGTTATAGATTGGGAAATCAAATGCCTATACCTTTCAAAATCATTCATCTATGACTCATCATGCTTTAATCTAAATTCTAGTACACTTAGCACTCATTATCATTGAAGTAATATTTTTTGTAAGAAATGTGCTTTTATATAGATGGAGGTTTAATTCAAAATTTGTGTGTCACTTGTATTAATGCATATAGATCAATAAAACTAAAGAGAACTTCATTCCTTGTTGGCTTTTGTGAGATGATTTAAATTACAAATAATTGATTTAAGAGTATGTAATTTAAAAAATATTTTGAATAGAGAAATCAAGTGTTGTAATGCACTTGTATTAATACATATAAATAAATAAAACTAAAGAGAGTTTCTTGCATGCCTTGTTGGCTTTTATGAGATGATTTAAATTACAAATAGTTGATTTAAGAGCACAAATTTAGAAAATATTTTGAATGGGGAAATCAAGTGTTGTATGATGCAAAAACTTGTCAATCTAAAAGCAATCATAAATAATACTAATAATTGTATTTATATATCATTGTCAATTATCATCTATCTATAAAAGTTATAAAATCATACAAATTAATTCACCAAAAAATGTGTCCAACTTGTATTGAAATATTGCAATGTAATCGTCAACAAATTTCCATAAAATAATATCTTCACTTAATACAAAGAACTCATTTGTGTTTTAAAACAATTGCAACTTCAAATATATGGGGTTTTATTTCAAAAATTACATATTGCATTGATAAACTCCTCATATTAATGAATATAGGCTAATAACAGTCAATAATTTATTTCATGTCTTGTTGGCTTATATGAGATTATTGCAATTATAAACTATTAACTTAAGAATACACATTTACAATAAGTTATAGATTGGGAAATCAAATGCCTATACCTTTCAAAATCATTCATCTATGACTCATCATGCTTTAATCTAAATTCTAGTACACTTAGCACTCATTATCATTGAAGTAATATTTTTTGTAAGAAATGTGCTTTTATATAGATGGAGGTTTAATTCAAAATTTGTGTGTCACTTGTATTAATGCATATAGATCAATAAAACTAAAGAGAACTTCATTCCTTGTTGGCTTTTGTGAGATGATTTAAATTACAAATAATTGATTTAAGAGTATGTAATTTAAAAAATATTTTGAATAGAGAAATCAAGTGTTGTAATGCACTTGTATTAATACATATAGATAAATAAAACTAAAGAGAGTTTCTTGCATGCCTTTTTGGCTTTTATGAGATGATTTAAATTACAAATAGTTGATTTAAGAGCACAAATTTAGAAAATATTTTGAATGGAGAAATCAAGTGTTGTATGATGCAAAAACTTGTCAATCTAAAAGCAATCATAAATAATACTAATAATTGTATTTATATATCATTGTCAATTATCATCTATCTATAAAAGTTATAAAATCATACAAATTAATTCACCAAAAAATGTGTCCAACTTGTATTGAAATATTGCAATGTAATCGTCAACAAATTTTCATAAAATAATATCTTCACTTAATACAAAGAACTCAATGTTCTATTGAACATTCGAATGTAGTTGCGTTTATGTTTGATACGATGAAGTGTCTTTAAAAAGGGGAATAGAAATTGCACAAGCCAAGTATCGTGTTCATGTCCTATATAAGCCTTTATTAAGATACAGTTTGACCGATATCCGAGGAATTGAGAAGTAGGCTTTGATGTATCTATTAGCAATACATTTGATTCTGTGTACTTATTTCCATATTGGGACCACACGTCGCTTAGCCTTTTCTCATAAAACTGTATCATACTACATGATTTGGATTTTGTTTGCAAGTGACAATGGGACCTATCCCATATGAATTCAAAGTCACTTGTATCAATATTTGATTTTTCAAGTACTTGTCGAATGTACTTGTTAGTAACATTTGATGTCCATATCGCAACATCATAATGTTTTAGGCAGCATTTTAATACTTCTAATTGAAAAGGCCTACAAAAGTAGGATCTATCACCAAGCTCCCAATCTGGTTTTCTTTGAATTTGACAACTCGTTTCATCTTTGGAATACGACAAGAAGAATACTCCTTCCATTTCAAAGATCAACAAGATCTTCCGACTGATATTAACTCCCATCTGCATTGTTGCCACATATATAACATTAACATATTTTCACTTCAAAACTCCATTGCTTAATGGCATCAAAACATATCCAATTTATTTCCACTCCCAAACAAACAACTTAATGAAAAAAATAAAAGTAATTTCTGTGGAATAGTTTTTTTATACAAACACATTCAACTACTACTCAAATCACTAATTTTTAAGAATTGTAATGAGATAAACTACAATTTAAAAATATAATTACAATAGCCGAACTCATTTGAACTAATTATATGTTAATATCTACATACTACCTAAATTTACAGTTTTTAAGTTTAAATCAAGCAAACTATTTATATGTTCATTTTTACATACAACCTCATACGATATTTTAATTTTCAAGAAATTATAAGAAAAATTCATATAAGCACATTGCAATGAAATTCAAATCACAATTTAAAAATATAGTTACAATGGTCCAATTCAAACCAATTATATGTTAATTTATACACACCACCTAGATTTACAATTTTTTAAATTTCAATTAAACAAGCTAATTATAGGTAATTTTTACATACAACTTGATATGATTTTTCATTTTTTTAATTTCTAATAAATAAGAAAATTTCATATGATAACATTGAACTAACATTCAAATCACTGATTTGTAAGAGTTATAATGATCAATTAAGACGCAATTGATAAATAAACTGCAATTGCTCAAACATAGTAATTGTACGTTAGTTTATACATACAACCTAATACAATTATTTAATTAATATGGAATACTACATTTTTATGCAAACACATAAGACTATTATTCAAATCACTAACTTTTTATAACTCAATATCTCAATATAAATAAACAAAATAATAATATGTTAATTTATAATAATGACACAACAACAATCCTTATATGAGTATTATGAAATAATATTTACATTAAATTGATAATAAAATAAAACACAGTAATAACACATCACATGTAGAATTAAGTCATCAAATGTACAATGACCAAGAATTTATATTATAAACTTCAAGATTTTGTTTATAGAGGAAATGAATAACAGTCATCTTAATGTACTATTAAAAGTCATTGAAGATTCTTCAAAATATCTCGAACATCGGGTGCCTTGTAGAATTTATTCAATAAGCTCCACAGATCAGCGATCAACCATTTATCCTCATTCTTTCCATCAAACGAAGGGGCAATAATCACATTTTCTTTGGGATTTTCTTTCTTTGTCTCCATTGAACAATCCACTAGAATAGTGTTAGTAGCATCATATTGAGAATACATTCTCCACACTTTTTTCAGATGTTTTTTGTATATAACTTATGTTGAATTATCAATGTCATTTTTTCCCTTTTGTTGTTTGCAATCTGAAGCAGTCCATGTAAACAAAAATTTAGCTTGTAATGTTTCTGAAACCAGCTTTTTCATAACTCTTGTTGTGTTTTGTTTCAAAGATGTCGTCCAAATTGCAATGTCAAGAGATTCTTTTCTAGAACACATTTCAAGAAATGTTTTTGCATGTGGACGAAACCAAAATGATTTTTTCTCTATCGTGTAATCTGTGGCCCTTCCCATTTTCTCGATAAATTCTTTTTGTGATGCACCACCATCAACGCTCTGATAGAAAATGTTATTCAATTCAAAAATAACTAATTTCTTTTGACTTATAATAGCTGCAAAACAATAATGGATATCATAGTAAATTCATTTTATTCATGCTACATAAATTATTATTAAAAAAGATTGTTGAAGAAATACACTCACTTTGAGTATTTTTTGTACTAGTTATTGATAAGCCACACTTCTCTTGTATTGTCTTCATAGAACCTAGAGCCAAAATAACAAACCTTCAATCAAATACCAATAATACTTCTTTAAATCAATTTTTTTTTATAAGACATATTTTATGTTTAATTGAAAATAAGAGACATGTGAAGTACCTGATATGATATCATGTTTTTGACTATGGCTTTCTGTCACATTCCCTTGATCACTGTCTTTTTTCTCCTCATTTGCCATTGTAATAAACATATGAAATGTTATAAAATGTATCAACAAATGAAATTCATTAAATAAATAGGCATAGAATCCAAAGAATCACTAGAGAAAGAACAAAACAAGTACAATACAACAAAAGAAACAAAATAAATTATGTACCTGGTATGGTATTTTCTTCGTCTTGTATTTGCATCTTGAAAACTTCTTCGACATTGTGCACACTATGTTGATCATTGCTTTGTTGCAAAGTGTCGTCGTTGTTTTCTTTACAATTTCCGCCATTAGTAGTTATAGTAAACATCTTGTTAATCAAGATTTATAAATAGCATAGAATCCAAAGAATCACTAGAGAAAGAACAAAACAAGTACAATACCTGGATATTCCAACAGCAATATATTAGACATTGGTTTTTGCAATTGGAAGGATTCTTGATTAGTCAGCATGGTAGTCCTTTGTAACTCGTTTTCTACGACACATGCCATTCTTCTTCCATATGTACAACAAGCCTGCTGTAAATTTGTCCCCGCATAAAGAGAAATAATCAAATTTAGATCACTATGTTGTTGATGCATTTGCAATAATTCTTCCCAGAATTCAAAATCTCTCTCCTTTTCATCAGATATGTCTCTAAAACTGTGAGAGTATCTTGAGGCCTCTAAAATTTTTGACTCTTCACTATAGAAATGTATAGTTAAAACTATATCATAACTATAGTTATTTTGTTCTTTATATTCATAAAGACCGGTAGCCATTTTATAGTTGACATTTGAGTCCTTGACAACAATCTCCAGAGCTTGGCGTACATCCTTACAAGACCAAATTTCTACTAAGATAATCATAGTAAAATCTTTCAACCCATTTTTTTCGATTAAAAATTGAAACAATTCAATATAGTGATCCTTAAGGAATGATTCATCTTTCAAAGCCAATGTATCCAACACAACAAAGTCAGTGTATAACATTGGTTGAAATTGACAAGGAAAAGAGTGCAAAAGTGTTGACAAGAGGCTAGGACCCCCATAATGACAACCGAATTCAAAATTGTTTTCAATTTCCTGTATATTTGTCGATGCATCAATTATTCTATCAAGGACCACACAAGCTTGTGGAGAAAGGGACTCTATTTTTGTATTTCATGATCCTTTTACATATTTACACCCTTCCATTGTCTTACAGAAGTTGGCAAATATGATATCAGTAATTCCATAATGCTCAAGAATATTGGATATTGTAAGAATCTTATCATTCAGATTCTTATCATGACTTTTGCAATATGTTACCATTGCCTCCAAAATTGTTCTTTTGGTTTTCAATTGTGAACAATAATCTTTCATTTTTATGGCATTGGTTGGATGGTTCACTGGAATAGAAAACCAGACAGTTCCATCCAATAGTTTATCTGTTACAGAACACATTTCTTCAGCGGTTAGTCCCTGAAGGAGACGGAAAGAACTTGATACCAAACTGTTCAAACTATTTGTCTTATAGATCCTTAGGTTGGTTTGGAGAACACATTAATGTCCCTAGTTTGTAACAATTAAAAACAACTTCCCATTTATCCCAAGTAGTATCATCAAGATATAACAAGACTTTTTTTTCAGCAAAGTTTGTTAGTGGACAATCGAAGAAAGAGCACAACATTTCATCATCAACCTGTTAAAAAATAATAAATATAAATTAGTAAGAATGTGATATCAAAAATAAAATAGCCATGAATTTAGTTATAACAATATAAACTAAGTGCAAAAAAAATAAAATTGCATACCTTGTCTTCAGCCGTCTTAGAATTCCCACATTTTTGTTTCTTTAATTTATTTGTGGCAATTAGGAATTGTCTTGCAGATCGCACAGAATCAATGAATGGAGTTTTGAAGAACACTGTGTTTGCAGAATTTAACTAGCAGCAAATACGAATCACCACACTGGGAGCAACTAATGGATCTAAGAATCGAGCATTACGTTCTTTGTACTTCTGTTTTGCCTCCCCAGATAGACTGAATTTAGGATTTGATAATATTTCTTTTGCTGCTTGAATGGTGTGTTGCCCATCAACTATCCAAAAATTGATGTTCTTGGCATTTATATCCATTTCATTCATGATTTTCACAGGGTTTCCAATCGGATCAGACTCTTTTGTGTCAAATGGAATCAAAAGAGCATTAGGCAATGATGCTTGAAATTTCTATAGGAATGATTTTACTAATACTCGAACATTTAAATCATCCCGTGATCTCAATTTATATAACTTGGGTGCTTCTACACATCTTCGAACTTCCACCTTCATGGTAAAAGAGCTTGAAAATAAATAATTGTCCTTAAAATTTTCATGGATTTCATCGCATTGGTCAGCAAGCTTCTCTATCTGAGAGTCTTCTTTTTGGGATTTTACAAACTCTGTAGTAGGCATGAACTCACTTTCTTTAATGCTCTGTTCTAGCTCAGCTAAATATACTCTTCTCAAAGCAAGCAATTGAGCCTCGAGTTTATCATCTGGTATTTTATCAAGTAGTTTACCTCTTTGTTGCAAATAAAGAAACACGGATGATGTTTTCTTACATCTCACATAGCGATATTTCATAACGTTGGTAATACGTTGTACAAGATCATCACAACTCTTTAGACCAGATTCATTGAAGCTCTCAAAACTGTCCAACTTAAACTGTGACTTTTTTATTGACTCTGGAAATTCTGTATTAGTATCAATCAAATCTGGTCTAAATTTTGTGTAATCAACTTGGCAAGAAAATAATTTCACTTCATTTTCTTCAATTACCTCCATTTGAAAATCGATCTGACTATTATTGAGAGCATAGCAACTAACAATTATCCCTAGCCTTTGTGTATCATTTCCATCCATGGATCCAAATAGATACATATCTCGAAACATATTCATGGGACTTTCAATCTCAACATACCAATCTTCGACATACTCATATACAACAGATGTTTTGAACTTTTTAATCATTTCAAAATTAGAACCAATTGTTGAATTTATAATCTGAGTTGAATGACGCTTTTGTTTTTTGAATGCTGATTGTGGCATTTTACTTGCTTTGGAGACGACAGCTTCTAAAAACAATAATAAGCAATTATTACTATAAATAAAATGAAATCAAAATCACAAATATTACCATATAGTCTTCTAGTCTAACCATTTAGAAATGAGAGAATAATATTTAAAACCACCATACCACATGGGGGAGACGTTGTTTGTGTGTCACTTGCAATTCGTTTTTTCTTCAAATTATTCCTTGGAATTGTCATTGCACCAGAGTCCATAGCTTCTAAAAACAATAATAAATAGTCGACTATAAGTTTAAATTGTTTTAAAAATACATGAAATAATGAGCATTATCAAACAATATTCTATTACATGTCTTTTATTCACATGCACAAGAATAATAAGGGTCATGTGTTATGGAAACATATTAAATACTTAGAGATAAATAAAAATCCATTGCATCTAGCACAAGTAGAGACTCATTAAAAAGAAAAGTTTTTCTTCTCAAAAATGCTAGAAGGAAATGCTTATGCTAGAAAGAAAGCTAGCAGTCGCTAGCTTTCCTTGATCTTTTGCCATGTGCTTATTTCAAAATAGAGCACATGGAACAAGCTCAAGGTATAAGCTAGCAACCACCAATCACCATGGACAGGATTTTTCTATTGGAAAGCTAGCGACTGCTAGCTTATGCTAGAAGGAAAGCTAGCAGTCGCTAGCTTTCCTTGATCTTATGCCATGTGCTTATTTGAAAATAGAGTACATGGCACAAGTTCAAGGCTTTCCTTGATCTTGTGCCATGTGCTTATTTGAAAATAGAGTACATGGCACAAGTTCAAGGTATAAGCTAGCAACCACCAATCACCATGCCTAGGGTTTTTCTATTGGAAAGCTAGCGATTGCTAGCTTTCCTTCTACCATAAGCATGTGTGACATGCTACAAAAAAATGTTTATGCTAGAATGAAGTGTAGCATTCGTTCAAAATAGAGTACATGGCACAAGCTCAAGGTATAAGCTAGCAATCACCAATCACCATGGACAGGGTTTTTCTATTGGAAAGCTAGCGACTGTTAGCTTTCCTTCTAGCATAAGCATATGTGTTTATGATAGAAGGAAATGCTTATGTTAGAAGGAAAGCTAGCAGTCGCTAGCTTTCCTTGATCTTTTGCCATGTGCTTATTTCAAAATAGAGCAAATGGAACAAGCTCAAGGTATAAGCAAGCAACCACCAATCACTATGGACATGATTTTTCTATTGGAAAGCTAGCGACTGCTAGCTTTCCTTCTAGCATAAATATGTGTTCTTATCCTAGAAGAAAATGCTTATGCTATAAGGAAAGCTAGCAGTCGCTAGCTTTCCTTGATCTTGTGCCATGTGCTTATTTGAAAATAGAGTGCATGGCACAAGCTCAAGGTATAAGCTAGCAACCACCAATCACCATGCCCAAGGTTTTTCTATTGGAAAGCTAGCGACTGCTAGCTTTCCTTATAAAATAAGTATGTGTGTTATGCTAGAAGAAAAGCTAGCATTCGTTCAAAATAGAGCACATGGAACAAGCTCAAGGTATAAGCTAGCAACCACCAATCACCATGGACATGGTTTTTTATTGGAAAGCTAGCGACTGTTAGCTTTCCTTCTAGCATAAGCATGTGTGTTTATACTAGAAGGAAATGCTTATGCTAGAAGGAAAGCTAGCAGTCGCTAGCTTTCCTTGATATTTTTCCATGTGCTTATTTCAAAATACATCACATGGAACAAGCTCAAGGTATAAGCTAGCAACCACCAATCACCATGGACATGATTTTTCTATTGGAAAGCTAGTGACTGTTAGCTTTTCTTCTAGCATAAGTATGTGTTCTTATCCTAGAAGGAAATTCTTATGCTAGAAGGAAATCTTGCAGTCGCTAGCTTTCCTTGATCTTGTGACAAAATTTGTCTCAGGTACTGTCGGCTTCCACGACAGTCACCTATAAGGAATGACATCCTAAGTTGGTCACTAAGTACCTTCGTCAAGTGGAGAAAGAGCAGTTATCCCTCGAACGGTATTGGGTCGTCTCCTTTTCAACAAGTGGTGGTGAGCCCACTTGAGAGAACATACACCCGCAACCTTGGGTTTGACCTCCTATGGCGCGGCGCCGCTCTTTCACTTGCCCCATGTGGATATACACGACCACTTGATTTAGAAGGATTTTTATAGCACCCTAAGGACAACAACTATGTTTTTGGATGCCTAGCCCCAAAATCCTACCTAAACTACAAGATTCTTTTGTGCCCTCCTATGGAGGTATTAAGTGAGTAGATTTAAGCTATTTTTGAACTTAGTGAGTGACGAGAGAGTTTCCTGTGTGTGTGTGTGTGTGCATCAAAGAAAGTGACGGTTTTGAGCGCACATGAGATATTGCATATAAATGAAAAGGCTTTTCTTTTAAAATGAAAATAATGCAACTCAACCTAATAGAAAAACAACTAAATAAACCATGTAAAAAAAATAAATAAAATAAATTGTAAAAATAAAAAAAAATCTATAAACAAAATTGTAAAAGTAAAAAAAAATCTATAAACTTACCAAGATTTTCAACCTCTTTTTAATCTAGTCTTCTTCTTTACTTTTTGTTTGGCTAAGACTAAAGCTAATGCCAATGCCAATGCCATTTTTTCCCATAACTTCATCTTCATCTTAGTTGGTCTTGCTTCTTTGATAGACAATAATCTAGAAGCTATGAAGCCAAGACTACTTGAATGGAAACTGTACAATATATTGAAACTATCTGTAAGTTACAAACTTATATCAAATAATTAAATATAAAAAACACTAGCTATTTAGCTATTTTTATATACAAGTAATGCTATATATTACATCTTATATACATTCATAGAGTTGATAACTATTTTTATGTACAAGTAATGCCATATACTTATATACATTCATAGAGTTGATAGCTATTTTTATGTACAAGTAATGCCATATATTACATCCTACATACATTCATAGAGTTGATTATACCATGGAGGTTTACAAAATGAAATTTAGAAATACAACATTCAAATAAATGATTGGCAATTATTTAAAATAGTTATTTAGGTTTAAATAGAATGATTTTTATTTTGAAAAAATTTTATTGTAATTTTTCAAAATCTAGATTATAGTTGTTAAGTGGAATTTTTGGATGTTTCGAAATTTTTAAAAAATGCTGAATCTATTTATACCATTAAAATACAGATTAAAATAAAGCTAATTCTAAATTTACAACATCAAAAACTATAAATTTCAAAAAAAATATAAAACCATATTTGAAAATAAAGGACAATTTTTTTTCAAGCGAAAAAAACCTGTCCTTGTTATTCAATAGAATCAAAGGCCATTAGTACATACAGCTGCTTCAGCATGACATTTCATAACAACTCGTCCAAAGTTCCAAACAGGGGGAAAGGCACATAATACCAAAAAATAACCCATCAGAAAACTGTCTCATCATGTGATGTGGACTGTCCACAAAATCACATCTACCGAGAGCCAATCACACTTTGATCTGCGTTCAAAGGAGACGCACTATAATTTGCAAATGAGACATCTACATGAAAGGGAAAAAAGATGCCCTTCAGATACACAAAGACTTCAAGTCCAATAGAAAAAAACTTTCAAAATCATGCTCAAAAGAGCTGGAAGAATTCCTTAGAAACCAGGTGATTCTCTATATATTCCATCAAAACACCTTTCTCTTGGGGAAAGGAGAGCACCTTTTTTGAAAGTCGGTCAGCAGTCTGGTTGTGCTCTCGGTAGATGTGAGAAAATGACAGGTCCTGGAAGCTAGTGGCTCCTTCTTACCAACACAAGACCAGACATAAAATCATAACCCAGACTCCTTCTTACAATAATGGACAGAATGATTCCAAAAATTTAAAGCTTACCCGATATATGTTCACTGCATCAATTGTATTCTGTTTCGGGGTCAATCTCAATACCTGCTTCTTGTGTTATACCCAGTCCCCTGTTCCATACCAACAAAAAAGATAACCTATAAACCAATTATCCCAAATGTGATTTGTGTCGAATTCAATTTTGGGATTAAGTTGAGTCCACCATCATGGTGGACAGTATTAAGGAGAAGATCCTGCAGACAAGGAATTTAAATACACGTCTATGAAATGTCTTGTCTTAGTACAAATGTTTACGCTTGAGGAACGATTAACATGCATTGACAGTGTTGGATTCTTTCCTTGGCGTACAACTCAATTCATGATATCTATGGTAACAAAACCACTTTGGGGGTGTCCCCATTTTCCACTAGTTTCCCCTTTGGTAACCATGCAACCTTATTTGCAAACATTTTTTCTCAACTATTGTTTCTCCATCAAGTATGAAACAATTGGAAGAATTCAAAGGAATCAATCATACTCTAGATTCTCATTTTCATACGCTCAAGAACTACATCTTTGAGTTGAGGATTTCTTCTTATTAGTCCTATAATTAAAGATGAATATTTAATGATAGTAGCAATCGTATTTAAGGATAAACAATGGAGTCTCATACACCAACAAGATAGCTAACCGACATATATGAGGTAACTTCTATCCTTTTAAACCTAAATTAAACCCACCCAATTCTTTGGATTAAAAAAGGATATGATATATGACCTAACATGTAACGTCTTTAAAAAAAATTAACCCCAGCAGATTATCTATAAATACTGTTTAAATTTATTGGTTTCAAACACGTTGAGACACGTTGAACTTCTTCCGAAGCTCTATCATTTTCTAAGTGTGTTGTTATCTCAATAACATTCTTACTGTACTCAGTTTTAAGGGGACGGGAAAAATGGCAGCAGAGAACTCCATAGTGTTGCACGCTCTTTCAGATTTGTCACAGGTAAACACTTTATATTTTGTTTATCATCTAAAGAAATCCTTCCACTATGTAAACGACGCAAAGGTCAAGGTAAATTACCATGAATTTTTCAAGGGCTTTATAGAAGCTCTCCGAAGGGATGTACTCCCAAGCTTTATTATAGCATGTTTGATATAGGTAATTCAAGGTTCCAAAAAAATAAAAGACAATAACCTACAGAATTAAGAAGAGGTTCTATTAGTAGCCTTATTAAATGACGAAGATCATCTTTTGGAATAGTATGGATATGGTAAGAAGGAAAAAAAATGAATCCCTAAAATACCTCATTAGGATGGGAAAACCAAATGTCCTATTGATTCAAAAGACAAAACAAGAAGAACATGAGGTCCTAAAAAAGATGGAAATATTATGGAAAAGAAATCAAGGTGTTGCAGTCAGTTCTATAGGGGCCTCAAGAGGAATGGAAACCCTTTGGGATGCCTTAGTTTCAAAATTGTCACTCTTAAACAACCACAATTTCAAGGGACGCTCCAAGGGTTTAGTGAGTATTCATAATTTCATAAGTGAAATGACATTCTTAAATGTTTAACTAGGATAATTTTTATAGGAACCTATACATGCATTGCAAAAAGAGCATATTTAAGTAATATATATGACAATCGATTGTAACTTTTCTAACTTAAATACATCTTTAAATTCAACTAAATCCTAACAATTCTTTTATTTAATAAGCATCCATACCTTCAACTGACACTTAACTCTTCTTTTAATTAATATGCATCCATGCTAATACAAACTAATACTTTTTACACATTCATACCTTCCATAATATAAATACTAAAACACATTCATGAACCATTATCGACCTTCACATATTACAACTCTAAAATTTCCACTATAATGCATTATAATGCTAGTCAATCAATGACTGGACATACACATATTGATCACGAAATCACAAGGAGTAATTACATTGTACCGATACATCGTCGAACTAGATGCAGGAGGTTGACTTATTGAATATCGACTTTGTTGACAGATCTCCCAAGAGAGAATCACGCATAAGTTGGCTCATAAGGGATCATTAAATTAGTTTTGCTTACACCGAGGACATCTACATGGGTTAGATTCATCCACGGTGATAGGTGGTAGACTGTTATCCAGATTGATTAAAACCACAGAGATACAGTTCCAGTTCATATAGTGAATTTATGAAAGTCTCAATAATTGTTCAACAAAGTTTTCATCAATTTCCCAAAATCGAAATGTCATTAAAATTTAAAACCACGCGCCAAGATCCAAGAGATCCAAGTGCAAAATGCTTGGGTTTTGGAAATCATACGCCAAGATGGATTCAAATGCTATATGAAATTGAAACTAAAACACTAAGTCTGGAGTTTAATGCTATGAACTTTTAAATTCTTAAGCGCCAAGGATTAGCTCATGTAGATCTCTATCAAAGAAGATCTTAGCTAATTGCAGAAATAGAGCGCAGAGATTAAAATATAAGTGTAAGATGGGTTCACTTCAGGGGTTCCGAGATTTGAAAACAGCTAAGATTGGCTGCGGAATTTGGAAACACCCAAAAAATAAAACAATTATGGGATTGGCGACAGGGTCTAACTCATTTAAATGAAATCTGGAATTAATATAGAGGAAAACAATGGGAATTTCTGTCAATAAATGAGGAAACGCAGAGAGAAAAGTATTATTTGATGCAGATCTAAATACTATGTGTCTCGAATTCAAATGCCAAGATTTAGATTTGGAAGCTTTTGAGTTTAGAATCAATGCCATGATCTGAAACGTAGGATTTTAAGAACAAAATTTAAAACTACTGTAGAGTATGGAAACCCACGCTGAAATGGATAAAAGCAGGGTTTAAGAACCAATTAAAATTTACTGTGGGATCAATATAAAGTCTCAGAATGGGCCCTTCCTCCAGATAAGGCAACAGGGTCATAAATCAATTAACTGAAATCTTGAGTTAACGCCAAGAATGGCAAATGCGGATTTCTATGAACAATAGAGAAATAGCAGTTATAACTCCACCTGGACAGCGCCTACCTTTCGGTAATCAACGCATACCAAATAATGAGAAGGAAAAAATTCAAATGTAAAACTGGGGATCAATTCATACTTGCCGTTCTAGAAATGTTAAGGAATATAAATCGACACACAAAGGTTTAAAATAGTAATTCGATTTGTGATTGCAAGCTGGAAATGCCAATAAATATGAGACTCAGGAAGCTATTCACATTTCACATTACAAATTTCATAATACAATTAAATTTTGACATGAAGCAGAGCATAATTTGAAAGGTCAGAGTTTCAATTTATGAAATCGACTACGGGGCTCTCTCTTAACCTGGGCATTTGGCAGATTCGTTCACTCCTAAACCCTTGGAGCGTCCCTTGAGCAATAGTTAGGTACACTAAATATAAATCCATGCTACGGTATAACAACCACTACAAAGTATAAGAACCAGTACAAACCTTTAAAAACTGATAAAGTTTGAAATAAGAACATACAAACTACAAAACGTTGCTACGAAATTTATATGGGAATGTTCAGATCAAGATTTTCAAGCATACAACAGACTCGTAGATATCTCCAGTAACTGAAATATGCAACCTCTTATAACTTGAAGAAGGCACAAAAATACCCATACCCCATGGACCTTGTACAAAATCCAGATACTAAACTAAATGGACGAGAATGATAGGAATTTGTAGGACGAGGAGTACCTGAAGTTCTAATTTACAGGAGGACGATTCAGCCGCTCCAGCTGCTCGCAATAGGATTCAGGTTCTAATTTGCAGAGGACAAGAACAATGTTTCAGCAGCTCCAGCTATAGGAATTTGCAGGACGAGAATGAGGACCAGGTCTCTTGGAATTTTGCAATGGAATGCACTGCCTTGAATGTAGGTAGATGGGCGTTGAATGCAGGTAGATGGGCGTTGAACCTTGAGGATATGGCGGCAGCGAGACTGTGTACGATGAGATCTCCAGGATATGGCTGCAGCTGGCTCATGATCAACCTGCAGGTTCGATGGGACTGTCAAAAATTCGAGGTTTTCAATTTTAAAATTTTCATTCAATTATTTCAAATCACATGTGGAGGAAGGTAGGCCAGGGTTTGTACAAGTGGAGGAAGGTAGGCCATCAACTGCACCTGTTCTAAAGTTCATTCTAGCTGTTGAAATTCGAAAATTTGTGGGCAATGTGGAGAAAACATTTAAATTATGATTTTACTGCTAAGATTTTTTTATAGTTAGGATATGTAGAAGCTAGAAGATGTCTCAAGCTAATTGTTATCACAAATTATTTCTCTCATAATATGGAGGTAAAGCAGATTGTGGAGGACCACTATTTGATGCCTAGAAGTTGTTAGGTGAAATCTATGTTTTGAAATGCATGCATCACATAAAATGATTTCTTAGGTTTAAATCCATGGTTGCTCGTATTAATAGTTCAATGGCGGTATTTTTTTAGCTAATCAACAATGTTTTTAAGTGGGAAAACCCTTTATCATACTTAGGCATAGAATGCATTGTTATGATAAGTGAACAAGAGGTTGATTGTTTTTATTTTTCAATGTAATGCAAGATGAATAACTTCTATGTTTTTCCTCATTCAATTGGATTTTGATCAAGTATATGGTGTGGAACCTATCTTTTAAAATGACAAATGAATTAAATTTGTGAATAACACGTTAATTTAATACTATTCTCACGATAAGGTTGAAAAGTCAACATGAGGACAAACACAAAACTTGTGAAAGGATGGACAGTCAAAGGTAGTTCAAGAGTTGGGAAGTTGGAAGGCCAAGAGTCTTAAGGTAAACTATTAATTCTAACCCTTGCATTCAAACAAAGGGCTTTATTTTTTGCATTGTAGTCTATCTTGATATGTTAATAAAGACTTTGTTATTAGAAAATGTGTTTATGCACTTGTAGAACTATGAATGATTGTGGACTATTTTCTCGTTTCTTGTTTCTCTTGGTATTTGTGGGCATGAAAATTATAGATCATGGACTATTATATCATTCGTAATGTTTATTTCCACTTATATTTTCTTATATAACAACTTATGGGAAGCACATATTATCTCGACAACTTGTAAACTATTCTCAGTTACTTTGGAGCCTCTTATTTTAGATATGTTTTAGTTGGTGGACTACTCAATTCAGGTTTAATTTATAAGGGTTGTCCATGAAAACTCAATTATTTACCCAAAAGAAATGAAATAACATTTTAAGGGATTGCAAGTGACTTATTTCGTTGGCCCTTAGCTACCTGAAACTTCCAAAGGTTTTATAGTTGGAACAAAGGGCCCACCCCCCTTAAGACGTACATTTTAAGGCTTTATTGGAAGTACCCAAAATGTGTGAGAGAGAAAAACATTCATTTTTTCCTCACTTGGGTCAAATCATACCTTAGAAGTACCCCTTTCTCTTCAAATAGAAACCACCTACAACTATACACCCCTATTGTTGTACATTTAAACCATGTTTCATTTCAACTTGGTTACTAACTAATTTTGTGATGAGGAAGTTCTCTTAGAAATTGGATTGTTTCACTTTATGTGATCCAAACCGGATCATATAAAAATTTCCATCTACTTCGGTGCTTTCTAGGTGGAACAATTGGATGACTTGGCTTATAGAGCCCATTTTAGGGGTAGGTCTTACTTTGCATATTTGGGGTATAGAAACTTCTAGGCTCATTTGAGGTCTTAAATTATGCTTTTGGGGGTAAAAATTTTGGGATCATAGATCCCAACCCCATCAACATTGTTCTACACTTCGATGCCTTTCCAACGATTCAAGGATTGGCTCAATCAAAGTTTGTATGAGGAAGTTATGCCTCTTGTAAATGGACTTCATTAGCTGACCACCATGGTACCAAGTAGATTCCATGTCAACTCTCACTATCCGCACATCTAAGCAAGTATTCAAAATTTCTCATTGGTGTTCGAGCTCCCTTAGATGTACGGATATGGGTCTCCTTACTCTCTTTTCAGCTGCAATGGATCTTATTAGAGTTGGGCACTTCCGATCCTTGGCCTTGAAACCCAGGAATTCCTCAGTGGATATTTAAAGGTCCAAGACTACGGAGAGGTGAAGCGGACAATGGTACCGGTTCGATCGATCCAAGCGGTTCAATTCAACCGAGGTTGGGGCCTGAGGCACACGCAGGGCGTGCCCCTCCTATGGAAGCTCTAGAGGGGGGCGCACTTTCCGGAGAAAGTAGCTCGTGCATAATTCTCGAAGTTCCCTCTGCAACGAGGTGCGGATCCGCAGCGCAGGAGGCATGCCACAGCACGTGGAGGTGGTTTTCCTGCGGCTGGCCTCATGGGAGGTGCCTGTGCGAAGTCTAAGCTTTTGCTGGGACTTAGACATGTGACAGTCAGCCTAGTCTGCAGAAGACAGCGGTGTGGGCAGGACTGCAAACGGACATCGGTCTTGTGGGGACTCTCTTGGGCATGGTTAGCCGAGAGAGAGTGCGCCCGGTTGGTTGGCAGATGTTGCGGAAGGATAGCGGTATCGTTGCAGGCAAGGTTGCGGACGGACGGCAGCATGCCGAAGTGGTTTCCCAGATTGGGACGGACGATAGGAAGCCGGGAGACTTGTGACGAAGTGCAACAGAGACAGAGTGCGGATGCAGACCGTGGATGCTACTGCGGTAGAGCCTAGACACTGGCCGATTTCCCATCAGTTGATGTTGTATCTTGAGCTGCCCAGTGTGGTAGGCTCACAGATGAGGTGACAGGATGTGGCAGCCCTCTGATGCTATATGTAAAGTCTCTTTGAACCACGAATATTGCAAAAGGGGTGTTAGGCACGCCCGAGTTTGGAGTGCCACCCTCCTATGCATTTCTCTCTTGCTCTTGTGTTTGGCATGCGTTTACTGTAGGAAGTGCACATCAAGAAAAAAAGGCTAAGTAAGGAACTGTTAAAGAGATGAGGCGTGGGTAATTTGCGGGTTAGGTGTGGCCTGCCGGGATGGTTTCGCCCCAGGAAGTGCCGCATGGGCTATGTGTCGCAACCACAATTTTTGGCTTGTCTCAAGCGACTAATTTTGGTGTGCGGCACTGCCCGGGAACATCTTGAGGGTGATACCAGCTCAAACGTTGCACCGTCAGACTATGCCAAAACCCGCGGAAGCTTTTCAGCTTGACACTTTACTCGTTTACTTGTTTAACTCATAAGCACGTTTACGACAGCATCAACACTTAGCCAATTATCAGCGAATGCAATACGCAAGTAAAACACGACGCGGGAATAAGTTGGGGTTTCCAAACCGGCCAACCCGTTTATCGTTTGTATAATCAATTGTTTACAGCAAGTGGAGTTTCCCTAAAACTCGGCAGAGCTCCGGCGTGTGCCAAACCAGCAACACGCCTTACAACAGATATAGAAATTACAGAATGACAGAGTTGCCCCCTGCTCGGGCGTCCCAACTCCATGAGACCGTTGACTTCTGCAACCCACTTATGCTGCCGAACTATCTCACCGTGCAGCCGGAACGAGTGCAGAACCTTCCAGGTCCAGCCTCTTTCGCAAACCTGCTGCAACCGGATTCTACTGGAACGGACCGTGTGCGAGAACAGAGCTTGGACTGCCTCCCTAGCTCTGTGTCTCCTTTCCTTATCCGACGTTCCTTGCCTGAACGCCCCCTCCTTCATTTTGGACTTAAGCCTATATACATGGTGCCGTGTGGGAGGGTGCGGCCCCACCCTGGGCGCACCCTTGCTTGGCGCCCAGGTCAACCTCCTGCTGACGTGCCATTTGAAATGGTCTTGGTCCAAGTCCCCCCCAATCCGTGCATTTCGGTCCATTTTGTTGGGCGTCGTCCCTTGGCTCCCAACCTGAGCTCTCCGCCGTGGCTCCCAACCCGAGCTCCTTTCTTGGCTTCCAACCCGAGCTCGTTTCTTGGCTGCGAACCCGAGCTCGTTCTTCCGCTGGTGTCCGGTCCACCTTCCCTTCCGCCCATCGCTTTGGCTTGTTGCGTCAAGTGTCGGTCCGTTTGGGCACTGCTCCGCGGAGTGTGTGGGCGCTTGGCCAATGCGCCACTACTCCAACACTTGAGTGTGTCCAACGGTCCAAGGGTGCGCCCTGTTTCTTGCCAGCGTGCAACCGCGCCCCACTCTTGGGCTTGCCATGCGCAGAAGTGTTGTGTGGGCGTCTTCGGTGGGAGTGCACCCAGGCTAGGTCCACGCACCCCACTCATCGTTCCATCTCTAGGTAGCTTTCCTTCCTCGCTAAGTCTCCTTGCAGCCAATCATCGCTTTTCCCAACCGGGCGCCCAAGCCAGCCTCTTGGGCGGGAGTGCAAGACTCCCATGCAAGCGTGGGTGTTGTGCGGAAAATGTGGCTGTGACACTGTGTGTCAAAGCCACACTTTTTCGCTAGTCACCAGCGTCCAAATGTGGTGTGCGGCACTGCCTGGGAAAGACTTGAGGGCGTGGCCAACTCAAGCGTCGCACCAGCAGACTACGCCTAACCTGCGGAAACTTTTCAACTTCACACTTGCAACCTCGTTTACTTATTTATAACAGTTAACATGTTCCTACCGCATCCACACTCAGCCAATTTTACATATGCATGAACATCGAGTAAATAACACACACAAGTATAAGTTGGGGTTGCCAAACCATCAACCCTTGAGCTTTGTATAATCAATCGTTTACAACAGGTGGAGTTGCCCTAGCAGAGCTCCGGCGTGTGCCCAACAAGCAGCACGCCTTACAATAGATATACAAAATACAAAGAGAGAGTTAACCCTTCCAATAGGCGTCTAACTCCTGAAACTACCCGCTGCTGCTGCGGAACTGTCTCACTATGCAACCGCACTGTGTGCGAACCCGCCAAATTTTGCGCTGTAGCAGCACCTTGTTACGGCTGGACTTCGCTGGAAGAGACTGTCGGAAAGGACAGAGCTCGGATAGCCTCCCTAGCTCCGAACTTCTCCCGTAGCCGAATTTCCAACTTAGTTGCAGCTACCTTCTTGGCTTCTTGCCTTAGCCTTTTTATATGATGCCGTGTGGGAGGGTGCGACCCCACCTTGGGCACACCCTTGCTTGGCACCCACATCAACTCCGCACCGACGTACCATCAAACGGCCTCCGGTCCGCGATTCGCGCGTCATCGGTCCAAGCATTCCGCAATCCGCGTGCCTTCGGTCCACTTCCGCGGCCTGCGCGTCTTCGGCCCGTCCCGACTTTGCGACCGGATCCCATCCCGAGTTCGCATGCTTCCATCCCGAGCTCGCGGGCTTCTGGCGGGGCTTTCATCCCGATTTCAAACGGGCTTCGAACCCGAGCTCGTTTGGCTCCCAACCCGAGCTCGTTTTCCCGGGCTTCCGACAGGAGCTCGTTTCCTGGGCTTCCAACATGAGCTCGCTTCCTGGGCTCCCAACCTGAGCTCAATGCCCAGCTAACATTTGTGGCGAAGTGTTGCAACACTTGGGCGTTTGCTTCTTGGAGTGTATGTGGGCACTTGGTTCGTCGTGCCACTGCTCCCACGCTCGTTTGGTCCAAGGGTGCACTTGGCGCCCCTTCGTCTTGCCGACTTGTTGTTTTGCAACCGCGCCCCACTCTCGGGCTTGCCATGCGCCGATGGGTGAGTGTGGCATCGTTTGTGGGAGCGCGTGTCACGACCCAAAAGTTTTGAATAACTTGGGGTTCCTCCAGCTTAGCGAAGTGGGTCCTTGGACCATTGCGGATGGGCACTTGGTCGAGAAAATGACTAAGTGTGGGAAAAGCACCCACGTAATGGGTGTTCCGCAAGGGTCATGGACCACTTGGTGTGTCGGCCTGGATAGACGCGGCGCGCGTTTTATGGGCACCCAAGTGTATAAAAGGCTAAGGAAGCCTAGCCAAGAAGGGAGCGGACACGGAGGAGAAAAACGATTTTGGAAAAATGCAGAGGCGCCATGCCAGGCAGTGCGGCATGCAGGCTTGGCATGCACGCGACAGTTTAGCCAAGTTCGCTAAAAAACACAGACGCGCGGATGCGGAGACGGAGGTCAGCAGGAAGTGGAAATTCAGCTAAGTGCTGGGAGTAATAGTGCGGAAGGCGCAGTCCGTTTGGGAGGCGTCCGTCCGAGGGTTTCATCCGCAGTAGTAGCGCAGATCCGCACTTGGCTCCGGTAGGCGTTCAGTTTGGACGCGCTCCGCAGATGAGTGTTCTGGGTTGACGTTCTGCAAAAGTGCGCTAATGACAGCGCCCACCAGATGAGGCATTCGGCAGACGGCTGCGGATGCAAGCTTAGCAGACATGTTTGGTTTAAACTTGTTGGGGTTTCAACAGGTTAGGAAGTGCGCCCAGGTGGTGGGGAACTTCCGCATGTCTTGGCAGTTTTGACAGTGCGCCCGGTCCGCGGAGTGTTGCGACGTGTTCCGCAGGTGTGCATCTAGAATGGTGCACAAGGTGGTTTTTGGTCCGCGGCTAGTTGTGACGTGGTCCGTTGAGGTGCGTCCAGGAAGATGACGCCCAGAAGTGCGCTCAGTCCACGTTCGGCAGGGGACGGTTCCGCAGTGTTCAGGAGTGTGTCCAGGGGTGCACTCAGACAGGTGCATCCGCAATATGCCCAGATTGGTGTGACTGATGTTCATCCGCAGAGAGGCGTTTGGGTTGCATTTGGCACATGCACCCAGCAGAGCGTCTGGGCAGATGGCGTTCAGAAGTGCACCCAGGATGGGGTGTTGTTGCGGATACTTGACTTCGCATTTGGTTGTGCGACCGAGGCGGTGGCAACTAGCGAACGGATGGCAGTTGGACATCTCGGTAGCAGGCCTAAGTAGGCAAGTCGAAGAGCTTCGCAGATGAAGACTTCGGTACGTTCAGGCAGATGCTTGGAAGAGGCTTCGCACACAGTTAGCTGTTTCAGGGAGCACATGGTGTAGGCAGGATGTAAGACCTAGGCGTAGTGCAGACGACAGTGCGATAGTGCAGGCTTCTGCAGAGTTGCGAGTATGCTGCGATGCAGCGGAGAGAATTGGCATGTGTTATGCAGCAGGCAGACATGCGCGATGGTGACAATTTGGGTTGTATCTTGATTGTATTCAGAGTGTTTCTAGTTGGTCTCACTCGCGGATGAGTTGCCAAGTATGTGGCTTCCTTCGTCGTTAAAACAAGTCATCTCATGGGTGTTAGGAAACTTCCGGTTTGGAGTGCCGCCCACATATAAAAATCTATCTCTTGTGTCTTGGTTGGATTTGTTTGTATGGGCAAACTGGAAAAATTAACTAAGTATGAAATGCATAAGAGATAGGAGTAGTGTTTTCCACATGGTGGTTTAGGCGTAGTCTGTTGGTGTAATGTGTGAGTTGGTCACGCCCTCATGCGTCCCCAAGCAGTGCCGCACGTCATATTTAGGAACCTTGAGCGTTCGCTAAGTATGGCCGTGTCAGCGCGCCCCACCGTTCGGTCCATCGCTTACAACCAAACTTCGTTTTTCCCAAGCCAGCCTCTTGGGCGGGAGCGCAAGGCTCCCATGCAAGTGTGAGTGTCGTGCTGGAAACGTGGCCGTGACACTATGGGCAATGGAAAAGGTGAGTCGTGCCGGTGAGCCTGTGATGGATGGTATCAGAGCTTCGGTTGCTGCGGGAGCATCGAAGTGTTCGTTGGGAGCTTGAGTTTCCGGACAGGTGCACCGATAGAGTTCGAAGCCGGTTGCGGAAGATAGCGGGAGGGCTTCAGAAGCACTCCTCGCTGCTTAGCTGGGCCAGTATGCAACAGTTCAGGTTCGAAGCTCTGCGTCGTTGATGTGGATGGGATAGAAACCCGGTTAACTTCGCAACGACGGGTCAGACGTCGTCGGAAGCTTGGCCAGAAGGACGCCCGTGGGTGGAAAATGGCTAGCCTGGTAGAAGTCAAGTGAAGTTTGGTTCGGTGGGAAGCTCTTCGGCCACTTCGCTGCCTGCGCGCGTTCTAAGAGCGTCGTGCCACCTGTACGCGCTCTCTGGCCGCCACACTATCTCCTCTTGGCCTTTGGTCATCGTGTCGCCTGCGTGCACTCCTCGGAGGACGCGTCGCACGTGCGCTCTTCGGTTGTCGCGCCACCCGTGCACGTGCAAACCTCCTCCATGAGCGCGCTCTTCAAAGTGTGCACGCGACCTTCGGGGGAAAATCTCCCTGCGGCTTGGCCATTTTTTTCCCCGGCGGTGTGCGCCGGGAAACCCCAACTTTCCCCGCGACTTGGCGCAATATTTTTTCCCCCCCACGGCGTGTGCTGGGAAACCCCAACTTTCCCCACGACTTGGCCCAATTTTTTTTCCCCCGCGGCATGCGCCGAGACACCCCAAATTTCCCCGCGACTTGGCCCATGTCTTTCTCCCCGCGACGTGCGCCAGGAAACCCCAACTTTCCCCACGACTTAGCGCATTTTTTTTCCCCGCGCCGTGCGACGGGAAACCCCAACTTTCCCCGCGACTTAGCCCATTTTTTTTCCCCGCGGCGTGTGCTGGGAAACCCCAACTTTCCCCGCGACTTAGCCCATTTTGTTTTCCCCGCGCCCTGCACCAGGAAACCCCAACTTTCCCCACGACTTAGCCCATTTTTTTTTCCCCGTGGCGTGCGCCGGGACACCCCAACTTTCCCCGTGACTTAGCCCATTTTTTCTTTCCTCGCGGCGTGCGCTGGGAAACCCCAACTTTCCTCGCGACTTAGCCCATTGTTTTTTTCCCCCCGTCGTGCGCCGGGAAACCCCAACTTTCCCCGTGACTTCGCCTTTTTTTTTTTTCCCCGCGGCGTGCGCCGGGAAACCCCAACTTTCCCCGCGACTTAGCCCATTTTTTTTGCCCCGCGGTGTGCGCCGAGAAACCCCAATTTTCCCCGCGACTTAGCCCATTTTTTTTTCCCCGTGGCGTGCGCCGGGAAACCCCAACTTTCCCCGTGACTTAGCCCATTTTTTTTCCCCGCGGCATGCGCCGGGAAACCCCAACTTTCCCCGCGACTTAGCCCATTTTTTTTTCCCCGCGGCGTGTGCTGGGAAACCCCAACTTTCCCTGCGACTTAGCCCATTTTTTTTTCCCTGCGGCGTGGGCCGGGAAACCCCAACTTTCCCTGCGACTTTGCCATTTTTTTTCCCCGCGGCGTGCGCCGGGAAACCCCAACTTTCCCCGCGACTTTGCCATTTGTTTTTCCCCGCAACGTGCGCTGGGAAACCCCAACTTTCCCCGTGACTTAGCCCATTTTTTCCCCGCGGCGTGCGTCGGGAAACCCCAACTTTCCCCGCGACTTAGCCCATTTTTTTTTCCCTGCGGCGTGCACCGGGAAACCCCAACTTTCCCCGCGACTTTGCCATTTTTTTTTCCCCGCGGCGTGCGCCGGGAAACCCCAACTTTCCCCGCGACTTTGCCATTTTTTTTTTCCCCGCGGCGTGCGCCGGGAAACCCCAACTTTCCCCGCGACTTTGCCATTTTTTTTCCCCGCGGCGTGCACCGGGAAACCCCAACTTCCCCCACGACTTAGCCAATTTTTTTTTTCCCTTCCGCGTGCTGGGAAACCCCAACTTCCCCCGCGACTTAGCCAATTTTTTTTTTCCCTTCCCCGTGCCGGGAAGGGAAAAAAAGAGAGTAAGGAGACCCATATCCGTACATCTAAGGGAGCTCGAACACCAATGAGAAATTTTGAATACTTGCCCATGCACACTTGCAGGAGCCGATGGCACGAACTTTCGTTGCTCCGTTTGGTTTTTTGCTCCCGGAGCAAGATTGACCTAGTGTCCTTGAACGGCATTTTCATGCGACCTAGGGCTTGACATATCTCAACAACCGGAGGTCGGATCGACGAACCGTCGAATCCGTTGGTCTCCTGGCATGCCATTACCCCTAGGGGTCCCTCTCTCTCGTGTCCTCGTGGCCCAATGACTCCGTTGTACAGTCATTTCCTAAACTAGTTTTTTGCCCAGTGCACCTCAATGCAAATCTGGCATTGGTGGGTCAACTCTGCAAAACCCTAGACCGAGCAAGTGTTGGTGGTCTACCCATGTCGGCATTTCCCATACACACTTGCAGGAGCCGACGGCATGCACTTTCGTTGCTCCGTTTGGTTTTTTGCTCCCGGACCAAGATTGACCTAGTGTCCTTGAACGGCATTTTCATGCGACCTAGGGCTTGACATATCTCGGCAACCGGAGGTCGGATCGATGAACCGTCAAATCTGTTGGTCTCCTGGCATGCCATTACCCCTAGGGGGGCCTCTCTCTCATGTCCTCGTGGCCCAATGACTCCGTTGTACAGTCATTTCCTAAACTAGTTTTTTGCCCAGTGCACCTCAATGCAAATCTAGCATTGGTGGGTCAACTCTGCAAAACCCTAGACCAAGCAAGTGTTGGTGGTCTACCCATGTCGGAATTTCCCATACACACTTGCAGGAGCCGACAGAACGCACTTTCATTGCTCTGTTTGGTTTTTTGCTCCCGGACCAAGATTGACCTAGTGTCCTTGAACGACATTTTCATGCAACCTAGGGCTTGACATATCTCGGCAACCGGAGGTCGGATCGACAAACCGTCGAATCCGTTGGTTTCCTGGCATGCCATTACCCCTAGGGGTCCCTCTCTCTCGTGTCCTCGTGGCCCAATGACTCCGTTGTACAGTCATTTCCTAAACTAGTTTTTTGCCCAGTGCACCTCAATGCAAATCTGGCATTGGTGGGTCAACTCTGCAAAACCCTAGACCGAGCAAGTGTTTAGGGTTGTCCTAGCAAGTGTTGATTTGTAGGATTTTGTTTAAGGGACTAGAGGTTTAGTCTTGTAGAAGATAGGTTTTGGTAATCCTACTAGGCGAGGAGTGGATAGAGGTAGGAGATAATGTCCAAGTGATGATAAGCAGGCCAAAGGCATAGTAGAATATAATTTCTTCCATGTATGTATAATTAAATTCTAAATGAGAAAGGCATATTCATCAAGTTATTGTGTCACGTGTGTATTACTCTTTTATAATTTGTGTATATTATACTTGAGTTTGATAAATATGATGGACTATGCATGAAATCATCTTAAGAAGATAGTCAATGGCATGAGTACAACTGTAAATAGAACTGGGAAAAGTTATCCATGACATGATATTCTCTAGTGCAATATTGTAATGTGACTAAGAGAGATTGTTGTTTACTTATATATGTGAACATCATGGCTTATTTAACCCTTAAGAGTATATATTGATGGTTTATGATTTATCAACACATGATCATGATGATAATGGAGTGTTTCCATCATGATTTTATACTTATGATGATCGTTTGTTATTGCAGTTTCAATCATGTATAGGTGCTTGCAACACATGTTGTGAAGATGTACATGTTCAATTTGGCATTAATGATTAATTGTAAATTATATCATATGGATTATAGTTTTACCTACAAGAATTCTGGTACCATTATGAAGTTAACCGGCTAGTTGACTATTGTAATGGATCCAAGGATCCATAACATCAAGGTACTAACTTTTTTAACATGGTGAATATGATACCGATTTTACGAAAAGTATGATGATTACAAGATGAAATACTTGACTAAGACATAGACAACTTATGGACATTTCCCCAGATGCAAGCACTAGCATAGAGAGAGGTGGATATGGATATTGGGTGTAGACTTAGGATGGTTGAAGTGTAATATGGATATTTTACACCCTTGATGTGAGGAACACAAATACAAGGTACTGCTAGTTAGAATCAATGAAACATGTGAAAAATACTAGATCAAAATCAATTGTTTACATGCTTATAGATAAGTGGATGCTCTTTTCCCTAATGAAAAGCATAGGAATTGTGGTTCTTCTAAAGAGTAACCACTACCATCCATATGTGTTATATACAATAACCACAACCATATACCAAAAGGAATAAATTAGGGAAGAGAGCTTGGGAATGAGAAAATCCATGATGAAAGATGATGTAAGAAAACCTTTCTACAATATGCATGCACTATTGACCTCAACCTTGTCACCTCCCTGGCCAATAACTGAAAGATCCATGGCTAAGAGATGGAAATAGAGAAGAGTGATATCAAGCAACCAAGCATTAGGAGAATTCAAAGAAATAAATAGTATTATGAAGCTCACATATTTATTGTTGAGAGGCAGTTTCTTCTTACTTCTTTATATGCATAGGAATATTGAGTGTAAGCCCAAGGATCACTCAATCCATATCTCCAAGAACACAAGAGACTGTAGATCACCATCAACAAAGGATTAAATCATGTGGCAAATGATAAAGGGCCAAGAGCTCTAGTGAAGGAGATACAATAGATGGAAATCATGTATTCACACTAATGTAATGTTTCCTTTTTCACATCAATAATATTGAAATTATTCCCTACCCCACAAATACTTGTCATTTATCATGTGTTTAATGGTGTTATTTGGAATACGATTGCTTTACCTAAAGTAGTTTAAATTCACATAATTTCTTGTTACTAATATGAAAATAGGTTTGAGAAAGGTTGTTTGAAATGTGCGTAGATACATGTACATCATCTTGGTGATAAGGAAAAGTACATCATCTAATGTATGTCATATACCAAGTCCATGCATATAATGCATAATATATATATCCTGTCCCTTCAATGTTCAGACACGGTGTTCAAAAAAGTGAATTTGAATTTCAAATCTCAAATTCCCGCGCTCCACGAAAGTTACCAAAGGATGGTTCCTCACCAATTTCCTCCATTCTTCGCCATGGCAGAAGATCCATCAAGGATACCTCAGAAAACTCACCGTCAGGACTCGGTAGTTCAAATCTTGTGCATTGGAGGAGCGCCTTCAGGGCTTGCAAGTTTCTTAGAAGGAAATGGGTGAAAGGATGTTGTTCTCTCCATACTAAGGCTATGATGAAGGTGGTGAGCATTTTGCAACAGTTCATAAGATTTTTGGGGCGAGCATTGTCTGGAAATATTTGCTATATATTCTCATAATCTAGCGCTGCCAAACAGTTGTCACACATCCTACAAGGCACATGATCAACTACGAGATCCATTCTATTCCTGCTTAGGGTACATTTCCTCCTTGCACCAACTGGTATATAAACTAAATAGCCTCAGCGTATGCATTATTTGTTGTTATTTCCATAAATTGCTTCTGTTGGTATCTCCAGCTCTCAAGATATGTGTAATGAATTTTTTACAAGAGTTGGCAGGCCGAAATAACCTTCATGAGCGTGGGTGGCCAGCAGCATTTCATTTGGTGTTTCATCCATCTCCATGAATCATCCTGACAGCACCACATTAGTTCCAGGTACATCTCTCTGCCATGTCATCCTATCTCCTAGTGCTACAAGGAATTCTTGTCTCATCAAATTCTCTGGCATTTTCTTAACAAAATTTCAGTCCCTAAACCAAATACTATCCAATTTCTGGTCTAGTCGGGTTTAGTGCGTGGAATGTTCATAGAAACAACTGCAACATCTCATGGGAAATACCTGCGCACTTTGCCATCCTGCTTTCCCTTATATATTAACTCTAGCTAGCACATGAATTCATTCAAATTTTATTATTCAGTGTAATTCTTTGAATTTGGAGCAAATGAAGATTTCATTTTGTTGGCTCATCAATTTATTAGATCATCCGGATAAAATCAAGGAACGCAGCTGATAAGTCTGTTCTGGTGGGATGACAATTGACGCTTTCACTTGAATAGGGCTGGAATAATTCTCTCTGGTCAGAACCCAACACGATGTACCCATTGAGTTCTAAATCTGTCAATGCTATTTATCTGCCGTGAATTGTAAACATTAGGTTGAAAGAAAGAACAATATTTGAATATAAGTGTTTGAATTGTTCCATTTTCCTTAATGAAATCTAATAGTTGAAACGATAAAATATTTAACAACCGACACTGTAAATGTTATAGACTCTGACCCCTTCGTTTTCCTGTCATCCTTCGAATAATGGAAACAAGAAGTACCCATTGATTATTATTAATTCTCTGGATCTTCGACAACTTCAACAATATTCAACATTCCACGGAAAGCGGATCAGGTCGATCCATTTTTTATTATTTAATGTTTTTTGTTATTTCTTTTGAATGGAATTGTTAATTATGTTGGATGGAATAACGGTTAAATGAAGACAATAAATAAACTAGATCTGTTGTATGAGTTTTGGAGAATTTTACTAGTTTAAACTTCAAAACTGCTATAGTATATAAATGTATGCATGTTTATTTATAAGATTGAGCAGGCGTCCCTGGAGGGGTGTTACACTTGACATAGCGTCCTAGCAAAAAGGCACAAAAAACATGCATAAAGAAGATTATATAAAGTTGTGGCCACTACCCATTTTTTTGTGCATCCCAATGTCGATCTTCTGGTCCCAGAGAGTTCGAAATGTCCACAATTGAAAGGGTAAGCTAATGCACTAATTTTTCCTCCACCGCTGTTGTCCTTGCATAGTCTAAATTCCTGAACTGTTATACTACAAATAGATCTTGGTGGGCCTCCAAGGTGAGCTTTAACCGCTCCAACTAGGAATCTTGAATATGGAATTGTTCCTTTAAGTCATCCACCCTCACCTCCATCTGAGCAACATGTGATGATACCTTCTCCATGGAAATAGGCCCATCCATTCATGAATTTAAATTTCACATCATATCCTTTCAACATGTGCATGTCGTTTTTAACCTCATGCATGTCCAGCTCCCATCAAGTTTTCTCGTCGCATGATTTGGAATCCAAGGAACATAGTCCTCAGCTCCCTAAATAGGGAAGCAGGGGACGACCAAGTGCACCCCCAACTAGTGTTTTCAAAAAAGCAGAGCTTCTAGGAAGACTGTAATCTTAGCCTGAAGCATAGAGTAACCAATCAATACCGAAAATTTTCCCATCGCCACGCCTCCCAACTACTAGCTCGACACCGAACAATGACACATGTGACCAAAATTATCCCACAGGCAGAGGAGGAAGTACCATTGAAGCACTCCCAATCTGTATTTTTATGTAAGAAAATCCCCTAGACAAACCACAGTTGAAAAATTGTTAATCTCCACACCTCCCAACTACCAACCAGACGCTAAATAACACCTTCTGCAATATGAATTATCCCATAGACATGGAAATAAATACCATAGAACGCCATAATACGAAGCTATTGAGCCACAATAAACATAAGCAGGTCATCTCTAGAGAGATCTCCCATATGGGGAGTAAAGTGAGTCTGATTCCTCGTACATAAAGTAATTATACAAATTCTGGTGTAACACATGCAATGTGAATTGTGATGTTCCATGCATTAATCCAATAAACCTAAGGGAGCCACCTTCAGTGTGGGTGGCCCCCATTTTTTCCCACGAGCTCCCTTTCAAGATTGATTGCCTGATTTGTAAGAGAATCAACCCTGGAATTGTTAAGGCATCGAATATGCATGAGATTCGGCTCTTTAATTTGAATTGGGAGATCAAACTCTCAATCTTGCTTGAGATATAACAAGAAGAGAGCCACCCATTATAATTACTTTTTGTAGTCCCAAGGAGATAATGATTTCCAAACCCATAAATAAGGCGTACCGCTCTACCTGATTGTTTGTTGTCAATCCCATACCCCAAGAGTAGATTTCTATGATGCTTCCATTGAGATCCAATAGAATCCCTCCACAACTACCGCCCCTTGAAATTGGAATTTTAATATTATCGATTTAAATGTATGTAATTAAATGATATAATATAAATTATATTAGTTTTTCTTAGTTCTAACGTAATTGGATATGGATCAATGCATTTTTTTAATAGTAATTGTTATTATTTGTATTAAAAAGTTGTTGCAATTAATTTGTACAATAAGGTAATACAAAGCAAAATTTAAAGGTGTGATACTTGTCTTTCAAAGTGAATTGAAATTTCGAAATTGGTGTCTATCATCTGAGCTTTCTTACTTTCCTATAAATACAACTAATTTAGAGCTGATAGCATAATTCGTAACACATCTATCAAAAAACTACATTGCAGTACATAATAAAACTTGAACTTGATTAAACTTGTCATGTGCTCACTAGCCTCTTTGCAGTATTGAGGCCATCAGGTGCCTCAATTTCATCATAAAATTTTACTTCTATTATCCAATTCAAATTCATTAGCTTTTATAGAATTTAACATTGAAAGAAAAAATACAATATCCCAACTATTTAATTTCCCGATATGGACCAAATTATCCAAAAAGCATAAAAATAGAAAGAAAAAGTAATGCCACACCTTGAGAATGAAATAAAGAGAATGAATAAGAAGGCTCTTTGAGGATGAAACCTCCCTTTACAATATATCATTGTCTCATATGGGACTGGATTGCACTAGTAGAGGATTCTAAGGAGAAGAAGATAAAGAAAGTGGGATCCTTGCAGCTAAGTGTGGGAGAACTGAAAAGGTAGACAAAATAGTATAAGAACAATGAACCTATAAATTATATGCATTTGACCATAATAATTAAATCGCATAAATATAATTACCATTTTCATATGCTCAAAGACACCATAAATGCTACCCAACCTAGACCAAAGAATATTGGCCAACAAAAATTTGGCCAAGGGGCTACGTTAAAGTGAAAGGGAGATATAATGTAAGTACTAAGATTTAAAAGGTATTTTTATTGAATTTTCAATTGTACTTTAAAATCTTTTCTTACTAAAATGATTTATGTTATGGTATGTAGTTGCAAAATTTGGAAACATGCCTACCACCGACGAGCTAAAATCTTCCTTGAACGGAGGTAATAAATCCCCGGTTGAAATGAAAAAGGGCAATACAAATAATACTTCTACTATCAACAAGGAGGTATATAAATTCAATACATTTTGAATAGTTAATTATAAAGTACAAGTTGAAATTATTTGGTTCTACAATAACTGCAGATGTTATTCCAGACAACAATGAAGATTTAAGTATTCCTCAAGAGCTAGTTTTATATACCAAAGGTTAACCCTACTACACCTATAGGTACCATGAATGAATTGATTATAAATCTATATTTTTTGGGTTTATGTATAGTATGAATGAGGTTATTTCTAAATGGTTTTCTTTAATCGTAGCTAATGTGGATCCTAGTAATAGGATGCCTACTTGGAGATGTATATTGTGGTCTAATCTCAATCCACTACTAGAATCAATAGGTCGAGAAGAGAATGAGGAAGAGGATGCCAATGTCATAATTGTGGACTTTCTAAAAAAAGAAAAAACCTATAAGGAAGTAGGGTAGTAATGATTGGCCACTTTGTATGGGAGACAAAATTTGTTGTATAGTAATGTATTATATGTATTGTTGTTAGAGGACCTTGATTCACATATCCTAATATTGATATTAATTAAATGCTGATATTTATATTATGTAACTATGTTTTACATTTAGAGTGTTTTGAAATCATATTTTATATGCATTATTCTATTCACTTTATTTTATATGTTTATATTTTTATTTTCTTTGTATCTAGAAGAATCAACAATTGGTCCAGTGCTCATACTTGCATGACATGGGTTCAATTCCCATTTGCTACCACTATAACCTCCAGGTGTACCCACACGGCCCGCAAGCATGGAGCACGAGTAAGATGGGGTTTTAACTTTTGGCATAGCAAGGAGTGCCTTAACAGTACACTCTATCGCTAATCGGTCTACACCCCGTGTGTATATGTTTATCTAAAATTATTACAAGTAATTTGTTAGCATTCAAACATTCTACATAAAGTGTTAGATTGCAAGATTAACATTTATTAGGTATTATCTATAAAAAATTTATGCGCATTGATTTGATCATGGTGAAGAATTAATCGTTAGGTGTAGGTATTTCTTATGTATGAGAAAAATCATTTTGTAATAAGATTTTGTGTTCATTTTCTTTGATTTGTTCATGTTGGCATATGAATCATTGGGTGTAGGTCTCTCAAAGTAATAACAATTATGTCCACAGTGAAGAATAATGCATGTGGACGTATGATATAATATGGATTCATGGCTATGAAGTGAGGAAAATGAATATTGTTTAAGAACATATGGAAACATGCATCAAGTTCTTAAGTGCTTACAGAAATACAAATTTGCTAGGAATTAAATTTTCTAGGAATTTGCACATTCTAGTTATGTATGAGAAACTCATTCTACATAATAATATTTTATGTTTGCTTTCTATTTTATTAAGAAGTTGACTATTTGAAGATGTATCATATTGTATCTTCTTGTTATTAGGGTTAATAGAACTTTAAATCAGTGTCACGTTGTATGTTGCGGTGTTTCCTTCAAGTATGTTTCAGTAGATAGATTCGGTATGGGGAATTGAGAGTGATGTGTGGGGGGGAAGATCCACAAGATCCACAGAATATTGTTGAAGTTGTCGACCTGAAACAAGAAGTACCCATTGAAGTTGTCGAAGAAAATGCGACCTTCGTTTTTCTGCATTTCTCGCAAACCTTCAAAATTCGAATTTTCATTTCCCCCCAAACATTCAAAATTCGAATTCGAATTTTCAATTTCCCTGCTTCAGAACATTCAAAATTCGAGGTGAATGTTCTGAATCGTTATCACCAAGTAACTTCAACTCCATGAGGTTTCGAATTTTCAATTTCCCCGCTTTAGAACATTCAAAATTCGAGGTGAATGTTCTGAATCGTTATCACCAACTAACTTCAGCTCCATGAGGTTTTGGAGGTGAAAGATCCATTTCGGGACTTCGCAGCCACCTAGATGAAGAATTTCAAGGCGTTTCATGACACCAATGTCTTTGGGAAGACTGAGAAGGCTGCAGGGATCAATATATTTGAAGGAGAGGTCTCGCATCTCTGTCATAGCCCCAAAAGTCCCATCCTCTAGGTGAACAACACCTTTCAACGACTATAGACATATGAGTTTCGATATTCCAGCAGGCAGCGACTTCAAATTTTTGCAGCCCTTCACATTCAGATATACCATAGAATTATGTTCACCTATGCCCGAATGCAGCTCACATAGATGTTTGCACCCACTAACATCAAGAAACAGGAGGCTTCGTACATGAGCCAATGATTTAGGTAACTTCTCTATCTCTGTCTAGGATAAATTCAAGAATCTCAAATGTTTCAAATTCCCTACACTTTCCGGCAATGAAACTCAATGTTCCTATTGCGAGAGGGTAACATGTAGAGACAAGTATCTAAGTGTGGAGGTACAACAACATTATTATTTGTTGAGCTATCTCAGTTCTTTCAGCGCCGTGGAGAAACTAAGTGGGAAAAGCAAGTGCTGGTGTGACAACTGCTGCCATTTGCAAGATGCCAAGAAGAAGTTGAAGGTCAAATCTGCACCTCAAGTTCTCACTTGCCAGCTAAAAGGTTTCAAATACACAGTACATGAAGGTGAAATGGAGGGGTTCAAGAAGTTGTTCTATCATGTTGCATTCCCCATGGAGTACATACTGCTAATTAACAATTGTGGAGATGGAGAAGCAGATGATTTTTTGTATTCTTCATTTGATGTTGTGGTGCATGTGGGATGCACGGTTAATGATGGGAATTACATTTCTATAGTGAAGAGAGGTGACCAATGGCTCATGTTTTATGATGAGAAGGTGGAAAACATCACGGCCACTGCTTCAAAGCAGCTTGTAGAGGATCCATGTGGTCGAGAAAGAGTGAAGGTAGAAGCCAAACTTCCAGCCACACCCCCAGAAATATCCTGTGATTTAGCACCTAAAACATAACGGTTTGCTCTAGTAAAATATTATATGGACATGTTGAAGTAGAGTGTTATGAGAATCTATATTTGAATTCAACGTGGACTCAAGCAATGGATGGTACTCTAGGCATTGCAAGGTATTTTCCTCATTACAATGTAAAAATGAATAATTATGGAAAACAAGGTTTAGTAATGACCACAACCGAAGCGACACAACTTTTCACTCCCTGCAAAATCTCGGTGGAGGATTTATCAAATCAACAACAACAATCAGCGCCTTTGGGATCAGTCTGGAATTGTGCAGGAACTTGGGACGAAATAAATTTAAGCACCTGGGCCAACAGTAGGATAAAGGAATTTCTCATTGATTTAGGTTCTTTAGAATTCGATATTTGTAAAGATAATATTTTGAAGGTCTCAAGCGGCGTAGGTGAAGTATTGATGGTGACAGTGCGCAACAAGAAGCGAATTTGTGACTCTTACTCGATGGACTTGAAGTTTCAATGGGATTGGTTAATTGAAGAAAAAATGAAGCAAATTTTGGGCACTTTAAATATTCCATAGGCTTCTTCTGGTGATTTGAAAGATATGTAGTTGAACGTGTCTTTGAATACAGACCAACAAATCCCATACTCGAAAAGAAGTACACTTATTCAATATCTTATGTCCTTCTTGTCTCCCATTCACGATCTTGAATCTTTGGATTTTTTTCAATCTTCAAGCCAAGAGACAATTAGTATGGCTGATAAATATTTAGTGCAGTTAGGTGTAATGATTTGTGGCCAGGAAGTTTTGAAATTAACTGAATTATGTTTGAAACTTGTGAAGTTGGTTATCCAACCTTGATTAGGAACGATTACTTTGGACAATTTTTATCAGGGTTTATGTAAGGAGGGCCTTATACTTGGATCTTTGATGGAAATTGCAAGAAGGATATTTTTTAAGGTTGGTACAGAGGTAGAAAAATCAGAGTCTGATTGTTTAAAACTTTGTTTCTTCCATCTCGATGGAGACCTTTTTACTCTTCTCTCAGTTTACAAGAAGTGGGAAGATAAACGAAAAATTCAGAAGGAAGAAATGGTGCTGGGAAAATAACATTAATGCCAAATCCATGGTAAGATGTAAATATGATATCATAAAAACTTCAAGTTGTCTCTTGAAGAGGTTCTGTGGAAAGAATAATTACAATTTGCATTCCCTTGTTGCTACAATTCAACAAACTTGCAACATCTACCGGCTTGGTATAGAGGTAGACCATCATAAAAGAGAAATCCAATTTTTTTAGATATAGAGAAAATACACCAGGAATTTGAGAGGATGGAAGATGTATTGAACTATGAAATGCAGATGGGTGCTAAAATAATCACTGACACAAAGCGCATTGAACTATACATTGTGTTTGGACATAATTCTCATGTAACAAGAGAAAAGATTGGCATTCTATGTAATGGGAAGTTTTATTATGAGGTGAATGTGGAAGAAGACGCTGAGTTTTTAAAGCTTGTCATTTATAAACACTTATTCTCTCATGTTGACATGTCCAAAAGTTATTCATCTAACAAGTTAAATGATGGTCTCTATGGGATAGGCTATTATGAATCTTTAGGAAATGTGAACTTAAAGAGATTCTTATTATTTTTCTATTGGAAAGCTAGCGACTGCTAGCCTTCCTTGTAGCATAAGCATGTGTGCAGTCGCTAGAAGAAAAATTCTTATGCTACAAGTAAAGCTAGCAGTCGCTGGCTTTCCTTGATCTTTTGTTATGTGTTTATTTCAAAATAGAGCACATGGCACAAGCTCAAGGTATAAGCTAGCAACCACCAATCACCATGGACAAGATTTTTCTATTGGAAAGCTAGTGACTGCTAGCTTTCTTTCTAGCATAAGTATGTGTTATTATCCTAGAAGGAAATGCTTATGCTAGAAGGAAAGCTAGCAGTTGCTAGCTTTCCTTGATCTTGTTCCATGTGCTTATTTGAAAATAGAGTACATGATACAAGTTCAAAGTATAAGCTAGCAACCACCAATCACCAAGCCCAGGGTTTTTCTATTGGAAAGCTAGCGACTCCTAGCTTTCCTTCTAACATAAGCATGTGTGTCATGCTAAAAGGAAATGCATTTGCTAGAAGGAAAGGTAGCATTCGTTAAAAATAGAGTACATGGCACAAGCTCAAGGTATAAGCTAACAACCACCAATCACCATGGACAGGGTTTTTGTATTGGAAAGCTAGCGACTATTAGCTTTCCTTCTTGCATAAGCATGTGTGTTTATGATAGAAGGAAATTCTTATGCTACAAGGAAAGCTAGCAGTCTCTAGCTTTCTTTGATCTGTTTCCATGTTCTTATTTCAAAATAGAGCACATGGCACAAGCTCAAAGTATAATCTAGCAACCACCAATCACCATGGACAGGATTTTTCTATTGGAAAGCTAGCGACTGCTAGCTTTCCTTCTAGCATAAGTATGTGTTATTATCCTAGAAGGAAATGCTTATGCTAGGAGGAAAGTTAGCAGTCGCTAGCTTTCCTTGATCTTGTGCCATGTGTTTATTTCAAAATAGAGCACATGGCACAAGATGAAGGTATAAGCTAGCAACCACCAATCACCACGGACAATGTTATCAATTGGAAAGCTAACGACTGCTAGCTTTCCTTCATGGCTAGAGTTTTTCTATTAGAAAGCTAGCAATTGTTATCTTTCCTTCTAGAATAAGCACATGTGTGCTTATGCTAGAAGGAAATACTTATGCTAGAAAGAAAGCTAGCAGTCGCTATCTTTCCTTTATCTTGTGCCATGTGCTTCTTTCAAAATAGAGCACATGGCACAAGCTCAATGTATAAGCTAGCAAGCACCAATCACCATGGCTAGGGTTTTTCTATTGGAAAGCTAGCGACTGATAACTTTCTTTCTAGCATAAGAATGTGTGGTTATGCCAGAAGGAAATGCTTATGCTAGCTTTTTTTGATCTTGTTCTGTGTTCTTCTTTCAAAATAGAGTACATGGCATAAGATCAACGTATAACCTATCAACCACCAATCACCATGCCTAGGGTTTTTTTATTGGAAAGCTAGCGATTGCTAGCTTTCCAATAACATAAGCATGTGTGCTTATTCTATGTAATGGGAAGTTTTATTATGAGGTGAATGTGGAAGAAGACGCTGAGTTTTTAAAGCTTGTCATTTATAAACACTTATTCTCTCATGTTGACATGTAAAAAAGTTATTCATCTAACAAGTTAAATGATGGTCTCTATGGGATAGGCTATTATGAATCTTTAGGAAATGTGAACTTAAAGAGATTCTTATTATTTTTCTATTGGAAAGCTAGCGACTGCTAGCTTTCCTTGTAGCATAAGCATGTGTGCAGTCGCTAGAAGAAAAATTCTTATGCTACAAGTAAAGCTAGCAGTCGCTGGCTTTCCTTGATCTTTTGTCATGTGTTTATTTCAAAATAGAGCACATGGCACAAGCTCAAGGTATAAGCTAGCAACCGCCAATCACCATGGACAAGATTTTTCTATTGGAAAGCTAGCGACTGCTAACTTTCTTTCTAGCATAAGTATGTGTTATTATCCTAGAAGGAAATGCTTATGCTAGAAGGAAAGCTAGCAGTCGCTAGTTTTCCTTGATCTTGTGCCATGTGCTTATTTGAAAATAAAGTACATGATACAAGTTCAAAGTATAAGCTAGCAACCACCAATCACCATGCCCAGGGTTTTTCTATTGGAAAGCTAGCGACTGCTAGCTTTCTTTCTAGCATAAGCATGTGTGTCATGCTAAAAGGAAATGCATTTGCTAGAAGGAAAGGTATCATTCGTTAAAAATAGAGTACATGGCACAAGCTCAAGGTATAAGCTAACAACCACCAATCACCATGGACAGGGTTTTTGTATTGGAAAGCTAGCGACTGTAAGCTTTCCTTCTTGCATAAGCATGTGTGTTTATGATAGAAGGAAATTCTTATGCTACAAGGAAAGCTAGCAATCACCAGCTTTCTTTGATCTGTTGCCATGTTCTTATTTCAAAATAGAGCACATGACACAAGCTCAAAGTATAATCTAGCAACCACCAATCACCATGGACAGGATTTTTCTATTGGAAAGCTAGCGACTGCTAGCTTTCCTTCTAGCATAAGTATGTGTTATTATCCTAGAAGGAAATGCTTATGCTAGGAGGAAAGCTAGCAGTCGCTAGCTTTCCTTGATCTTGTGCCATGTGTTTATTTCAAAATAGAGCACATGGCGCAAGTTGAAGGTATAAGCTAGCAACCACCAATCACCATGGACAGTGTTATCAATTGGAAAGCTAACGACTGCTAGCTTTCCTTCATGGCTAGAGTTTTTCTATTAGAAAGCTAGCAATTGTTATCTTTCCTTCTAGCATAAGCACATGTGTGCTTATGCTTATGCTAGAAGGAAATGCTTATGCCAAAAAGAAAGCTAGCAGTCGCTAGCTTTCCTTTATCTTGTGCCATGTGCTTCTTTCAAAATAGAGCACATGGCACAAGCTCAAGGTATAAGCTAGCAACCACCAATCACCATGGCTAGGGTTTTTCTTTTGGAAAGCTATTGACTGACAACTTTTCTTCTAGCATAAGAATGTGTGGTTATGCCAGAAGGAAATGCTTATGCTAGCTTTCCTTGATCTTGTTCCGTGTTCTTCTTTCAAAATAGAGCACATGGCACAAGATCAACGTATAACCTATCAACCACCAATCACCATGCCCAGGATTTTTTATTGGAAAGCTAGCGATTGCTAGCTTTCCAATAACATAAGCATGTGTGCTTATTCTATGTAATGGGAAGTTTTATTATGAGGTGAATGTGGAAGAAGACGCTGAGTTTTTAAAGCTTGTCATTTATAAACACTTATTCTCTCATGTTGACATGTCCAAAAGTTATTCATCTAACGAGTTAAATGATGGTCTCTATGGGATAGGCTATTATGAATCTTTAGGAAATGTGAACTTAAAGAGATTCTTATTATTTTTCTATTGGAAAGCTAGCGACTGCTAGCTTTCCTTGTAGCATAAGTATGTGTGTAGTCACTAGAAGAAAAATTCTTATGCTACAAGTAAAGCTAGTAGTCGCTTATGCTAGAAGGAAATGCTTATGCTAGCTTTCCTTGATCTTGTTCCGTGTTCTTCTTTCAAAATAGAGCACATGGCACAAGATCAACGTATAACCTATCAACCACCAATCACCATGCCTAGGGTTTTTTTATTGGAAAGCTAGTGATTTCTAGCTTTCCAATAACATAAGCATGTGTGCTTGTGCTAGAAGGAAATGCTTATTCAAAAAGGAAAGATAGCAGTCGCTAGCTTTCCTTGATCCTGTGCCACGTGCTGATTTCAAAATAGAGTACATGACACAAGCTCTAGGTATAAGCTAGCAACCAACAATCACCATGCCCAAGGTTTTTCTATTGGAAAGCTAGCGACTACTAGCTTTCCTTCTAGCATAAGCATGTGTGCTTATGCTAGAAGGAAATGCTTATGTTAGAAGGAAAGTGAGCAGTCGCTATCTTTCCTTGATCTTGTGCCATGTGCTTATTTCAAAATAGAGGACATGACACAAGATTACGGTATAAGTTAGCAACCACCAATCACCATGGCTAGGGTTTTTCTATTGGAAAGCTAGCGATTGATAACTTTCCTTCTAGCATAAGCATGTGTGCTTATGCTAGAAGGAAATGCTTATGTTAGAAAGAAAGCTAGCAGTTGCTAGCTTTTTTTGATCTTGTGCCATGTGTTTCTTTCAAAATAGAGCACATGGCATAAGCTCAAGGTATAAGCTAGCAACCACCAATCACCATGCCCAGGGTTTATCTATTAGAAAGCTAGCGACTACTAGCTTTCATTCTAGCATAAATAGGTGTGCTTATGCTATAAGGAAATGCTTAGGCTAGAACGAAAGCTAGGAGTCACTAACTTTCCTTGATTTTGTGCCATGTGCTTATTTCAAAATAGAGTACATGGCACAAGACCAAGGTATAACCTAGCAACCACCAATCACCATGCCCAGGGTTTTTCTTCTGTAAAGCTAATGAGTGCTAGCTTTTCTTCTAGCATAAGCATGTGTGCTTATGCTAGAAGGAAATGCTTATGCTAGAAGGAAAGCTAGTAGTCGCTATGTATTAGTAGTCGCTAAGCTAGGAGTCACTTATAATTCAAAAAACTTCTACTATGTATTAGTATACTAATAGTGGCATCAAGTAGCATTGCATGGGATTTTGTATTACTCTAGTTCCATATAGATGTTATTCTTCACTAATCTACAATATAGGTTTAGATGACACCAAATGACTATTTTCGGGAGTACTTAAAATAGGGATGATATCAAGGATATTTGAATTTACTTTGAACAATTGATACAAAAAATAAATCTCAGTGAGCCAGGATTATACAAACTTGCATGATCAATCATGGTTGGATTCCAACCTACTTAATAACTACCTTCAATACTATTACAAGTTCCATGATTATACAAACTTGCATGATCGATCATGGCTGGATTCCAACCTACTTAATAACTACCTTCAATACTATTACAAGTTCTTAAGTATGGAAAATTTTTAGACATTTTTACAAGTTTTTCTAAGAATAGTTTTGTGTTTGTATTAAGATTATATACATTGATAACCAATATTGTTTTGATTGCGCTTTGTAGCTCCATCATAATTTATATGTAAAGTCCCTTTTGGCGGTGGGGACTAAATGGTGGGGAACAATGTTTAATTTGCACAACAAAATGATGCCATACCCTTTTTAGCTATTACAAGTACATTATTTTTTTGTAGATTGTGTTTTGCCTAAAATATAAGAGCACACTTTACATGGTTTAACCTTAACTACAAATTATAATTCAATTGTGTGTTACAGAATTTGTAGGAGCGACAATGGAAAGTATAATTTTCACAAAAGGGGACTATGTTGACCTCCTGGTTAATGGTCAAGTTATTGGGCTAGGAAAGGTTGAATCTACAGAAGTTGGAACTTATTATGGTGGAGGAAGGGTTGTTGCAGGTTATGTTATGGTTTTGATAATTGATGTCACTCAACCACATTTGATTTTGGAATATGTTGATGAAGGGGACACACATCCATGGAGGACTACAGATTTGAGGCACACCATAGGTAAATCAAATACCAAAGCATGTGTTAAGAATTATTCATAGTTTATTGAATGTTTTTTTGAGAAAATACTAAGTTTGTTATGTTTGGTGTACAAGTGCAAATGTTTGTTCAACATTTTCTATTGGAGACAAAGTAGATCTTTTACAACATGGAGTGAAGGTGGGTGAGGGCTCCATATTCAATACAGAGCTTGGGAATAAGGTTCATGGAAAGATTGTAAAGAAAGGATGCATAGTGGTTAGAATTGAGAAGGTGTTAAAAAATGATGCTCCTTTACCACATCCAACTGGATTTGAGGAAACACTAGGGGGTGCAATAGAATCTTATGAGATTTGGCCAGAAATAGATTTGAAACCTCATTGTGAAGATCAACCCATAAATATTCCACAAGATAGGGCTGCATTCACATGTACAAGGGTTTCTCTTACACATGGATGCATAGGAACAATTATGTGCATTGCCAAAGGAATGATAGTTAATGTCCATGAGGATGACATGGTTGTGGGTGAAACACTAGGTGAAGATAACTTTGGTGTTTTTGTGGAAGAGATACATGGGTATTGTGAAAGATGCAAGATTGGGGATAAGTCTATACATGGATTGGTTAGATGGCCAATACATAAATTGGTGGACAACATAGGTGAGATGTTAAGGGTCAAGACAAGTACAAAGAGCCACCCATGGAAATGCTGATATGGGATGTTATAGAGGATACAAGTCCTTTATACCAATGGGATGGGGATCTTTATAATAAAAAAGATAAAGATGTCAATGTTCTTAATGCATCGAGGCCATATAAAAAGATTAAATGAGCTATGACAAGAGAAAAAGTTGCAAAACGTCAAACCAAGATAGATAAAGAGAAAGAAGTCCGACTTTTGGCTGCAGATGAATGTTGTAAACAAGATTGTCTTCAACATGTGGATAGGAATGACATTGCAAATGCTAGAAGGGATATGGAATGCAAAGACAAAAATGGTATCAGGGAATTTGTATTGAATTCACTTGTTTCAAACACTATCATGTCAAAGAGCCATGGCCATGGCCTACCTCCTATTATTAGAAAAGTAAAGGACATGAGATTTGATGGTAATGTTATTTGTAAGAAAGCATGGTACAAGATACATAAGATTCCTCAAAGCACCTTCTATAGCTACCAACATAATTTTGAACAAGGACATATGGAATCCATTCAGGGTAACACCAATACATGTAAAGCACGTGCACATACTGTGGCAGCCATAGAAATACTGCATAAAATTGTAATGGACAATTCAGATTTTTCGCCAAACCAAACACGTCAAGTCGAAGCAGATGGAACTTCTTCTCCTCTAAGATTGTTTCCTTCGACTTACACACAAAGCTCTTTGTTAAAAGAGATCAATGTGGGTTTGGAAAAGCTCAATTGTCCATTAATATCACAACCAACAATGAGCAAGATTTGGAACACTCATTTTCGAGACTTGGCATTCTCAAAGAACACCAACTTCAGTAAATGTGGTGAATGTATTGTGTTGAAAGCACAAATGAAGTCAGCAACTACAAAAGAGTTGGAAGAAACGGTATGCGCTATATTGAACAAACATAACAAGATCGTTATGTGCGGAAGACATTGCTACTATGCCCACAGAATCATGTCAGAGAGGTTTCCAAAGGAGTATTTGAGTATTATCCATGATAAAATGGATAAAACAAAGACTTCAATTCCAAGGCTACGCGTCAAATCAAAATCTATTGTAGGAATAAACTTGGGTTTGTCATTGACAGGTATGCTAACACATGGGCATAAGACAGGAGGTTTTGGTCATTTCTCCCTACCATTTGTACATATGGGATCACAATTTACCATTACATCACTTGCTAAGTGCTTAAGGGACCTTGAAGACCCACATCTTGATATGTATGGTGATCTTCTTTATGAGAGTGGAAGTTCAAGAAACCCACTTTCAAATGCATTACTTGACACCTCTATTTACTCAAAATGTACAGTGTACAAGGATGAATTTTTATCTCATGGAATATTAGAAAATCAAGATATCGATTTTAAACCTCTTCCTCCACATTTATTGTTACAATTGGATAATGCAACAAGTGATAATAAAAATCGTTATCTTTTCATGTTTCTATCACTTCTCACTGCACTTGGTGTCTTCATCACTATTGAGGTTGGGTTCTTGCTCATGGGACACACCCATGAAGACATAGACGGGACCTATGGGAGAATGTCTTCCAGCTTGAAAAGTAAAGATATATATTCTCTACCTGAGATGATGGATACATATCGCAAAATTGAAGAAAAAAGAGTGTTTCCACCTAAACTGATTGATAAGGTGTATGACTTCAAAAGCTTCCTTAATGGATACATCAAGGAAGGAAAAAATGCACTAGTTGGACATCTTAATGTTCAGTACTTCCAATTTCTTGTACTCAATGATGTTCCGGTATTAAGGTATAAAGAATCCATAAGAGATGTTGAGTGGTCAGAACCAGTTGAGTTATGGAATACAGACGATGAAGGTCGATCTAAACTGCCCATAGGGAAGCCATCTTTCTTACATCCCAAAGAGAATGAAATCTATTTAAAAGAACTAAAAGAAGGAATAACATCATACATAAAAATGTGGAAAGACACAATGGGTGGTGAGTATTTGCCAATTGTTACACCAGAATGGAAAAATAAGGTAGAGTATTGGGAAAGAGTTCTTGATACTTTATATGAAGATTACAATGATCATACAATAGTGGATGCAAGTAATTCATCTTCTGAGGATTTCTGGCCCAAGACAAGGCAAACTCCAGATGTTGGTCGTAATGCGCTTCATGCAATCTCAAATATTATGGATGGGGATTTTGATACTATGACAGGTGAACCCGTGTATGTTGGACCCAAGTGCAATAAGCCAAAGACAACATTCAACCCTATTAATGATGTTGAGAAAGGAAAGATGTTGCTAGTTAGATCAGGAAACGAGGATGAAGGGGAGATGATTTGGATGGCAAAAGCCACCTCAAATATATTTCAAGATGATGAAAGTGATACTCTTCATGTTAAAGTTGATTGGTGGAAGCCTGTTTCAGGGAAATACAATGAAAAAGTATTAGAAGAATATTGGCTACCAAATCCTGATGACATAGAGCTTGGATCTATTCCAATTGTTACCATAGTTTGGGCATGGATGGCTAAGAAAGAACATTGCAAGAAGGCCAAGATAAATAAACATGGTGTACAAGCTGTCCTTGACCTACTTGAACGAATAACATGAGATTAGGTGGAGATGATTCATGGATGTAATTTTGTTCTTTGGAGGACCAATTAATACATGAAGAAACATTTCTCAATTTTTCTTGTATATTGAATATTCTCTTCAAATTTATTTGAGGAGTTTTATATTATTTGGTACAAATATGAAAATTTTGTTTAAACTGCAATGTATTCATGTGACGATACTTCATGCAAATTACATGACACCATGAAATATTAAACTTTCAATGATTTGTTTATATTAACATAACTTCTCCCATAACTTGGATAATCAAGTCCAATAATGCACTTAAAATCAATATCTTCTAGTTTTGGCCTATTAAAACTATATTGGAGTTAATTTGGCATATTAAAACTATATTGGAGTTAATTAGCATTGTTTTCAATGTAATACGTTCAAACACCAAACAATATCGAACATGGAAATTACAAATTCCAATGCTTTGTCTAGATCGACATAACTTCTCACTCCATCAAACTTGGATAATCAAGTTCAATAATACATTTAAAAGCATCATCTTCTAGATACGATCTATTAAAACGATAATGTTGGGCTAGCTAATTCGTATTCTTTTCAATATAATACATTCAAACACTTCATGAATATATATTATAATAAAATAAATTAAACTGTACTACTTTGTTTCTATTCCAATTCATAACAAAATTATTTATTTTGATCATTAAAAAACACGCCTAGACTTATAAAATGTTTTCTTTTGACATCTGTAAAATGTTTCCAATAAAAATTACCAATAAAAGTTCATAATAATTTGATTTTGATTGTTAAATGACACACAAATACTTATAAAATATTTTGATTGTTAAATGCACTACCAATAAAAATTCATAATAATTTGATTTTGATTGTTAAATGACACACAGATACTTATAAAAAAAATTGATTGTTAAATGCACTTTTAATAAGTTTAGTGGGTTTTCACTTTTGTATTTGTAAGAAACAAAAATGTACTTCAATGTTTCTATTCTAATTCATTGATTTCAAATGTACCACACTTCTCAATCCATCAAACTTGGTTAATGGAGTCCAGTAAAGCACTTACAAGCAACATATTATAGACTGTCTATAAAAACTTTATTATGGGAATAGCTAACTAATGTTTTTTAATGTAATATGTTCAAACATTTCAAAAATAAATACTGGACATACAACATATTATAGACTTTGTCTATAAAAACTTTACTATGGGAGTAGCTAGTTAATGTTTTTTCAATGTAATATGTTCAAACATTTCAAAAATAAATACTGGACACTTGCAATAACTAGAATGGGTTTTTTCTCTTTCTTCATGTATTTGAAAAAAAACCAATTGTACTATAAAATTTATATTCTAATTAATAATTTTTTTTAACCTTAATTGGTATACTTAGACTTTATCCAATACAATATTTTCTCTTTTTGGCTCTAAAATAGTGCCAACCACATATCATAATATATAGTATTGAATAATGAATATTTCTTTAAACGTTAGATGATTATATTTATATTATAAAAAGGAATCTAGGCTTAACCAATCAACATAATCCAAAGTAATAATTGATAGTTAACAATGTCCAAAACATGTAGAAACTTGTGGGCTCATAATAATCCCATAAAATGAAGGGAAAAAGTGAAGTGCCTAAGTACCTATTGTGCTATATACTTGACAAAAATGTCCTAAGGCATACAATAGACAATACATATAAAGGGAAGAAAATAAAATAGAGTATGACCTAATTTTCCATGTTGTTACTCGTAGATATGTTATTGATTATTTTTCTAGTCAATATTCTAAAGATTATTAGGGGTAGTGTCATCATCCACAAGTACAATATTACAATGACTATAGGAGCTAATACGTCTTCATGGTATTAGAGGTTTCACCTAATTCCTAGACATTTCCAGTTCTCGTTGTCTCTTGAAGTTGAGAAAAACCCCCCATGTTCTAGCCACCCATTATCAAGATTGAGAATTACTAAGTTATTATGCCAATACATAAATTTGTTATAGTAACAAACACATTGACTGTTATGTCATTAAATAGCTTTCTAGGTCACTTTAAAATGGCGACAATCTCTTACTAATATGGTAATTCAACACATGCACAATATATGCTTTATCAAATTATAAATAAAATGATTAATACTTTCAACATACAAATAATGCCATTAGATAAATTAATAGGTAAGAAATATTAATACAAATTACAAATTATAATAATAAAATAATGTAAAGAATCTAAGTTTAAGCATAGGAAGATATGCTTCAACTTAATATAAACTTGATTTTATATAGCTTATAATGATAATATTGTAAAAAAAATGGTGAATATATAGATTGAAATGAGTGAATTAAGTAATTTTTAGGTTTTTCATTTTTTTTAAACTCAATCTTGTTGAAGTTCTAAATTCTAGATCCGTACTCGACAATACATATAAAGGGAAGAAAATAAAATAGAGTATGACCTAGTTTTCCATGTTGTTGCTTGTGTATATGTTACTAATTGTTTTTCTAGTCAATATTCTAAATATGATTAGGGGTAGTGTCATCATCCACAGGTTCAATATTACAGTGACTATATGAGCTAATAATTTTTCATGGTATTAGAGGTTTCAGCCAATTCCAAGGCATTTCCAATTCTTGTTGTTTCTTGAAGTTGAGAAGAAATCCCCATGTTCTAGCCACCCATTATCAAGATTGGGAATTAATAAGTTACTATGCCAATACATAAATTTGTTACAGTAACAAACACATTGACTGCTATATCATTAAATAACTTTGTAGGTCACTCTAAAATGGTGACAATCTCTTACTAATATGGTAATTCAACACATGCACAATATATGCTTTATCAAATTATAAATAAAATGGTTAATAATTTCAACATACAAATAATGCCATTAGATAACTTAATAGGTAAGAAATTTCTTGCAACATCTATTGTTCATGAGATGAGGTAAACCTTGATCAACTCAAATATTAATACAAATTAAAAAATTATAATAATAAAATAATGTAAGGAATCTAAGTTTAATATTAGGAAGATATGCTTCAACTTTATATAAATTTGATTTTATATAGCTTATATTGATAATATTATAAAAAAATGGTGAATATAAAGATTGAAATGAGTGAATTAAGTAATTTTTTGGCTTTTCATTTTTTGAAAACTCAATCTTGTTGAAGTTCTAAATTCTAGATCCCTTGTATAATTCCAAATTTAATGAAATATGTGTTAATTGCAATGTCATTCTCAAATATTCTTCATGCTCTTCTTCATTCTTGGAATAGATAAGAATATCGTCTAGAAATACAAGAACAAACTTGTCCAAATACTTGCTAAAAAAACTATTCATGAGACACATGAATGTAGCTGGTGCATTTGTGAGACCAAATGGTACCACTACAAACTCGTAGTGTCCATATCTTGTTCTAAAGGTTGTCTTATGAATATCTTCCTCTTTGATTCTTACCTAGTGGTAACCTGACATTAAGTCAATCTTTGAAAATACCTTTGCTCCTTTTATTTGATCAAAAAGGTCATCAATTCGGGGCAATGAGTATTTGTTCTTCACAGTGACCTTGTTCAACTGCCTGTATTCAATACATAATCTAAGTGTTCCATCTTTCTTTTTCACAAATAGAACAGGTGCTCCCCACGGGGACACACTTGGCCTGATATATTTCTTTTCCAACAACTCTTGTAATTGCATTTTCAATTCTAACAGTTCCGGTGTACTCATCCTGTAGGGTGTCTTGTACACTAGTGCTGCTCCTGGCACAAGTTCAATTGTAAAATCAATGTCTCTCTTTGGAGCAAGTCCAGGAAAAACATCCTTGAATTCCTGTAATACGTGATAGTCCTCCAACTTAAGAGTTTCATTCTTCGTTGCCTCCAAAACATGGGCTGCATACAATTGACAACCTTTCCTACATAACTTCTTCAACTGCATGGCTGAAACCTTCCTAGCAGAAGCCACCTTTGGAATGCCTTTTACAACCCTTGGGTTCCCTTCTTTGTCCATGCATTCAAAAGTTTTATTGTAGCAGTCAAGTTTAACCCTGTGTACCTCTAACCAATACAACCCAATGAGAATATCATAGGAACCAAGTGGAAAAATATTCAGATTTGCATAAGTGAATAGCCTGTCCATCTCTAAGGGACACTTCTCTACAATTTCACTGACTTTTCTCTTGGTTCCAGTATCTAGTTGAACTAACCATGATTTACTATGCTTTGACTTCTTAAAAGCACAAATCTCAACAATTTTAGGAGTGATATAACTGTGAGTAGATCCAGGATCAATCAAAATAGAAACAGATTTCTTAGCAATCTTACCTTCAACTTCAATAACAGTTAATTGATGATCTTCCTGGCGGTCGAATAGTGTTGCATAGATTCCAGGAATTGTCCTTTCCACTTGACCCACAGTTTTATCTCCTTGGATGTTTTGAACTTGATTTGCATTCCCATTCCGATGTGGACAGTTCCTAAGCATGTGGTCTCCTCCACAACCCCAACATTGAAGTGGTTCTCTTGGCTCCTTTGGATCTCTTTGCTTGTCTCCCATCATCCTAGTTGGCTTAGTCACAACCTGTGATGGCTGCCTTTGCTGATTTCTTATATGAAGGGGTTTGAAAACTTTCATCCTTTGGTCAAACTTCTCATTTTTCTTGTCCTTCCATACCTTATGGAAATCAGGTTTGCTTTTGTTTTGATCATAGAAATACTTGGCCTTCCTTATTTCCTCCTCTAGAGTTCAAGGCTCATCAAATTCAATCCTGTCTTTATATGACTGAGGTAGTCCACTTAGAAAATGCTGAATTTTCACCTTATCATCTCGAATATACCTTACATACCTCAGCAGTTCTAAGAACTTGTTTGTGTATTCTTCCACGGTCAATTGTACCAATCTCAGCTCATGGAATTCTTTGATCTTGTCATCATAGTACCTATCAGAGAGGTACTTCTGCTTGAAATATTTCTTGAATTGCTTCCACACAATCTTTCCTTCATTGATCTTCTTCACTTGCCTGATTTGTTCCCACCATATAGATGCTCTTCCATTCAAGTTGAAGATGGCGATCCTTGCCTTCATATTTCCGGAGTAGTCTTGGACTTGGAAATACTTTCTCATCCCAAGAAGCCAAGCTTCAACTTCTTGACCATACTTTACCTTTCCATCAAATGTAGGATATTTCTCCTTCTTAAATTCCCCATGTGAATTGTTCTTGTGATGTCTCTTCCTCTTACTCCTATGAGATGAAGAGATTGAACCTTCAATAGATCCTTCAGAGTCATATGATCCACTAGAAGAGATTTATGGAGTATAGGTTCTGTCTCTAGAAACTCTTCTTGAGATATTGGACCTCTTGCGGGAATTTCTCCTTGAACTACTCCGACTCCCTTCCGGATTTTCCGATTGATGTCCATGATTAATTTGCCTCTGGATATCTATCAAACTATGTAGCATGGCTACATTTAACTGATTATGCTCTTCCTGAGCTTTAATCATCCTTTCATTATCTTCTCTACAGCTCTGCAACTCCACCCTTACGCTCCTGATGGTGGCTGCAATATCTGGGGGAGTCTCTCGATCTCTTCTTCCATTAGATTCTATTTCAGCATTTTCAACATGTATATTTTTCCCCATGGCATTTGTCTTAGGCTCATAGGGATCCTGTGCATCATCCATGATGTTGATATTCTTGGCCCAACCAAGACCAAAACTTTCCAACTGCACTTATCTGGAAATGTTGCTTTGATGTGACTATAATTCTGCAAAATGTGTTTATAAACACAACTGTTAGTTGCATTATAATATCGGGAATTGGTTGCATGTATATGGGAAAATCCTATATTGACAACTTTGTCCAATCATAGACTTTCTCACAATCAATGATGGTCTCAGGGGGACGACGGGGGTCAAGGGGGCTTGCCCGCAGCGTGGGTCGAGAGCAGTGCCCTCATTTTTTTTTTGGTAATTCCTTTGATTTCGCGCAATCTGGCGCATAACGTTCATGGCAGTTTTCCATTTTCAGCACCTGAGAATATCAGTGAAAACCTGCTACATTTTCTCGTTTGGTGCAAATATTAAGGTTAAAATTGTCGTGGGTGGTGTGGATGTTAAGGTTATTTTCGTCGCCGCACCCAGAAATTAACATAACTTTGATCGTCGCGTGCGCAGAAGTTAATGCTAAACCCACACGGCTTTTAACATCAAAATTTTCACCGGTGTCGCGTTATCTAACCTTAACTTTGCCGCGCAAAATTAACCTTAACTTTGCCACGGTCGTCACAAAATTATCCTTAACTTTGCCGCCGCGCGCACAGAATTATTCTTAACTTTGCCACCACGAACTTCCCTTTCGGCGCAGAATATTAGCCAAATTTTTCCACCGTGCGCGTCGCAAAAATTATCGCTAATTCTGCCGCCACGCACACTAAAATTAACACTAATTCTGTCGCTGCGCACGCAGAAATTAACACTACAATCACCGACAAAGCCTTTAGCAAAACTCATAAATACTTAGAAAAAAATTTGCAAATTTTCACAAACAGTTAGAATATTTCTGGAAATGTGTCTTTCGTTTCTTTACAGAGGTAAGCCACTTACTTACAGATCATACTCTCATAGAACAAAACAATAAAAGTATTTCAAGAAATTGCACCTCTTCCATGTCAAAAATAAAACAAAAAAACAACAAAATAATATAGGATGGCAAGCATTCAACCTGAGAATAGACAACTACAAAACTGAATGCTACTGCATTGGAAACAATGTAAAGCAAGCATTCAACCTGAAAAGGGATTTTCTTCCTCCCTCCTCACTTTCATAGCATGAAATCAATGCAAGCAATTTTGCAAGAATCCCCAAAACAGTCATGGAAGTGTTTTCCCATCTTAATCAAATAGAAGCGATGATATATTCAGATTTCTCTAACTCATTTTACCTTCAAATACTACATACATATACACACAATTATATATATCTCTATGAAAGGCCCAACAGCTGCAGTGTTGAATCGTAAGCCCTGCAAACTGTTCAACCTTAGTCTGTTTAGACCCAACATGGTAATCTGTGGTGTTTAGAAGGGAATATTCCCTTGTAACTGTGATCATACTTGGCCCATAGAGGCCCAATGCTGTAGCCTATGGCTCTGATACCAAACTGTAATGTCCCTCCCATCCTACCAAGGCTATGGAGGAAACACTAAGGATAATACTAGACATCTAGCCCCATACTTAGTAAACAAACATTCATATAAAATGAAGATGGACATATGAAAATGAATAAATATTTGAAAACACAACAGAATTAAGTTCTATTACACATCCATCATACATTCGCGATATTCATGTCATTCATCCATTGAAACAATATAGAATTAGCACATGAGAGTACTTATCTTGAAACAAAGTAGTCCCTGAGCAACCAGCTATGCAACTGCAACGTTCCTCCCAACCATAGGCCAGTTGTGCTTATCAATCTCTTGATGCAACTGCCACCCCCAAGCTGGGCATGATTTCTACAAGGAACCAGGGAACAACAAACTCACACATAGCCAAACATACACCAAAATGAGTCAAGACAATCTACAATTGGGTTTATCAGGTTGCTAGGAAATGGAAAGGAAGAATTGCTAAGCTAGTGAGTTCAAGCACAGATCCATGGATACCTCTACAAGATCTATCTAGCTTGGCACCCATAATGCCTACACACTCCACTCAAGGAAGTATTCCCTTCACCAATGCAAAGTCCCTCAGGCCATACCTTCCAATCTAGAGTGTCCAAGGTGTGCATAGAAGAGTAGCCAGCCCTCTTGATCTTCTTGAGAGGTTATTTTCCCTCATTAGGTTTATCAAGCCAATTCTGTCCACTACCACTCTAAATATCTTGCTAACAGGTTCAAACCAAAACAGGGATGCACATAATAGCAAAACCACAATTGTTGGGCATGAGAAAAATGTTTATTCAGTGGGATGTCCAAAATGGGGCTTCTACCAGTTCAAAAAAACGTGGAAAAGCCCAAAACAAAAAATGGAAGATGGGGAACAACCCTGGAGAGAAGAAATTGTTTTCAGAAAAACGTCCATGGGCATTTTGGGGCAAACAAAACCTCCATCACAGTCCCAATTCGTGGCCCTCCTCTCCTAGCTGTTGTACAATACAAAAACGAGCTCCCAGGCATGGAAAATGCAGGAAAAATGGTGAAAAACGTGATGGGGAAAGCCCAACTAGCTCAGACTGCGTGAGAGGGCAAAGGCTATGGGTTTAGAATGGATTTGGGCACCATTTCGTGGGTGTTTTCTTGCCTAAGGAGACCAAATACGATTTTCCAGGTTGGTGGCTTGCCCATACTCGAAATTGACTGCCATACCTCTCCACTCCCAAGACATGAACTGCCTCAACCAACTCTTGGAAGAATTAAATGATTGGGTGCATAACCCAAAATGGGTAGTTGGGATTTATGGGTTTTTTCTCAATGAAATGGATTAACACCATGGGCTCAAGGGTTTGAATAATTTCTCTCCCTATTCCTTGTAGAATCATGCCCCATCGCTTTGTTGCATTGCATAGCTAGTTGTGGGTATTTCATTAAATTTCATATTTACATGATGTCTCCATTTACATTGTGCCTATCTAGCACAAGAGCCATATGCACCGATTTTAACGGCCGATACATAAAAATGCTAAATCAATGGCGGGGCCTTGGCCTTGAGCTCCTCACCATGATTAAATAACAATATTTACATCATTTACAATCTTAATTCAATAGGGTCAAGATGGGGACATTACATCTTTGAATAAACCCTACCTAATTATTCGGTAAAAAAAGAAATTTCAAAGAATTATGTAAACTTCAGAAACATTTGTTTTGTTGTCAACCAAGCTAGTATAGTGTTGCTTTGATTTAGGCTAATGTTCCACTCGAGCAGTTAGCAAAGGAACCGCAACTTCATTTCAAATTAAGACACTTGTATATTCATTCTTGATATAACCTGTATTTTCTTTTCCCAAAATTTTCAACAATTTTCCATTGTTCTTGATTTGGGATTTCATAATCTATCATTTCTTTCAGCATCACCTCCAATTTTATGCATGTTGTGTAACATACAGCTTCAAAATCCTTCTTAATCATTAGAAATTGTTCAAGTATTTCAAAATCATCAGTCAATTTATCAATTATTTTCTTTCTAGATAATCCTTTGAACAAACCTTCAAATTTTGAGTGATCCATACGATCCTGTACTATCAAACTGTGATAATTTTCTTTAGTCATTAATTTTCTATCATCACTCCAAAAACAAGGTAGACCAGTTTCAAAAAGTCCCAGAAATAATTCCTTAAAATTTTGAACTTCAAGGACCATCTATTGCGCTTTGTCTTGTACTTCCTTAACACGATAATGCTTGCCAATAATTATTCTTGCCAAAATGATGATTGATGGTCTGTCTTTGATTCCAAAACTCTTCATATCTAATTGAGTTAGAGTTTTTAAAAATATGACTATACTATGAGTTGTTTCTGAAGGCCTTTTGCATAATATCTCATTTTCCACTTTACACCTCTCAAGAGCTATGTTTTCTATAGCATAGTTATCGTCCATAGAATTCAAATGTGACCAGAATTTGGTGACTTCCACTGATATCGCATCCCATATAATGTGTTTATCTCCTTGTAATGGAAGCCTACCTATCACTCTATATTTCAATTCATCAACTTTCTTTTGCAACTATTTTCTATCACTCAAAGTTTTTTTCTTTTCTTCATAATTTTGAATTACTTTATGTTTCAACTCCTCGTTTTCTGCTTTCAACTCTTCTATCTATACATCTTTTAGGCTAATTTTTGACATGACACTGGTTAGTTCCTATGTGGAGGAATTTTCCATTTGTCCTTCATCCATACATAGAGATTTATCCCTTGGATTCTTTGGCACTTGTGCAGTTTCAATCTGATTGGTATTTAACACTTAAATTTGTGACAACAATTCAATCATTTCTTTTTCCCAAGCATGCTTTTCATCTTGTAGCTTTAAAATTTGACCTTTGTGATCCATAATTTATTGATATATGGATTCTTTTTCTTGTTGTAATGTTTTCAACTCTGGAGATTGCACATGTTGATTATCTGGAACCTTTAATTTTTTCTTGAGCATTTGAATGGTATTTTATTTTTCATTAAGAATCATTTTGGTACATTGAGTGTTCCCTGGCTCAGATCTCATAGTCACAAGGTCCATTTGTAGTCTTTTAATATGGATAAAATTTGTTTGTTTTTCTTCCTTCTCTTGCCTCAATTGACTCTCAAGCTTTGTTATCATAGAATGCAATTTATAAATTTTTATAGTGGATTGTAATAAATCAGAGTACATGACATATCTTGTTTGTTTATGAAATTGAATCTTATCGAGTATATTAATCTCATCAAGCTTAACTTCCATTTCATAAAATTTCTCATCATTCACCACTGAAAACCTTAGAGTGTTTCTTTTTGGATCCTTAACAGTAAGAAGGGGAACTTTTTGTTTTGCCAACTTTCTTACATGACGGAACAATTTTTGAGATTCTTCCAAAGTATGCTTCCTCTTTTCTCCATATTGTAAAAGGAAATCAAATCTGGACTTATACTGAGAGTTACTTCTAGATTCCTTTATTTTTTAAAAAGAATATTGTTGCATATTTACAGGTGGTTGCGAAATCAAAGTAGTTTTTTTTTGGAACAATTAAATCTCGTTCCTCCATACTAAAAATTTCCTTCTATTGTTCCACTTTTGATTTCTTGCTTGAAACTTCTTCATCAACTTCCATACTATCAACTTCTGAAATAGTTATCTTATTGGTGATATTCGATTTAGCCGGTGTTTGAACCAACATTTCCAAATTGCTTGTTTGTTCTATATTCACTTCTTTCTTATCGTGTTCAAATTTGAATAGATTTTCCATTTCTTTTAATCGTTCAACTATTTGATGATCAAAATTCTTGTTTCTATTTTGATGTCTCCTTTGCGATCTAATTTGATGAGAATCATAATTAATCCTTTCATCCTCTTGGAAATCCATGATCTTCAATAATTTTTCTACTATAGATAGGGATGCCTTAGTCTTAATGATGCATGGACCAATTTCAAGAGGGAATTTCACATTTGATAATTTTTTGAAAACACTAAAATGTTCTTCTTCTGAATGCAACCTTTGTCTAATAAATTCTAAGGAAAAAAACCTTGGTGTTTAAAAGGATGGCAATAGATATGGTGCTCTATTAAAACCATATACCTTGATTATAGTATGTTCCTTATACAAGCACCAATCACCTGTTTGGCCTTCTGGTGTAGGCTACAACATTTCTTTCAGTTCTTCTAACACTCAGGGCAATTCAACATTAAAAATAATTTTGTAAAATTATTCCATGATTGTATTGGTGAACTCAAACATACTGATATGTTTAGGAAGGTCATGAGAAAAGAAGGTACCGGGAAACTTCAATTCAGAAATATTTGAACACAAGAATAGGTTCAAGAGATATGACTGATATATGAAATTATTCAACTCGTGGAAATTCACCAATTGGACATGAATTGCTTCAGATAGGAATTCAACAAAATTAAAATAACATGGGACTATACTGTGACTCGAGTGAAATGACTTGTAGAAGGAAGCCTAACATAAATTCTGTGACTGACTTATCAGTATCTAGACCTAAAATTTGACTTAAAAAGGAAAAAACTAACTGGGTATATTGCTAAAATACATCAATACTCAAAGGGAACGATAGGTTTTCATGCGACTGATCATCTTTCAAGACTTGTAATAAAAACTTGTCATTTTCTTCCGGACTGCAATTTCTATAAAAAATTACCAATTTTTCTTTGTTAAATGACTCAGGGCTTTCAAGAAATGTTTAAGGTAAACCTAGAACCTCACGGACATGTTGTGCATTGACTCGCCATAGAATTTTGGTTGTATTTACATTAATGATTACCCTTTCGGCCTGCGAATAATTCATCGTACACCAACCTACAAATTCGGGGAAGTGTAGGGTATGTTCAACACAAAAATAATATAGAAAAGAACCAAACAATTAATTACATCCTTTCCCTGCGACTTAAACTCCATTAATTTCTCTTTAGACTACGAAATACTACACACAAACAAAACAGGGTCGAAAATATCCCTTTCCCTATCAACTACAAGCTCCTCGTTTCCATCTAAACTTTCATTGAATGGAACACAGTCTTCAATTTTCTCCATCTGCAAAAAAAACTATGAAAAGTGAGGGTTTCGAGCTACCTGTGAAGAGAGCTTGTTGACTTCTATTCTTGTTAACGAAGACAGGTGACCTATTTCCCACGGCTCCATTTCCCCCAGGAAACAATCGACAAATGCATTTTTTCAAAATTCGAACAAACCTTTTATATAACATATGAATCCCATGAAGTTTACTTGAAAATTATGTTGTCGATATTGGAGCAATCAAATCCAATGGATCACACGCATTTCGATGGGTTAACATGCACGAAGTTCAACCCAAGAATGTGACCTGAAATCCACTTTTAATGGGGCTCATAAAATTTTCAAGTCCACCATCGATCTTGGATGGGGCAATCAAATGACACATGACAATTTGACTGGGTTAAGTTGTTCAGAGTTTAAAGCTCAGGATGTGATGCGAAATATTTATGAAATATAGATAAGCGCATGTTGAAGTCCACCATTGATGTGGATTGACGTAGATCCAACGGTTTTGAATCATTTCATTGTTCAAAGACACTCGAGGGTTAATTAAAAGGATCAGACATGGAATATTTGTAAATATCAGGTGTCTCCGGTTTGAGATCCACTCTGTTGAAAGTAGGTTTGGCAATGGTATATTTAGAGAACAATTTGGCCAAATTGCCAACTTTGGAGAATGCCAAAATTGGTTAACTCTGCAAAATAGTAATTCCTTATTAATTAAAACAAGATTGAAAGACTATGAAGATCAATGATGAATCGATGCCATTAAAAGGATACAATATTTTTTATGAAGATGCATGATTTTCCTAAAAGAAACAATGTTTCAAATAATAAAGTTCTTTGAAAAGATATATAACCATACAATTCAAATGTATGAAGAGGACCAAAGGTGTCTCTGAAGTTTTGGTAATTGCATATAAGAAGCAAGAAAGAGTCTAGTGAGATAGATGAAGCATTACACAAGCTCAAGCTGCCATTGAAGATCTGAAAAAAACTAAAGTTAAAACTATTATAAATTAGAGGGTGGATGGGTGGTGCTTGGGGTAGGTTGAGGCCTACTAAGGGGGTTGTTGCCTCCTTCTAGTCGTGGGTGGATAATTAGGGTATTGGGGCATCATTGTCTATTGAGAAGGCAAAAAACTAGGGGTGTAGGTCAATCCTTTTTGTAGTGGTAGAAGAATCTAGGAGATTAAGTTCTCCATCAAGTTAGAGCTTGTAAAACAATTTTGTATAAGAGTAGCTTATTAATAAGAAATATTTGTTGGTTTTACCTTTTAGGTTTCCACGCTAAATCGGTGTGTTCAAATTTTTAATTGTATTAGTCATGTTACTTATGATTATTTAACTTGTGCTTAATACTAATTGTTTGTAAAATATTTCAAAAATGTAGTATTGGTTCTCCACCTGCCTCTCAGTATTGTTGGATAAACAAACACCCACCACATAGTGCCCTGGTCATCAGCTAGGGTCCTGTGTAGTTGATGATCTAGCGCCTCTAGTTAATATTTTAAGCGCTTGTGCCTATTGGCATAAATTTCTAGGCTCCATAAGGTAATCTTACTTCCCTTATACGTTTTAAGCCTTCTTTGGACTCCAAACCTCATGAACTATTTATCCGATCTTCTTAGGTACTTGGGACAAAAATAATGCTAACAATGGGGTCCCTTTGTGCATATATTTTGTACCTTGTCCTAGAGCTCTTTAGCTGATAAACACTTTCCAACTTTATCTTTCACATGATCATATATTCCATGCAATATTATATCCATTTCCATTGCATTATTATTTCTTAGCTCCCTCATGGGTGCATTTTTTATGGTCTTTTTGGAGCGATGTAACCATTTAGAACATATTTCCAGATATCAAAACCTTGTGCATGTAAATGGAGTCTCATTCTTATAATCCAATGATCAAAATTTGATCCATAGAACAGTCGAACCCCATCTGCAGAGTAGAGACTTTCATGTTCATTCATACACTCTAGAGATATTCGTTCCAGCTATCAAACTCTCTTGAAGGAATTGAATCTAATACCAATTAACCATTGGAAAATTATAGTAAGAGGGGGGTGAATTAGTATTTATCACTTTTTAACACTTTTAACCGTAAGTACAACATGTAACATTAACCACTAACAGTTTTATTCACCATCACATAAAACCAACACATAACATCATCCACAATGCCGAAGAGATTTAACGTGGATCCGAAACCCAGACAAGGGAAAACCAAAAAATGCCTTTGGTGAGCTCTCAGAATGGATGCCTAATGAGGGCAGCTAGACTAGGAGCCTACTTTAATTATCAACCCAGGGGATGTACAAACTTCATAGGTGTAGGCACTATATGTGCTCTTATAGGATAGTCTTTGTCGTGGTTGGGTGTTGGTATTAGTGTTTAAGGGTTTCCTAAAAGGAATCAAATAAGATGGATAAGGATTGCCTAATCTATGGATGAAAAATACCTATGCTAAGAAGTTCAAATACTAAAGACAGTAAATCTATATTAAAGAATTAAAATGCTGAAAATGGTAAATATGTTCCTAAGAATTGTCTTGCTGAACAATAGGGAATTTAGACTATGAAAATGAATGTTGAAAACGTAGCAGATCTATTCTAAAATAATCAAAGCTGGATATTTAATCTAAGAAGCCATTACTGTAAATCAAATGCATTAAACTAGAAGTCTAGTCTAACCTATTCAATTGCCAAAACCAAGTTCAGAAAGCCATTATCTAATGCTATGAAATAATCAGAACTTTAAGAAGTGAATATCATTAATTAACTACAGTTTTGAAAGTAAGCAATCTTTATGAGCAACCATAATAATGGAGAGTGCATAAGCTTTAATATCTAGATCATTGTTTCAAAAGAAATGCGAGTACATAAGAAAATAGATGCTTAAAATATGATTTGGAAGAATGCTGCTACAGGACTACTGAAACAGTGTTACCGAACTACAGAATGTGTTATAAACTACTACGGAATCAGACTGGTCTCATTACTACAGAAATCAAATCGTACTAATTAACACCATTCAAATGATTTCATATGTAATATACATTTCAATCAATGAAAAATACATAATGAAAAATACCTGAACAGTAAGATCTCCTAACTTACGTGTTGGAGGGGCCCTCTCCAACCCGTACTCAGGAGTGAAGGAAACTTATAGACACCCAATTGAAAGCAACATCAAATCTTTATTCAAAATAACAACTTCATAGTTTAACAAAAGTTTGTGACTTAAAGTATCTCAACAGTATAAAAACATAAAATAATGGTTCTCAAAAATGGCAACAGAATCCTCTCGCTAGCCAAGAGGCCTATATATATATGCCTCTAATGCTTAACCTAACTTAGATGTCTAATTTCCGATTATGTTTGAACAGGTGTTCTCTCTAGAAATCTGGAAAAAGGCGTTGAGCTTTGCATGAACTTTCAGTCCATTGCTTGATCTGCGTGTTTTTCCTTTAGTGTACTTGGACCTGCTCAATCATACTCAATTTTCACATAATTAGTTTATTGAACACGCATTTAAACATACAAGAATAATCTTTAAAACAACTTCATTAAATAATCAAGGTAAATCATTTCTCCCACAAAACAAGTGTATTTCTTCACCCTTTCTTGTGCTTTGGTTGTGGGGAAAGGCTATCAGATACCTGTATCTTGGAGTCATCATCCTTTCTTAGATAAAAATAACAATATTGCATACATAGGAAGCACCCCAACACCAACTAGAAGGAGGCACCAACCCCCTATTTTACAAGATCCAACTTGAAGGAAGATCCAACTCCCTGATTTACCTGCAACAACTGGAATAAGGCTCTAACCCACTAAATTATAGGCTCCAACCTGAAGGAAGGTCCAAATCCTTGGTTTACATGATCCAAATAGAAGGGGGCTACAAACCCTTGGTTTTCATAATTTCCAACATATAGATAGGACTCCAGTCCTCAGTAAACTCCAACTCAATATTTTTACTAGAACCAACTGGAAGAAAGCCCCAACTCCTTGATATCACAAGCACCAAACTAAAGGAGCCTTCAATCTTCTATCATTTCCCCATCCTTCCAGCCTGATATGAATAAGAAGAACAATATTCCACTGCCATTGTATCATTGTCTCCATCAACCTATACATGTATCTATGTCCTTGTACCTGTATCATTGTCCATGTAGCTATATCTATCATAGTCACAATCATTGTATTGTTGTCACTATCACAATCCCTATTCATCGCAATGACACAATCATTGTCTCTATCACAATGACACAAAAACTATCTTTGTCACAATGTCAACCTATACATGCCTCAAATCTGTCCTCCAAGAATGCTAGCAACTTCTTCCAAGATATACTTCAGATGTATAGAAATACTAAAAATATGCCTCCAAAGAGTGTAATCAAATCCTAGAAATAATCACCAATAGAATTCATCTATTTGCACCTTCAAACCCTTACATCATAGACCTCATAGTACATTCCAAAATATTAGAGGGATCTCATGGCAATAACATTACCATGGAATATTTCAATACAATCAATAATAATATATATGCTAAGATCATCATAGAATGTTCCAAGATAATTACCAAGATCACCATTAAGTATTCTGATCCAATGTGCCAACAAGTTCGTGCTTGTGATACCGTATGATAAAGTTATGCAATATTATTTCAACCTTCTTCTCTTGAATTTTCATTGTCTCTATCATTGTCACAAACCCTAACATTCAACAAGTATAAATCTTAACATGTAATGAATAAATATATGAAACATTTACCACATATTCCTCAATATATCTACAACATATCCTCTAAGGGTCATTCTCTGGAACTCCATGGATCAAAATTTATAGTGAAAATTCCAAACTAGCTTGTTTAAAGATATTTTTTGAGTCATTTAAAAGCCCTATCTTCCCAAGTTTGTATCTTAAAAAAATATAGCAAACCAAGATGTGAAATTTTAACCATATGTTCTTAAAGATATTTTTTTTCATCTCCTCCAAAGGGCACTATCTGAAACATTCTGTATCAAAACGTATAAGAAAAATGCAAAATTGACATGTTTGAAGGTTATTCAAAAACCCTAACTTTCTGAGGTCATATCTTCAAAACTATAGCAAATCAACATCTGAAATATTTACCATAGGCACTCACAATTCTTGACACATTGTCTCCATCCCATAAACATTTCAAGGTCTGAATATCCCAGAAACAAAGATATACTAAAAATTCCAATATGACCTTAAACAAAGAAAACCAAGTAGAAAACATTGCAAGATTTCATCTTCCACTAGAGTTTTGGCCTTCTTCACTTCAACTTTCCCTTAAATTTGACCCTCTACTCTTTCATCCGAGCTCTTCATTTTTGGATGATGAAGATGAAAATTTTCCTCTCCTATTTATACTACTATAAGAGCATGATTTAGCTTAATATTCTATGGTTACCATTTAAGATCCTTTAGCTTTGTCTTGAGTAACTCTTGACCCTTTCTCTTGAACTTGAAAGTGAACAACAAAGTGAAAATGTACTGATGATCAAGAGTCAGATATAAATGAATTAAAAATTCAAATTACCAAGATGCAACTAGATGTCTAGGGTGAAGAGTTGTTTAGAAGAAACAGAAATACCCTTTTGGACAAACTATCAGTTGGAATTTTAGATAGATAGGAATATTTTGATCTTATACAAGATGAGTTAGAGATGCATGAGACATGTCAAATGGAAATCAAAGATGAAAAGCGGCTTGGATAAATGACTGAGTAGGATGATGAAATAGTAAATTTCCTGAATACTAGTATAACTAAGAAGCAATTGGAGGACTTGTAGGTTGATAACAAGACTCAATATGATAAATATAGCCAACCAAATGATTACCAAGAAGGTATTGATATCCAAAACTCAAGACAAAGCTAAAGCATTCGCTAAAGAGATTATTAGATTCAAAGGTATTTATAAAGAAAAGTCTTTCATTAGTCTTGGTTTACCTCATACATGGGATGGGAATGTGATATGCATAAGAAGGATGAGTACAAATCCAATCTATTAACTCAAAAGAGAGATGATGTTGCATAGTTTGATTATTTAGACGTAATCATAATTGGTGATGCAAATTTGGTAGACAGCTTGAGATATGGATAAATCTTAAAAGCACACTCAATTTGAAGATTAAATCCCATATCTTATGAGAAGATTACTAATGTTGAAATAACATTAGAGTACTCAAGGGACGACCAATTCCTAATTGGTAATTTGTGGCAGTCATTTTGTAAATACCTTTTCACTTTGTAAGCCACTTTCAAGTCACCGAAGGGATTCAAAGGAGTGAAGTTTGTTATTGAAGTGATTCAAGATAATAGTTTTTGTATTCATGAACATATTTTCTAGATTCACTCCCTCTTTTGTATTTATCGATCTCTATATTCATTGGACATTGCATAGATTGTATTTCATTTCCATCCAACCTTGATTTTTCTATTAGAAGTTTTATTACTTGTCAATTCAATCTCCATGCCAGGTTATAAATATTTTTCAAATGTTTTTTTCATATTTTAAGGTATTTTTTATGTTTATAAAATTTCCTCTATATGGGTTCTTGGTTTATTTTGGTTAGACATTGCTTATTAAAAGCTATAGAGTGGAACGATGCAAATTTTGTTGCTTTTTGTAGAAATTGGATGTAGCCATGCCCAATACTCCAACTGCGTAGGGGTGAAACTTGAAACATAGTTTATATTGGGTAATTCGTCCCCATTGTCGTTTCCACCTCATTTTCCTCACTATGCATTTGTGATTCGTCCAACAGGCTCCTTACAAACATCTTATGCAACATTTGCATTCATGATTTGTCCAGTGGGCTCCTTATATTACTGGGATGATTTGAATTTACATGTATGTGCATAATTTTGCACTATGGATTGTATTTTCAAATACGTGTATCATTTTGTACGTGGAGAACAGAGTTAGATGTAGGGTTTTAACTTTCCATAACCAAATTGTTTGAAATTTGTAATGCATTATGTGACTATATGGAGGCAAAGTCTCGAATGACCCACACTAATGAACCAACAAAAAATCACACTTCCCATATTGTACAACCTCACTTCCATATTTCATAATTTCCAATCCTTAATTTGTATAATTATGTAGATATTATGAAATGGGTCGTGTAAAAAATTAAAGCCAACCTTAGATGTTATTCCTACAACATGTTATCTCTCCTTCTTTTCCTAATTATGTTTCATCTCAATGCCATCTTGGAATATTGATCTTGTTGTTTAGACTTATCTTATATATTATGGTCATCTCTCCCTCTTCTTCATCGACTTTTTCCCATGTTACACTAGATCTTCTACAAACCCATCTACACACAATGTCTAGAATTGGTATAATTGATCAAACAAGTGATTTCTTCATATTGTTAGATTTTTTGTCAATATGTTTTTTAAATGTATTCTATATGGATTCTTAGGTTATTTAACTAGGTCATATTAATATAACATTGATTATTAAATTTTATAGAGAGGAACAATGCAAATATTGTCACTATATTAAGAAATTTGTAAAAGCTAGAACAAAATTTTGATGTACTATTACATTTTCAAATGAAACAAATGATTTATTTTTACATTTCAGCATAGGGTTCAATATCTCATAGCCCTTAAAAGTGAAATGGGACCCTACGCTTGATTATATATATAATATATATCATTTTATATTGTTGGCACGAGGTTGGAGCACACAAGTGCGGAACCCCAAGTAGCGAAAGGGTCAAAGACAAGAACAATGGACCGGTCGCAAAGCCGAGATATGCAGAAGTAATTAGTTAAGCTAGTTAGAGATTGGTTATTAGGACCATTTGTAATGGCCAAGTGAGCCTATAAATAGAAATAATATTGTAATATTTAGATATAATTGATCATCGGAGGATCAGAAGAGAAGAACCTTTTGTGTGATTGTAAGCCTGGGGGCATTTTCTTGAGTTGTGAAATATGAGATGATACCTTCGCATCTGTCTGTATTTTAGTCTTTTGGATCGATATGTGGAGTATTTATCTTGATTTGGTTCTGTACTGTGATTAATAAGCATATCTCTCTTTGGTTTAACGCAATATCTGATGTTTTCTTGAGATCGCAATAGACTTCTTCACGAATATGTTATGTACCGCAAATCCTCAAACATGCTTTGTTGATTTGTTTAATTAGTTAAGTATGAGATGGTAATGTAGTTAAGGATTACTAGGGTGATAATATGATCTTATAATGCGAATACAAATCTCTGGCTTGTGTCAATTGAGAATGGAATATAACACATGTCTTCTCCCAGTTGCAGAAACTTGGTTCTTACATCCCCCCTTAGACATCTCAGGTGAAACCTCACTCGCTCTACGGGTGTTGTTGGAAAGGGTAAAACCTTTCTGGGTCGATGCTTAAGGGTGTCAGTCAATCTTTGTTGAAAACAATGTGAAGTGAACCCCTTTCGACAGAACTGTGTCAACAAATGGTTATGTGGTCAGGACCTTAGTACAAAACAAGAGAGGACATGCTATGGCATCCTAAAAATCCGAAGATCGAGGAATGGTTCGACAAGAGGGAACGATAATTTGCTAAGGAGGAAAATCGGAACTCCAAATGGTCAACGACTGACTGGCTACAGAAGTATATCTACTCCGATATTCATGAAATATTCTTCTTCGAATTCCTTATACTGTTACATGAGTGGCTGTCACAACTGACTTTCCAAAAGAGGGATTTTCAAAGCGGTGAGCCTAAACACTGGACGCCGGAACTGATCCAACAATTGAAGTGAGCGGACAACAGAGCATCTAGAGATGTCGAGGTCTAGGTAGATAGTATTAGGGAGGGTTACATCACTGAATTCGATGTCGACATAATTAATTCATATAATGACGCAGAAAGGAAGTTTTTCAAGGGACCCAGAGGAAGGTTTCTACTATAACTAAAAATGTGGATTAAAATGCTCATTTGTGAAAAAGTATACTGAAGATGAATTTCGATGAGTAAAGATCAGGGTGTGCGGAGGCTGTGGGTACCGCGTATATGCGGGTTTGATAGAATGATGTGGGGTAGATAGATATGAGCTACGACATAATTCTAAGGGAGGTTGTGGAATATTGTGGTACCCTGTGATGTGGGGTGAGGTTTCGGCCAGAGAAGAAGAGGAGGACTAAGATCGAGGGAGAGTCTCCTAGAGCGACCGAAACAGAGAACTGTGAAATGGGACCACAAGGGAATAAGCGACCTTACTATGACAAAGAAAGAAACCAGGATACCCCTGAAGATGAATAAGGACAGACCCAAAGCTACAATGTACCCACAACCGCACGCACTAGTTACGCCAATTTTTTGAGGAATAAATATAAGCTCTTCGCAGGGTTGTCCGTCTTTTCAGAACAACGGTAGGAGTAGTGGGTCTGCAAATACTAGTAGGATAGAAAGCATGGCATGAGACAATGTGAAGATGTCAATATTTTAGGGCAATGGGACTATAATATCCTATCCAATAATGGGCTATAATACTATCTCCAACTTCCAAATTTATCAGGATTTTAACTAGTAATTTCTTTAACAATTGTTTTATGGTGTGCAGGGTGTAAGTGAGGAGTACTAATTTCACTCGTCAAGGATGATGGGAAAGACTTTAGGTTCCGGATTTTATATGGGAGAGTGTGCAGCAACAAGATATACATAATAAAAATGTTTCTAGGATCCTTTGTACAAAGTACAGTGACCTTTTATGTTTTGAACATCAGTACTGCCGAAGTCTACCGCAATGCTTTTGGATGCACCCGCATATAGAAACTAGATCAGGGTGTTGGGAAGGGTTATTAATAATATATGTGTTCAATGAGGTATTTGGGAATCAATAATAAACAATTAAACACTGGATTAAGAATTGGGAGGAAATGGTTCTGACTTGGGTTGCTGAGGTAGTCTTAAAGGTTGACTTCCAAAATAGGGTACAAGCCTCCCAAATTTTGTAAAAAAGGGTTGGAAGTTGTTTGTTGGCCTATTAATGACCAGAATCAAGTTACATAATATTTATTGGGTTTACAGAACTCTTCACATAAATAATCTAGACTCTTCAATGGCTCTCCAAACTTTGATCTCTGATTGTACTAGTAAACTCCACCTTCCTCCAAGCTAGTTTGTCCACCAATTGTACTAGAACTCGAATTCTTCCATGGATTAGAGGGATTGGACCTGCAATAAAACTCTCATATCTGCCATGGATAAGAATAGATCAAAATAGAGAAGAAGAAGAAAGAATAATGGGGCTCATCTCCCATTGGATGGCTAGGGCACATCACCTTGCCTTGAGAAGCTAGAATGCTTCACTCATAAACTCACAATAAAAAAAGTTGTGAAATGGATTTGGAATCCTTCTTTTATATAATTGAGGGTGACCTTCTTAGGAAGTTGAAGAGCTTGGTGACCTGTGAGAATAGGTCACCCATGAGTGGACATACCTTCCTTGCTTTTGCCTTAAAATCTTTTATCTTCTTAGAAACTGCGCCCCCCTTTGTCTCCACATGTTTCCTTCTTTGTTAAAGTTTCTTGATTTGTAAACTTGCATCCCTTTTGGAAATTGCACCCTCCTTTTTCTTTTATGGTTGTTTCCATTTTGAAAATTGAGTTCTCCTTTAGAAACTATGTCCTCCTTAGCTTTTCCTGGTTGTTTCCACTTTTATGTTTTTGACATGTTCTTATAGCTTCTTTGCATTTCCTCTATTTTTATTTTCTTGCTTCTAGTTCAAATTTGGAAACCTTATCCTCATGAGGGTGCCCTCTTGGCCCACTTGCACACATATTATCAATTCTAATTACCAAGATTAATTAAAATTAATAAAATTCATTTCAGGCCACTTGACTTAGGATAAAATTTTCCTATGAATGCTTAGTATAATGAAATTATTTTCCTTAGGGGCTATTTTGTCCCATTTTACCCATGGTCACTCAATTAGCCCAAAATTGGGGAGATAACAGTCCTCCCTTCCCAAAATTGCTTGTCCTCAAGAAAAATATCCCAAGAGTCCACCATGCTTTTGCTGCACTACTCTGATCATAATCATCTCTCCAAAGACAAACAATGCCAGGATCCCATTGCTTGTATGACACTCCCAAGGATCTAAATACCATCCAACAAAATCCAATAGGAAAAATAAGGCCTAGATTCCACTGCTTCAACTGCAAGTTTCCAGGTAGCAGTGTCATGTGTGGAAAATTGTCCTCCCATGGAATACCAGGATCCCACTGATCATACTGCATATCACCAAACATTAGTAACAAGATAAAATCATCATCAAATGAAATGCTAGGAGGGATGAAAACACCATACCAACACATTGGAAAATCATCCTTTCCAATGGAACTTTGAAACTTTGAATACCCCTCAATCAAGATATGCAACTCTCCAATGTAGGGCTGAATCAAAGAGAGACTATACATTACCAAATATTCCTCCAAAAAGTGAGGCCACAATTCCACCAATATTTCCATTCCAACTGAAAAGTTCTCATGTGACCAATGCACACAAGGAACAAGTGTGTTATCCACGAAACTCAAGTGACAAGGGTGAGGATCCCATGTCCTAAAATGCTACTCCAAAAGAGAGTAAGTTGTATCAAAATCAGTCATTTTCATGTTTCCCTCAAATAAAGAGGTATCATGGTCTCTATGGAACTCAACAGGTGCTCCCCTCTTCATCCAATGGCTCAACTCTCTGCCATTGATCCAAGGGTGCAAAACTCCATCAATTGACCCACACGTTGAAAGTAAGTGTAGATCTGATTCCTTCTTGTCAAAAGTGGTTGCACACAAATGTATAGGATTCCTCAACTACTGCAGTTTAAGGAACATGTCATCGGCCTCAATTTTAGGATCTTCCTGCTCATCATGTGACACCAAGAGGAAGAATCATTTTACCTAATTTTCATTCCCAAAATTTGTGGTTGAATGTGAAGTGGGGAATGAAGGATGGTGATCCATGCTTCTGAACATTTCATCCACTGAATTTGTGGATGTATCCTCTCTGCTGATGGTTGATCCATCTATGGTGAACTCATATGCCTCTTCCTTGGAAGATGGGCATTCTTCAATGAACCTCTTAGGTTCATTCTGGAAAAAATCATGTGCTTGTTTTTCATCCACTTTTTCTGCACATTCTTCAAGCACATACCGAATAGACTGCTCCTGATGGTCCACCCACTCATGAGGTTCCTCCATGGAATTTTTTATGTCATTTACCCAAAATGGATGACTCTTGGGAAAAATTCAGGATTCAGTCAATTCTTTCCACTCTTGTTGGAATTGTTCTATCTTCATTTGTGATTCTAAGAGGGCACTTTGAGTGTATCTCAAAGAATCTTGGGTGGCCAACAACTCACCTTTGAGATTGTAGTTCTATTCTTCATATATGAAAATAATTTCTTCATCATGTAGTGATGCTTCCTGCAACAACTCAACAAGCTCAAACATGCCATTTTTATCTGAAAGCAATTGTGAGAAATTACATTTGATTGTGGACATTGCTTTCTGCATATTCTCCATGGCTTCAAAGGAAGATTGGTATTCCATTAAAGCATCTTCCCAACAAAAATTTGAAACTGAAGAATGAGTATCATGGAGAATTTTCATGGCCTCTTGGATCTTTTTTTCATCCATATTCAATGATCGTGCAAGAAGATGAGGTTCTTGCAGATGTTCCTCCTCTTCATTTTTCATCACCAGATCAATTTCATGCAGTTCTTGGAGTAATGGGGAACCAGCAAGGTCTTATTGGTAATTTATTCCCAAGCAAATTAATGTCTCTCCATCTTTTGTGGTGCTTGGATCACAACCTTTGGACTTCCTTCTTGAAGGAAAACCAAACAGACTCATAATGCTTGATCCTTCCAATGGCCTCAATGAGTCTTCCTTCTTGATTCCCACTTCTTTGCACACACTATCACCCATATGTGAAATCCTTCCTTTGCTATCTCTGTTGTAGGGGCCTTTGAACAATATCTTTATCTCCAAATCACAATTCTCTCTAAAGGTTAGGAGCTTCTGAATCTCCTTCTTCAAAGCATAATACTCCATGAAGTACTCATAGGATTTCTTTGGATTCCTTCCACTGAGTATTTTTCCATTATAAAATTCAGAAAAAGGTGGATCATATCTTATGTCAACATCATAAATATGGTCACATAAGTAACCATCATCTACTCTTGGTAGCTGAAAATATCTGATAGGGACCACCTCTTCTTCATACTGTTCAAATTCCTCTTCCATCACTAGTAGGAGCCTCATATTGCAACATTGAAGATTTGATATACAATATTCTTCACCAGAGAGATTCTTTCTTTCCACATGGGTGAAGGAAAGTGATTTGACACCACTGTAATATCTTATCCAAGAATAGGCCAGAATACTATCTCCAACTTCCAAATTGATCAGGATTTTAACTAGTAATTTCTTTAACAATTTTTTTATGGTGTGTAGGGTGTAAGTGAGGACTATTGATTCACTGGTCAAGGATGATAGGAAATAATTTAGGTTCTTGATTTTATATTTAAGAGTGTGCAGTAGAAAGGTATACAAAAGAAAAATAGTTAGGATCCTTTGTACAAAGTACGGTGACCTTTTATGTTTCAAACATCGGCACTGTCGAAGTCTACCGCAATGCTTCTGGATGCACCCGCATATAAAAAATATATCAAGGTGTTGGGAAGTATTATCAAACTGATATATGTGTCCAAGGAGGTCGTTGGGCATCAATAATCAACAATTAAACACTGGATTAAGAATTGGGAGGAAATGGTTGTGACTTGGGTTGTTGAGATAGTCTTAATGGTTGACTTCCAAAACAGGGTACAAGCCTCCCAAATTATGTAAATAAGGGATTCAATTTTTTATTTGTCCTATTAATGACCAGGATCAAGTTACAAAACCTTTATTGGGTTTACAGAACTCATTTTACAGTTAAAACAATAAAACTAGTTATTTAGACTGCTCAACTAGTTCAAATTCTCATGAACCCAAACACTGTACGACCTAAACTAAATGGACTTATGAAACTTGGATGTGGTTAATTGGTCTATATATGGATAGAAGAAACTTACATAACATAAAATTGACTCTCACAACTTAGTTTATAGCAAAATTGGCAAAACTAGTCAACTAGGAAGACTCAATGAGCTAGGGTTCGATTTAGTGACGATGGTTTGACATCAGAAATATATGAAGTTGTTTTATATGACTGATATTAATGAAATACAGTAAATTAAAAATTTACCATTGATCATATCACGTTTATGGCATTAGAATTGATTTTTTAGTGATTATTTCTACTAGGAAATGCATCAATTCCCCTTAGGTAAATTCCTAGTTCTTCAAATGAACATCAAACAGATCTCTGAAACTTCTAAAATGATAATTAGAGATATAATGGAGATTATCTAAGAATTATAACATAAGAAACATATCTCCATCCATTCCAACATAAATTTGGATGGCCAATCTCTTAGTAAGCTAAGAAAATAAAGGCAATGAATTCTGCTTACAATCCTTTGACACAGTTGGTTCCGAGAAGGAGAAGAGAGGTGGAATGTAAATGGATATTATTAATGAATGAATGAAAACTTTCTTGAAAAATAAAGAGGTATGCACATAAATACTCCAAACTCTTCAATGGCTCTCCAAACTTTGATCTCTGATTGTACTAATAAACTCCACCTTTCTCCAAGCTAGTTTGTCCACCAACTAGTACTAGAACTCAAATTCTTACATGGATTAGAGGGATTGGACCTACAATAAAACTCTCATATATTCCATGGAGAAGAATAGAGAAGAAGAAGAAATAATAATGGGGCTCATCTCCTATTGGATGGCTAGGGTGCATCACCTTGCCTTGAGAAGCTAGAATGCTTCACTCATAAACTCACAATGACAAAAGTTGTGAAATGGAGTTGGAATCCTTCTTTTATAGAATTGAGGGTGGCCTGTTGATCAAGTTAAAGAGCTTGGTGACCTGTGAGCATAGGTTACCCATGAGTGGAGATACCTTCCTTGCTTTTTCCTTACAAGATTTTCTCTTCTTAGAAACTGCACCCACTTTTGTCTCCACATGTTTCCTGCTTTGTAAAAGTTTCCTGATTTGTAAACTAGCCTCCCTTTTGAAAACCGCGCCCTCCTTTTGATTTTCTTGTTGTTTCCAATTTGAAAACTGAGTTCTCCTTTAGAAACTCCGCCCTCCTTAGCATTCCCTGGTTGTTTCCACTTTTATGTTTTTGGCAAGTTCTTACACCTTCTTTGCTTTTCCTCTATTGCTATTTTCTTGCTTCCAGTTCTAATTTGGAAAGCTTATCTCATGAGGGCGCCCTCTTGGCCCACTTGCACACATATTATCAATTCTAATTACCAAAATTAATTAAAATTAATAAAATTCATTTCTCCACTTGACTTAGGATAAAATTTATCCTATGCATGCTTAGTATAATGAAATTATTTTCCTTGGGGGTTATTTTGTCCCCTTTTACCCATGGTCACTCAATTAGCGGAAAATTGGGTACATGACAGGGACCGAGGATCCAGATAAATACTGGTTTTTATGCGAAGTAGTATGGACAGTAAAGCAGGTCCAAGATGACGATATCAAGAAGGGACAACTAGGGAAGACCTTTAGGGACCGTGCATTGGATTGGTTTATGAAATACATACAAGTACCTATAGGGAGTCCTGAGAAAACACGGCCACAAATCAGGGCAGGATTGATTGATGAGTTTAGGAAACCAAAATCAGAGTCGCAATATATCACAAAACTGAAAGAGATCAAGCAATTTCCTATTTAATCAGTATGGGAGTTCGACCAAAGATATAAAACCTTGATGGTGAAAGTAAGTTTTGGAATGAGTGACATACAACACAAGGAATGGTTCATCATGAAATTAGTACCACACATCCGTATGCCACTAATGTAGTAGAAGATTGCATCATAGGCTGAGGCACTGGAAATCGCGATGAAGCTAGAGGCTTCACAAGTTGGAGAAACAGGGTTAGGTATTAACCAGATCCAAGCATAGTTAGTGAACCTGACGATCCAACTACAAGACATCAAGAAGGGGAAAGAAGTCTGGCACACCAAATCATAAGGATTAGTGCCCAGAATTCCAGGAATATTTATAGTCTGGCACACCAAATCAACTACGTCAAGGAGGAATTCCATGATGTCGAATTTGTCAGACGAGGGGGCATCGATCAGAAGAATGCATATACTTACATAAAATGGTTTTAAATCTAGCCACCCTTTTCTGCAATTTATGTCGATCGTTCGGTCATGAAGAGAAGGATTGTAGAATGTATGAATTACTCCAATAAAGGACCGCATATACAATTTTTATGAAGGGGGAGAAGCAACCCCCTATACAATAGAAACATCAATATAATCGGAAGTAGCCACACTATAATCAACCACTACCACAGTATAACCAGCCACAGCTGCACTATAGTCAACCATAGTTGTTGTACAACCAACTACCACTGCAGCACAAGCAACTGCAGTATCAGCCACCGCAATATAACCAACAACCATATGGTTATCCGCGAGGAGGTTTTAGAGGAGGATTTTGTAACCTACCTAAGACTTGAAAACATTTTATGTTTGTGTAAAAACATTACTTTTAATTTTATTGTAAAGGTTTATATTATTGACCAAGGATGGTCAAGGATGACTGTAAATGAATAATATTATTATTTAATAAATTAAAATAGGAGACACTCATCCAAAGAGACTGTTGAAGAGTGTTCACTGACCCACTAGGAGGAATGAAACTGGTGTAGAATGAAATGGACAAGTGGCAGCATCTGCACTCACTTACTAGCTGTTGCAGGGGGAAACTTCCCTAAAAATGTGGTCATGTTCCCCAAGGATGGTGGAACTGAGTAGGTGGCTCGTTAAATGTGAAACTGACCCAAAATACCTAGGCAATCTTTTATAGCCATCGAATTGAGCAGACGGCTCACAACATTTTCCTTGTGCTAGCTGGAAACTGCTATGTTGAGCACACAAGAGATTCGATGAGGGGATGCTAGCTAATGAGTTGCGGAGTGAGAATGTCTTATGATGCTGAGTTGCAGAGAGAATGATTTGTATGCAAGTCTTTATGATTGTTGAAGTACAAATAGAGTGTTTTGTATGCAAGTCTTCATGATTGTTGAATAACAAAAGAGTGTTTTGTATGAAAGTCTTCTTGATTGTTGAATTACAAAAAGATTGTCTTTCTTCTACACAATATCTTCATCCTGGTGGTTCAGTGAACAAGCTAGGGGGTCCAAAAGCAATTGATATTGGCCGCTTTATGGAGAAGTTTTGGAGGAACGGTCCTATTTGGGTGTTTTTCCACCCTATCAGTTATCAAGTTCTACCTTGTTTTTAATTTATTTACTTCTAAACCGTTGATCTATTTTTCAAAAACTGTATTTATATGTTATCATAGTTTTCAGATGTTTCCTAGATACCAGTTAGTTGTTAGAAATAATAGTTTACTGAATTGATAATTATTTATGCACAAATGATCAAATAAACAGAATTTGATAATTATAGAATAATGAATATAAATTTCTTCCTGTATTTTTCCTTTCACTTAAAAAGTGATGTACTCTAGTACATGAAGATTTTTAATTAACATAGATTAGAAATGATATGAAGATTCTAAGAAAAAGAAAATTCGTTATAATATGTCAGATATAGAATTCATTATAGAATGTTTATCTCATTAGTATATGTATATATGTAAATATTGTTATTTATAAACAGTTGATCTTGAAAACCTAGCAGTGAAATCCTTATTTAAATCATCATAGGTTTTTACACAGTGAATACATTTATAAACCCTAGATATGTAAATATTGTGATTTATGCTATCATTTATACATAGGTATATTATATTATACAAAAATTGAATAGCAGACATTAGAAATACTTATATCATCGATTCATAAACAAAATATGGTATACATTAGTATTATTGATAATAAAATATTGCAAATCAAAACTTAGATCCTAAAATATGGAAAACGCATTCACATAAACAATAACACATCTTATAAAATATATTATGAAATTATTCTGATACTTCTCGATATCCCCATAAGGGATCAACATATATTGCACATTCAAATCGAATACTGGGTAAATCCTTCCATCATAATCAACTAGCATTTCAAGTTTAAAAGTTAGTTAAGGGTCGAACCCTGTAGACATCACTCAATATCAAATATCATACAGATGTAATACGGTAATAAAAACATATTTATATATGCCATAAAATGAAACGATTATCATAGTATCAACCAACATAATTAATAAAATCTTGTAACAAGGGTTCAAGACCCGTAAGGTCTCACCCTGAGTTCATTAATATTATGAACCGGATTTAATACAACCAAGAATGATAACCAATTTAAAAACGATATATATGGTCCTGGTATATATATATATATATATATAACTTTAAACAATGAAAACTTAACCAGCTTCCTAATACAGTCGAAGCAATTGTAGTAATACAAAACACATCAAGAACAGATCTCGATGAAATCTATTGGATGCATCATTGCTATCTTATTTAGACAGGTTATCAAAATAATGATTTCATTTAAAGGTCAAGGGTTCGAGTCTCAAGAGAGATCTCGCCCGATCTTAATTTTTACACAATATAAAATTATAAATACCAAATTTAAATATTTGACAGGGTTTAGGGTTTAACTCTGTGGGAAAAGCATATCATTTCAGAGCCAAGAAACCATACTGAGCATTGCATCATATTTTACAAAGTTACGAAGTAGGGCTTGGCCCCAAAACAAAATACATATTGATATTACCAAAATACAAGTAAATAAACTGTAAAGGAGGCCGAGAGCAACAACATTGTTCACATTTCAAGTTGATACAAGTATCAAAACCGATAACCCTATTCTTTCCATAAACAAGTACAACGCAGTGAACAATGCTCGGGTCTACCAGAAAGGTACCCAAAACAAACAAACGTAAGTTTAAATTCTTTTACAACAGTCAGTCAAAACCCCAACAGTGGCATTTATCCAGAAGACAGTTACATTATCAACGCTATCACAAGGAAGTGACAAACAATCCACTTTCATAATCAAACAACAATAGAAAACCATCGCCTTAATAAACAATTGTTGACAGGGGTGTCATTCTTATGGATAGGGCCGAAGCTTACTATGGTTCCAAACCACTGGATTTTCCTCCCCCTTTTCCAAAGTTATCGCCAAGACCCAAGTCGAGACCAAAGGTAGGGTAAAAACCCTATCAAACAATAAAACGAATGGTTAAAAGTGCATAACAGCCTATAAAAGAATATTTACAAATAGTTAAATCATTTATAAAAGAAAGTTGCAGAACATTACCTTCACCAGACTCAAAATCGACCGAGAGCTTCCCAGAAGTATGCTAGCTAAAATCCAAGTGACAAGAACCGTAACCTCTCGTTGTAACCATATCAATGAATACCATGATAACAACTTAATGGTATTCACCTCTGTGGTTGAGTATAAACTGAGACTACGTTCAAGTGGCTCATAGCCATGGAGGCTGAGAGAGCATGGCAAGAATTTCAAAGACCAAACCCTTAGCACATGGATAGGGTTTTACCTATACGTGGAATCCACTTACCAAGTAAATCATATGGGCACATTTAATGCATGACCTGTCAACCACTATCAATTAAATTTCGAACTCCAATGCTATAGTTTTACTCCATCGTTTACATGTTAGTTCAATAACTTTACGTCGAATGGTCTTTGAACCACTTTCATATAGTTTGGTTCACAAATAAACAATAACATCAAGTTTTTCCTAGGAACCTAGAACCCTATGGTGAAGCGTTAACCAAGTAAATAAGTATAATGCAAATCAACTATAAAAATAAATGTTTATCACCATTGAGATTGGGATAGGAATCTCCAACTCTTTAGTCGAGTTTTGAAAAAGTCTTATAATTGCAATCTAACCAGTAAGGAGTAAAGAAGTTGTTTCTCACCATAATAACCTCGGTCATAATATTAATACCAATTCTATGGATGCATGTTCTCACCTGTAACCTGGTCAAAGTGGAAGAATGCATTAGCATAAAGCTAAGTAAGCTTTGAGGCGTCACAAGGAACCCCTTCAACAAAAGAAATACATGTTCAATATTAACATCATAATTATAACTACAATATCATATTATGACCTAAAGAATAACAAATTAAATATCAACTTTGTCTTAAGCATTAAATCATCATATCAAAGACAGTCAAAAAGAATTTTGTATTTAGTGGTTAAGACGCATTAATTAAACGATGAATTTGGTAATTAAGTGTTGCCAATACAAATTATATTTAAGTCTTGGGCCTGGCCCAAGGGGGTCAAATTTTGAACACATTAAGTTTTTGGGAACTGCGAAGCTGAGCGTAGCATGGTGTAATGTCCCCATTTTGACCCCCCTTCGCATTAAATCATAAATGATGTAAATATTGATATTTAATCATGGTGAGGAGCTCAAGGACAAGGCCCCACCATTGATTTAGCGTTTTATGTATCAGCAATTAAAAATAGATGCATGTGGTTCTTGTGCTAGATAGGCACAATGTAAATAAGACATCATGTAAATACGGATTTTAATGAAATACCCACAACTAGCTATGCAATGCAACAAAGAGACGGGGGCATGATTCTACAAGGAATAGGGAGGGAATTTATTCAAACCCTTGATCCAATGGTGTTAATCCATGTGTCAATGAGAAAACCCATAAACCACCAACTATCCATTTTGGGTTATGCACCCAATCATTTAATTCTTCCAAGAGTTGGTTGAGGCAGTTAATGCCTTGGGAATGGAGAGTTATGGAAGCCAATTTCGTGTATGGGCAAGCCATCAACCTGGGAAATCGTATTTTGTCTCCTTGGGAAAGAAAACACCCACGAAATGGTGCCCAAAGCCATTCTGAACCCATGGCTTTTGCCCTCTCACGCAGTCTGAGCTAGCTGGGCTTTCCCCATCACATTTTTCATCTTTTTCTTGCATTTTTCCATGGCTGGGAGCTCGTTTTTGTGTTACACAGTGGCTGGGAGAGGAGGACCACGATTTGGGACTGTTATGGAGGCCGTTTTTGCCCCAAAATGTCCATGGACGTTTTTCTGAAAATGGATTTGGCTTCCCAGGGTTGTTCCCCATCTTCCAGTTTCATTTTGGGTTTCCCACGTTTTTCTAAAGCTAATGAAAACCCCATATTTGGGCATCTCACTGTAAAAATGTTTCTTCATGCCCAACACTTATACTTCTGTTGTTATGTGCATCTTTGTTTTGGTTTGAATCTGTGAGCAAGATATTTGGAGTGGTAGTGGGCAGAATTGGCTTGATAAAACTAGTGGGGGGGAATAACCTCTCAAGAAGATCAAGAGGGTTGGCTACTCTTCTATGCACACCTTAGACACTCTAGATTGGAAGGTATGGCCTGAGGGACTGTGCATTGGTGAAGGGAATACTTCCTTGAGTGGGGTGTGTAGGCATTGTGGGTGTCAAACTAGATAGATCTTGTAGAGGTATCCCTGACTCTGTGCTTGAGCTCAATAGCTTAGCAATTCTTCCTTTCCATTTCCCAGCAGCCTGATGAACCCAATTGTAGATTGGCTTGGCTCATCTTGGTGTATGCTTAGCTATGTGTGAGTCTGTTGTTCCCTGATTCCTTGTAGAGATCATGCCCATCTCGGGGGTGGCAGTGTGTGGAGATATTGATGATCACAACTGGCCTATGGTTGGGTGGAACATTGCAGTTGCATAGCCAGTTGCTTGGGACTACTTTGTTATAAGATAAGTACTCTCTTATGTTAACTTTGCAATTATTTATTTATGAATATCTTGAATGTATGATGGATGTGTTATTGAAATTACTTATACTGTGTTTTCTTATAATTATACATTCCATATGTCTTTTTATACTATGTGAATGCTTAGCTAAAAGTTCATGGGGCTAGATGCCCAGTTTTAGCATCACGTCCTCTCTATCATGCTAGTATGATAGGAGGGGACATTAAATTTTGGTATCAAAGCTGTTGGTTGCAGCATTGGACCTCTATGGGCCAAATCCAATTACAGTCACATGGGAAGGTCCCTTCCTGATCACCACAGGTCTCAGCATCGGGCCTAAACTGGATAAGTTGGATAGTTTGCAGAGGTAAGGTTACCTCCTGCTGGGCAGCAGTCATCACAGAAAAAAGGAAAGATCTCAAATTTTCCTAAGAGTTTTTGAAAAAATTTCTAAGTGTTCGGCATCGAAAGGAAATTTTCGGAAGGATTCGACGAATTGCTCCAAAATAGCGGGAGAATTCGGCGAATCGCCCCAAAACTGCGAAAGGATTCCAAAAGTTGTTCCGCAATAAAGAAGCATTCAGCAAGTTGGCCTGAAACTACGGAAGGATTCCGCAATTTGTTCCGCAATATGGAAGCATTCGGCAAGTTGGCCCGAAACTGCGGAAGGATTCTACAAGTTGTTCCACAACGCGGAAGGATTCAGCAAATCGCCCCGCAACTGCGGAAGGATTTGGAAAATCACCCCTCAACAGCGGAAGGATTTGAAAAATCGCCCTGCAATTGCAGAAGGATTCGACAAATCACCCCGCAATTGCGAAAGGACTCGGCAAATCGCTCCGAAACTGCGAAAAGAATTCCCAAATGTCTTCCAAAACTGCGGAAAGAATTTCCAAATCTCTTCCGAAACTGCGGAAAAAATTTCCAAATGTCTTCCAAAACTGCGGAAAGAATTTCCAAATGTCTTCCAAAACTGCGGAAAGAATTTCCAAATGTCTTCCGAAACTGCGGAAAGAATTTCCAAATCTCTTTTGAAACTGCGGAAAGAATTTCCAAATGTCTTCCGAAACTGCGGAAAGAATTTCCAAATGTCTTCCGAAACTACGGAAGGAATTTCCAATTCTCTTCCGAAATTGCAGAAGAACTCCAAAATTGCGGAAGAACTCCACAAGTTGCTCCAAAACAAGGAATTTCAGCCATTTTTCAGGGAGATTTTCAGGTGCCGAAAATGGAAAAATTGCCATGGAACTTATGCGCCAGATTGCGCGAAATGGAAAGATTTACAAAAAAAAAAAAATGAGGGCGCTGCCCTTGACCTGCCCTGTAGTGACGCAAGGAAGCCATAAGGGGGCAAGCCCCCTTGACCCCCGTCGTCCCCCTCATATGTCGTTAATTGTGAGAAAATTCTATGATCTGACAAATTGTCAATATAACATTTTCCCATGTGCATGAAAGTAATTTATGAATTTGTGAGAATATAATGCAGCTAACAATTGTGTTGATGAACACATTTTGCAGAATCACAGTATCAGGGCAGCACTCTAGATAGTACAGTTGAAAAGTTTTGGACCTTGGTTGGGACAAGAAAATCAACATCATGGATGATGCACAGGATCCCTATGAGCCTGAGACAGATGCCATGGGGGAGAACATACATGTTGAAAATGATGAAACAGAATCTAATGGGAGAAGAAATCAAGAGACTCCTCCAGGTATTGTAGCCACCATGAGAAACCTAAGGGTGGAGTTGCAAAGCTGTAGAGAAGATAATGAAAGGATGATTAAAGCTCAGGAAGAACAAAATCAGTTGAATGCAGCCATGCTACAGAGTTTGACAGACATCCAAAGGCAAATAAACTCTGGGCATCAGACATCAAATCCAGAAAGGGGTGGGAGTAGTTCTAGAAGGAATTCCCGTAAGAGGGCCAGTAGCTCAAGAAGAGTTTCTACAGATAGAACATATACTCCAAAAATATCTTCTAATGAATCATCTGACTCTGAAGAATCCATTGAGGGTTCAAGCTCTTCATCTCGCAGGAGTAAGAGGAAGAAGCACTATAAGAACAATTCACATGGGGAATTTAAGAAGGCGAAACCTCCTACATTTGATGGAGAGATAAAGTCTGGTCAAGAAGCTGAAGCTTGTCTTCTTGGGATGAGAAAATATTTCCAAGTCCAAGACTACTCTGTGAATATGAAGGCAAGGGTTTCCATCTTCAACTTGAATGGAAGAGCATCTATATGGTGGGAACACATCATGCAAGTGAAGAAGATCAATGAAAGGAAGATTGTGTGGAAGAAGTTCAAGAAATACTTCAAGCAGAAGTACCTCTCTGATAGGTACTATGATGATAAGATCAAAGAGTTCCATGAGCTGATATTGGGACAATTGACCATGGAAGAATATGCAAACAAGTTCTTGGAGCTGCTGAGGTATGTCAAGTACATTCGAGATGATAAGGTGAAAATTTAGCGTTTCTTGAGTTGACTGCCCCAGTCATATAAAGATAGAATTGAGTTTGATGAACCTCAAACTCTAGAGGAGGCCATAAGAAAGGCCAAGTTTTGCCTTGATCAAAACAGAAGCAAACCAGAATTCCATAAGGCATGGAAGTATAAGAAAAATGAAAAGTTTGATCAAAGGAAGAAGGGTTCAAGCCTCCTCAATTCAAGAATCAGCAAAGGCAACCATCACAGGTTGTGACTAAGCCAACTAGGATGATGGGATACAAACCAAGAGATCCAAAGGAGCCAAGAGAACCACTTCAATGTTGGGGTTGTGGAGGAGACCACATGCTCAGGAACTATCCACATCGGAATGGGAATGCAAATCAAGTCCACAACATCCAGGGAGCTGAAACTGTGGGTCAAATGGTGAGGACAATCCTTAGAATCTATGCAGCACTAGATGACCGCCAGGCAGATCATCAGTCAAATGTGGTTGAAGTTGAAGGTAAGATTGCTAAGCAATCTGTTTCTATTTTGATTGATCTTGGATCTACTCACAGTTATGTCACTCCTAGAATTGTTGAGATTTGTGCTTTCAAGAAATTAAAGCATAGTAAATCATGGTTAGTTCAACTAGCCACTGGAACCAAGAGAAAAGTTAGTAAAATAATAGAGAAATGTCCATTAGAGATGGATGGACTATTCACTTATGCAGATCTGAATATTTTTTCCACTTGGTTCCTATGATATTCTCATTGGGATGGATTGGTTAGAGGCACACAGGGTTAAACTTGACTGCTACAATAAGACATTTGAATGCATGGACGAAGAAGGAAACCCGAGGGTTGTAGAAGGCATTCCAAAGGTGACTTCTGTTAGACAGGTTTCAGCCATGCAGCTGAAGAAGTTATGTAGGAAGGGATGTCAATTGTATGCAGCCCACATTTTAGAGGCAGTAGAGAATGAAACTCTTAAATTGGAGGACTATCAAGTATTGCAAGAATTTAGGGATGTTTTTCCTGATGAGATTCCAGGACTCCCTCCAAAGAGAGACATTGAATTTACAATTAAACTTGTGCCAGGAGCGGCGCCAGTGTCTAAGACACTCTATAGGATGAGTACAGCGGAATTGCTAGAATTGAAAATGCAATTACAAGAGTTGCTGGAAAAGAAATATATTAGGCCAAGTGTGTCCCCGTGGGGAGCACCTATTCTATTTGTGAAAGATATTCATAAGATAGCCTTTAGAATGAGGTATGGACACTATGAGTTTGTAGTGGTACCATTCTATCTCAGAAATGCACTAGCTACATTCATGTGTCTCATGAATAATGTTTTTAGCAAGTATTTGGACAAGTTTGTTCTTGTATTCCTAGACGACTATTCTAAGAATGAAGAAGAGCATGAAGAACATTTGAGAATGACAATGCAATTACTAAGGGAGCATAAGCTGTATGCAAAGTTGAGCAAATGTGACTTTTATAAAGATAGAATTCATTATTTGGGTCACATCATCTCCGACGAAGGAATATCTGTAGACCCTGAGAAGATTGAAGCCATTATGATTTGGCCAACTCCAAGGAATGTGACGGATATGAGATCTTTTATGGGCCTTGTTAGTTACTACAAGAGGTTTATCGAAGGATTCTCCAAGGTTGCAAACCCGATCACTTCTTTGCAAAAGAACGGGATAAAGTTTGAATGGTCACCAAGATGTGAGGAAAGTTTTCAACGGTTGAAGAATCTTCTTACGAGTGCACCAATTTTGAAAATTGCAGACCCAGAAAAATACTTTGTGGTATGTACCGATGCATGCAATCAAGAACTTGGAGGAGTTGTTATGCAAGACAACCACGTGATATGCTATGAGTCAAGAAAGTTGAAGGAGCATGAGAAGAACTATGCTACTCATGATATAGAACTTGCAGCCATAGTACATGCTTTAAAGATGTGGAGGCATTAATTAATGGGAAGAAAATTTGAGTTAAGGACAGACCATTGTGGTCTGAAATACTTGTTTGATCAACCAACTTTAAATGCTAGGCAAGCTAAATGGTTGAAATTTTTGTGTGAATTTGATTTTGAAATCAAACACATAAAAGGGAAAGAAAACAAGGTGGTTGATGCACTCAGCATGAAGGTACACGAAATGCATGTGGCAGCACTTAGTACTTGCCAACCAGATTTGAAGTAGCAGATTGTTAACCATATTGCTGAGGATGAAGTATACATGCAGATAAAGGACAAATTGCAGCAGCAAGACCTTGGAAAGAAGTATGAAGGCTATCATTTGGAAGAAGGCAGACTTCTTACTTATAAGAATAGAGTCTATATTCCAAATGCGGCATATTTGAGGAGAATTGGTATGGATGAAATCCATAAAGCTCCATACTCTGGTCACCCAGGATATCAGAAAACAATTGCTACAACAAGAAAATATTATTTCTGGCCAGGCATGAAGAAGGACATCACTGAATACATTTCTAAGTGCATGTAATGTCAGCAGGTGAAGGTTGAACACCAACATCCAGTAGGTTTATTGCTTCCCGTGCCAATTCCAGAATGGAAATGGGAAGTAATATCCATGGAGTTTAATACAGGATTTCCAATGACTGTGAGACAACATGATTCCATCATGGTTGTGGTGGGCAAGTTAACAAAGGCAGCACATTTTCTAACGGTTAATTCCACACACAAAGCCGATGCCATTGCAAATATTTTCATGAAGGAAATTTTAAGATTACATGGGTTGCCCAAGGCAATAATTTCTGACAGGGATACCAAGTTCACTTCCAATTTTTGGAAAGGTCTCTTTGCAGATTTGGGTACATAGCTAAGCTTTAGTACCGCATACCATCCTCAAATAGATGGGCAAACAGAAAGAGTAAATCGGGTGCTTGAATACATGCTCCGCATGTATGTAATGGACAAACCATCCAAGTGGGAGGATTATCTACACTTGGTAGAATTTGCATATAACAATGGACAACAAGCATCATTGGGAATGAGTACTTATGAGGCTTTGTACGACAGAAGGTGTAGGACACCAGTGACTTGGGACAATCCAGTGAACATAATTGTACTTGGGCCAGAATTGCTTAAGGAAATGGAGCAAGAAGTTGCCAAGATCAGACAAAATTTAAAAACAGCCCAGGATAGACAGAAAAGCTATGCAAATAAACATAGAGTGCATAGGGAATTCAATGTTGGGGATCATGTGTATCTTAGAGTGAGATAAAGGAAGAGCTCCTTGAAGCTTGGGAGTTGTGCCAAGATATCACCTAGATATTGTGGGCCATTTGAAGTGCTTGAAAGAATAGGGCCAGTTGCATATAGACTTGCATTGCCTGCTAGCACTAAAGCTCATAATGTTTTTCATGTCTCTTTTCTTAAGAAATATGTACATGATCCTAACCATGTCATTAATTGGGATGTGATCCAGGTGGAACCCGAGGGAGAGTTCCAAACCGACCCATTACGCATCCTAGACAAGAAGGTAACATTGCTCCGGAACCGAGCCATCGGACAGGTAAAGGTGCAATGGAAGCACTACGGTCCCGATGAGGCTATATGGGAGCTAGAGGATGCCATGAGGGTGGCATATCCATTTTTGTTCAATTTTGATGAGCACTAAGGACAGTGCTAATGTAAGGGGAGGGGAATGTAATGTCCCCATTTTGACCCCCCTTCGCATTAAATCGTAAATGATGTAAATATTGATATTTAATCATGGTGAGGAGCTCAAGGCCAAGGCCCCACCATTGATTTAGCGTTTTATGTATCGGCAATTAAAAATAGATGCATGTGGTTCTTGTGCTAGATAGGCACAATGTAAATAAGACATCATGTAAATATGGATTTTAATGAAATACCCACAACTAGCTATGCAATGCAACAAAGAGATGGGGGCATGATTCTACAAGGAATAGGGAGGGAAATTATTCAAACCTTTGAGCCAATGGTGTTAATCCATGTGTCAATGAGAAAACCCATAAACCACCAACTACCCATTTTGGGTTATGCACCCAATCATTTAATTCTTCCAAGAGTTGGTTGAGGCAGTTAATGCCTTGGGAATGGAGAGGTATGGAAGCCAATTTCGTGTATGGGCAAGCCATCAACCTAGGAAATCGCATTTTGTCTCCTTGGGAAAGAAAACACCCATGAAATGGTGCCCAAAGCCATTCTGAACCCATGGCTTTTGCCCTCTCACGCAGTCTGAGCTAGCTGGGATTTCCCCATCACGTTTTTCATCATTTTCCTGCATTTTTCCATGGCTGGGAGCTAGTTTTTGTGTTACACAGTGGCTGGGACAGGAGGACCACGATTTGGGATTGTTATGGAGGCCATTTTTGCCCCAGAATGTCCATGGACGCTTTTTCTGAAAATGGATTTGGCTTCCCAGGGTTGTTCCCCATCTTCCAGTTTTGTTTTGGGTTTCCCACCTTTTTCTAAAGCTAATGAAAACCCCATCTTTGGGCATCTCACTGTAAAAACGTTTCTTCATGCCCAGCACTTATACTTCTGCTGTTATGTGCATCCTTGTTTTGGTTTGAATCTGTGAGCAAGAGATTTGGAGTGGTAGTGGGCAAAATTGGCTTGATAAACCTAGTGGGGGGAAATAACCTCTCAAGAAGATCAAGAGGGCTAGCTACTCTTCTATGCACACCTTAGACACTCTAGATTGGAAGGTATGGCCTGAGGGACTGTGCATTGGTGAAGGGAATACTTCCTTGAGTGGGGTGTGTAGGCATTGTGGGTGCCAAGCTAGATAGATCTTGTAGAGGTATCCCTGGCTCTGTGCTTGAGCTCACTAGCTTAGCAATCCTTCCTTTCCATTTCCTAGCAGCTTGATGAACCCAATTGTAGATTGGCTTGGCTCATCTTGGTGTATGCTTAGCTATGTGTGAGTCTATTGTTCCCTGATTCCTTGTAGAGATCATGCCTAGCTTGGGGGTGGTAGTGTGTGGAGATATTGATGATCACAACTAGACTATGGTTGGGTGGAACATTGTAGTTGCATAGCCAGTTGCTTGGGACTACTTTGTTATAAGATAAGTACTCTCTTGTGTTAACTTTGCAATTATTTATTTATGAATATCTTGAATGTATGATGGATGTGTTATTGAAATTACTTCTGCTGTGTTTTCTTATAATTATACATTCCATATGTCTTTTTATACTATGTGAATGCTTAGCTAAAAGTTCATGGGGCTAGATGCCCAGTTTTAACATCACGTCCTCTCTATCATGCTGGTATAATAGGAGGGGACATTACACATGGATGGAGACTTTTTGTGAAAATCAATTTTTGGAAGCTATGAGGAGAAGTGCAGCAAAGTTTTGGTGTGCTGCGACGATTGTGCGCAGCGCACTGTTGGAAGAGCTATGAGGTCGATGCTACGAGGATTACATCTCCGCGATGTGCCACAATGATGGAGATCCAACTAAGCAGAGCGTTGGATGGATGACGACATTTATTTTGGTTAGGTCACAGAAGACCTATTTTTGGCAAAGATCATCGATAACTACCAAGCAGTGGGTAGGTGCAGATCGGGAGGTAGGTGACTGATCACACAAACAAAAGACTACTACTACTTGAGGTCACCGAAGACCTATTTTTGGAAAATATCATCGATAACTACCAAGCAGTGGGTAGGTGCAGATAGGGATGTAGGTGACTAATCACACAAACAGAAGACTACTACTACTTGAACCAGTCATCTAAGGCCATGAAAGAAGGAACAGCTCGGTGGAAGCAAGCTGTTGGCGTGCATGACAGGGGGGCGGATAGCAACGTGTCTACAAAGAGGATAGCCATGACTTAAGATCCGCTACTAGACCCCTGCAGTCTAGTTTTGCGAAAACCGTGATAGTTTTGTAAACCTAAGGTTTTTTCCCTTTGTAAATGTAAAGACATGACCTACGGGTCTTGATCTATAAATAAGGCAATTTTGTAAGGGAAAGGGTTAACTCTTCATTTTGTTGATTATTATTAAATATTGTTGGATCTGTAAGATTGAAGCGTTGTAAAGGCTCTACAGCTGAGTGTGCAGAGACCTCATTTTGAGAGATAGAAGAGCGTCTGCAGCTGAGTTTGCAGATGAAGAACTGTTGTACCCTTGCTTAAGATAAATAAACAACAGTTCTTGTGGACGTAGCTTCTCATCCGGGGGGGTGAACCACGTTAAACCTTGTGTTATGTGATTGCTATGTATGATTGCCATTACTTTTGCTTGAGTTACTTACAGTGTATGCATGAATTTACTGTTATTTGATATATGTTTACTTTTATTTGTATTCACCGCGGAAGGGATGAAATAAGATGTTAGTAGTTTATGTATGGATGAATGTTAACAGTCAGGCACCTATAAGGCCTTGAATGAATGGATCTGTGAGATAAGCACACAATTAAATGTTAAGGTTTAATCGCTATATCAGAGCGCACAACATCACACATCTCATTCACTTATAGAATTTATGATTTTTATCAGTCTAAGTAAAATCAAATGATTAAGGATTATTGAATAAGATTGAGTAGAAGTGATTGAGTCTTATAACGGCCGCACGGACTAGTTGACGTGTCGATCCATCAGAAGTGCTACACAGTAAGCTATTGATAGCTTATCATCGTAGAGTGGAAGTAATCCCACTGCACAGTCCGTGAATGCGTTGGTTGCGCAAGCATCCTTTCTTTCCGTAGCACTCGACACGGGGTAGAGGACCTCGCACAGTTATTAACCGCAGTATGCAATCCATCATCGCGTTGCGCATTAACCAGTTGAAACACTCGCATCACAAGGTTGTGGAAATTTGCTTCTGCAACCACCCCCGCAACTTCACCTCGGGTGAGACCTCAGGCTGCTTGCAATTTGTTGCCAAAAGGACCAGTGAATAGGGGTTTTGTTGGTATCTTGCACCACGAAGTACCTGAGTCTACATTGAAAAACCTCTAGATCAAAATGTACACCAACAAATGGTTTCGTTGCCGCGCTAAGACTCAGTGATCCGATAACGTGTTTCAAAAAGTACTGTGTGAAAAAGAATACAAGTTCCCATTAGGGTCAGACAACTGGCATCCAGAAAAGAAATATATCTCGGCTTGGTGCGATAAGATCGAAAGCGATTTCACAAAAGAAAGAAAACAAAAACCCACATCTATATGACGTACAGTGGTTGAACAGATACTTGTGGAGGGACATCCACGAAATTTTTTGGGCTTCATTTTCAAACGAGCTACACAAGTGGATATCGCGCCTAGGAGAAAGAAAGAATTGTTTTCAAGGCGGAGTACCAACGCAGTGGACTCCGGAGCTTACTGAACAACTCAAAGCAATAGATAGCCCACTGTCGCAAGCATTCGACTTCTGGGTCGATAGCATACTTGAGGGATTTGTGATGGAGTTTGCTGTAGACACACTGAAATCCTACAGCCAAGCTGAAGCATACTTTTTCGAAGGATTCCAAGGTAAGTTTCTAAAAAACCTCATTCTATACATTAAAATGCTTCTAGCTGAGAAAGTGTTTTAAGAATGCAGCAATAATTCTAAATCTGTCATGGTAGAAAATACACACATTGATTCTAACGAAGAAAACCATACTTTAAGAAGTGGAAAGAGATATAAGCTTACTAACAAAAAGAATCCTAGACAATATAGAAACCGTATAGATACCGAAATTCCATGTGACCTCAACAATAACAGCACTCAGCTATTAGCCGCAATCCAGTGTATTACACTTCAGAATCCATCAGTCTAGAACCCACCTGCTGCGAGCATTGCGTAGCCCATCCCACAGATCAACAATACTAGTAACACTGCAAGAACAAGTGCTCACAGCACTACGACTCATCCCATTCCGCATAATACTATCCCTAGCACAATCCAGCAGTCTGTGTCTACTTTTGTCGCAGGGAATCAGTCCCAGAACAGTACACAATCCGGAAGGAGAATGACAAATAATGATATAAAACTGCCGATATTCAAAGGAATGGGTCAGGAAGACCTTGATCAACACTGGTTTCTATGCGAAGCCATGTGGAGTGTCAAGCAAGTTACAGATGATGCTATAAAAATAGTGCAGCTCATCACTACTTTTAGAGATAGAGCATTGCATTGGTTTATGAAGTATTCTCAAGCACAACCGAGAACCCTAGCAGACATCAAGACCATGATTGCAGAAGAGTTTAAAAAACCCAAATCAAAATCACAGTGCATAACAGAGTTGAAAGAAATCAATCAAAAACCTACTGAATCGGTATGGGAATTCGACAAAAAATTCAAAACATTGTTGGACCAAGTGAGCTTTGTTATAGCTCCGCAATAGCATCAAGAATGGTTCATTACTACGCAGTTTCCCCATACCAGACAACCACTGATGCAACAGAAGGTTGTATCTCAAGCTGAGGCCTTGGAGATTGCAATGAAGTTGGAAGCCTCACCAATTGGAGAAAGTAGCTCTAGGATGATACAGATCCAGAACCAGTTGGCTACCCTGACATTAGAATTACAAGGTATGAAGAATGGAAAAGAACAGAGACATGAACGAAGACATGAATTTTGGTGCATAGGATGCAAAGGAGAAGGCCACACAAGAGAACATTGCCCCTTATTTCAATATTATCTTAACAGTGGCACGTCAAACCCAATGAATATGAATCAGAACCAGGCACCATGGTGTGAAATTTGTAAAACCATAGGACACCACCCTAAGGTTGTTACCTCGTACAGAAATATGTCAAAACATCTAAAAACTTATACTGTAATTTATGTAAATCAGTTGGACATGATGAGTCCAACTATCGTGCTTATGAGTTGATGAATGAAAGAAGCGAGATATGGAAGCAATGCGAGGTGCTGGAATGTACCGCGTCCAAGAGGAAAACTAGCCAACGCAAGAGAACACCATGGAGAACACCCACTATGATCAGGGAGGATATAGAGGTCGCGGTGGTGGATACTGCGAGAGAGGAAGAAATGTCGACCAAGCTCAAGGAAGAGGACGAGGCCAGGTAATCTACTATAATTGTGTCCAGCCAGGTCATATATCCAGAGAATGCATTAATCCATGCACCACATGTAACTACTGTAAATCATTTGATCATGTGATTGAAGACTGCCTCGTGCTTGAGGTAGAAATGAAAAAGCAGAGAAGAACAGAAACACCGAACCCTAACATCCAGTTGATCGCATCAGAGAGCAGACTTATAGGTCAGAGTGTCAATGCAGTAATGCGAAGTGGCATTGATACAGGAAGAAACAAAAGCGCAGAAGCCTCAACTTCTGGAACAACTGATCCTAAGAAGAACCCTGGAGAAATAGTAGGGATTAGAAAACCTCCTGGGAAAGCACCTCCATTGAACTTACAGAAAAATAAAGAAATATTTAAAGAAGTGCGGGACATGTTTAAACAACCACCACCTACTTCACTGTTAGGAACCCATGTCTTTACTTTGTTAGTATATTGTTGTTGGACGCATATGCTTTGTAAGTCGTCTCGTAGTATTTGTTGATCAATAGTTTATGTTATTGTTGTTGACGCATATGCTTTGTAAGTCGCCCGTAGTATTGTTGATCCATAGTTTGTATTGGCCCATGGTTTTGACCCATAGTATTAGCGCCTAGACTCAGTATATAAGTGTGTGTTAAGACATATGAAGGCACCGTGAAGTTATTTGTATTGAGCTTGCTCAAAGAAGGTTGCCCCCTCGAACTGGACTGTGATCAATATAAAAGTGATTCTGAGTTCTGTCATTTCTGCTATTTTGCATATTCTTATTAATTAATTGTTGCAGGTGCTTCACATCTGGTATCATAGCACTTTCTTGGGCTCGCTGGGTGAAATTTCTGCCAAATTTTTTTTTTGCATCTGTTGCAGGTTCAAATTTGGGAATAATCCCTATCCACTTAACTATGGGAAGTACTTGGGCATAATCCCTAAAACTCATTGTGAGGAGTACCACAGGAACCCCGAAGTAGCTGGCCCATTGAGAGGACCTACTAGCGAAAAGGGCAACGACCCCTACCTGATTGACTAGTTCCCACCTGTGAGGTAAACCAAGAGCTATCGTTTGTGGCAAAGGGGTTATCAGTTTTACCTGAGCCATGGAGTGAGGGGTACTGCCCCAATACAAAAGTCGTCAAACAGCATTGGTGGCTGAGTGAAACCCTTGAACTGTTAGGAAGCCGCACATACCTGGGGTCCATATCTATTTTCAGCTGAACTTTTGTCGATCCTTGTTGCGTCATTTTAGATCCAGTCATTCAGATCCATTTTGCAAGCCGTTCCATATCCAGCCATTTTCAATCCATTCGGCGCCGTTTCAGATCCCTTCTGAGGCATAGCCGCTCCAGCCTGATAAAAAAAAAAAAAAAACAGTTTTTTCTCCATATCTCCCTTGTTTTCACTCTGTTTCCCTTGAAATTTTCGAGGAACCCCTGTCATCCCATTCTGAATATTTCATTCCTGAGGACCCTATCCCCAATTCCCCTTCCCAAAGCCCGAAATCCCACATTTGTCTATTTTTAGGGTTTGCCATAACTTCCTCAGATTTCACCCAATCACCTTCAAATTTTACCACAGCGTTCCTTTCTGAATTCTGCTTCTTTGTTCCCCTTTGCCAAATTTTCCCATTCTTTTACCCTGCTTCTGAAATCATCATTTTTGCTTCCCTGTCTATTCGATAGTGTCCAAAACCTAGTCAAACCCCAATTACCCTTCAGATTTTTTCCCAAGTCCAGATTTTCCTTTAGTGAAGTAGTTTCTGTTTTTGTTTTCCTACCTAGTCAACCGAAAAAAAAAATTAAAAAAATTAAAAAATTTAAAATAAAAATAAAAAAAAATAAAAAATAAAAAATCATGGTTATGTTTGTCACCCGTGCAGGAGCAAAAACCATGGAGGAAGCACTTGCAGCCATCCAAGCCAAACTCCAGGATCTCGATGAAAAATTTCTCGGCCTCCATCTTGAACATTCAGCTATGAACAACAAACGGCAGTTCGAGTCTTCATTAGACAATGGGTTCTCTTCTTCCAGCAATTTATGTGGTCCGAAGCTTGATTTCCCTCGCTTTAATGGTAACGATCCAACTGGATGGATCTATCGTGCAGAACAGTATTTCAGTCTGCATAATACTTTTGATGTCAACAAAATTCCGCTGACATCCTTTCATTTGGAATAGGAAGCTCTTCAATGGTACCGTTGGTACATCAAGGCTCATCCAGAGCCCAAATGGCCAGACTTTTGCCAGCTCCTTTTGCAACGATTTGGTCCTAGTGCTTTTGATGACTTCACAGGAGCCCTCACTAAACTTCTCCAAATTGGTACTGTGAGAGAGTATCAAACTGAATTTGAGAATCTAGCCAACCACACCGAAGGATTGTTTGATGACTTTTACCGGAGTTGTTTTATCAGTGGTCTAAAGGATGCCATCTGCTCTGAGGTCAAAATGTTCTGTCCCAACACAATGATGGAAGCCCTAGGGTTGGCTAAGTTGGCAGAAGACAAGATTGCAGCCCAAGCGCTCCAAGCCCACTTTTGTTCCCTTCCGAAATATGGGTTCTCAACGACCACCTATACCACAGGCTCCTCGACCAACTCATATCAAGCGTTTGTCTAAAACAGAGATGCAAGCACGTAAGGAAAAGGGGATTTGCTATAATTGTGATGAGAAATTCACTCGGGGACATAGATGTGTTCAGCAAAAGCTCTATCTCTTGGATGTGGATTCTCCGCCTGCCTCTGAAATTGGTGACAAAGATCCAGAAACACTGGTTGCTCCGGTCGACATTCAGGAACCGCCTATTGACCCTCCGTCTTAGGATGACCAGCCAGAGATATCTCTCCATGCTTTAGCTAGAATCACCACCACCCAAACAATGCGGGTCATGGGTTACTTCAAGAAGCTTCCTCTTACAATACTCATTGATTCTGGTAGCACTCATAATTTCATTGACCCTTGGATCGCCAAACAAGCTGATTGTTTTATCCATCCTTGCTCCAACTTTGAAGTCATGGTTTCCAATGGGGGCACCTTACCTTGCAAAGGGAAGTGTCGAAATGTGCGTATCTCTATGGGAGATTATACCTTGCGCTCTGACATGTTTTCCTTGACCTTAGGCGGATGTGATGTGGTTTTGGGTGCTCAATGGCTACGCACACTTGGCCCTATCTTATGGGATTTTGCTGAACTTTGGATGTAGTTTTCCCTCAATGGCCAAAAACACACCTTGACAGGATTACAACTAGTTTCTCTTAGCATCATCAGTTCACATCGCATGGAAAAACTCCTCAAGAAGAATTCACATGGTGTCATCGCTCAGCTCCATTCCATTCAGATGCAACCTTCAGCGGTCTCCACTACTCCTTTGGATCTACAACAAATTATGGATCAATATATAGGTTTTTTTGCTAAACCAGTGGGATTGCCACCTTCCAAGCTAGAAGACCATCGTATTCAGCTCCTTCCTGGCAGCGTTCCTCCCAACATCAGGCCCTATCGCTACCCATTTCACCAAAAAATGGAGATTGAAATGCTCGTTCAGGACTTATTAAAGAAAGGTATTATTCGCCCAAGCACCAGTTCCTTTTCTTCTCCAGTTATTCTTGTCCACAAAAAAGATGGGTCATGGCGCCTCTGCATTGACTTCCGAGCACTTAATCACCTCACCATCAAGGATAAGTTTCCAATTCCTGTTGTTGATGAGCTTCATGGGGCTCACTTTTTCTCCAAGTTGGATCTTCCTTCTGGGTATCATCAAATTCGGGTTCATGAGGATGATAGCCCTAAAACAGCTTTCCACACACATGATGGCAATTATGAGTTTTTGGTCATGCCCTTTGGCCTCACTAATGCTCCTTCCACATTCCAGGCATTAATGAATAAAATATTTCGACCCTACTTGCGGAAATTCATTCTTGTATTCTTTGATGATATCCTCATCTACAGTAAAACATGGGATGAACATCTCCAGCATCTGGATCTTGTCATGCAACTTTTCTCTGACCATCATCTCCATGCCAAGCAGTCTAAATGTGTTTTTGGATGAAGGAAGTTGAGTATCTCGGGCACATTATCTCAGCACAAGGGGTTCACGTGGATCCTGCCAAAATCGATGCCATGAACAATTGGCCGCACCCTCAGACACTCAAGAGCCTTCGTGGTTTTTTGGGGTTGACTGGCTACTACCGCAAGTTTGTCAAGGATTATGGGAAGATTGCAGCTCCATTAACTGCTCTATTGAAAAAGGATGATTTTACATGGACACATGCTGCTCAGTGTGCATTTGACAAACTAAAACAAGTTATGTGTACTAAACCTGTTCTAGCTATGCCCGATTTTTCCAAGCCCTTCACTATTGAGAGTGATGCTTGCGGAAATGGACTTGGTATTGTCCTCCTTCAAGATGGACAGCCCATTGCGTTCATCAGCAAAGCCCTTTCAGGTAAGAATTTAGCTGCCTCTACCTATGAGAAGGAAATGATGGCTATTTTGCATGCAGTACAAAAGTGGCGCCCATACCTATTAGGGAATCATTTCTGCATCAAGACTGATCACCAGAGTCTGAAATATTTCTTGGAGCAGTGTGTCTCCTCCCCGACACAACAGAAATGGGTTAGAAAACTCATGGGCTATGACTATGAGATCACTTACAAGAAGGGCAAAGACAATATTGTGGCAGATGCTCTTTCTCGCACATTTGATGCCCAAGGTTCTCTTTCAACTATTTCTATGCCTGTTCCAAATTGGTTGCAATCTGTTCAACAGGGTTATGTCAATGACTCTTCCTTATCTCCAATCATCCAATGCTTGACCAACAACCCTTCTGCTATACCACATTACTCTTGGGATGGTGCTTCTTTGAGATACAAGGGTCGTCTGGTGCTTCCCCAGAGCATAGATCTTCAACAGGATGTCTTCTATGAACTCCATGCTTCTCCATTGGCAGGGCACTCTGGGTTCCTCAAAACGTATGAACGGGCACGACGTAACTTCTTTTGGCAGGGCATGAAAAGGACAATTCAACAGATGGTGGCCGAATGTGATACCTTCCAGCGCAATAAGGGTGAAACAACACTCCTTCTAGGATTGCTCGAACCCTTGCCCGTACCTACACGGATTTGGACAAATATTTCTATGGATTTCATTGAAGGGATCCCTAAATCTGGCGGGAAGATAGTGATTCTCGTTGTGGTTGATCGTCTCTCCAAATATAGTCATTTTTGTGCTCTCAGCCATCCCTATACAGCCTCTTCAGTCGCTCAAATTTTCCTGGACCAGATCTTTCGTCTTCATGGCATCCCTTCTTCCATTGTCTCGGATCGTGATGCGACTTTCACCGGTCATTTTTGGACTGAACTATTTCGCCACACTAGCACCAAACTGAAGATGAGTTCAAGGTATCACCCACAAACAGATGGTCAGACTGAAATTATCAATAAATTCTTGGAAACTTATCTTCGTTGCTTCACCTCTGAACAACAACATCAGTGGGCAAAGTGGCTCCCTCTCACTGAATGGTGGTACAATACCTCTTACCACACTGCCTCTAAAATGACCCCATATGAAGCAGTCTATGGCCAGGCACCTTCAGTTCTTCTTCCATACACCCCCACAAGTTCACCAGTTCAGGAAGTTGACACGGTCCTTCGAAATCGTGATCAGATTCTTCGCATTTTGCGGGACAATCTTCACATGGAAAGAAATCGCATGAAGCAACAAGCTGATCAGCACCGTTCTGAGCGCACTTTTCAAGTCGGTGATATGGTTTTTCTTCGTCTCCAGCCGTACAAGCAGTCCTCCCTGAAGCTCAAAGGGCGTCATAAGCTCGCTCCAAAGTTCTATGGGCCATATCGGATTCTTCAGAAGATTGGTTTTGTTGCTTATAAATTAAAACTTCCTCCTTCTTCCCGCATTCATCCAGTCTTTCATGTCTCTTATCTGAAGAAAGTTCTTGGCATCAACATCAGTGGACAAACGATTTTCCCCGAACTGGATAATGAAGGGTCCATCTTTTTGGAGCCGGAGGCCATCCTCAATCGGTGCACTCGTCAGCTTCGCTCTTGCTCTATCACAGAGGTCTTAATTCAGTGGCACGGCATGCAACCAGAGGATGCTACATGGGAACCACTCCTTCAGATTCAACAACAATTTACACATCTAAAGCTTTGAGGACAAAGCTTTTTTTAAGGGGGAGGGGATGTTAGGAACCCATGTCTTTACTTTGTTAGTATATTGTTGTTGGGCGCATATGCTTTGTAAGTCATCCCATAGTATTTGTTGATCAATAGTTTATGTTATTGTTGTTGGCACATATGCTTTGTAAGTCGCCTGTAGTATTGTTGATCCATAGTTTGTAGTGGCCCATGGTTTTGACCCATAGTATTGGCGCCTAGACTTAGTACATAAGTGTGTGTTGAGACCTATGAAGGCGCCGTGAAGTTATTTGTATTGAGCTTGCTCAAAGGAGGTTGCCCCCTCGAAGTGGCCCGTGATCAATATCAAAGTGATTCTGAGTTCTGTCATTTCTGCTATTTCGCATATTCTTATTAATTAATTGTTGCAGGTGCTTCACATTCACCAAGGATCCCATTGCGCAGTCAAGAACCGCAAATAGAAGATATGCCACTGGCATATGATCAAATGCATGTTGCACCAGATACATCTATTTTTCTTGCGCAATTCCTACATAGCTGCATCAAGTTATTAAAAAACAAAGACACTCTTGTGGAATTTGAAAAACTGATAAATTAGTATGAATCAGACAGTAAGAAAGTGACTGTACATGGCGCAATACATAACATTAGGAGTCCCAAAAGAACCGGAAGGGAAATGCAGTTCACTGCACAGATAGGAGACTGCGAGATGGACGAGATCATTCTTGATCTCGGATCTGAAGGGAATGTCTTGACCAAGCATACATGGCAGGCGATGGGGAAACCAAAGTTATAGTGGTCACCTGTACAGTTAAGAATGGCTAATCAAGGCATAGTTATACTGCAGGGAAGGTTAACAAATACCATTGTCGACATTGACGAAGTGTGAAGTTACGTAGACTTCGAAGTAATTGAAATTGTGGATGATAGAAATCCCTATCCAACACTGCTGGGATTCAATTGGGCAATGATGAACTCCACTATTATAAATATGAAGACAATGAAAATGATATTTGAAGGCAATGACAGAAGGGTCGTCGCACCATTGGATCCTTGGCAGGGTGAGCAATATGTTGAACCTATTCAAGAAGAATACAAAGCTCAAGACCTTGACCGTATCTATAACATGACAACAAGTGCTGTAGATTATACTCATCCTATTACGGATGGAACACTCAGCTGGTGTTGTGATAGCTCTTGCATCTAAGACTCTGAGGCAGGATTACAAAACTGGCAACACAGACTACATGAAGTATCTTCCAGGAGATGCGCAACAATTACAAAGTCACTCCGGTGGATTGGAAAGCAGGTAAGTCCAATCCCCACTTATGATGGTATAGCTAACGTTTATTCATTTATCAAAGAATACACTGCAGCAGTTGCAGATGAACATCGTATCTCATCATTAGACATGGAACTCCATGAGACACCTACCAGACGGTGGGTTACACATAAAAAGACATTGACAACTTGGGACCAGTGCAGAATTAAACTATAGATCAGATTCACTGATAAGGTTACACTACCATTTGAGAAATATAATGGCCAGATGGATACAAAGGATCATATCGCAGCCTATGCAAAATCTTGGGAAGAAATACCACATACAGAATGGGTACATCTCTTTGTGCATACAATGGAGGAGCCTATTGCAAAGAAATGGTACCCGAAGGAGGAGCTGCGCGGAGGAACCGCGAATTGGTCTGTCCTTACTGTGAGCTTCCAGAAGGACTTTAGCTTTGAAGACGACCATTCGGCTATCCATGATGGGCTGCAGCTTATCAAGGAAAATATAATTACACCAAATTGCACGGAGGAAAACATAATATCATAAGAGTTTTTTGAAGCAAACAATGTACTTGCGAGTCTACAACCAGATTGGGCAGAACAAGTAGAGCAAATCTTGGACTGTTATAACTTAGCTGAAAAAGATGAAGATAAAGAAGACAGCGATGAGGAGGACCCGTGCAATATAAAGATCCCTGAATCAGAAGGAACAGTCAAAGTAGAAGGACTTCCACTAGAGATTCCCGATATGAGTGGACCGATCAAAATAAAAAAAGTGAACATCGGTACAAGGGAAGAACCGAAGTTTACACCAATAGGGGACTACTGGGATGATGATACAATTGCAGAGATCGCAGGTATATTACATGAATATCAGGAAGTATTCCTGACCAATTTCATAGAGATGAAAGGCATTCTAGGAGGCTTAGGAGTGATGAGAATTCCTCTTAAACCTGGAGCAAAACCTATAAAACAAAGACCATATAGACTAAATCCACGTTACAAAGAACAAGTTAAGGCAGAACTCGACAAGATGCTCGATGAAGGGATCATTGAGCCTATTGAATAATCTGAATGGATAAGCCCGATGGTCGTCCAAGACAAGAAAACAAAGGGTGAGATCAGGATCTGTGTTGATCTCAAAAAGTTGAATGATGCCTCGATGCACGACCCATTTCCTACACCTTTTACCGACGAAGTACTTGATAACGTTGGAGGGAATGAGGCATACTCTTTTACTGATGGGTTTTCTAGATACCATCAGATAAGAATCGATCCGGCCGATAGGCACAAGACAACTTTTTCCACAGAATGGGGGTCGTTCCAGTATACAGTGATGCCTTTTGGCTTGAAGAACGCACAGGCTATATTTTCTAGAGTAGTGATTGCAGCATTTAAAGAATTCATCCACATGTTTTTAGAGGTTTACTTCGATGATTGGACCATTTTTGGGCTACTGAAGAACCATGCCACAAACCTCAAAATGATGCTGGAAAAATGCAAATAGCATCAAATATCATTGAATTTGAAGAAGTGTATTTTCTGTGTTCCTTATGGGATCCTGCTGGGACACATTGTATGTAAGCAGAGATTGATGATTGACCCTGCGAAGATCGCAGTTATTGTAAACTTGCCTACACTAAATTTAGTTAAACAATTTCACACTACACTAGGGAATACTGGGTACTACAGGAAATTCATAAAAGGGTATGCACAGATAATCGCAGTAATGGAAAAGCTGTTAAAAAGGGATGCACTGTTCATTTGGAATAAAGACTGTGAGAAAGGATTTGACACATTGAAAAAGAAAATGGTCACTGCGGCGATCCTAGTTTTTCCAGACTGGGAAAATCCATTTCACATACATGTTGATGCTTCATGTATAGCATTGGGTGTTGTTCTAGCTCAGCCAGGTGAAGGAGGCATAGATCATCCCATTGCATTTTCGAGCAGAAAGCTGTCATCTGCTAAGAAGAACTATACCACTATTGAAAGAGAAGGAATCACAATGGTATATGCTTTACAAAAATTCAGACACTATTTGCTTGGTGCACACTTCTCAATGTTTACAGACCATTCTGCATTAAAATACCTAGTCAATAAGCCAGTGTTAGGGGGGAGAATATGCAGATAGTTGTTACTCTTCCAAGAGCATGATTTTGAAATAATAGTTAAGCCAGGCAGATTAAATTTGGACCCTGATCATCTATCAAGAATCGAATCAGGAGAGGAACCTACGAATCTGGAAGACAATATGCCTGATGTGCATTTGTTTGCTATATAGGTTGCCAGTGATTATTATCAGGGCATCATTGATTCTAACTACCAGGTTCGCACCTACTGAATTCACTACGCAGCAAAAGAAGCAGCTGGTATTGTGAGTCGTAGACTTCACCATTGTCGTAAGACAACTCTACAAGTTAGGACCTGATGAAGTGCTGCGAAGATGTGTCTTGGAACATGGTTATGAGAAACCATTTATATTAGCTGATGCGCATTCAGGAGTTGCAGGAGGTTATTACGTAGGTAGGGCTACTACGCAAAATATATTGCACGCAGGGCTATGGTGGCCTACGATTCATACATACTCCAAAGAACATTTCTAGAACTGCAATGTCTATCAAAGGACAGGGAAGCCGTCAAGACGAGATGAAATAATCTTGGATACAAAGGACATAGAGCGCGTGGAAATCGATCTTGCGAAGATCTCGTTACCAGGCCTACATTACTTGTAGTTGCAAGTTTTTGAAGAGATGCATGAGAGAACCACTGATGCAATGAAAGGGCAAGCAGAACTGCAGACAAGCTACAAAGAGTTGGAGGAAACTAGCTCGTGGATAGCAATGGAAATTCAAGATGAACATGATCGTCGAAAAAGGATAGAATCCACGATCACTGCGATTGAAGATGAGATACCAGAATTTGAAGTACAAATGGAGCCCGCGGATATTGTTATCAAGATGGGCCAAATGGTGAATAAACTTAAGGAAGATATAGATGATATGGAGATCAACCATGAAGCTGAAATTTCTACATTAAAGGGTCAACTTGAGCAAAAGATACTAACAACCGAGGCAGAAAGAAGGGAAAAAGAGGTAAAAGCCACGATAGAAAGCATAGCTAGGGAAGTATCTAAATGTGAATGTTTATTAGAGGCAGCTTCTAAGGCATTCACTACCCTTCAGGAAGATCCAGAGTGGCTAGAAGCAAAGAATGCTCTCAATACTAAGCAGAAAGAATTCAAAAATTTGGATGAGGAAGTTAAATCGTTACCATCACGAGAGCGACTCCACAGATACAAAGAAGTCAATGCGCTGAAGAAACAAGTGTAGAATTTATGAGAGAAGGAGGATGCAATTGGGGATAAAACACAGCCCTTCCTGGAGAAATCCATCCTCATCTCACAGGAGATCGAGGATAAACTGAAAGAGTTGTGAGACAGTTAGTAGCAGATGGAAGAGCAGGAAGGACAATAAATAACACCTGAAATGCTCGACATAGTAAGGCAAGTGAAAAAGGACACGAAGGAAGCAGTCAAGAAGTTGATTGTTGAATACAATGACTTCACTACGTCAACCGGTCCACCAAAGGAGGAACAACTAGAAGATGTCGAAGTTGCAGGTGGCTCGGGGGCGAGCCACATGTAAGTGTTAGGGGCCTATTGGGCCTAGCCCAAGGGGGTCAAATTTTGAACACATTAAGTTTTTGGGAACTGCAAAGCTAAGCACAGCATGGATGGAGACTTTTTGTGAAAATTAGTTTTTGGACGCTGCGAGGAGAAACGCAGCATGGTTTTGGTGTGCTGCGACGGTTGTGCGTAGCGCACTATCAGAAGAGCTGCGAGGTTGATTCTACGAGGATTACATCACCGCGATGTGCCACTTCGACGGAGATCCATCTAAGCAGAGCGTTGGATGGATGACGACAGTTATTTTTGTTAGGTCAAAGAAGACCTATTTTTGGCAAAGATCGACGATAACTACCAAGCAGTGGGTAGGTGCAGATCGGAATGTAGGTGATTGATCACACAAACAGAATACTACTACTACTTGAGGTCACTGAAGACCTAATTTTGGCAAAGATTGTCGATAACTACCAAACAGTGGGTAGGTGCAGATCAGGAGGTAGGTGACTAATCACACAAACAGAAGACTACTACTACTTGAACCAGTCATCTAAGGTCGTGAAAGAAGGAACATCTCGGCGGAAGCAAGCTTTTGGCACGCATGACAGGGGGGCGGATAGAAACGTGTCTACACTGAGGATAGCCACAACTCAAGATCCGCTACCAGAAACCTGTAGTCCGGTTTTGGGAAAACCGTGATAGTTTTGTAAAACTAAGGGTTTCTGCCTTTGTAAATGTAAAGACATGACCTACGGGTCTTGATCTATAAATAAGGAAATTTTGTAAGGGAAAGGGTTAACTCTTCATTTTGTTGATTATTATTATTAAATATTGTTGGATCTATAAGATTGAAGTGTTGTAAAGGCTCTGCAGCTGAGTGTGCAGAGACCTAATTTTGAGAGATAGAAGAGAATCTGCAGCTAAGTGCACAGACGAAGAATTGTTGTACCCTTCCTTAAGATAAATAAACAATAGTTCTTTTGGACGTAGCTTCCTATCCAGGGAGTGAACAACATTAAACCATGTGTTATGTGATTGCTATGTATGATTGCCATTATTTTTGTTTGAGTTACTTACAGTGTATGCATGAAGTTACTGTTATTTGATATATGTTTACTTTTATCTGTATTCACTGTGGAAGGGATGAAATAAGATGTTAGTAGTTCGTGTATGGATGAATGTTAACAGTCAGGCACCTATAAGGCCTTGAATGAATGGATCTGTGAGATAAGCACACAGTTAATTGTTAAGGTTGAATTGCTATATCAGAGCGCAAAACATCACATATCTCATTCACTTACATAAGTTATGATGTTTATTAGTCTATGTAAAATCGAATGATTAAGGATTATTGAATAAGATTGAGTAGAAGTGAGTGAGTCTTATAACGACCACATGGTCTAGTTGACGCGCTACTTCATCAAAAGTGCTACGCAGTAAGATGTTGATAACTTATCCCCATAGAGTGGAAGTTATCCCACTGCACAGTTCGTGAATGCGTTGGTTACACAAGCATCCTTGCTTGCCGCAGCACTCAACACGGGGTAGAGGACCTCGCACAGTTATTAACCGCAGTACGCAATCCATCACCGCATTGCACATTAACTAGTTGAAACACTCGCATCACAAGGTTGTGGAAATCTGCTTCTGCAACCACCCCCGCAACTTTGCCTCGGGTGAGACATTAGGCTGCTTGCAGTCTGTTGCTGAAAGGTCTGGTGAATAGGTGTTTTGTTGGTATCTTGCACCACAAAGTACCTGGGTCTACATTGAAAAACCTCTAGATCAGAATGTACACCAACATTAAGTAGTTAACAAGGATTTTAAACGTTCATAAATTTACTTTCCGTATAGCAAATTATAGTATTTATACTACATGGAAAATTTTTATTTTTTTATGAATTTTAGAGGTGTTACAGATTCTGCGGAGGTCGAGGTGGAGGCGTTGGTCATGGAGGAGCTTTGGACGAGGTAGAGGGCCAGTTATATGGTATAATTGTGGTCAGTTCGGACATTACCAAACGTATTTTCCGAACCCGACTCCGCAGTGTACTTATTGCAGCGCAATGGACCACAGTGTTGAGGAATGTCCCTAGTTGATTGGGAAATGGAAAACTAAAAATCCACCCCAAAATCAACTGAATTTGAATGTGAATCAAAATAAAAATCCACCTTAGAATGTATAGAATATCTCAGTGGAGATAATAAGTCGACCTGTGAACATCGCAATAGTGACCAAAGGGGGGACAGCGACAGGGGAAGATAGGCCACTACCTAGTGTTCATCTTATAGCAAGGAAACACGTTTGATTTGATTTGGAAGCATAAAGGGAGACCTTTTTAGAAGCACAAGATACAACAAGAAGTACTAAGTTTCCACCTATTATCCAAAAAGAACTCATTTACGAGATGCCACAAATATTCGATACGACGAACTCACAAAGGCCATCAGGAAGGATCAACACCTTGAGGGATTTCCTAGAAAGTTGTTAGGCACTAGAAAAATATCAAGATGAACTAGCAGAGATAGCCATCCTATTACACCGACAGGACGATGGACAACAGGATCAGATAGTAAATCTATTGCATAGAAAGAAGATAGGGAGAGAAATGAGGATGATTGCACAAATTGGTGCATTCGACGTCTACTCTATCATTCTAGACTTGGGATCAGATGTAAATATCTTGACTAAACAGACATGGGAGATAATGGGGAAACCAAAAATGGCATGGTCCCCTGTACAACTTCGACTAGAAAATCAGAGCAAGGTCACACCCATTGATCGGTTATGACATCTCCCAGTCGAAATAGATGGATTAAAGACTTACGCAGACTTTGACATTATAGAGATAGTTGATAACACAAGCCCTATCCGATGTTGTTAGGGGTAGAGTGGGAAATGGAGAATCAAGGTGTGATCAATTTTAAGAAAAGAAAAATGTCCTTTGAAAATCGAGACATGAGGGTCATTGCCCCACTTGATCCATCAGAAGGATAGAGGTATGTTGAACCAATGCAAGATGAATTTACATCAACAGTCTCAGAGGATTACATCAATCCCACTGCTGATGGGGAATTGGGGTGGCAAAGCGTTAACTCGGCATTGTCATCTCCAATGAAGCACTTGAGAATTGGCAGAATCAATTATACGAAGTATCATTTAGGAGGTGTGCACGAATCAACCAATCATTGAGATGGGTAGCGACGGAAGTATGCAAACTGCCAACATACAAAGGATTTCCTAATCTAACTGTATTAATATCTGAATTTGAAGAAAGAGTATCAAAACCACAGAGACTGTTGGAATTAGAGGAAGTAATGAAGGATACACAAGCATGGTGGTGGGAAGCACACAAGTTGATGATTAAAAACTGACCACTATGTCGACAACTAATGGAAGTGAGATTCAGGGAAACTGAAGGGTATTGTGGGAGAAAATACAATGGAAGGAGTGACCAAAGGGTTCATCTAGAAGAGTGTCAAAGAGAATGGGGAATGAGACCAAAATAGGAGTGGGTCCATGCGTTCATCCATACATTGGATGATGTACCTCGAAGCTGGTATATCGTAGCAGAACTGTGATGCAGAACAACTACATGGGAAGAGTTAAATATTACCTTTATCCAAACTTTCATCTTCTCAGATGAGAACCCCTTCATCCATAATGCACTACAGGAGATTCGTGAGAAGGTACTTGAAGCAGGCCTAACGGAAAAAGCAATGGGACTATAGTGGACTGCGACACCATAAATGTTGATGGAGTGCTACAATGTGACAGGAGGACTTGATTAAGAGGATGATCCACGATTTTTTTATGTACTAGAGTCGGAAGGAAGTCGGGATGTCGAAGCACTAGAAATGCCATTCGTCTAATTCCAACATCCACTACGAATCAAGAAGGTTAATATTGGATCGGAGGAAAACCCCAAGTTCTCAAGTATTGGATATTATTGGGACGATTGAACAATTGCAAAAGTTACTGATATACTACATGAGTTTCAAGATTTGTTCCGAACAAAATTTTTGGGGACCTAGGGGAAATGAATACTCCACTTAAACCTTATGCGAAGCCGATAAAGTAGTGACCTTATAGATCGAATCCCATGTACAAGGAGCAAGTGAAATCCGAGATGGAGCGTATGTTGGATGCAAGAATTATAGTTCCTGTGGAGGAATCTAAATGGATCAGCCTGATGGTTGTCCAATATAAGAAGACTGGGGAAATCAGGATTTGTGTCGATCTAAGGAAACTGAATGATGCATGTCTTCACGATCCATTCCCTACACCATTAACTGACGAAGTAATAGAAAGTGTCAGAGGTTAGGGGATATATTCATTTACAGACGGATTCTTAGGATACCACCAAATAAATATCACGAAGGAGGATCAACATAAGACAACTTTTGTAACAGAATGGGGTTGTTTTCAATACACAATAATGTTGTTTGGTCTTAAAAATGCCTCGACGATCTGTCCAATATTAGTTGTTGCTGCATTTAAAGACTTCATTCATAAATTCCTCACAGTATCTAAGGATGAATGGACCGTATATGGACTTATTAAGCACCATGTTGCAAATATAAGGCTATGCTAGAGAGATATCGACAACATCAAATTCCGCTAAACTAGAATAAGTGCATCTTCTGCGCTCCATTTTGGATTCTGTTAGGACACATTGTATGCAAGGAAGGAATGTTGGTTGACCCAGGGAAGATTGTAATCATTGTCGACTTACCACCACCATTGACAGTGAAGCAAGTAAGGGCGACATTGGGACATATTGGGTATTACAAAAAGTTTATCAAGGGATATGCAGTGATCACAATGCCAATGGAAAAACTGTTAAAAAAGGATTCTAAGTTCGAGTGGAATGACGAGTGACGGAAGAGCCTTGATATACTAAAAGCAAAGATGGTCACAACACCAATATTAGTCTTTCCCGATTGGACAAAATAATTCCATCTTCATGTGGATGCGTCATTAGTAGCACTAGGATTTATATTGGACCAACCAGGAGAAGGATCGATTGATCACCCGATCGCATTCGCAAGAAGGAAGTTGTCCATTGCGGAGAAGAATTATACGATGATAGAAAGGGAAGGCCTAGCAATGGTCTATGCGATAAAAAAATTATGGCACTACCTACTTGGACTACATTTCAAAATTTTTACTGATCACTCTGCATTGAAATACTTGGTCAATAATCCTGTGTTGGGGGGGAATATTTGTCGTTGATTGTTGTTGTTCCAATAATTCAACTTTGAGATCATTGTAAAACCAGGGAAATTGAATGTAGGACCTGACCACCTATTTTGGATTTAGTCAGGTGAAGAACCAAGGAGCATTGATGAGGGATTACCAAATGCACAATTATTTCGAATTAGAATGGTTAATGAACATTCCGAGCAAATCATTCAGTTCTTAACTACAAGACATGCACCAGAAGGATTCACTACTAGTCAGAAAAAGCAGTTGGTTGTTAGGGTTGTCAACTTTCAGCTAATCGCATGTCAACTCTACAAAATGGGTCTAGATGAAATCCTTCATCAATGTGTCCTTCCACATGAACAAGAAATAATATTAGCGGAAGCTCACTATGGGATCGCAGGAGGACACTATGGACGGAGTGCCACTGCTAGAAAGATACTTAGGGCTAGACTTTAGTGGCCAATAGTGCATGGAGATGCTACAGATTATGCAAAGAGCTGCGATGTATGCCAAAGAACAGGGAAACCATCGTGAAGGGATGAATTTTCACTAGTACCTCAACTAACATTACAAGATTTTGGCAAATGGGCAGTTGAATTCATAGGACCTATCAACCCACCAATAAAAAAAATAGGTTCACGATATATAATTACTGCGACTGATTATTTGGAGTGATGGGATGAAGTTGCACCAGTAAAGGATTGCATGGATGTGACAACAACAAGATTTCTCTTTGATAATGTGGTCACCAGGTTTGGGTGCCCAAAGATAATGATGAGTGATCAAGGCACTCACTTCATCAACCAAACTATCAGGGCCATGATAGAATAATTTCAAATTTAGCATCGAAGGAGTACCCCATATCACCCATAGGAGAACGGTGCGATGGAGGCACTAAAGAAAGTATTAGAGCATGCACTCACAAAGGTGTGTAACACAAACCTCAACGACTGGGATTTGAATATTCCAACGATACTATGGGCATACAGAATGACTTGTAAATGATTGACATGCCAAAATCCATTCAGGTTAGTTTACAAACAAGAAGCGATGATGCCAATGGAGTATATCATCTCGAGTCTGCGCATCGCAGAAGCAACAAGAATGATTGACGACGGAGCCATCGAAGAATAGTTGGTGTAGTTGGTACATATTGATGAGGATAGGTTTATCGCAGGATTCCATCCATTGGTTGAAAAGGATCGACAGAAGGCTTGGCATGATCGCCATGTTAATGTGAAGCACTTCCAGCACAGAGATATGGTACTGCTGTATGACAGTAAGTTTGCGAAGCATCCAGGTAAGCTACAGATGCATTGGTTGGGTCCCTATATTATAAATTTTATTACTGACAGAGGTACGGTGCAGTGACAAAAGCTAGATGGGACAGTGTTGACAAATCTAGTGAATGGAAATTGACTGAAGCCCTATCGCCATAGCTAGGCACATAGTGACTGAAATAGAGATAAAAAAAAAAAGATTAAAGGTTGGAGATATGTCGAAAACATTGGGTTTGTCGATGAAATAATAGCAGAGTAAAGAGTAAGAGACAAGGCTTGAAGCTTGTCTACGTTTAGCATACGTGATTCAAATTAGATAATAATTACAACATTTAAGTGTCAGTGGAGGTAGATGATGACACAATCGATGAAAAAATTTGGTAAATCGGTGAAAGATTCGATGAATGATTTGGTAATCATTGCTCAAGAACGACAAGTTTGACGGGGAACGAGCAAGTTAAGTTATAAATACACAAACAAATGTAGATATGGAATCATTAATCCTTATGCGCATTATGAGTGAGAGTCATTGAGCCTAATGCGGGATTCTAAAGAAGTTGCAGAGTGAAGAAGTGAGAGTAGAGGGTTGTAATGGGGCATTCGAATTCCAGCATGAGCACACAAGGTGCGCTAATGGAAAGGATGACAAGCATTCATGAACAATGAGTGCTTGCATCAGTACAGACGATGAGGAAGAAGAGAAGTACCAGTAGACCGATGGATACCAACCGAAGGATGAAGTGGGATTCTTGTAGCTCGACATGAGTTGTAGTTGATGGTGAACTGGCATGTTTTTTGACCGCCGCAAGACCAACGCAAGGCACACTCTAGATCCAGTGAAGGATGATCAAATTCGTGAAATCCATGTGTCGAAACCAGAGTAGTTGTATTTTGCAAGACTCATTCACCATGGGGGATAGAAATATTGTTCCCCAAAATGGGGAAGAGTGCAAAGTGGCATCAACAAAGGAAGTTGTCGTTGAAGTCACAGCAACCTACGACAAATTCAAGAAGCAATTTGATGCACCAATAGTTTCCAGCTGAAGTGGCTCGAGGGAGAGCCACATTTTTTTGTTGGGGGCATGTTGGCATGGGGTCGGAGTGCACAAGTGCGGAACCCCAAGTGGCGAAAGGGTCAAAGAAAAGAACAAAGGACCAGTCACAAAGCCGAGATATGCGGAAGTAATTAGTTAAGTTAGTTAGCGATGGGTAATTAGGACCATTTGTAACGGCTAAGTGCGCTTATAAATAGAAATAAGATTGTAATATTTAGATATAATCAATCATCAGAGGATTAGAATAGAAGAACATTTTGTGTGATTGTAAGCCTATGGGAATTTTCTTGAGTTGTGAAATATGAGATGATACCTTCGCATATGTCTGTATTTTTGTCTTTTGGATCGATCTATGGAGTATTTATCTCGTTTTGATTATGTACTATGATTAATATGCATATATTTCTTCTGTTTATTGCAATATTTAATGTTTTCTTGATATCATAATAGACGTCTTCGCAAATATGTTATGTACCGCAGATTCCTCAAACATGCTTTGTTGATTTTTTTAATTCTTTAAGTATGAGATGGTAATGAAGTTAAGGATTACTAAGGTGATAATATGATGTTATAATGCGAATGAAAATTTATGGCTTGTGTCGATTGAGAGTGGAATAGCGCATGTCTTCTCCCAATTTCGGAAACTTGGTTCCTGCAGCCCCCCTTAGACACCTTGGGTGAGACCTCACTCACTTTGTTGTTGTTGATGGAAAGGGTAAAACCTTTATGGGATGATGCTTAAGGGTTTCTGGTCCAACTTTGTTGACAGCAGTGCGAAGTGAATCCCTGTCAACAGAACGGTGTCAACATATATAAAATATTAATATATATTATACATACAATATTCTATACCATATTAATATATATATTATATATATACAATTATGATAATGTATATAATATATTAACTATGATAAATATATATATATATAACTAATATATATTATTAATATTTGTGAACCATAGCAGTAAATATGTCCCATCAGTCACTTCAAAGGTCGGTCAAGGTAAGGTCTCGCGTAAGGTATCTAACTCGTAATGTCATATAACCCTCTTTCAAGTACTTTGATATTTAATTTCGAGGCTTGTGGAGATTTCTTTCAATCCATGTTCTAGTTTTTTTGTTCATTTTCGCTCCTTTAAATTGGATCTTCCCTTGCTCCTTGTTGTTTGTCAAAAATGCTCTCTAACTTAGCTCTATCTTCGATGGTTTATCCCTCCACTGGCCCTCCTCATATTTTGGTTGTTGAAGTTTCAGAAAAGGGCAGGCACCGAATTCTAACCAGTGCTCTGCTCAGTGGTGGCAATCTCCCATATGGGAAGGTTTGTTACAACAGTTCTTCAGGGCTAGCTCCTTGTTATATAATGGTGGAAGGTAGCGGTCTCAACCCTATTGGAAAGACTAGCATCATTGATGCATACACCGAAAGACTGGAGAAGTTAGAAAAGGAGATAACAGAGCTTCGACAAAAGCTGGAGGGGAAATGCGACAAAGGGAACTTGGAGTCATTGAAGAATACAATCGAGGATACCATTGACCACAAGTTCACAGATAACAATGTCAAACTGATCGAATAGATGTGAAGGCTTCTTGACGAACAATGAGAAGCCACCCAAGCTCGTGATGCCAAGAGGAGTCGAGCGACTTCGGTAGGTTCTGGACAGTCCCCTCCAGCTGATAGTCGTTCCTAGGGGCCAAAATCAATGGATATTGGCTGAGGGAACCATGCATCCCACCCACCACAGTCTCTTGATATTTATTTATCTGATTAGGTTTACTTGTTTCATCTTCTGTTAGTTTTCCAAGGCCCTTCTGTTCGTCTATATTAATTTTTGGTATGTACACTATTATCCTTTTTGTAAAATAGAATCTAATGTTATTGAGGTTATAGGGAGTATTATTCTACCGTATTAGTGATATAAACATTTGATGTAATCAACATCAAATATTGGTCTATTTGGTATATAGTTGTATATGGGAAATTGTAATCGGAAATATTGTATAAGACTGCATAGTCTGTAAGCAAAGTTACTATCCTCAGGATAGGTAATACTGTAAGTTTCTTTGATTCACCATAATGCATAGCAAGGAAAAAAAAATCCATTGAAAAAAAAAGAAGTAAAGGGAAATTTAATCAAAATATTACCCTAAAAATTCTAGATATATTAATGGATATAAGATTTGTGTATATTCCTCAGCCATTTAAATATATTTCTACAAATTCTAGATATATTAATCAGTATAATATTTGTGTATATTCCTTGAGCATTTAAATCTATTTATATAAGTATTAAAACACTTTGTCCCTGCAAGTAGAATGCTTTGGTTAAACTTCTTCCAACTTCTTCCTGGTCGTAATTTGTAGGATTACTTATTTCTTCCACTTCTCACTTTGCTACAAAGGCTAATAAGTAAAGCATGACTAGTTTCATAGTTTGCACATGAGATGTTGGTTCAAGAAGAAAGCCTCTTTGAAATCCAATTTGTAACAAATGGATACTTCTATTGAAATATTGCATTATGAATTCTCAACATTCAAATGACTATAAGACTAGTATCTATTTGTTGGGCTTGTGATTTGATTTCTTAAATGTAGTGCAATATTATTTTATATTTTGTGAATTGTAATGTTGTGTTTTCTATGTTATTTGATTCTATAATATGTATGTTTGACTATTCAAATTTAAATCACATTACTAATTATATAATAAATTCATTATGGTTCTATAAGTAAATTAATCCTGAATTAATCTGCTAACTCTTAACTCTTAGATCAAACAATCAATATTCTGAGAACTATTTGAAAAGAAAGAACACATAAAATTTGAATATTTTAATTCCCCTCAAAGGGATTCCATTGATTACATAGTCCTATAACATCAATTATCCATCAAATAATTGCAAATCCAAAAGTTGCATACTTCAAGCACATAAAAGTCTATATTTAAACAATTTTATAGCAACTTGTTGTAGTTAAGTGGATTGCATAGTTACCAGCGATACATGATATATAATAAAAAAGAAAGTATATAGATAGGGACACAAGAAAAGTAATGGTAGCAGAGTCAACAAGTCTTCTATTACTTAGGACCAAGTACAATACAATACAATGTCTCAGTGCCGCCTGTATATGGCTCTCTAGCCTATATATATATATAGTTTATAGACAGTTACATAACGACCCATCGGTTCACTAACCAACGTTACTAACTGAATCGACATGTGGTGATCGACATGACGGTCCGACATGTTCTTCGAAGTGGTCTAATGGAGGACCTAGTTGAGCGGATGACCCAGGATCCTCCAACATCTCCCCCATGAACAAGAACTTTCTTCATCCTGAAGAAATCAAAAAATAACTAGAGTTGGATGAACATATGCTCTTCACTGTGGTTTGTCTTGTAATTGAGTGTCAACAGTTGATGACTCTGAGCTGGTACCGGCTACTCCATTGGCTGGAAATGGGTCATCATGTTTGGAAACATGTCCATGCAAGCAGAAGAAGCTGACTACAAGGTCTGGTACTAAAACAACATTCAATGACTGTTGCATTCCTAACATTGATGATCGCGGCAATGCATGTTGTCTTAGAGAAGAATTCTTCCAAGACTTCTAAACTTCCTACATCCTCTCCAGCTTGCATACCAATTGGTTATTGAAAGAAGAGTGACGGAAAGAATATTGACGGAAACGTGATTGGTGCCAAGGAACATAATGACAAATCCATGCATTGGCACTTTGAGAGTGCTCGAAATGCACATATATCATGGTGTAGTAAGGATTTTCCAAGGATCTAATGTTGAAATGCTCATGTATCATGAGGAGAACTGGGTAGCTATCATAAGACTCAAACATTTCTGATAAAACAAGAAAGGATAGAGAACAGAGGAAATAAAGAAAAATTCCATGGCTTTCCCAAATATTTTAGTTTGCTGCAATATGGGGCATGGTTAGCCTATATATAGTGAGTGGCCAATGATTTGATGGATTGACTTGGATGGGATGGATGGGGAATGATAATTATGACAGTATGGTGGGATGGTGTTCATATATATCATCTGTAACGACTGTAGATTTTGTTGGAGTAATCGTACATGTATCACTCCAATCGATTCGTTGAAAATGGTTTGTACGTTGGCATGGCGGTGATCCTGATGACACTAATGGTAAATGATGCCTTGAATCCCTTACGTGAAGAAAATAATCTCATCATGCTTTAGTGCATATTATGTCTTGTCAAGAACAATTGATGAGTGATGATGATAATTTAGTCAATGAATTGTTGGTCAGATTTGTGTCGGTTCAGTCGAGCATATTTGTTTTAACATTCTCTTTTTTCGGTCTGTTCCACTTTGTCAGTAATATTTTTGGTGCTAAAGTGAAGAAGAGTTTTGGATAAACAGAATTAAAATAATATGAGATGTACTTTACATTATGTTCTCACTAGAAAATGAAGAAATGACGAATACTCACAAGGGTTTCGCATCACCAATTTGCGCGAACAAAGGAAGTGGTGGGTGGTTGCGAAATATAAAAGCACCTGCCACGTGTCGATACAGTTCCATTTCACTAGTTGAAAAAACGGTAAAGCAAAACCACCTTCTAGGGTGGTGAAACCGCTTTGGGGGGTGTCACATCCCCACACCTCCCAAGTGGCCTTCAAAGGCCATGGGAGACCCTCTGATTCATTTTTTTGTTCAAATTCAATCAATTCCACACACATCCGCAATGGGATCGGGTCCGCAATTCCCCATTGAGATCCTCAATCCACCTTTCCGCATTCCGCAGTCCCCTTGCAGAACTTGGAAATCATATTGCCAAAACCAACTTTCTGTCAAAATTTCGCTTTTGAATTCCACAATCCGCATGCGGAAGTTGGAAGTAGGAAACCAATTTCGGCCTCGAAATTATGTCCTTTCAAATTCCTTAGTTCTGCAATCCGCATGTGGGACTCGAAATTCGGGTTCCTTTTTTCTATCCTAAAAGTTACCTCCCACAATCTGCATTCCACATTCTGCATTGCGGATGCAGAAATGCAGAATTCCACATTCCAACTACTGGGAGATTTTACCTCCCTCAATCGACATTCCGCATTCCGCATTGCAGATGCAAAAATGCATATTTCCATACACCCCAATGGTTGATTCCCAACCTCTGCAATCTGCGATCCACATTGCAGATGCAGAAAGGACCTTGCAGATGCAGAAGGGTCAGGACCCAAGACCCCTACTCCAACAATATTTCCAAGGAAACTTTTGAGGGGAATAAATTCCTCCTCCTTGGTCCAAATGGGACAAGGTTGATACCATTGGAAATCTCCTGGATATCTCTCTCCAATGGTGCAATTCCCACCCCATATGAGCACTCCATCCCTGCTAGTTTCCCAGGTGAATTTATGTGCATAACCCCACCTAAGTTTCTTTATCCTTTTTCTAGGGATTTTTCCTCCTTCCTACCATGAATTCTCCCTTCACCTGACCACATAGGGGCTTTAAAACACATTAGGGGTTATCCCATTTCCTCCCCAATTCTAGGTGATATCAAGCTATCACTTTGAAGTGGAATGAAATGCATAATGAACATAAATAATGGACTAAGTTAGCTATTCATATCAACAAGCTGTAGGTGTTATTCATGCATAACATTCATGTAAACAATGAAATCTTCCAACATGCATTCAAGCTTATACATGGCTTCTTAGTGAGCAAGTTCATGGAGCCATCCATTCATTAGTCTAGAGCATGACAAGCATAACTTAACAAATAGTTATAAACACGAATTAGCAACATTTAACACATAGAAACACTTATCTTTGGAACTGAAGCTACCCCAAGCAACTGGATAAGTGAGAACAAATTTCCACCCAACCTTAGGTCTCTGTCCAGCTTGTGCTCTTTCAGCTGAAATACCACCCCTGAGTTGGGTTGTGTATCCACTAAGGAGGGCTAATGAATTCACTCACAGTCAAGGTCTCATCCCAATGCTAAGGAAACCTGCAGTTGGGTTTATCAAGCAATCTAGGGACAAGGAAGGTGCTGCTTAGCTAGTGAGCTCTACCACAGAGTTGTAGGAATCTCAGATCACTCAACAAGCATGACACTCACATTAACTACCTCACCCAACACAAGCAAGGCCCTCTTCTCTGCTACACAGTCCCTCGAGGCCCCTTCCCTCCATTGGTATTCAGGGTGGGCATAGAAAGGTTCAATTTCTTTTCTTCATGATATTACAGCCTTCACTTGGTTTATCAAGCAGATCCAAACCTAGTTTAAACTTTAACTCTTTTATACAAGCTAATTATTCAGACGGCTGCACCCTAAATATTCCCTGCAACGTCGGTCTTCTACAATCGATCTAGGGGTTCTCACAGGTTCATTAGGTCGTTCAAGATCTACAATTTATCCCACAAACCGCTCTATGACTATCCCAACCAGTTCCATTCTTGCACATGGTTCCCTTGGTCATTATCAGCTCTGCACATTCGACTTACATAGGAATAGTGATTTTCACTTGTTTTCTTCCCAGCTTTCCTCTATAGGTGTGTGTATGAATGACTTGTTTTCTTGGTCAATCCATGGTTAGAAAACAGGATGCATCAGTTCCCAGGCGAGGAGTGGCTTAAGGGACAAGGTAAAACATAGGGCCATACCTACCCTATAGATTCGCAGGTTGCCCCATACTCCATCGAATTCATGGGTCTATTTTTCTCAACCACCCTTTTACAGTTGCATTAATTTCAGCATGGTGAGTCAAATGGGTTTAAAATTGGACATGTGGCAGCATGGGTACCAATTCCATAACCCCCTCACCTCTCCCTAATGGATACACATGGCCCCTTCTCATTGGTTTCCTCCTTAGCTAGCTCTTGGGTATTTTCATTGCATTAATTAATAATTACATCATTTAAATTTCTTCATGGCTTAACAACTCATGGATAATCAAACTATCAAATACTTTCCTATGCAATTAAAACGTGAACATCCACTAGTTGGGCCATGGCCTCAAGCTCCACACTAGGGAAAACACACACATAGCATGTATACAATATTTACATTAAGCCAATAAACCATAAGGGTCAAAATAGGGGTATTACAACTCCCTCTCGCTTAAAATAACACTGTCCTCGGTCTTCTCAAAACTGAACAAAAATGGGAATCCCTCTTTCATGGAATCCTCCAACTCCCATGTGGCCTCTTTGGGACTAAGGTGCTTCCATTGCACCTTTACCTGCCATATGGCCCTGTTCCATAGCAAAGTGACCTTCTTGTTGAGGATGCATTTAGGTTCCACTTGGAACTCTCCCTCTGGTTCCACCTATATCACATTCCAATCAAATATGTGATTAGGATCATGTACATATTTCTTAAGCAAAGAGACATGGAAAACATTATGATCTTTCATGTTAGTAGGAAATGTAATCCTATATGCAACTGGTCCTATCCTATCAAGGACTTCAAATGGTCCACAATATCTTGGTGCCAACTTGGCACAACTTACCAACTTCATGGAACTCTTCCTTGGTTTCACTCTCAAGTATACAGATCCCCAATCTGAAATTCATTATGCACTCTTTTCATATCTGCATAACTCTTATGCATGTCCTATGTTCCCTTCAAATTCTGCCTGATATTAACAATATATTGCTCCATCTCCTTGATCACTTCTGGTCCAAGTACTACCCTCTTCACTGGGTTGTCCCAATTCACTGGAGTTCTGCATCCTTTGCCATACAATACTTAAAAAGGACTCATCTTCAATGATGCTTGATGTCCATTATTGTATGCAAACTATACTAAATGTAGATAGTCTTCCGACTTGGTTGGATTTTCCATCATGTACATCCTCAACATGTCTTCAAAAATCTGATTTACTCTCTTAGTCTTACCATCAATTTGAGAATGATATGTTTTCCTAAACTTCAGTTGAGTCCCTAATTCCTGGAACAATCCTTTCCAAAAATTAGAAGTAATCTTTGTATCCTGGTCTGAAATTATGGTGTTGGGAAATCCATGCAATCTAAATATCTCTCTCATGAAGATATTTTCAATGTCATTGGCCTTGTGATTGTACTTGAATGGAATGAAATGAGATACCTTTGATAGATTTTCCACCACTACCATGATTGAATCATGCTTCTTCACTGGAATTGGAAAACCTATTATAAAATCTATAGAGATCACTTCCCAATTCCATTATGGAATGGGAAATGAATGCAACAATCCTGGTGGATGTTGATTCTATGCCTTGAATTGTTGGAACTTTTGACACCTAGCAATGTACTCAACTATGTATTTCTTCATACCATGCCAGAAGTATTGCTTCCTTGCTGTTGTTATAGTTTTATGATATCTTGGGTGTCCAAAATATGGCCGTTGGTGCATCTCATCCATCACAAGTTTCAATCTACACTATCTGGAATGTACAGTATGGTACCCTGATAGATGAGAACATCATCCTCACCTAGCTAATATCTGGAATACTTTTCATCCACAATACCCTGTTTCAATTTCTCCTTGACTTGAAGGTAAACTTCATCATTGATTTGAGCTTCTAGAATCCTTGCCTTCAAATCTGATTTACACACACTTACAGCTTCCATATGGAATTTTCTACTGAGTGCATCAACAACCTTATTCTCCTTACCTTTGACATGCTTAATCTCCAAATCAAACTCACAAACAAACTCCATCCATCTAGTTTGTCTAGAATTCAGATTTGGCTGGTCAAATAAATATTTTAAACTCATGTGATTAGTCCTGAGTTCAAATCTTCTTCCCAAGAGATAATGTCTCCATCTCTTGAGAGAATGACTATATGGCTTCCAGTTTTAAGTCACGTGTGGAATAGTTCCTTTTATGCTCCTTTAACTTTCTGGACACATAGCATATTACAAACCCTTCTTGCATGAGTACTCCACCGAGCCCTTCAATGCAAGCATATGTGCATACCACAAAGTCTTTCTTTGGATCTGCAATCTTCAGAATAGAGGCACTAGTAAGAAATTCCTTCACCTGCTGAAAACTCTTCTCACTTTTTTCAGACCATACAAATCTGATATTTTTCTTTGCAATGAAGTGATAGGGTGAGCTATCTTGGAGAATCATCCAATTAATCTTATGTAGTGACTTGCAAGACCCATAAAATATATACCATCTGATGTATTCCTTGGAGTAGGCCAATCCATGATGGCTTCAATTTTCCCTGGATCTACTACAATGCCTTCTGTTGATATAATATGACCAAAATACTGTACTTTCTGCTTATAGAAGTCACAATTACCTAGCTTTGCATACAGCTGGTGCTCCCTAATGATTTGTATTACCATCCTCAAATGCTCATTATGTTCTTCATTCTTTGAATACACTAGGATGTAATCCAAGAATACAATCACAAACTTATCCAAATATTTGTTGAAGACACTATTCATGAGACACATGAATGTAGCAGGTGCATTAGTAAGACCAAATGGCACCACTGTTAATTCATAATGGCCATAACTCGTTCTAAAAGCTTCCTTATGAATGTCTTCCTCATTAATCCTCACTTGATGGTACCGAGACCTCAATTCAATCTTTGAAAACACTCTAGCTTCCTTCATTTGGTCAAACAAGTCATCAATCCTAGGAAATGGATACTTGTTCTTAATTGTCACTTTATTGAGTTGCATGTAATCAATACACAGCATCAATATCCCATCATTATTCTTGAAAAATAACACAGGTGCACCCCAAGGAGATACACTAGGTATGATATATTCTTTGTCCATTAATTCTTGCAGTTGGATCTTCAATTCTACCAATTCTAGTGTGCTCATTCTATAGGGATCCTTGGAAATTGGTGCTTCCCATGGAACAAGGTTAATGGAAAAGTCAATGTCTCTCTTGGGTGGAAGTCCTGGAACTTCATCTAGGAATACATCCTTGAACTCTTGTAACAGCTGAAATTCTTCTAACCTAGGTCCTTTATATTCTGTTGAATCTGATATATGCACAGCATATAATTGGCAACCCTTTTTATAGAAATTTCGCAGTTGTAAGGCTGAAATATTCCTTAATGAAACATTCTTTGTAAGTCCTTTTACTAACCTTGGCCTTCCTTTATCATCAAGGCATTCCAGTGCTTTCTCATAACAGTCTAACTTGGCTCTATGTCTTTCCAACCAATCCATGCCAATTAGGGAATCATATGATCCCAATGGTAAGACATTTAATTCTGCAAGTGTGAGGAGTCCATTCAACTCTATGGGGCACTCCTTCACTACTTCACTTACCTTCCTCTTGGAACCTATGGCTAATTGAACTAGCTAAGTGTTACCATGATTTAATTTACCAAGAGAACAAATGTAAACTACACCAGGAGACACATAACTATGAGTAGAGCCTGGATCAATCAAAACAGAAATAGATTGCTTAGCAATCCTACCTTCAATATCCACCACTGTTGATTGATGGTATGTTTGGTGATCATCCATTGCTTCATAAATCCTAGGTGTTTCCTTTTCCATATATCCCGCTATATTTTCTCCTTCAATGTTGTGCAAGCTCCTTGTATTTTCCTTCCGATGTGGGAAATATTTAAGCATATGGTTTCCTTTGCATCCCCAACATTGGAGTAGCCCTTTTGGTGTCTTTTCTGCTGCTACAGCTAGCTTGAATTCTCTTCTTGCTTGCTGGTCATGTGGAAAGGTTCCGAGATGACTTCTGAATAGTGGTTTGAATCCACTTTTCTTTTGTTCAAACCTTCCTCTGGGATTGCCTTTCCATGATGGCTAATCTCTGATTTACCTTTACCCTACTCATAGCAATTCTCTGCCATTCTAATGGCTTCATCCAAGATTGGTGGAAAGTTATAAACTCTATTCTATATCTATAATTCTGTGGTAGACTACCAAGGAAACATTGTATTTTCACTCTCTCATCCTTGATGTAGTCTACACACCTTAGCAGCTCCAGAAACTTGTGGACATGCTCATACATGGTATTCTTCCCTAATCTGAGTTCATTGAAATCCTTTCTTTTATTATTTTAATACCTAGCTAATAGGTATTTCTCCTAGATGTATCTTTAAACCATTCCTAGTTGATTCTTCTTTCACTAATTCCTTTCACTTGAATGAGGTGTTCCCACCAAAATGAATCTCTTCCACTAAGGTTATAGATGGAAACCCTAGCCTTTTCATTCTATGAATACTCATGCATCTTGAAGTACTTTTTAATTCCAAGAATCCGTGCCTCTACCTCTTGTCCTTATTTTCTTTCACCATCAAAAGTGGGAGGCCTTTCCTTCCTAAACACACCTTGTGGGATATCTTTGTGCTTATTTATTCTCTTACTTCTACTGGAAGTATGTCTTGGGATTCCTTGAGAACCCTGGGAGTCATCTGACCTACTGGAGGAAAACCTAGGAGAGGGGTTTATGTATTTTATGCTCATAGATATCCTTCTAGGGCTTGGATTCCTTGTCTTAGAATTCCCTTAGGGTTTATTTATGCATTTCTTTCTTCTCGGCCTTCGTTGTTTAGATTTGACCCACCATTTATTCTCTAATGCATGTTTGTGAGGCTCTACAATATGGCCGCATTGAGTTGATGTTGCTCCTACTGCACCTTCATCAACCGTTGGTTGAAGCTTACCATGGTCTCAACCAAGTTTGGTGGCGTTACTTGTTCCCTTCTTCCATCGGACTCGGCCTCTATGTGTTCTTCTTGCATGTTCTCACCCAACACATTGTCCTCTAGCTCAAACGGGTCTTGTGCATCATTGAAGGTTACCATTTCCCAACTTTTTGTGCAATTCCCTGCTATACGATTCAATTTATTGTTTATGTTGTCACTATGCATAATAGAGACATCTATTAGACATTACAAGAATGCAATTAAAACCTAACATATCCATCCAAACCTGGAGTTAATCACTTGGACAAACAATTAATCGAATACGTTCATCAAAACCACTTTTATGGCGCATTTATGGACCGTAATTTTATGCACGGCTCCGCCCTAATAGCTCCCAGTGCTGCAATTGAATCTCTTTTTCACATCCACACACCTCCCAGTTGGCCTTCAGAAGCCATGGGAGACCCTCTAATTCATTTTTTTGTTCAAATTCAACCAATTCCACACACAGCCACAATGGGCTCGGGTCCGCAATTCCCCATTGCAATCCACAATCCACATTTTCGCATTCCACATTCCGCATGAGGAACTCGGAAATCGGATTTCCAAAACCAAATTTCCATTGAAATTTTGCTTCCGACTTCCGTAATCCGCATGCAGCAGTCGGAAACCAATTTTGGCCTCGAAATTCTATCCTTCCGACTTTCACAGTTCCGCAATCCGCACGAGGGACTCGAAAGTTGGGTTCCCTTTTTATCTCCTGAAAGTTACCCCCCACAACTCGCATCTCGCATTCCGCATTCTGGAGTTCCATATTCCAGTTCTCGGGAGATTTTAACTGCCGTAATCCGCATTCTTCATTTTGCATTACAGATGCGGAAATGTGGAATTCCACATTCCAACTCCCAGGATATTTTACCTCCCCCAATCAGCATTCCGCCTTCCTCACTGCGGATGCAAAAATGTGGATTTCCATACGCCACAATGGTTGATTCCCAGCTTCTGCAATCTGTGACCCACATTGTGGATGCGGAAAGGACATTGCAGATGCGAAAGGGTCAGGACCCAAGAGCCCTGCTCCAACAAGCTTTCCAAGGAAAATTGTGAGGAGCATAAATTCACCTCCTTGGTCCAAATGGGACAAGGTTGGTACCATTGGAAATCTCTTGGAGAGGTCTATCCAATGGTGAAATCCCCAATCCATCTGAGCAGTCCAAACTTGCTAATTCCCGAACTGAATTTATGTGCATAACCCCACCTAAGTGCCTTTATCCTTTTTCGAGGGATTCTTCCTCCTTCCTTCCATGAATTATCCCTTCACCTAAACATAGAAGGGCTCTGAAACAAATCAAGGTTTATCCCCTGTCTTCCCCAATTCCAGTTGAGATCAATCCATCCCTTTGAAGGGTGAATGCAATGCAAAATGAAAATATATAATGGACTAAGTTAGCTATTCATATCAACAAACTGTATGGGTTATCCATTCATAACATTCATGTAAACAATGAAATCTTCCAACATGCATACAATCTTATATTCAAGCTTATGCATGGATTCTTAATGAGCAAGTTCATGGAGTCATCCATTCATCAGTCTAGAGCATGAAAATCAAAACTTAACAAATAGTTATAACACATGAATTAGCATCATTTAACACATAGAAACACTTATCTTTGGAACTGAAGCTGCCCCAAGAAACTGGCTAATTGAGTATAACTTTCCAACCAGCCTTAGGTTTATGTCCATCTTGTACTCTTTCAATTGAGAGACCACCCATGAGATGGGATGTGTATCCACTAAGTAGGGCTAATGAAATATCTCACAATCAAGGTCTCATCCCAATGCTAATCCAACATACCGTTGGGTTTATCAAGTAATCCGGGGACACAGAAGGTGCTTCTAAGATAGTGAGCTCTACCACAGAGGTACAGGCATCTCAGATCACTCAACAAGCATGAAAACCACATTACCTACCTCACCCAACACAAGGAAGGCCCTATTCTCTGCTGCATAGTCCCTCAAGGCCCCTTCCCTCCAGTGCTATTTAGGGTGGGCATAAAAAGGTTTAGCTTCCATTCTTCATGAGATTACATCCTTCACTGGGTTTATAAAGCAGACCCAACCCTACTCCGACCTTTAACTATGTTATACAATTTGATTCTTCACAGAGCCACGCCCTAAAATCTGCCCTGCAACTTTGGTCTTCTCCAATCCATCTAGGGGTTCTCACAGGTTTATTAGGTCGTTCAAGACATACAATTTATCCTACAAAATGCTCTATGACTGTCCCAACCGGTTCCATTATTTCACAGGGTTCCCTTGGGCATTCTCGACTCTGCACATTCGGCTTACATAGGAATCACGATTTTGACTTTTTTTCTTCTCGGCTTCCCTCTGTAGGTGTGTGTATGAATGACTTGGTTTCTTGGTCAATACAGAATTAGAAAACAGGATGCGCAAGTTCCCAGGAGAGGAGTGTCTTAAGGGAAAAGGTAAAACACAAGGAAATACCTACCCTACGGATTCACAGGTTAGCCCATACTCCATCGAATTCATGGGCCTGGTTTTCTCAACCACCCTCTTACAGTTACATTAATGTTAGCATTATGAGTCAAATGGGTTCACAATTGGACATGTGGCAGCATGGGTATCAATCCCATAACCCCCTCACCTCTCCCTGATGAATACACATGACCCCCTCTCATCGGTTTCCTCCTTAGTCGTATCTTGGGTATTTTCATTGCATTAATTAATAATTACATCATTTGCATATCTTCATGGCTTAACAGCTCATGGATAATCAAACTGTCAAATAATTGCCTATGCAATTAAAACTTGAACATCCACTAGTGGGGCCTTGGCCTTGAGCTCCACACTAGGGAAAACACACACATAGCATGTATACAATATTTACATTAAGCTAGTAAATCATAAGGGTCAAAATAGGGGTATTACATGCGGTTATAAAAGACAAAATGCACGAGATAAACAACACTTGTCATTTCCTGTTGAACGGTTTGGACATGTCGCATGCGTTTGGAACAAAACAGAGAAACCCTCTTGTCCATCTCACATATTTCCACGTACGCTTTTAAGATTCTTAAAGATATTTCAGACACTTATTTCAATGGAAAATCATATTCTATGTGTAGTATTTCTCACTCTAAATAGAAATTAATTGAGTTTAAGTCACAGGGAAATGATGTATTTATTGTTTTTGGTTCTTTTCATGATTGGGCTTCATGATTGCATGCAAAGGTTTCATGATTACACACGGGAAGGGTTGGAATTTCATTTTATCCTTACCCTTCAAATCGATTTTTTATGACATTTTGAACTCTTACTTTAACCATCACAAAACGTTTAGTTTCAAAACATGCCCTTCAATAGTAAAGTGTTATTAAAGAAATTACCTTTCATTATTGAAATTTTTATTAAATATTTTAATTTTCAATCAAATATAGTAATAAAAATATATATCCATGTTTTATTTAGTTAATCTTATATTCTAAATATTAAGACTCATGCATGCAAGATGGATTCTCTCAATGACACTAATTTAGTTGAAGAAAACAAACAATGAAAAAATACACCATAACAAGGCAACTTCCCTTCCAAAAAAAATTCGAATGAAAAAGCATCCAAAACATTTATATTAAAGAAAAGTTAAAAATATTAAAAAAAATCCTAGAGGAAGAATTACCTTCCTCATTTATTTTAAACAGAAGCTATATATTGAAAAAAAGCTATGCAATTTTAAAGAGGAAGAATTAACTTCCTCGTTGTTCAGAGACATCTTGGGCTCCATTAATTACTTTGTTTAAAAAATTACTTGAAATTAAATATTCACATATTTACTTTGTATATTTATTGTTTATAATTAAACAAAAAATTCCATTAATTTTACTCTTGAGTTAGTTAATCCAAACTTTTACTTCCCAACTGATATAATCTAAAGCTAGAACTGCATCAACTACTGCTATTGAAGTGAATCGCTTTGGAATGGATACTTCGATGGATGCAACTAGTATTTTAATGAAGCTATACACTGTAACCATCATTTACTAGTACCATATCGTTTTAAAACTTGTATAACAATTCAAAATAACATTTTTATAAATAAATTGGATGTGATTGTCGACAGGCAATAAAAATTTGGACTGTATTTGATGTTCAAAATGGTCCATGACGGGCATTTTGAATGTCAAAATCCACCCCTACACGTAGGGGCTTCAAATGTAGGGAGGGGCTTCAAATGTAGGGAGGGGCTTCAAATGACCAAGGGAGGATATGGAAAAGGCACTAAACAATTGAACAAATCACACCAAAAGTTACAAACGTGTAAAACTGGGGCGGAATAATGATGCAGATCCACCCAGAAGCAAATCGATAGTGGAAAGGGGTTTCAATGCTAGAAAGTGCACGGTGGTTAAACTTGGAGAGGTGGAGCGGAAATTAAACTTCTTACCACGTGGAAAGCGTTGGTGGAGCCCGCTATGAAAAGCGGTAAAATTTAAACCGCTCATCACAAGTTCTGAAACCACCTAAGCATATGTTATATAAAATGTCTGTTCAAAGTTTGAAAAAATTCTGTTGATTATTGCCTAGAAGAAAATAAGCTACGGGAAAAAAATCACTTGTCTTTGTCAACAAGAGAAGAAGTCAACAATATCACTTCAAAGGTAGCTCGAAACCCTCACTTTTCAGATTTTTTTTCCAAGATGGAGAGAATTGAAGACCTTGTTTCGTTCAATGAAAGTTTAGATGAAAACGAGGAGCTTGTAGGTGATAGAGAAAGGGATATTTTCGACCATGTTTTGTCTATGTGTAGTATTCGTAGTCTAAAGAGAAATTAATGGAGTTTAAGTCGTATGGAAAGGATGTATTTAATTTTTTTGGTTCTTTTATGTATTTTTTTTTGTGTCGAATAAACCCTAAAATTCCCCGAATTTGTATTTTGGTGTGCAGCGAATTATTCGCAGGCTGAAAGGGTAATCGTTAATGTAAATACAACCAAAAGTCTATGCCGAGTAAATGCACAGACTGTCCATGAGGTTATAGGTTTACCTGAAACATTTCCCGAAATCCCTAAGTAGTTTAACGAAGAAAAGAAATCCATATGTTTATATTGAAATGGTACCACTTTAGATGTTGCAACAAACCCATAATAATTATGACAGAACACATTATTTGTAGAAGATCTGAATTTGGCGAGAGATTTGTATTAACCCATGATATGCATCTTAAACCTAACTTCTGAAACATATCAGCCACTCCACTCTATCTCTTCATTTATGGAAATTTTTCTTTGAGACATTGTATGCTTGGGTATCTTTACAAAATATGCTTCAGAAACATAATGAACACGGTATGTATCCCTAATAGATATGTGTGACAGTGATGTTGTTTTCCTTCATTTGTGGGCCAAATTTTTAAATGCAGGGTTTCTTTTTGTGAACTAATTTATTATTTTCAGCTCTGTATTCTGGCACCAGGTGGGAGGCAGGAACCTAGTGGTGGTTCCAGTGGATCCAAAAATGTCCCCAACCGCGGCGATTTTAATAATAAAATATTTATTTGGATAGAGTCATAGACATATTGTCTATCTGAGTTGAAAAAATCATTTTTTGTTATAGTAAACTTGATTATTTAATAACCTACCTCCCTAAACTAGGTTTACCATAAATAAAAACACCTCCTAACGTCCCTCTCACCTCATGATGGCACAATTAAACTTAATCTTGAAGCTCATTTTATCCCTTACATAATAAAATAGCTCCATTGGATGGCTTACACTAAACCCTAGCGCTAGAGGAGTTGAGGATAATCTTGTAAACAAAAGATTTTAAGAATTGAAACATGAAGCAGAAGATTACTATTTACCAGCACATTCATAGACTTCCTTTGGATGAATCTTTTCTTTTTATCTTCGGCTTCCAAGTTCTCAATCCCTTGTATTTTGTGACTCACTTATCTTCTGTCGGGATTTGTGCACCACAGTGGTTTCCTCTTCTTCACTATCATCAACATATTCTTCATCATCTATGGTGGAACTCCAATCTAGTTCAAAATCTTCATCACCACTGGGTGATATTTTAACCCTATTATTGCATAATTTCTTGGTTTTTCCTTCGATGTTTGTGCTCTTCCATTGGATTTAGTATAACTTATATCCATGTGTTTATATTGAAATGGTACCATTAATATCCTTAATATTTGTTTATACAATCTTTAAACTAATTTTAAAAATCAAATGTGCCACGTGTCACAATCTGAGCATTCCACGCATCACCCTGGAAACTAGATATCGGCATTTTAACAACAAAAATAATAGAAATTTTGCTTCAAAGAATTTGCTGGCAAGTCAAAAATTTGATAGAGAAAGAGAGGTCACTCTTTCCTCAGTTGTTCTATTTTTGGGTGTTGGAAGCCGATGCTGACGAGAAAAAGCGTTCGCTCCTTCTTCTAGGGATGTTTTTTAGGAATGGAGAAAGTAGATATCGGCAATTTAAACACAAATTTCATAGCAACATTGATTCGCGCAGTTTGCTGGAAAGTGGAAATATTCTCAGAGAAAGAGCGGCCACTTTTTATACAAGTTGTTTTATTTTTAAAATTCCCTCATAAATGAAGGGGCGGCCGAACATTCTTCTACCCAGTATTATTTTTCATAATAGTTTTAGACTACAAGAAGGGTCGGTCAATCCTACTTGTGTTTTTCATTCTGGATATAGCTCAATTGTTGTATATAGGTGTTCACAATTATCTACTAAATGAAGGTGCGGCCAATCCTTCCCGTCGGAAAACAAAATTCAGGACAAAAATTTTTTATATGTTATAACTTAGTTGATGTCTAGGTCCCTACTATTCACAATGCAAATTAGGAATTGTCGGGCTAGCCTTCGTACATTAAATATTTTTACATTTATCTCATAAATGAAGGGTCAGTTGACCCCTCTTGTGCTCATTATTGTTCCAGTGTTCACTATTTTGGATATACATGAATTGACGGACAAGCCTCAATAGGTTGAATAATTTTGCAATTCCCTCATAAATGAAGGGGCGATCGACCCTTCTTCTACCCAGTATTATTTTCATAATAGTTCTAAACTGCATGAAGGGTCGGTCAATCCTTATTATGTTCGACATTCTGGATATAGGGAATTGTTGGATATAAGTGTTCACAATTATCTACTAAAGGAAGGGGTGGCCGATCCTTCTTGTCGGAAAACAGAAGTTGGAACAAACATTTTTTATATGTTATAACTTAGCCAATGTCCGGGATCCTACTATTTACAATGGAAGTCGGAAGTCGGGAATTGTCGGCCTAGCTTTTGTAGATTAAATATTTTTAAATTTATCTCGTAAATGAAGGGTCATCCGACCCTTCTTGTGCTCAGTATTATTCGAGTGTTCACCATTTTGAATATACATGAATTGATGGGCTATCCTTCATATGTTGAATATTTTTATAATTCCCTCATAAATGAAGGGGCGGTCAACCCTACTTTTTCCCAGTATTCTTTTCATAATAGTTCTAGACTGCAAGAAGGGTCGGTCGATCCTTCTTGTGTTCACCATTCTAGATAAGGGGAATTCTTGGATATAGGTATTCATAATTATCTACTAAACAAAGGGACGGATGATCCTTCTTTTCGGAAATGTAAGTCAGGACAAACATTTTTTATATGTTATAACTCAAGTGATGTTTGGATCCCTATTATTTACAGCGGAAGTCAGAAGTCGATAATTTTCATCCTAGACTTCGCAGATTAAATATTTTTACATGCCTTGGTGGGCTATCCTTCGTAGGTTGAATATTTTTACAATTCCCTCATAAATGAAGGGGAATTCGACCCTTCTTCTGCCCAATATTAATTTAATAATAGTTCTAGATTGCATGAAGGGTCGGTCGATCCTTCTTGTGTTCACCATTCTAGATATAGGGAATTGTTGGATATAGGTGTTCACAATTATCTAATAAACGAAGGGGTAGCCAATCCTTCTTGTCGAAAAACAGAAGTTGGGACAAACATTTTTTATATGTTATAACTTAGCTGATGTTTGTTTTCCTACTCTTTACAGTGGAAGTCGGAAATCGGGAATTGTCGGCCTAGCCTTCCTAGATTAAATATTTTCACATTTCTTTTGTAAATTAAGGGTCGTTTGATCCTTCTGATGCTCAGTAATCTTCCAGTGTTCACCATTTAGGATATACATGAATTGACGAGCTAGCCTTCGTAGGTTGAATATTTTTACAATTCCCTCATAAATGAAGGGGCAATCAACCCTTTTTCTGCCTAGTATTACTTTCATAATAGTTCTAGACTGCACAAAGGGTTGGTCGATCCTTCTTGTGTTCATCATTCTAGATATAGGGACTTGTTGGGTATAGCTGTTCACAATTATCTACTAGAGGAAGGGGCGACCGATCCTTCTTGTCAGAAAACGGAAGTCGGGACAAACATTTTTTATATGTTATAACTTAGATGATGTCCGTGTTCCTACTATTTACAACGGAAGTTGGAAGTCGGGAATTGTCGACCTAGCCTTCATAGATTAATTATTTTTACAGTTCTCTCGTAAATGAAGGGTTGGACGACCCTTCTTGTGTTCAATATTCTTCAATTTTTCACTATTTTGGATATACATGAATTGATGGGATAGACTTCGTAGGTTGAATATTTTTACAATTCCCTCATAAATGAAGGGGCGGACAATCCTTCTTGTCGAAAAAAGTAAGCCAGGACAAACATTTTTATATGTTATAACTTAGCTGATGTTCGTATCCCTACTATTTACGGCGGAAGTCGGAAGTCAGGAATTGTTAGCCTAGACTTCGAATATTAAATATTTTTACATGAATTGACGAGATATCCTTCGTATGTTGAAAATTTTTACAATTCCCTCATAAATGAAGGGGCAACGGACCCTACCTCTTCCCAGTATCCTTTTAAAAATAGTTCTAGATTGCAAGAAGGGTTGGTCTACCATTCTTGTGTTCGCCATTCTGGATAATGGAAATTGTTGGATATAGGTGTTCACAGTTATCTACTAAACGAAGGGGCAAACGATAACTAAGGGGGCGATAGGAACCACATTACCGTAGATTACAAAGGACATGCATCATTCACATTCAATCACAATGTAACTCGGATATTGACATAATCAACATTCCCATCAGAACATAATAATCACACTCTTGACATATTAATCAAATATATTCAATAGCAGATTATTAACCAATAAAACATATCACATATTTATCCATACAACATATCGAACCCTACTGCAACAAAAATTCATTCATACAGTGACAGTTTACACAGAGACAAAGACACAAACAACATAATTCTTCTCATTATTCATCATCCTTCCTTATACATCACAGAATTCATCTAGAGAGCCAACACAAATTCAAAACAATACAGAAGCTGCGAACCGCAGATCAGATCTCAAGATAAAAGATAGATCAATATATCATTCTTCCTCATGCTAGATGCCAAAAAATATGCCCTTAGGATTACAATTCTACTCCTATTTATAGGCTCACTTGGTCGTTACAACTTGGTTCAATGGTTAACTAACTAATTACTTAACCAATTGTTCTGTATTACCGGCTCTATTTCACTCCACAACCAGTCCTTTTCCAATGTTGATGACCCTTTCGTCACTAATTGTACCAAACTTATATTCTTTAGACACAAACTTGTGGCTCTCCCTCAAGCCAACTCAACTGGATGTTTTTGGTGCATTGTAACATCCCCTCCCACTTACCAAATGCAGGGGAGAGAACATGACTAATCATACGGGGCTTTTGGAAGACTTAGCCCCAATATTATTTCTTTACTCATAAACTCATAACAATTAAAAACTTCTGTGTGCAAAATAACTCAATATAAACACAGCGGAAATAAACATATTTGCAAACACATAGGCAGTAATGCATCAGCATATCTAACACAGGCATATGATGGTTCATTATGCAGAGAATTCAATCTCGTACTCATGCTATGCACAGACTTCATGTCGATTTCATTAAGACAATCATTTCATTTCATTAACATGGGCGATTAACATTCAGAATTAACACACTGCAAAACACATAATGCATATAATATAAATCACAGAGAGCACTTATCTGGAAGATGAAGTTGTCCAAATAATTGGCTATGTGAGAGCAACGTTCCACCCAACCATAGATCTCTGTCCAGCCTGTATTCTTTCAGCTGAGAGATCACCCCTGAGCTGGGTTGTGTATCCACTAAGGAAGAACTAGCTGGGCTCACTCACAGCCATGGTTTCGGTCATCAGCTATGCTAAGCCAACACACCGTTGGGTTTATCAAGCATTCAAGAAGATAGAGGAGGGTAACGCTAAGCCAGTGAGCTCAACCACAGAGCTACAGGCATCTCAAGTGAACTCAACAGTCAGGCACCCACATTACCTACCACATCCAACACAAGGAAGATCCCCTTCTCTGTTACACAGTCCCTCAGGCAACTCTTCCCTCTAGTGCTCTTCAGCATGGGCATAGAAAGGTCCAGATGCTAATCCTTGAGATCCTAGCCTTCACTGGGTTTATCAAGCACACCCAACCTCTGCATAGCCATTCCCCACTTGATTTCTCACCATTCTGCTCACCAAATAACTCAAATCCGTCACTGGTTTTCTGGGCTGCAAAAACTGGGTTTTCCTATGGATTTGGGGATAGCTAACGCTCCCAAATTCGTCCCAAGGTTCATACCAATGGATTCCCCTTTGGATTTCGCTGTCCAATGCCGAATCTGGGCGTTTTTGGCTCTTCAAAACGTGGGTTCTCTCAAGGTCGCGATTTATGGTTTTTCTCTCTGTTGGCAATTCGTTTTTGGATGGAAAATGGTGCTAGTAAGTTTCACAATCGAATGGGGATGAGGAAGAAGCAACTCCCATGAGGTAGAGTGGCTTGTGGTACAAGAAAACAAAGCCCATACTCTGCCATACAAATTTCTGGGCTGCCCATGCTCCATTAAAGCCATGGAAAAAATTCCTCAACCACTTCCTTACAACATAAATAAATGTCAGCAAGGTAAGTCAAATGGGTTCTCAAGGTGACATATGGCAGCCTATGGTTCAATCCCACAACCCCCTCACCACTCCCTAGTGGATACACATGGCCCCTTCTCATTCGTTGCTCCCATAGCCAGTTTTGGTATTTTATTTCAATATTAAATATTTACATCGATTTACAATATCCCATGGCTTAATAGCATGTGGGTAACACAATATCAAAGCGTGTCTAATTTAAATAAAATCTGAGCATAAACTAGCGGGGCCTTGGCCTTGAGCTCCACGCTAGGGAAACATACAACGTGTGTATACAATATTTACATTAAAAGCCAATATTTCATAAGGGTCAAAATTGGGGTATTACATTCCCCTCCCCCTTAGAACAACACCGTCCTCGGTGTTCTCAAAACTGAACAAAAATGGGAATGCCTCCCTCATGGCATCCTCTAGCTCCCATGTAGCGTCATCAGGACTAAGGTGCTCCCATTAGACCTTTACCTGCCCGATGGCTCTGTTCCTGAGCAATGTGACTTTCTTGTCGAAGATGTGCATAGGTTCTACTTGGAACTCTCCCTCGGGTTCCACCTGTATCACATTCCAATCAATCATATGATTAGGATCATGTACATACTTCTTAAGCAAAGATACATGGAAAACATTATGAGCTCTTATGTTAGCAGGCAATGCAATTCTATATGCAACTGGCCCTATCCTATCAAGGACTTCAAATGGCCCACAATATCTTGGTGACAACTTGGCACAACTCCCCAACTTGAGGGAACTCTTCCTTGGTTTCACTCTCAAGTAAACATGATCCCCAATCTGAAATTTCTTATGTGCTCTTTTCAAATCTGCATAACTCTTCTGCCTGTCCTGAGCTGCCTTTAAATTCTTCCTGATCTTAACAATTTCATGTTCCATTTCCTTGATCATCTCTGGTCCAAGCACTAACCTGTTCATTGGGCCGTCCCAATTCACTGGCGTCCTACATCCCTTTCCATACAGTGCTTCAAATGGACTCATTCCCAAGGATGCATGGTGTCCATTATTGTATGCAAATTCAACCAAGTGTAAATAATCTCCCCACTTGGATGGTTTGTCCATCACATACATTCTCAGCATTTCTTCAAGAACCTGATTCACCCTCTCGGTTTGGCTGTCTGTTTGAGGATGGTAAGTCGTACTGAGATTCAATTTAGTTCCCAATTCCTGAAATAATCCCTTCCAGAAATTGGAAGTGAACTTTGTATCACAATCAAAAATTATTGCCTTAGGCAATCCATGCAATATGAATATCTCTCTCATGAAGATGTTTGCAATGTCACTAACCTTGTGAGTGGACTTCACTAGAATAAAGTGAGCTACCTTCGATAGCTTATCCACCAAAACCATGATTGAATCATGCTTGTTCACTGTCATGGGTAGACCTGTTATAAAATCCATGGAGATCACTTCCCACTTCCATTCCAGAATGGATAAAGGCTGCAATAACCCTGCTGGATGTTGATGTTTTTCCTTGACTTGTTGGCACTTCCGACACCTAGCAATGTACTCAGCTATGTCCTTCTTCATTCTATTCCGAAAGTATTGCTTTCTTGCCGCTGTTATAGTCTTCTAATATCCTGGGTGTCCAGAGTACGGCATTTGGTGTATTTCATCCATCACTAATTTCTTCAAATCTGCATTATTTGGAATGTACAACCTATCTTTGTAGATGAGGATACTGTCTTCACCCAGCTGATATCCTACACACTTTTCATCCACCTTACCGTGCTGCAACTTCTCTTTAATTTGAAGGCAAGTTTCGTCACTGTTTTGGGCTTCAAGAACTTGTGTCTTCAAATCTGATTTGCACATACTGCTGAAACATGAAATTTTCTGCTACGAGCATCTGCAACCTTATTCTCCTTCCCTTTTACATGTTTAATTTCAAAATCAAATTCACAAAGAAATTCCATCCATCTAGCTTGCCTAGCATTCAAGTTTGGCTGATCAAACAAATACTTCAAGCTCATGTGATCTGTTCTAAGCTCAAATATTCTTCCCATCAAGTAATGCCTCCAAATCTTAAGAGCATGCACTATGGCTGCTAATTCTAAATCATGTGTGGCATAATTCTTTTCATGCTCTTTTAATTTCCTGGATTCATAGCAAATCACAATTCCTTCTTGCATGAGAACCCCACCCAGTCCTTCAATGCAAGCATTTGTGCACACTACAAAATCCTTCCTTGGATCTGCTATCTTCAAAACAGGAGCGTTGGTAAGTAACTCCTTCAACTTCTAAAAACTTTTCTCACATTTTTCAGACCATACAAATCTGATGTTCTTCCTTTGCAATGAAGTGATCGGATGAGCTATCCTGGAGAATCCTTCAATAAACCTTCTGTAGTAACCAGCAAGGCTCATAAAATATCTAACACTGAAACATTTATTGGAGTTGGCCAATCCATGATGGAATTAATCTTCTCCCGATCCACTGCAATTCCTTCTTCTGAAATGACGTGACCCAAATATTGAATCCTCTTTTGATAGAATTCACACTTGCTTAACTTGGCATACAACTGATGTTCTCTAAGAACTTGCAACACCATTCTTAGATGCTCCTCATGTTCTTCTTCATTTCTTGAATAGACAAGAATGTCATCTAAAAACACAATCACAAACTTATCCAAATATTTGTTGAATATGCTATTCATGAGACACATGAATGTGGCAGGTGCGTTGGTAAGGCCAAATGGAACCACAGTGAACTCATAATGACCATATCTAGTTCTGAAAGCCGTCTTGTGAATGTCTTCTTCTTTAATCCTCACTTGATGGTAGCCAGACCTCAAGTCAATATTTGAAAATAATTTGGCTTCCTTCATTTGATCAAACAAGTCATCAATTCGTGGTAATGGATACTTGTTCTTAACTGTCACTTTATTGAGCTGCCTGTAATCAATACACAGCCTTAAAGTCCCATCTTTCTTCTTGACAAATAACACCGGTGCTCCCCAAGGAGACACACTAGGCCTGATATACCTTTTATCCATTAATTCTTGCAGTTGCATCTTCAATTCCACCAACTCCGGTGTACTCATTCTATAAGGAGCTTTGGAATTCGGCGCTGCCCTTGGAACAAGATCGATGGTAAAATCAATATTTCTCTTCGGTGGCAACCCTGGTACCTCATCCGGAAACACATCTTGGAACTCTTGCAATATCCTGAAGTCTTCTAGTCTTGGCCCTTTGTCCTCTAATGAATCTGGCATATGGACTGCATATAATTGACAACCCTTCTTATAAAACTTTTTCATCTGCAGGGCTGAAATCTGCCTTACTGAAACTTGCTTGGGAATCCCTTTTACCAATGTTGGCCTTCCCTTTTCATCAATGCATTCAAGTGCTTTCTCATAACAGTCCAATTTGGCTCTATGTCTTTCTAACCAATCCATGCCAATTAATGCATCATAGGATCCTAATGGTAACACATTCAATTCAGCATATGTGTGGAGTCCATTCAATTATATGGGACACTCCATCACTACCTCACTTACTTTTCTCTTGGTTCCCGTGGCTAATTGAACTAGCCAAGACTTATTATGCTTCATTTTTCTAAGAGAACAACCTTCAACCACTTTTGGAGAAACATAACTATGAGTAGATCTTGGATCAATCAAATCCTTCAACATGTGGTTTTCTCCAGGTCCCCCACTGTAGCTACTCCCTTCAAGTTGTTCAACTTTCGAGAATTGTCTTTTCGATGTGGACAATCCTTCAACATGTGGTTTTCTCCACATCCCCAACACTGAAGTGGTCCTTTTGATGCTTTGTCTGCTGCCACTGTTGGTTTGAATCCACTCCTTGCTTGTTGTCCCTATGGAAAGGTTCTAGGATGATTTCTGAATGGTGGCTTGAAGCCATCCTTCTTTTGATCAAACTTCCCTCTTGGCTTACCTTTCCATGCTGGGTTAGCCTCTATTTTCCTTTACTTTGCTCATAGCAATGCATTGCCATCCTAATGGCTTCATCCAAACTGGGTGGATTAACAAACTCAATACAATCCTTGAAGCTTTGAGGTAGACCTCCAAGGAAGCATTGGATTTTTACTCTCTCATCCTTAATGTAGTCAACATACCTCAGTAATTCCAAGAATTTGTGGGCATGTTCTTCCATAGACTTTAGTCCCAACTTGAGTTCATTAAACTCTTTTCTCTTATCATCATAATACCTAGCAGAAAGGTATTTCTCCTTGAATTACCTCTTAAATCTTTCCCAACTGATATTTCTCTCATTAATTCTTTTCACTTGCACGAGATTGTCCCACCAAATGGAAGCTCTGCCATTTAGGTTGTAAATGGCAATTCTGGCTTTCTCATTTCCTGAGCAGTCTTGAATTCTGAAGTATTTCTTCATTCCAAGAAGCCATGCTTCTGCCTCTTGGCCAGTCTTGCCTTCCCCATCAAATGTGGGAGTTCTTGCCTTCCTGAATTCTCCCTGTGGGATGCCCTTGAACTTATTTCTTCCACCCAATCTCTTAGGTGCACGTCTTGGACTTCTTCTAGAACATTTGGAGTCACACGACCTGCTGGAAGAAGACCTTGATGAAGATGTTTTATGCTTTCTGCTCACCGAACTCTTCCTTGGGCTTGGAGTCCTCCTCTTCGAGCGACCTCTAGAATGACTCCCTGCATCTCTTCCTTCTTCACCCATATTGCTTGGGTTGGACCCAAGGTTTATCTTATGCTGCATATCAGTGAGGCTTTGCAAAATAGCAGCATTGAGTTGGTGTTGTTCTTCTTGAACCTTCATCAATCTTTCATTGAAGCTCACCATGGTTTCAACCAAATTTTGAGGAGTCACCTGCTCCCTTCTCCCATTGGATTCAATCTCCGCATTTTCTTCATGCACATTTTCTCCTAGAACATCTTCTTCGTGTTCATAAGGATCTTGAGCATCATTTATGGTCACCATCTTTCCTGTATGCTACCTCTGCTACAATTATAAATTTTATGAGCTGCAAGCACTGTGCATTATGAAAATATTTGTCATCATAAGAATGCATATAGAAATATACACAATCAATATTTAACATAATAGAACTCATGGAATAATTCACACAGTTGCTATGCATTCCTTTCCCTTGCCCATTCAAGCAATTCTGAAAATTGCCCATATTTATCAATAATTTGTCAAAACAGTCGCTGGTACATTTATGCTCTAATTATTTGTGGGGTATGATAACTTCATTCCAATTCTGGTCATACACCATTATTCCCTACTAGACAAGCTTTCCAATGCCTATCCCCGTGCTCCATTCCGACATCGGGTGTGGAAACAGCGTTGTTTCAAAAATGACAACTCTTACCAATAATTCTGCACATTTTACACAATTGTATTTTGGTCCAGAATGCCAACTTCAGCCACCTGTGGAAGAAAATCTATGAAGAATCACAAAAACTTTTATATTGGGCGAAGTTAGTCCATATAACAAGGAACACTCAGCAATTCACGGATCTCAATTTCGATGCACCATTCATCTTTTATAAAATTCTGGGTTTAACTACTTTTCCTCTTTAACTCCCTTGCAACCTGTGCTCCACCTGTGCACCACCTGCGCACCACCTGTGCGCAACCTGGCGCAATCCGCGCACTACCTATGCACAATTTGTGTGCGACCTACGCGCAATCCACGCGCAACCCGCATGCAATCTTTGTGCTAGCGGGGGTCATATCTCCCTCGTCCCTTAACCAAATAAGACAAGTTTGGTACCATTGGAAAGATCTTGGAGAGCTCTACGACATGGCGTGATCCTCTACTACATATGAGAAATCTGATCCTACCATTTTTCAAATCAAAATGACGCCCCAAACTTCACCAATACCACGTTAAAACATTCTGTTACCTGCCTGTAACTCAGAATTTGGCCCAAGCAGCCCCAGTGTTGCAACATGGGCTCTGATACCACTCTGTAACGTCCCCTCCCGCTTACCAAATGCAAGGGAGAGAACATGACTAATCATACGGGGCTTTTGGCAGACTTAGCCCCAATATTATTTCTTTACTCATAAACTCATAACAATTAAAAACTTCTGTGTGCAAAATAACTCAATATAAACACAGCGAAAATAAACATATTTGCAAACACACAGGTAGTGATGCATCAGCATATCTAACACAGGCATATGATGGTTCATTATGCAGAGAATTCAATCTCGTACTCATGCTATGCACAGACTTCATGTCGATTTCATTAAGACAATCATTTCATTTCATTAACATGGGCGATTAACATTCAGAATTAACACACTGCAAAACACATAATGCATATAATATAAATCACAGAGAGCACTTATCTGGAAGATGAAGCTATCCAAACAACTGGCTATGTGAGAGCAATGTTCCACCCAACCATAGATCTCTGTCCAGCCTGTATTCTTTCAGTTGAGAGATCACCCCCGAGCTGGGCTGTGTATCCACTAAGGAAGAACTAGCTAGGCTCACTCACAGCCATGGTTTCGGTCATCAGCTATGCTAAGCCAACACACCATTGGGTTTATCAAGCATTCAAGAAGATAGAGGAGGGTAACGCTAAGATAGTGAGCTCAACCACAGAGCTACAGGCTTCTCAAGTGAACTCAACAGTAAGGCACCCACATTACCTACCACATCCAACACAAGGAAGATCCCCTTCTCAGTTACACAGTCCCTCAGGAAACTCTTCCCTCCAGTGCTCTTCAGGATGGGCATAGAAAGGTCCAGCTACTAATCCTTGAGATCATATCCTTCACTGGGTTTATCAAGCACACCCAACCTCTGCATAGTCATTCCCCACTTGATTTCTCACCATTCTGCTCACCAAATAACTCAAATCCGTCACTGGTTTTCTGGGCTGCAAAAACTGGGTTTTCCTATGGATTTGGGGATATCTAACGCTCCCAAATTCGCCCCAAGGTTCATACCAATGGATCCCCCATTGGATTTCGCTGTCCAATGCCGAATCTGGGCGTTTTTGGCTCTTCAAAACGTGGGTTCTCTCAAGGTCTCGATTTCTGGTTTTTCTCTCTGCTGGCAATTCGTTTTTGGATGGAAAATGGTGCTAGTAAGTTTCACAATCGAATGGTGATGAGGAAGAAGCAACTCACATGAGGTAGAGTGGCTTGTTGTACAAGAAAATAGAGCCCATACTTTGCCATACGAATTTCTAGGCTGTCCATGCTCCATTGAAGCCATGGACTAAATTCCTCAACCACTTCCTTACAACATAAATAAATGTCAGCAAGATAAGTCAAATGGGTTCTCAAGGTGACATATGGCAGCCTATGGTTCAATCCCACAACCCCCTCACCACTCCCTAGTGGATACACATGGCCCCTTCTCATTTGTTGCTCCCATAGCCAGTTTTGGTATTTTATTTCAATATTAAATATTTACATCAATTTACAATATCCCATGGCTTAATAGCACATGGGTAACACAATATCAAAGCGTGTCTAATTTAAATAAAATCTGAGCATAAACTAGCGGGGCCTTGGCCTTGAGCTCCACGCTAGGGAAACATACGTGTGTATACAATATTTACATTAGAAGCCAATATTTCATAAGGGTCAAAATTGGGGTATTACATGCATTCATCTGCATTCTGAATTTGTCGTATGCTACCTTAATCTGGTCGACCGCTTCCTTGGTTGTTGCTTTCAGTGTTGCGCGGTCTTCCACTTCTTGTTACATTGGGTGATCACCACCTCTCTGCTGTGAATTATCCATATTTTTATTAATCCACGTCGTTCCGGACATCGCTTCAACATCTAGCCGCTCAGCTTTCGTTTGTAGTTCATCCAAGTGTGTCGTTCTTCTTTGTTTCCTTCCTCGCGCCTTGTTGACACTATGTTGCAACTCTTTCAATTTTGTGGCCTTCGTCATTTGAGCCAGTGGGGGTATCTCCTTAAGAAATCCCCTCAATTCCTCTAGCTGCGTTTCTACCTCCCCAAGTTGCACATTTAGCTGGTGCAACTACTCATCTTGGAAAAGACTTCCCCAAAATTGCGTCACATCTTCCACGATGCTCTAAGCTAATTTCTCTAATTCCATGATATATGTCATGGCCTCCTCAATGGCACTCTTCCTTCCCTCTACTTTCTCTGGTGGTGTGCTCGGCACTACCCTTATTTGCAGTTCCTCATTCTCTTTTCGGAGGTACGTGATGATTGCACCCAACCTCAATACATTTTCTTCCATAAGCATATCTTTTCCTATCTCTGGTGCATCTTCACATGCCATTGAAATCACATGTTCCAATATTTTTTTGTCCTCTACCGCCTTTTCCCTTTCACTCATTAACACTTCTTTCTCTCCACAGATCCCTTCAATCTCCGCTTCAATGGTTCGCACCCGCCTCTTGTAGCCATATGATAATGCATCAAATCTTCACGATCATTGACCTCTTCGCTTACTATGGTGTGAGTGCAATGCAGCATTAACATCGGAAGCATTTTCATGTCTATGTTGATCAAATCTCTCCCTCATAGCGCGGCATCCAAATCTTCATATCCTGTCATGATTGCATTGGGTAATATTTGCACTATCCGCCGCGGAGTGCCGATATCCACATTGACCCTATTTACATATGATGTACTCGGCCCCACTTGTCCTTGTGGTAGCCTTGTTTTTATGACTTCATTGCTTAGCATCTGCAGTAGCTTCAATGCCTGATGGAAATATTCATTCACATGTTGCGTGACTTTCACGCAGTTCTCCTCCACCATAATTGTTATGTTCTCCAATAACTTGTTCATTTGTTCATCAGGGAGATCGATGGTATTTCTCCCCTCACCTCACTCCATCCTATTCTTTGTTCTTGCTTCCTTTCATTGCTCCTCTAGCTCTGAATCCATCAGCATGGTTGGTGATGCTCCATTGTTGCTTGCGGTGTGCGATTTTTCATCCACACCATACTCTTCGTCATCTGAATCTTTTGTTTCTTCTTGGGATTTTGGTATGTATGTTGGCTTCCCATCCTCTGGTTCCGATATTTGATCCTCATTCACTAGAACTTTCCATTCTTTCAGCCATTCTTCCACAATGGAATCCATTCGCACTTTGTGTTGGTTTGTGGAGCCAGATCTTGCAGTCTCATAGATGATATTATCTTAGCCGTGCACCCCAAAGGACTGTACACCCATTCTGCATTTTTAAGGGTTTGGGGGCGGAGCCCCTGCAAAAATGGGTTCGAGGGTAGCACCCCCGAGAAAAAAATTTGGGGTTGTTTTCACCAGTTTTTTTGCGGGCCCATGGTTTTGGGTATCCCATGGTATTTTTCCCATTGTATTTTCCCTATAAAAGAAAGACATTGTAATATGGCTAGGGTTTATGTACTAGGTTTTATGCATTGCAAAGATCTCTAAGATCAGGAAAGAGACTGTGAGATAGTGAAGAGGAAGTGCAGCAGCTGTGCTGCAGGTTGTATCCCTTCACCTTGTTGGACGGTAATAATAATAAGGACTGGCAAATTCAGTGTGGATGTAGCCCAAGTTGGGGTGAACCATGATATATCTGTGTCTCTCAGGTAATGTGTGTGATTATATTTGAATTTTTTTTTATTGTTATTGCTCTGCGATCCTGTTTTTCTAACAATTGGTATCAGAGCCAAAGGTCTATTTGGCAGATAAACCCGCAATAAGCTAGGGTTTCTAGTTCGAGTGGGAGCAATGGCGGAAGAAGGAAAGTTTAAGGTCGAGAAGTTTAATGGCCAAAACTAAGATGCAAATGGAGGACTATCTGTACCAGAAGGATCTATTCCTACCGTTGGGAGGAAGAGCAAAGCAGTCGACGGCCATGAAGGACGAAGAATGGGAGGTCCTTGACAGAAAGGCTCTGGGAACAATACAGCTGAGCCTAGCTTCATCGGTGGCTTTCAATATCTCAAAAGAAAAGACAACGGAGGGTTTAATGAGCACACTGGGTAAAATGTATGAAAAACCCTCGGCCTCAAACAAGGTATTTCTAATGAAGCGTTTATTTAATATGAAGATGTCTGAAGGTGGATCTGTTACTGATCATTTAAATGAGTTTAATACTGTTACAAATTACCTAAGTTCTGTAAATGTGAACTTTGATGATGAGGTTAGGGCTCTTCTAATCTTGTGTTCATTTCCAGAAAGTTGGAATAGCTTGGTCATGGCTGTAAGTAACTCTGTCTCTGGTTCAAAAACCTTGAAATTTGATGATGTTATTGGTATTATTCTTAGCGAGGAAATGCGAAGAAAAAGCACAGATGAGACATCAGGTAATGCATTGACCATGGAGAGAAGGGGAAGACAAAAGGAGAGAGGAAAGAGCCAAGGTAATCGTGGCAAGACTAAAACGGGAAGATCCAAGTCCAGACTAAGAAAAATAGAGTGCTGGAACTGTGGAAAGAAAGGACATCTAAAGAAAGACTGCAGATCTCTAAAGAAGAAAGGAGATGCACAGAAGGAAACTACCCAGGAAGCAAATGTACCAGGTGATGTGTTACAAGATGCTTTGATTATTGCATTAGATAATACTAGTGATTATTGGGTAGTAGATTCAGGAGCTTCATGTCATGCTACACCCCATAGGAAATACTTTCATGAGTATGTTCCTGGCCATTTTGGACATGTTTTATTGGGTGATGATGAGCCATGTAAAATTGTTGGAATGGGTAAGGTATGGATAAAAGTTAAGAATGGAACTGACTAGCTGTTGAAATATGTTAGGCATATTCCTGCTATAAAAAGAAATATGATCTCAACGGGGCAGTTGGGAGATGGCGGTTATCTATCTACATTTGGAGAAAAGTGGTGGAAGATCACTAAAGGATCAATGCTGATAGCAAAAGGAGACAGGATAGGTACGTTGTATTTATGTCCTCATAATACTGACCATTCTATCTCTTTAGCTTCCACAGGAACAAATACAGCATTATAGCATCATAGGCTTGGACACATGAGTGAGAAGGGGATGCAAATTCTCCACTCAAGGAAGTTGCTGGCAGATTTGAAGCAGGTAAGTTTGGAATTATGTGAAAACTGTGTTTATGGAAAACATAAGAGAGTCAGATTTCCCAGGGTTGGGAAAGAGAAGAAGAATGAAAAGTTAGAGCTAGTGCATACAAATGTATGGGGACCGAATCAGGTACAATCTCTTGGTGGATCTCATTATTATGTTACATTTATTGATGATGCAACTAGGAAAACTTGGGTTTATTGCATTAGACAGAAATATGATGTGTTTGCTACTTTTAAGAAGTGGAAAGCTTTGGTTGAGAATGAGACAGGGAAAAAGTTGAAGTGTCTCAGATCTGATAATGGAGGTGAGTACTACAGCAAGGAGTTTGATATTTACTATTCATACCATCGGATTCGTAGAGAGAAGACAGTCCCAAAAACACCACAAGAAAATGGTGTGTCAGAAAGGATGAACAAAACAATCATGGAGCGTGCAAGGTGTATGAGACTACATGCAAGATTGCCCTTACAGTTTTGGGCAGATGCTGTAAATATTGTTGTTTATTTAATAAACAGAGGAACTTCAAGTGCTTTGGATGGTGGTATTCCAGAGGAGGCATGGACAGATAAAAAGGTAAACTACTCATTTCTGAGAACATTTGGTTGTGAAGCATTTGTCCATATTGATAAAGAAAATAGAACAAAGCTTGAAGCTAAATCCAAGAAATGTACCTTTATTGGATATGGGGTTGATGAATTTGGTTATCACTTATGGGATTATGAAAATAACAAAATCTTCAGGAGTAGAGATGTGATATTCAATGAAAAGGTCATGTATAAAGATTAGTTGCAGGGAAAGAAACGGGAAAAGGAAACCACAAAGTACATAGTACTTGATGAAATTCAAAAAAATGAAGTTCCAAAGATGACAGAAAATCAAGAACAACAGCAAGTACCTAAAACTCCTGCAACTACAAGAAGATCTACCAGGTTAAGTAGACTCCCTGAAAGATAATCTCCTTCAATGTATTATTTGTTGATGATTGATGCTGGTGAACCAGAATGTTATGAAGAAGCAATGCAGGTGGAAACTAGAAAGAAGTGGGAGCAAGGCATGAATGAGGAGATGGACTCATTGGTAGGAAACCAGACTTGGGATCTGGTTCAGTTGCCTACTGGTAAAAGAGCATTGCAGAACAAATGGATTTACAGGTTGAAGGAAGAAGGAGGTAAGAAGCAGTACAAGGCCAGACTTGTTGTAAAGGGGTTTGCACAGAAGAAAGGTATTGATTTTGATGAAATATTTTCTCCTGTTGTTAAGATGACTTCAATTAGGACTATCTTAAGTCTAGTGGCATAGAAAATTTGCATCTTGAATAATTAGATGTAAAAACAACCTTTCTCCATGGGGATTTGGAGGAAGAGATATATATGCAGCAGCCACAAGGGTATGAGGTCAAAGGTAAGGAGAACTTGGTATGCAGGTTGAAAAAGAGTTTGTATGGCTTGAAGCAAGCTCCAAGGCATGGTATTTAAAATTTGACAGGTTTATGATAGAACAAGGTTATAGTAGATGTCATTCTGACCACTGTGTTTATTTCAAGAAGCTAAACAATCAAAGATATATTATCTTGTTATTGTATGTGGATGACATGCTTATTGCAGGGTCTAACATGCAGGATATAAATGTACTCAAAAGGAATCTAGCTAATTCATTTGCGATGAAGGATTTGGGTGTTGCAAAGCAAATCCTTGGTATGAGAATAATAAGAGACAGGAAAAATCGCAAATTGACATTGTCTCAGGGTGAGTACATACAAAAGGTGTTGGAGAGGTTCAGAATGCAGAATGCAAAACCACTTAGTACACCTTTGGCCAGCCATTTTAGTTTAAGTAAGGAAATGTGTCCCAAGACACAGGAAGAGACAGATTACATGTCCAAGATTCCCTATGAATCAGCAGTTGGCAGCTTGATGTATGCCATGGTGTGCACAAGACCAGATATTGCACATGCAGTGGGAGTTGTGAGCAGATATACGAACAATCCAGGTAAAGAACATTGGAGGGAAATACAGTGGATTCTCAGGTATTTGAGAGGTACCACCAATTAGGCATTATGTTTTGGAGGTTCAAACACTGTTCTACAGGGATATGTTGATGCAGATATGGCAGGTGATAAGGATAGCAGGAGGAGCACCACAGGGTATGTGTTTACTGTAGGTGGAACAACAGTAAGCTAGATTTTGAAACTGCAGAAGGTTGTTGCACTTTCAACAATGGAAGCAGAGTATGTTGCTATTACAGAGGCTAGTAAAAAGATGATTTGTTTGTAGAGGTTTATGGAGGAAGTGGGTAAGAAGCAGAAGGATAGCAGGTTGTATAGTGACATCTAGAGTGCCATTCATCTTGCAAAGAACTCAGCATTCCATTCCAGGACTAAACATATACAGCTCAAGTACTATTTCATACGCTCTATTCTGGAAGATCAACTGTTGAAGCTGGAAAAGATACATACTAGCCATAATCCTGTAGACATGTTCACAAAGGTATTGACCAAAGAGAAACTGAGTTCTTGCTCGGTTTCAGTTGGCCTTCTAGCATGAAGGTGAAGAGGAGAAATTTGCTAAGTCCAATTCTAGCAAGTGCAGCAGCAGTGGAGTTGCTTTGACCAGTCTCGAAGTGGGAGATTGTTGGTTGTGGAGCCAGATCTTCCAATCTCATAGACGATATTATCTTAGTCGTGCACCCCGGAGGACTATACACTCATTTTTCATTTTTAGGGGTTCGAGGGCAGCGCCCCCGAGAAAAATTTTTGGGGTTGTTTTCGCCAGTTGTTTTGTGGGCCCATGGTTTTCGGTATCCCATGGTATTTTTTCCATTGTATTTTCCCTATAAAAGAAAGACATTTTAATACGGCTAGGGTTGATATATTAGATTTTATGCATTGCAAAGATCTCTAAGATCAGGAGAGAGACTGTGAGATAGTTAAGAGAAAGTGCAGTGGTTGTGCTGCAGGTTGTATCCCTTCACCTTGCTGGACGGTAATAATAATAAGGACTGGAAAATTCAATGTGGACATAGCCCAAGTTGGGGTGAACCATGATATATCTGTGTCTCTCTTGTAATGTGTGTGATTATATTTGCATTTCTATTTATTTTTATTGCTCTGCGATCCTGTTTTTCTAACACTTTGTTCAGTTTTCATTCCTTGAGAGCCACTGCTTTTGCGGTTATGTGCATGCTTGAATGAATATTGTTTGCGGTCCCATAGAAAGCCTTGTGATTCTCCTATGATTCTTTGTTGCCTCTTCTATTAGCCACATAATCTTCACCGCTTATGCTCGCATCTCTTCTAGGTAAATATAAAATTGAATGTTATTACCTTTTGCCCTCTCCTTGCCATTTAACGCCCACAAATTCTTACATCGTGCCCCTCGACACACTTTGGCTACTTCTGTCTCCATACCCTGGTACTGCGGTGGCTCCATCCATGCAACCAGCGCAATTAATAACAAAATCCATAAGTATGTGAATGGCTCACCTTTTTCCTAGACTACTACCGCATCCTCCATTAGCTCATTTAACAAAAATAGCGACCAGTTCATTTGAACTCCGACCACACACTGTTACGCCAATGCAATCACCCCTGATGTACATTGATTAGGGCAATTCTTCCTTATAATCTTGATTGCCGAAAAATTTGTTGTGATCCTAACAGCCTTATCGTTGTTCGTGTCGATCAAGTATCCTCGGGTGTTTTTCTCCACCCCATACATGGTCTTCATCTTCGCATCTAACTTCTTATCATTGTCCTTCCCTTGGAAGTATTGCGAAGGGTTGACCTCGTCCTTGGGTAATCCAGTGATCTATGATATAAGGTTGAAGGTGATCGGAATCTTTGTATCCAACCATAAGTATCCACCATGAAAGAAAACCAACAGTTTATTTATACATGCATTCACTTCTGTTGATCTCCCAAAATGCGACATATGAATTATTGATATGAGCCTTGATTGCTCCAAGCCCAACGCCCACTGCATTATCTCCCTCGTAATTGGACCTTCATATCCATGTATGTGCACTGTATGCATTTTGTATATGACAAAATATCATGGTCGTTGTATTGCAGTTTTTGCAGTCGATGCAATATAACTCCAGTAGTATAGATACCCTCCAGTGTCACTAGCTCCTTAATAGTGTACTTTCCATTATTACCCAGTCTTATTGCTGTTTCCCCTTCCTTTCATGGTGGCACATACCCTGGAATGTCTGCGACTATCGGACCTTGCTGTCTTACCCTTGCTTATGTCATTTCTTCTTCTACATCCCCCGATGTTCTTGCTCCTCCTCCTGCCGCCGCAGCCCTTGCCAAGGCAAACATGGTCTTCATTCTTCTTTCTGAACTTGTTGGTTGGTTGACACTTCTCTTCTTCCGGAATATCTACACTGGTGTGGACACAATTGTTGGTTTTTCTTGAACAATGGTTTCCAAGGGTTGTTCATGTGTGCTCATGCTGGAGACTACATACGCCATTGCAAATTTCTAACTTCACTTCTGATAGTCTTCACTTCAATCTTCTTCCACAATTATCACAATGCATAATGGGTCAAATTGTTCATCTTTGCATGTTTCTATAGGTTTGGTTTCCCGCTCTCCATCCATTGAGTCAATTTCAGACAATAATTGCCAAATCCTTCGTCGATTTACTCAATATTTCGCCCTCTTTGGACATTAAAGGTGCCTTCATCCACTTGCATCGTTGTGCGCCGCACCTTAACTACTACACCCAAAACCATCGTCGATTTACCCAATCCTTCCTCAATTTACCCAAAAGGGCGCAATGATGTGGCATTAAATCCATATGCTTATATTGAAATGGTACCACTTTAGATGGTGCAAAAGTCATTAGATTTACCTTTTTTTTAGGACTTACCATCTATAATTATGACAGAACACGTTATTTCTAAAAATCTAAATTTGGAGGCAGATTTGTATCGACCCATGAAGGAGGGGTAAAAATTGAAGTTGTCATTGCTCGTCAAGAGCCTTCTAGCTCGTCATAGAAGAGTAAAATTGCTCGAATGCCTTACTTGTTTGTCAATAAATATACTCAGAACCTTATCTCACTCTTATAGCATATCGAAATGTTTTAGTTATCTCGAACTTGCCTTTAAGAATTAAATAATAGATTGGAAGTATATGTGTTAGGATATTTAGACACTTAGGAGTTAGTTAAGATCAACTTGTGTAATATATCTGTTAGGGATAGTATGTTTCTTTAGTATGCATTAGTATGCATTTGTAAATACTTAATCCGACGGTCACGATATGTTTCCGACATAGAGTGATCCGACGGCTCAACTTCTCTTAGATCAAACCTAACCTTGATCCGTGGCTTAACACCCGATTGGTCCATGATCTCTATTTAAAGAGCATGGAGGGTCATTGTTTAGTTGATCGATTATGAGAAGCTTATTTGTAACTTTCTTTCTTTGCATAATAAATTGTCCCGTAGAAGCTATTTGGCCGGGGCCATGGAGTGTTTCCCTCAAGAGGGTTTAAACCACGTCAAAACATCAGTGTGTTGATCTGTGATCTATTTGTGTGAAGTGGTTGCTCTTGGTGTTCGGTCCTTTGGTAGTACCTTGTGTACCCGAACATGGTATCAGAGCTTTTATGAAGTGCCGCTTCCGGTTATGATCTAGATCTTGAACTGTTGTTGCTGAAACTCGAAAGGGTTCCTAGTTCTGGTATTTCTGTGCATTTCTGGGCTGTGAGAGGTGTTCCATTGCGTCCGGAGCGTCGTTTCCATTGGGAAATAGTTTTCGTTTGATCGAAAATGGTTCCTGGTTGCTCCAGAAACGCGTATTTCATCAGATCTGAAGGTATAATGTTACAGTGACGCATTTTTTTATTTCGTTTTTTGAAAAGGAAAAATCTCATATTTCATCTTTTTTTACTGTTAGATTTTTTTTGGGTTCAGGTTGTTGCTTTCCCGTCTACATATGCTCTTTGCCGTGCACCTTGAGCGATCTCGGCAAATCAGAAATAGAAAGGGAAAGGGTTTTTCTCGGCTGCGTATGCTCTTTGTCGTGCACCTTGCGCGATCTCGGCAAATCAGAAACAGAGAGAAAACGTAGACTTTCCGGGCAAGCTAACAAGATCTAACTCCACAAGTGTGGAAATTTTTTTTTGTTTCGATTTGTGGTTTGTTTTGTAGGAAAAAGGGCAAGCACGCAAACCGAACAAGAAGAGTTAAAAAAAAAAAAAAAAAAAAAGCCCCCCTTCCTCATTCCCATATTTTACATACATTTTAATCTAGCTCACTTGGTTCAAAGTTGCTTTATTCCTTAATAGGTCTTGAGTTCAAGTCTTAGGAAGTTACTTTTAAAAGAAAAAGTGCATGCAATTTCTATTTTCAAGTTACTTTATTGTAAAAGTGCATCTCACTTAAATAATAAAAAATAAAAATACAAGTGAGTCACTTAAGTTTTTTATTTATTGTTGCACTATTTAAAAGTAATATCATTGTAAAAGTGAAATCACTTATTTTACAAAAGTGATTCACTTAAAGCAACTTTTTTGTAAAGTGATTGTCAAAAGGTTCATCTTGGGAAGAGGGGGGTTCTTTTTTTTGCTGGACATTCTCTAGCTGCCACGTCACTATTGGGGACATCTTCAACAGTTTCTTTGTTCAAGCATAACTTCATCATACAGAGTCAGTTTTCAGTGCCGTTTTTTTTTAAACTGCCTATTTTTTCGAGCTCTTCTCATCCATGCTATTGGTTTCTACTTTTAGATCCATTAATTTACAAATATGGCTGCCCATTGTGATATTCTACTTAATAGTTCCAACTATTTCTCATGGAAATCTCGTATGGAGGATGTTCTACGAAGTAGGGAACTTTTCAGAATTACCACAGGGAAAGAAAAAGAACCCACTGATGATGATAAGAAAATAAAATGGGCAAATAGATGTGATGAAGCTCGTGGATTGATTGGGATGTCAATCTCTACTGATTTGCGATTCCACATATCTGGAATTGATGAACCTAATACTGCTTGGGACAAGTTGGAATCTGTGTTTGGTAAACACAATGAAATTCGAGGTCACCAACTCGAAAATGAGTTGATCTCTTTAAATCCAAGTGACTTTTCATGCATTCAATATTATTTATCTAAGTACAAAACTCTTAAACTCTTATGTGCAGAATGTAAGATTGAGAGGAAAGACAAACAATGCATTTATCATATTCTTTCCAAACTTGGACCTGCATATTCTGTTTTTATATCTACATTTTACCCCATGAAAGCATCCTTGAATGCAGCTAGCTATCAAGAGCCTAGCCTTGAATCCTTTTGTGATTCCTTGATTAGGGAACAAAATAAACTCATTCATCTTGGAATAATCAACAATGCAGATACATCTGGGAAAGCCTTATTGTCCCAATAGAAAGAAAAGTCCAAGCCTCCCAAGAAACAAAATTTTCGCAATAATAAGTCAAACAAGGGTCCAAAACCCTCTCAGTCAGCTCTTTCTTTAAAAAATGACAAAGGATCCAAGCCAAAAGACAAGAAGACTGAGCGTCATTGCAACTATTGCGGGAAAGATAATCATGATGAATCTAAGTGTTTCAAGAAGATGGCAGCCTTGGAAGCAGCAATGAAGAAGCACCACATCAGCCTAGATTCACCTTCAGAATCTGCCTCTCATGGACATGCACTTTGTGCTTCTGGTTATTCTTATAATGCATCTTCTTCTTCTACTTCAAATGAATGGCTAATTGATTCTGCAGCATCTTATCATATGGCTAAGGATCAAGCCATCTTTTCTACTATGCATGAATGTAACACCAAACAAATATTTGTTGGTGATGATAGATCTCTAAGTGTTGTAGGAGCTGGAACAGTTCCAGTAGATAATGGTCATTTTAGTGATGTACTATGTGTTCCAAGAATTTTCTGCAATTTGTTATCAGTCTATCAGATCACTCATTCCGGTGAAGGTAAAACTGTGACCTTTACACCTCACCAAGTTGTAATCAAGGATTTTAAAGATCCTCAACAGGTTCCAGCTACCGGAATTGTTGATGATATTACCAGGTTGTACAAGTTTAACAACTTTGGGTCATCACCTTTCCCTTCAGTTTTTGTTGCTCATAGTGATAACTTGAGCAAACTTTGGCATGAGCGATTTGGTCATTTAAATTATCGCTCATTGCAACGACTATGTAAAGAAAATATGGTGACAGGTCTTCCGATGGTATCTTGCAGGGATGGTGTTTGCTCTGGTTGTGTACTCGGAAAACATCATCGGGACAGTTTTGACAAACGTGCCTCTTGGCACGCCTCGGTTCCCTTGGAGCTTGTGCATAGTGACTTGTGTGGTCCTCTTCCATCTGCTTCCTTTTCTGGTTTCAAATATTTCTTAACTTTCATTGATGATTACACCAGACGCACTTGGGTTTATTTCCTAAAACTTAAGAGTGAAGTATTTAATATGTTCTTGGCCTACAAGGCCCTTGTTGAAAAACAATATGGTCATCAAATTATTAAGTTAAGATCTGACAATGGAGGAGAATATGTTAACAAACAGTTCACTACTTTCTGCACTGAACAAGGCATCCAACAACAGCACACTGTTCCATATACACCACAACAAAATGGTGTAGCTGAGCGGAAGAACCGCACTTTAAAAGAAATGGCTAATTGTATGATCCAATCTAAGGGACTAAGTCTTCAATTTTGGGCTGAAGCCATTAATTGTGCAAATTACATAGTTAATCGCACCCCCACAAAAGCATTACAAGGTATAACACCGAAAGAAGCATGGAGTAAAACTAAACCTGATGTAAGTCACTTTCGTGTATTTGGTAGTGAAGCATGGGCTCACATTCCGGATGAAAAACGGAAAGCATTGCAGCCTAAAAGTGAAAAGTGCATATTTGTTGGATATTCTGAAGATGTAAAAGGTTATAGACTTCTTCAACCACATTCTCATGCTATAATCATTAGAAGAGATGTTAAATTTGATGAAAATCTCTTGGCCTGCGAGCCTAACTCGGCGATTGTGCCATCTTTGGCCTGCGAGCCTGATTCGGCGTTTGTGTCTCCTTATTCTTCTTCCAACTTCCTTGATAGGTTTCCAACTCCAGTTTCTGATGATGACAGTGAGGATGAAAATCCACCTCCGCCTGCTCATGTTCCTCCAGTTGCACCAGCACAAGTGCTTCCTCGATGGGTCCGTTCAACATGTGAAGCAGCTGGTGATCTTGCCGGTGATCCTAGAGATCAACGTCGAACATGTTCTCAGTTTCAGCGAGCCTCTTCTCTTTTGGCTCAAGTTTCCGAGAATCATGATCCAGAAACTTTTGCAGAAGCTTCAGGGAATCCAGATTGGGATACAGCCATGGATGAAGAATATCGTTCCTTAATGGCGAACGATACTTGGGATCTTGTACCTCTTCCAAAAGGAAGAAAACTTGTCAGATGTAAATGGGTCTACAGAACTAAGTATGAATCAAATGGAAGTGTTGAAAGACTTAAGGCAAGGTTAGTTGCCAAAGGTTTTTCCCAAGTTGAAGGGATTGACTACAATGAAACCTTTGCTCCTGTCGCAAAAATGAACTCCGTCCGCCTTGTTTTTTCCCTTGCAGCCTTACACAACTGGGAAGTCCATCAAATGGATGTCAAGTCTGCCTTCTTAGATGGTGATTTACAGGAGGAAATTTACATGGAAAAACCTCCTGGCTATATTCAGAATAACTCTATCCTTGTCTGCCGCCTTAAGAAATCCTTATATGGCCTTAAGCAAGCTCCTAGAGCTTGGTATGCCAAAATGGATAACTTTCTCCTTGACACTGGTTTTTCTAGATGCCATTCTGACCCCAATGTCTATACCAAGAAAGTAGAAAACCATCTCATCATACTTATTCTATATGTTGTTGACCTTATTCTTACTGGTAGTGACCCTAAGCTTATAACCCATGTGAAATCTGGTCTTAAACAAAATTTTGAAATGTCAGACTTAGGACATTTGCATTATTTTCTTGGTCTCCAAGTCCTGCAAACCAAAAAAGGAATCTTTCTTTCTCAATCTAAGTATGCTTGTGACCTTCTTCGTCGCTTTCACATGGAAGATTGTACACCAGCCCCTTCTCCCTTCCAGTCTGGAGTCAAACTTTCTGCCACTTGTCCTTCACCTGAAGTAGATGCCACCTTGTATCGTGAGCTTGTTGGTAGTCTCTTATACTTGACTCATTCCCGTCCTGACCTTTCCTTTGTCGTTGGTCGTGTTGCCCGTTATATGCAGACACCTCATGAAAGTCACTGGAAAGCAGCTAAAAGAATACTTCGATATATTCGAGGTACAGTTCAGTTTGGGATTCATTACAGTACAGGGGGGGAACCTTTGTTGGTTGGTTTCACTGATTCAGATTGGGCCGGCGATCCTGATGATCAAAAGTCTACTGTAGGTTATGTTTTCAGTCTGGGATCTGGACCTATTACTTGGGCTTGTAAGAAACAATAAGCTCTTGCTCTTTCTTCAGCAGAGGCAGAATATCGAGCAGCAGTTAATGCCAGTCAGGAAGCTTTATGGCTTCGACAGATCCTTTCAGAGTTTGGATTCGAGCAGCAGCAGCCTACTCCACTTTGGTGCGACAATCAAAGTGCCATCAAGCTTGCCAAAGATCCAGTTCTACATCAACGCAGCAAAAACATTGAGCTACATATGCACTTCATCAGAAATCTTGTTCATGATCGTGTTCTTGAAGTGCTCTTTTGCCCTACAGATGATCAAGTTGCAGACATCTTCACCAAGTCTCTTACAGAAGCGAAGTTTTCTAAACTTCGATCTATGTTAGGAGTTCAGGAACTTGTCATTAAGGGGGGATAGGCTCTAATGCCTCCTTCCTTCTCCTAATAGTGTCACTTTTGTAAATCCTTCAATCCTATCCTAAGTTGTTCTTAAGGGGGGATGTTAGGATATTTAGACACTTAGGAGTTAGTTAAGATCAACTTGTGTAATATATCTGTTAGGGATAGTGTGTTTCTTTAGTATGCATTAGTATGCATTTGTAAATACTTAATCCGATGGTCAAGATATGTTTCCGACATAAAGTGATCCGACGGCTCAACTTCTCTTAGATCAAACCTAACCTTGATCCGTGGCTTAACACCCGATTGGTCCATGATCTCTATTTAAAGAGCATGGAGGGTCATTCTTTAGTTGATCGATTATGAGAAGCTCATTTGTAACTTTCTTTCTTTGCATAATAAATTGTCCCGTAGAATCTATTTGGCCGGGGCCGTGGAGTGTTTTCCTCAAGAGGGTTTAAACCACGTCAAAACATCAGTGTGTTGATCTGTGATCTGTTTGTGTGAAGTGGTTGCTCTTGGTGTTCGGTCCTTTGGTAGTACCTTGTGTACCCGAACAATATGGATATTAAATTAATAAATACTTTAATAAAACTAACCAATTATTTCTAATACAAGATCACTCTTTCTATTACTTAAGGAAATTTTAAGTCCAATCTCGACATAGACAAATGTTTTCTATTTTCTCTTTTCAAACCTATATATATAGTTTACAGATGGTTACATAACGACCCATCGGTTCAGTAATCGACATGACTAACTGAATCAGCATGTGGTGGTTGACATGACGGTTTTACATGTTCTATGAAGTGGTCGAATGGAGGACCTAGTCGGGCAACCGACCTAGGCTCCTCCAACATATCCCCCACGAACAAGATATTTCTACATCCCGAAGAAATCAGAAAATAACTAGAGCTCGATAAACAGATGAACTTCACCGCGGCTTGTCTTGTAACTAAGTGTAGATGGTTGATGACTCTAAGCTGGTACCAGAAACTATCGTGGTTGGAAATGGGTCATCAAGTATGGGAGTGTGTCCATGCTGGTAGACAAAATCTGACAACATGATCTAGTACCAAACAACTTTGGAAGACTGGCTACTATCGTGGTTGGAAATGGGTCTTCATGTCTAGGAGCTAGTAGACGATAGTTGTCAACAAGGCCATTCTTTCTTTCAACATGGCTCTTCTTGCTGTCAACATGACTATTATTGTTGTCAACATGAGTATTCTTGTTGTAAATATGGCTATTCTTGGACGACTGCTCCAAGCCTAACGTTGACGACAGTGACAACTCATGTTGTTTTAGAAAAGGAAGTTTCCAATAAAACAGGTACATGAACCACTAATCTTCTCACCTCTGCTCCAACTTGTACACCAATCAATTAGTGAAAGAAGAATGACGAAAATGTGATTGGTGGCAAGGAACATAATGACAAATCCTAGTCTTAGGGATTCGAGATTTCTCAAAATGCCCATATATCATGGTGTTGTGAGGATTTTTCAGGGAACTAATGTCGAAATGCTCATATATCACGAAGAGAACAGGGGAGCGACCATAAGACTCATGTAGTTCTGATAAAACAGCAAAGGAAAAGGAATAGAGACGGTAAAGAAGAGTGCCATGACTTCCCGAATATTTCATTTTAGTGCGATATGGGGTATGGTTTATCCCATATATAATGAGTGGCTAGTGAATTGATGAATTGACTAGGATGGGATGGATCGGGAACTTTAATTATCATAGTATGGTGTGATGGTGGTGATAGATATCATCTGCAGTGACTGTAGATTTTTTTGGAGTAATTGTACATGTATCACTCCAATCGATGCCTTAAGAAAGGATTGTATGCTGACATGGTGATGGTTTATACAATACAATTCTGAAATGGAGGTTATCCTGATGGTGGTAATAGTGAATGATGTTTTGTACCACTTGTGTGAAGAAAATAATATCATCATGCTTTAGTCGACATTATGTCTTGTCACGAATAATTGATACTGATGATGATGATTCAGTCTTGACAATTTATATTGAAATGGTACCACTAAATCCTTAATATTCGTTTATAATATCTTTAGGCTAATTTTAAAAATAAAATATGCCATGTGTCACAATTTGAGCGTTCCACGTGTCACCGTGGGAAATTAGATGTCAACATTTCAACAACAAAATTTATAGAAATTTTACTTCGAAGAGTTTGATGGAGAGTCGAAATTTTGTCAGAGAAAGAGTGGTCTCTCATTCCTTAGGTTGTTCTATTTTAGGGTGTTGGAAGTAGATGCTGAGATGAAAGAGCATTCTCTCCTTCCTCCAAGTATCTTTTTTAGGAGTGGGAAAAGTAGATATCAGAACTCTAAACACAAATTCCATAGGAACATTGCTTCGCACAGTTTGTTGGCAAGTGGAAATATTCTCAGAGAAAGAACGACCGCTCTTTCTTCAAGTTGTTCTATTTTTAATATTCCCTCATAAATGAAGGGGCGGTCATCCCTTCTTCTGCCTAGTATTATTTTCATAATATTTTTTTACTACACAAAGGGTCGGTCAATCCTTCTTGTGTTTTCCATTATGGATATAGATGAATTGTTGGATATAGGTGTTCACAATTATCTCCTAAATGAAGGGGCGACCGATCCTTCTTGTCGAAAAATGGAAGTCAAGACAATTTTTTTTATATGTTATAACTTAGATGATGTCTGGGTCCCTACTATTTATAGCGGAAGTCAGAATTCACGAATTGTCGTCCTAGACTTCGTAGATTAAATATTTTTACATTTCTCTCGTAAATGAATGGTCGATCGACCCTTCTTCCATGGATAGCTTTTTGGAGTGGGTAAACTAGATATTGACACTCTAAACAAAAATTTCATACGAATATTGCTTTGCACAGTTTGCTGGAAAGTGGAAATGTTCTGAGAGAAAGAGCGACCGCTCTTTCTTCAAGTTGTTCTATGTTTAAAATTCCCTCATAAATGAAGGGGCGACCGGCCATTATTCTTCCCAGTATTCTTTTCATAATAGTTTTAGACTACAAGAAGGGTCGGTCGATCCTTCTTGTGTTTTCCATTCTTGATATAGTTGAATTGCTGGACATAGGTGTTCATAATTATCTACTAAGCGAAGGAATAACCAATCCTTCTTATCGAAAAACAGAAATCAGGACAAATATTTGTTATATGTTATAACTTAGCTGATGTCTAGGTCCTTACTATTTACAAAGTAAGTTGGATGTTGGTAATTTTTGTCCTAGCCTTCATAGATTAAATATTTTTACATTTCTCTCGTAAATAAAGGGTCGACCAACCCTTCTTGTGCTCAGTATTATTTCAGTGTTCACCATTTTGGATATACATGAATTGAGGGGCTAGCCTTCGTAGATTGAATATTTTTACAATTTTCTCATAAATGAAGGGGGCAACCAACCCTTCTTCTTCCCAGTATTCTTTTTATAATAGTTCTATACTGGAAGAAGGTTCGGTCGATCCTTCTTTGTTCGCCATTATAGATATAGGGAATTTTGGATAAAGGTGTTCACAATTATCTACTAAACGAAGGGGCATCTGATACTTCTTGTCAGAAAACGGAAGTCGGGACAATTTTTTTTAATATGTTATAACTTATCTTATGTCTGGATCCCTACCATTTAGAGCGGAATTAGGAAGTCAATAATTTTTGGCCTATCCTTCGTAGATTTAATATTTTTACTTATCTCGCATAAATGAAGGTTCAGTTGAACCTTCTTGTTCTCAGTATTCTTCCAGTGTTCACCATTATACATATACATGAATTGACGGTCTAGCCTTCATCGGTTGAATATTTTTACAGTTTCCTCATAAATGAAGGGGTGACCGATCCTTCTTGTGTCCAATATTCTATTCATAATAGTTTTAGATTGCAAGAAGGGTCGATCAATCCTTCTTGTGCTCAGTATTCTTCCAGTGTTCACCATTTTTGGATATACATGAACTGATGGCCTAGCCTTTGTAGGTTGAATATTTTTACAATTCCCTCAAAAACGAAGTATCGGTCGACCCTTCTTCTGCCAAGTAATATTTTCATAATATTTATAGACTACAAGAAGGGTAGGTCGATCCTTCTTGTGTTCACCATTCTGGATATAAGGAATTGTTGGATATAGGTGTTCAAAATTATCTACTAAACGAAGGGGCAGTCGATCTTTCTTGTCGGAAAATCGAGGTGGGACAAACATTTTTTATTTATTATAACTTAGTTGATTTTTGGATCCCTACTATTTACAGCGGAATTCGGAAGTCGGGAATTGTCGGCCTAGAATTTGTAGATTAAATATTTTTACATTTCTCTTGTAAATGAAGGGTCGGTCGACCCTTCTTGTGCTAAGGTATTCTACCAGATTTCACCATTTTGGATATACATGAAAAGACGACCTAGCCTTCATAGGTTGAATATTTTTACAATTCCCTCATATATGAAGGGTCGTCCAACCCTTCTTCTGCCCAGTATTCTTTTCATAATAGTTCTCAACTGCAAGAAGGGTCAGTCGATCCTTCTTGTGTTCACCATTCTGGATATAGGGAATTTCTGGATATATGTGTTCACAATTATTTACTAAACGAAGGGGCAGTTGATCCTTCTTGTCAGAAAACGGAAGTCGAGACAAACATTTTTTATATGTTATAACTTAGCTGATGTCTGGATCCCTACTATTTATAGCGGAAGTCGAAATTCAGGAATTGACGACCTAGACTTTGTAGATTAAATATTTTTACCTTTCTCTCATAAACGAAGGGTCGGTCGACCCTTCTTATTGACTTATTTGATAATATATACTAGTGAAAAAAATTGTTATTTGTTTAAAATAAATATTATTTTTAATGTGTTGTTGTTATTTTATATTTCATAAATCGCTGCTGAAATGGATTTTGGTTCTCAACAATGTGTCATGTTGTTTTATATTTCAGAAATCGCTTCTGAAATGGATTTTGGTTCTCAACAATGTGTGGACCTCCTTCTGAATGGATTGAAAGTTGCTGAAGGAATCTCTTTTCCAGAAAGAAAAATATTGGATAATATAAGCATTCATGATGGATGTATCATTGTAAACATTACCAAGACTTTAAATGCAAGTCTTCAATTTCCCTATCCATCAGAAGGTGCAGATACGTTGTCAGAGGCAGTTGGTGGTTATATTCAATGGCCTGCATCTGAGACCATTAATCACATTGGATCTTCTCTTCACGAGAATGAGGTGAATCATATAGAAGCTTCTACTTCAACGAGTGTATAACATATCATAACAACTGGGAATAAATCTTCTTTGATTATGAGAAAATTTAAGTTGTTACATAAGTGTTTAGAATGCAAGGATTGCATTTCCATAGGTTTTGTAACAAATGTGAGTGGGATAGATTTTATTGGGGGAACGTTTTTGGGTGACTTCTCCTTTGGTATTCTAGTGGATGAAGTATTGTTTTCTTGTATGGCATGTTTTCCAAGGTTAAGAAGTGGAGGTTTTGTTGTATGGTCGATTAAAATAATCATATATTTTAACACAAAAACATTACTTTCTGTTGAAATCAATTTCAACAATAATCAATCTGAAACTGCTTGGAAAGTATTATGAGAAAATCACAATATCAAGTTTGTGGGAGAGAAAGTTACATTGATACATCAATTTTCTTTAAAGCCACATTATGTTGCATGGGTAATAGTGTCAACTATTTTTGAAGGAGACATTATACAATTCAAACCATTAGATGTTGGTGAGTTTGGTTTTTTAGTTCATAAAGTCTTCTGCAATTGCGAGGATTGTGGTGTATTTGAAGGCTCTCTTGTAAGATGGCCTGCAAACAATTTGTTTGACCTCAATGATGTTCCTTTGATGTTATACTAAAAAAGAACATAGACGAAGACATGGTCAACATTTGGAATATTTTTTAAGAATATCATTTATAGATGGTCCTTCCAGGTACTCCCCATTGTGAATATACAGGCGTTAAAGGTAATGGAACAAGGCCACACAATTCCATAAAGCGGCAAGCTGGAACTAAAATTTATGAAAGAAATTCAAGATTGGTACCTTACAGGCTTGGAATTGATCAGGGTGAATTCATTTCAAAAATTATCACTGAACATTGTTTCTCAAATCTTTGTATCTCAAAAATTTCACTTCAATCGATAGTTGAATGTGTGAATAAATTTCGTAGTGTGAATGGAAATTGAAGAAGACAGTATGTTATAAATTCTATGGGATCAAATGCTCCTGTGGCCAAAGAAGTAGATGAAAGAAAAAGAAGCATGCTTACAGTGATATTAGACACAATAGATGTATGTCACAATGCATGGTATAAATTCCATGGGATAAAAAGGAGCACTTTCTACAATTATAAAAGCATGTTCTTGAATGGTGACGTGAGAGCTATGCATGGTAACAATGGATTTGAAAATATAGGGTGAACACTGTTGCAATGGTAGCTACTATTAATAAAATTGTAGAAGAGAATTGAGACAAATATCCACATCTTACACGATTAATCAATGAATATGGAACAATGACAACCTTGAAATTATTTCCATCTAATATGTCCCATGGTTTGCTGTGAAAAATGGAAAATGAAGAAATCAAAAGCATTGGTTTTCCTCTAGTATCACAATCCTCCCCTAGCAAGGTGATGAGAGAATATTTTCGAGATGTTAAAATTTCTAAATCAAACTCCTTTGCAAGGTGTAATGAGTGAATTACAATACATGATAGGCTTAAGGGGACCACTGATCCAGCTGAGGTGGAAAGGTTGCGAGGACATCAGGCAACTCATAATAAATATATCGCAAGTTGTCGCCAAGTATATTATTCTCACAAATTAGCTTCACAAAAAATACAAAGACTTTTCTAGAGTATTGTTCATGACAAAAAGTCAAAGACTTCCATTCCAAGCATGGGTAAGAAGGAAAAAAAAATTGTAATGTTATGAATCTTCCCATATCATTGAATGGAATGTTGACTCATGGGCACAAGACTAGGGGTTTTGGCCATTTTAGCCTCTCATTTTTAGAGATGGGATCGAATTTCACTGTGACATCCCTGGATAAATGCTTGAAGAGTCTTGAAGAACCAGTGCTTGATAAATATGGTGATTTTCTCTACAAAGGAGGAACATATAAGCACCAATTGCATGATGCTCTATTGCAATCAAAGTCATATGAAAAGTGTGTGATATACAGACAAGATGTAATGCAACATGATATATTGTGTGTTGATGGTACTAATCAATGCATTCCAGATAAAAAACTACAACCCATATTGTTGTTTCAAATGGATAATTGTTCAGGCGATAACAAAAACCGCTTTTTATTTGCATTTTTATCTCTTTTAACAGCAAGGAGAGTGTTCGAGATAGTTGAAGTTGGATTCCTCTTGGTTGGACACACCCATGAAGACATAGATGGAACTTATGGAAGGTTATCAGTAAAGCTTATGCGCAAGGATATATTTTCATTCTTGGAAATTATGGATATGTATAGGACATGTGAAGATCACAATTTATATGTCCCTTATCTAATTAATGAACTTTACGATATTAATATTTTTGTGAAACCCCACCTTTTGGATGGAAATGCCAAAATTATTAGTATCAAAAAATGCAATTTTTTAAAATTTCAGCTCATAGATAACATTCCAGTCATGCAATGGAGGGCATCACTTTGGGTTGAAGCTTGGTCATCTCCTATTCATATCTGGCGGTCATTGCCAGATGGTAGCACAGACTTGTCGGTGGGGTAGCCTAGGTTATTAAATATGCAATTAAAAATACCTTCAGACATTGAAGATATAAAAAAAAGGAATAGAAACATATATTTCATTCTTAAATCGAGGGATTGAGAAGGGAGGTGAACGGTTTTGGCATCCAAAGTTAAATTATTGGGAGGCTGTATATAAAGCTTTCGACAATCCCTTCGAGAGCGTTGATCAGTAAGAAACTAAATTTTCGCCATAAACAAGCCATGATATTCATAGTAGTGAACCTACAAGATATGAACATGAAATTATGGATGCCTATTTGAAGGAAAATGTTCCTGCTTTGCAGGATTGCTATGTTGGACCAGTATGCAACAAGCCTAGAGATGAATTCATTCCAAGAGTGGATGTTGTAAAGGGCCAAATGGTCATTGTGCAATCACCAGAGCCATATTGTGCAATATCGTTGGGTAGGGTGATTGGTAATATTTATCAGGATTCAGATGCTAGTACTCTTGGGTCTTACAAAGTAGAGGTGTAATGGTGGAAGCCAACAGGAGCATCGAAGGATCTGAAGGTATTGCGCAAAAAATGCTTAAATAGAAAGCAAAAATGGGTTGTTGGTGCAGAAGAAAATATAATGATCAATGTAAATAACATCATATGGTCATGGTCACCAAGGCAAGGATGGACATGAGTAAAAAATAGAATAAACAAGAAGGGCTTTGCAGCAGTTAAGGCACAACGAGAACATATGGGGCATAGTGTTGAGGGTGGGATGGATGTTCCTACGGATATCGTGTGATGTGATCTTATCCCAACAAATTTATATTTTCTTACAATCCTTCTAGTTTGTCTATCAACCTGGTTGGGCGAGCAAACGTCGAGCATCTAGAACGTCCACGAGCCTCTAGGCATTTGAGGAAAATAACCACTGTGATGCAGAATACACCATTTACTGGTTACTACTGTGTAAATAAGTTGTCCCTATATAGATTACGCAGAGAATTCCTGCCTCGTTTGGAAACTACTAAAATTATATATGTAAAAAGCTATATATTCTTGATACTGTATCAAAAAATAAATAATAACTGATAAACTTGATATTCAAACAAGGACTGAATATTATAGACATTGCACTTTTCACCTTTGAAGATTGCACATTTCCAAATGAAAATTGCACTTTTCAAATCAAAATATGCATTTTTTTATTTGAAATTCACACTTTTCAAATCAAAATTTGCCATTTTTTATTTGAAATTCACACTTTTCAAATCAAATTTTGCATTTTTTTAATTTGAAATTCACACTTTTCAAATCAAAGTTTGCATTTTTTTATTTGAAATACACACTTTTCAAATCAAAATTTGCATTTTTTATTTGAAATTCACACCTTTCAAATCAAAATTTACATTTTTTGAATTGAAATGCACACTTTTTTAATTGAAATTCATATTTTCATAATAAAAAACTGCAATTTTATGACCCATAAGTAGTCAAAAACACACTATTCGAATAGAAAAACACACTTTTCAAAGCCAATATTGTCACTTTCATAACCTAATTTTGCACTTTAGAAAGGTTGATATTGACATTTTCAGTGTCTAAATTCACACTTTCTTAGTCCAAAATTTGCCTAATATGTCCAAATTTAATGAAATTGGCGTTAGAGTTCCTAAATTACCTAATATGAGATAGAAGGTTGGGAAGGTTAATATTGTAACAATATTTTTGAAACTGAGATCTTATGTGGGTGTACACAGGGAAATCTAAGAGGAATTTATTATCATCCTCGACACTCATAGTCTCACAAATATGATAGGTCTTTTCAGTCCACGGAGTCTTAAGGAAAGATCCAATGCATTGTTTAACTATGAAGCTCATGAGAGTTCATTCTTATTTTAGCTATGTGGATCTTCTTCTTTATGGTAGTTAAAATGAAGAGATAATTTCGATCTAAAGATTAGTGTTAATGACCTCCTTGTAATATCTTAATTTTCTTTTATCCTATAAATTTTCATTACACGACCACTTCTCTTTGAACTTCAAAGTAATAATATTTTTAATATCATATATATTTTGCAAAGTGACATTTTTTGTCAATCCCCCACATCTTTAACCAACACATGGCATCTTTATGTCAACTTAGCTTGAGCCTTTGGTGGTTCTGACTAGAATTTGAAGCAATTTTCAAAAGTCTCTGGTCTCCCAAGTTATTTAATTTTTTCTTGTATATTAGGTGCCTAGTCATAGCTATGCTCTCAATGGGAAAAATACCCACTTCAATCAAGATAATAAGATATGGCATAAGTTATAAAACGCTTCTGGATTTTCTTAATCCTTCTCCAAGGTTCTCCTATTATACAATTAATAAAAAATATTATTTATTATTATTTTATAAACTTCTTCTTAATATAACCATTTATTAAACATCTAGTAAACCTTTAATTTATACCTCTTTTAAATCTTTTTTTTCCTCGGAAAAATTTGCGCAGTTCCTTTTATTAAATAAAAACTACATTTTCCTATACCAATTGGCCTTACATCCAATATAAAAAACTCTACAAATTTAGAGATGTAAGTCAACTAACTAACATATAGCTATGTCTCAAAAGACCAGTGATAGTATAGACATATTGTTCACCATTTTGTCCATAAACTAAATCCTCAACAAAACATTTAGTAAAAGACTATATTACACACACAAGAAACCATCAATCAAGAGGACATAGTGATTCGAACGTTCAACCATTGCATTAATTCATAGATGGTTCATTTATACATTAGAGGAGAATTTGGAGCGATTGCACCTACTGTAACTGCTCATTCGTTAGGTGTAACACACATTAATATGATGACTTAGGGAAGCCTAAGTGGTCCCATCAACATATCCCCCACCCAAAATCTCTTCTTTGTCTCGAAGAGAACAAGTATGAAACAACATCTTGGGTCTCTGCTCCTACCGAAGTAGTCATCACTGCGCATCAACAATGCATACCGGAATGCATAAATAACACAGTCGCAATAGCCACCAACTTGATAGGAAGACACATGTGTACAAGGATCTATAGTGACTTGTTACTCTTCAGCCTCCATCTTCAATCTCATAGTAGTTGGTCAAAGTCTCACCCTCTCAATAACGCGATCGACTACCCTCACTACAATGAGACATTTTGGTTTAAAGCCTCATCCTCTCTCATATGGTTGAATTTCCCTCGACTCAAGCATAGGTCTTGTGTCTCTTCAACTTTATGTACCATTTCTCCACCTTCTAGCTTCCGAGGTCACAACGCAAGGACCGCTTCTGCAATTCTACACTCGGGGGCTCAATCAATTCATGTTTTCTCATGTCATCATCTTGTCACTAATATTTTTCTGCTTGTTTGTCTAATATATTTTGCTTGAATGTTGTCTTTATCTGTTGAGAATTGATAATGCTTGCAATATTCATTATGCTTCCTACTCATGTACATGGTCTTTTGATTGCTCTACTGGTCATGGTTGACTATTGTGGACTCGACTAACGATATGACTTGAATTGAGTTACAAAATTGAGATAGAGACCAACTTAAATTACAATGGTAGAGGGGATTGCCTACCACAAAGATGCATGTTTCATCCCCTTTGTACTTTAATCAACTTCAAAATTTTAAAAAATAGTCACTTATGAATATTCATGACTCATTCTACATAATATGGACTCAATTAACTTCCTTCCTGTTTAACTCTCATAATGAATTCAATTTTTGCAATAGAGTGACTTGCAACATTAATGACTCAATCAAGGAAATTATCGACACATATAATATTGCTTCCATTTTACATTATTTTCATGGGATTCTCGACTTAATGTTATTAGAGACTCAACCAAAATTAGGAGCCGACCAACCACAAATAGAAAAAGATATCTTCATACTTTAATGAGCACTCCAAATACTATATGACTATGACTAGCAAGGGTCGATGGATTTACTCACATATTCCAAACTCCATGCCCTTGTACGTTTGACTTCAAAAGGTCTTTGGCATATTCATGAATACTTTTCTATATAATTATATTACAACTTTGAATATCCAAAATTATTACCATGACATGCCATTATAGAAGGTGATCACATGGTCGACTAGGCATTTTGGTTAACCATTGTCCACATGCCATTGATTACCAATCACTTCCCTCAGCACATGTTAACTTGTTGAGGAGTTGCTTCACCATTGTTTTTAATCAATCTCTGTATACGTGGGCCTTTGCTATCACCAACCAAAAAGTGGATTTAGTCGATGAACTGTATACTCTATGTAATGAAATGCTAGTCAGTGGTCAATTAAATACTATAGTCGACTGCATGCTTTGGCTGACTATTTGTTGGATTCCATCGAAAAAGAAAAAAAAAATCTCATCCATGTAATTCGCAACAACGTACCCTTGAAAAATATGACATGGTCATGGTCCAACAACCATTTTGGTAACGAGTGCTGTCATCTTATTACTCCATCGATGAGTTGGTTTATGGAAACTCTTTACCCTTTAGACGATGTACGTGAGGTTATCGACGTGTTCTTCGTTGGAACGTAATGCATGGGATCGAATGATAAAATATGTAAACAAAAATAGAACCCTAACATGCACACACATTTATCCTTCCCTCAGCTTAGCATGTGCCAGATAGTGACCGGGTCCTTCAATCTCATATTTAAAAAAAATAGGCTGGAGCTAACAAGACCATGATCCCAAAGTAAATTATTTCACATAGCATTTAGTCGATTATCCAAAGGTATTAGCTACAAATTCATGAGAAATATCAACAAACGTCTAGATTTACAGATTTCTATTGCTTACACTAGTTTATGGCTTTCTAAACACAAGTTTTCTAATTCATATGAGTATCTTCAGCGGCACACTGACCCAAGAGCATCACATTCCAATTTCAGCAGTTCATTCTTCATGTAGGATTTTTTTCCTCCTCTCATTTAGATTCGAACCACCTCCCTTTGTTGTTGTTGTCACCCAAAACAGATAGAGGAGGCAATGACATCAATGTTGGAAGCCTCAACACAACATTCAACAAAAGACTATAATACACACATAGAAAACCAGTAGTCAAAAGAAGACATATTGAGTTGAATGTTCAACCATTGCATTCATTCATAGATAGTTCATGTATACATTAGAGGAGAGGTTGGAGCAATTGCATCGGCTCCAACTGCTCATTCATTAGCTATAACACACATTAATCCCTATACTTTAATATGATGACTTAGGGAATCCTATGTGGTCCCCTCCACAACTATCTTCCACAGTAGTCATAGAAAAATACCATTAAAAATCTATTTTGTAGGTTCTGAAAGTTACTTTTCTAATCTTCCGTTACCATTGGAAAGGTCTTGGATTATGTTATGTTAATGTCTTGTTTTCCATCTCCCATTGCTCCCATGTGCCTAGTCCTATTTTTAGTCCATTCTTTGACAATTGTTCTGCACTTGATTCATCTCTCTATACGTATGCTCATATTTTACTTCCTGTATCTGACTGGTTAGCCTGTCAATCTCTTCATAAATGAGCCTGAGGTGAATGTTTCTATATGGTTTTCTTTGTCACATCCAATCAATGACAATTTTGTAATCCCCAAATATTTGTAGCTTCTATATTCCATCCATGATAACCAAACTTAGAATGGTCTTTAAAGCCAATAACTTAGATCTGTTATTTGAGCTTTCACCCAGTCATCTTGCAAGTTTGTTCCAATGTGATTCAATGATATATAGGATGCCTCCTACCCCCCCGTTGGAGGTGTGCCCTGTGAGGCACCATCAAAGTACGACCATCTTCCATTTCTATCTATTACCTCCTCCACTACCCTCCTAATATTTTGAGACTCATCCTTTTGAGGGAAGTGACTTAATATTGCATGTCCTTTCGATGTGTAGACAGATGGAGGAATAAATACAACTTCAAATATGACTTTGTTTCTTGAAATCCAAAGCCCCCATCTCTAGGATTCTAGTTCCTCTTCAAGATTGTATCATGCCTAGACAAACTAAATTCCACAAATCCGAAAGACTAAATCCCACATCTCCCTAATATAAGAACACTATAAAAAAAGATGATTAGTATTTTCTCCACTGACCATGCATAGAGAACATCTCTTTGGTTCACTCCCAAATTTTTAATTATAGAATACCATATAGGTACTTAGTTTGATAGAACCAACTAGTGTATTTTTTTTTTAAGTGGACACTTAAAGTTCCAGATAGCCTTATACCACCATAGTTTAGGTAAATATTCTTCCTCCCCAATTACCTCGTAGCCAAGACTAGGAGTGTATTAGACTCCAGTGGCATTCCTGGACCAAATAAGATTGTATTCTTTGTACACTAGTCTGATATGGTTGTTATAGAGGGTCTTTTTGTACCTTTCCCATAGAGTTGCTTCCCCCTCATCCACAAATTCCAGAACAACTTGTTCCTTTAACCTTGCTTGCCTCAGAAAATTAGTGTTTACTACATCACCTATTTGTTCTAGATAAAAGAATCCATGTTCCTTCAATGACTCAAACATCACTTGAGGAAGACTATGTGCACCATTTCTTTTGATACAAGGATCTTGTCCCAATCTTAGCTTCATGTCATTCCCAACACTCCACACCAACCAATCACTATTAATAAAATCCAAGATCAATGCTTTCCGCATAGTGGATATATTCCCTATGTGGTTATCTCTAAATCTAAACCATTCTTCTATGGATAGAGGATGGATGTATTCATAGTATACCGTATTCACTCGTAGTCCCTCACCGTTAAGGATTCTCCATGCTCCTTTTGCTTCCAAATCCTTAGCAAAACAACGAGGATTTTTAGTCCTCGTCCACCTTGCTCCTTGGACCATGCTATCTTGTTCCATGCCACCCAATGATAAGTTTTTACGTCTTGTTTTCTCTTCCAAGGAAAATTATTACACAACTTCCTAATCTGGTCCAATATACACGTGGGTACATGGTCCAAAGACACCCAGTACATAGGTATAGCTTCCAAGGAGGATTTCACCAAAATCATATGACCACCTCTTGATATCCATTTGTTGCACCATAACATTAATATGTTTTCAACTTTGTCTGCTAGCCAAGACCAGTCCCTTCTTTGATAATCATTAGGCTTCATCACAAAATCTAAGTATTTGAGCCCAAATTGTATGTCAACCTTTGTAAAGTCAATATGTGAACAAATCCAATATTCCATTTCCTAGTCAATGTTCATGAAAGATTTAGACTATTTCCTCACATTGTAAACCATACATGTAGCTTCAACAAATAGATACAAAATACTCTAGAGCTTTACCACTTCTCTCCTAAATACACAAGAAAAAAATAGGATATCATCTACAAAAAGGAAGTGAGTCACGTTGTCTAATCCACATATGTGGATACCCCTAAATGGTGCATTAAGCTTTGCCAAATGAAAAATACAACTCAGACCCTCCACCACTAAAATCAAAAGTAAAGGTGTTAGAGGACATCCTTAATGAAGTCCCCTTTCAGGCATGAAAAAGGACAAGGAAAATCCATTGACCAACATAATAAATGGCAGAGATAGAACACAAGACATGATCCAGTTCACTACCTGTAAATGAAAACCCACTTGTAACAACACTAGTCTCATGTATATCCAATTGACTCTATCATAGGATCTAGATAGGTCTACCTTGACAATCATTGCTAGGAGATGCTTTCTCTTCATAGTGTTATTAACATTCTAGCTAGTACCAACTGCATCAGGTATTTGTCTACCTGTCAAAAATGCAAATTGTTCCTGAAGTACAAAGGTAGACAAGATATCCTTCTGGAAATTACCTCTTTTAAATCCTTATTATTGAAATCTTACTTGTATTCGTACTTGAACCATAATTTATCCATCGTCTAATTCACAACAACTAACTTATCTTATATTTCATTACAATGGCTCACTATTTTACTCTCGTATCTTTTTTGTCTACCGAAACCATTGGGTTGATGTGAAATTTTTCATGTTAATTAACATGTTATTTTTTTCATATTTATTTATGAGAGCTAGTATTTTCATATATCTTTATGGAAATGTGGTTTCTATTGTTGATGATTATAAAGTTGATTTGTCCATTGGATGTAGCTTGGGTGGTTGGGAGGAATGATTGTTACCCTTCCCATCTAGGTTCTATTCTTGTAAGTGACATGATGCTCCTGTTGAGCCCCTATGTAGAGAATGAATGGATTATGTAATGTTGGCCATACCTTGATTTTCTAGAATAATATGTGTTGGCATATTTTTCAGTGGATGTAGCCCTTCAATGAACCACCATTGAAAAAATATTATAAAGTTAATTTATAATATCACGTGATATAAACCATATTTGTCAGATCATTGTGAGTTAAATAAACACATTTTTTATATGTCAATTTTGAGAAAAAAATGTTATTAAAGACAATCTAATATAACATATTTATGTCAATAAATCAGCACGATAAATCATGGGTTTGTAACTTTAATATGAGATTATGTTTCCTCATTGTAAAGAAAATATTAAATTATTTTAGTGAGGTACTATTATATGATGATGATGGTGGTCGTTAACATCCACTAAGACTAGTCTGGTCTATCCAATCTTAAGAGATTACTTGGATTGTTGTAAAAAATTACTTGGATGCTAAAAAAACTTAGAAACAAGCATTTCTAGGTTGCCATAGTTTTGACATGTTAAAATCTAAGGGATGTTTATATTGTAGAAAAGACTATGAAATTATTTGTTGTAAAGTTTGTAAATTATATTAAACTAAAAACCGAAAAATTTACAGAGCATATCCATTGTTACTTCCAGTTTGCAGAGATGTTCTGACCATGACCCAATTGAGCATATATATTGCTAATAGCCTATTTGCAAAAAGGAACCCCCTGGTTAATAGACTATGACATAAGTTTTATGTCCTAATAAATTCTGAGCATTGTTCCCCCACATGCCGGAGGTTATGACCTAGAAAACCAAGAAAATTGAGTTCCAAAAATAATACCAATTAACCTGATATTTCTCCAAATTAAGACACCATTTAATCATCATTTGAAACAGAAACATGAGAGGGACTAGCACTTGAATTCTCTCACTTTGCTTTCTGCTGGACCACTTCAGGATTCCTATGAAACACGAGCTATGTGTCAGTTGGTCGTCTCGGCTGGGGTCGACTGAAAGTTTTCCCAGTGAGAACATGGGATAGGGAATCCACCTTGGCATTAATGCGCACGGCCTCCAATTTATGGTCTCTTTCCAAGGCACATAGCCCCTCTTCCAACCCCGTAATGTGGGTGGACATGGATGGCTTGTTAAAGCTTTCGTGGAGATGCCTCGAAATGCATTAGTCCATAGCCATACTCATGAGAGATTTCACTATCCATAAAATGCTCACAGTCTCAGTATGATGGGTTTCTTGAGTGCAAGTGGACCTTGAGTCCTCTGACAAACCCCCAAACTCTTGAACCAGTTGACGAGCATCCAAATTTCTCTTTATCCATGGAATCTCCTTTCCATATGATCCATGCATGCCTAAGCTGAAGGGTGGAGCTCCTTTTTTTCTGGTTCTCTTAAGCGCTCTCGGAATATGAGTTCTCTTCGAGCCATTTGTGTTCCTCCGACTAGTAGTTTTAGTTCTCACCATCTTTCTCACTCCGAAGGGGAGAAGCTAGAGTAGATATCTGCTCTTATGTAGGTTGAACCTAGTAACCAATGCTCCAACAATTCACTTATCTTAATGAACATAGAGCCTACTCGATATTTCCCTTTTGAAATGAAACATGCACTGGAAATATAGCCTCCGTGGGATTCGTATAGCTTCATGAACCTTGTCATTATCATGACGTGAACCATCCAGGGTTTCCATGAAGGATCACACAAAGAATGGGACATAGAACAATACTTGAAACCTAGTGCAAGCTTTGGGATCTTACATCTTACATAACCATTGAATTATGTTTTCCCGTCGAACCTTAATGATGACATTGATCTGACTTCCATGAGTTCCCTTGCATTAGCGAACTCATCTAGAATCACTTAGGTCATTCATTGTGGAGTGTATTTCTATGATGTGAGCACCCATCATGGGGGAAAGATTATGAAACTGTTATAAAAATAAAAGTTCAAAAATTTAAAAAGAAGGGAAGATAAGATAGTTTACAATATTTTATTCTTTTTAATAAATGAAGAAGTTTTTCTTTAAAAGATATAGACTTAGGGGTTAAATGGATTGCAAAAGGGAAAGTTAAAGATATTGCATAAATACTAAAAATTAGAAATTCTATCTTCATCCCTCAAATTCACAAGCTTTTAAATTTAGTAGTCTATCAAGGTTTCCTTAAATCATGGACTCAAAACCTCATTGCTCCTATTTTTTAAAGCGGGGATAATACCACACTATATCTTAATTTCAAAATATTTGTTGTTGATGATGATGATGATTAATGTCCACTAATACCGACTTTGGTCTATCAAACCTTAAGAAGGTTATTACTTGGTTTTCTTTAAACTTTTGTTCCTGTGCTCAAAAAGCTTGGTAAGAAGCTTTCCAAGGTTATTATAGTTTTGGCAAGTTAGAATGTTAGCAAGGTTTGTATTGTAGCAAATACTATGAAACTCATATCTAATGTGGGTGTAAGTAGGGCATTCTAAGAGAAAGTGATTTTCATCCTCAACGCACATAGACTCACAAAGATGGAAAACCCTTTCCGCCCACGTATTTTTGGGAATAGACCAATGCCTTGTTTCGCTATGAACCTCATGGGAGTTTTTTGTAATGTTGGCTATATTAATTTTCTTCTTTCAACTAGTTACTATTGAGATATATTTCTGATCTTCGAAATTAGGGTTAATGACCTCCTTATAGTATCTTAGTTTTCTCTTAACCACTAAATTTTTCTCACACCATAATTTCTCTTTAAACTTAAAGGTAATAATATTTTTGACATTATCGATATTATGTAAAGTGTCATTTTCATCAATGCCCCGATGGTCTAACCAAGCCATTGTATCTTTACACCAACTCTGCTTGAGGCGTAGTTGGTTTTGACTTGAATTCAAAGCAATTTTAGGAAGTCTCTCATTTCCCATGTTATTTATCTTGTGTGTGTATCTCGGGTACCTAGTCATAGCCATGCTCTCGATGGGGGAAAGACCCACTTCTATGAGGAGAATAGGATAAGGCATATTGCTTTTAATTTTCAGGTTATAAGTTATAAATCGCTTCTGTATTTTATCAATATTTCTCCAAGATTATCTAGAAATGTTGCACCCCCATACTTCACAACCGTATAAAATAACAAGGATGACAAGATTTTCAAAGAGGGGATTTTTTTTATCCCACATGACCAAGTTGGATGATTTACAATTATTTTCAAGACCAAAATAAGCTTTCCATTCTCGATTAACCATTTTTTCAATGCTATGGTTCCAATTGAGATTGTGATGAATATCAAATCCAAGATATTTGGAAGAAGTCACTTCCTCCAATTTACTGTTATCATAAATAAAATTTGCGTAGGTGTCTTTCTTATATTTTATAATCATAACTTTTTTCTTGTCGATGTTAACAATCATACCCATGTTAGAGCAGAAATCTTTGAGAATTCTTAATTGGTTATAGAGATCAAAGGGACACCTCGCCATAAGAACAATATCATCAACATAAATAAGGAGGACGATAAATGTCCTAGCTAAGATCGTTCCAGCACAACCTGCTTCTTCTAAACACCTTTCTAGTTTATCGATGTAAATGCCAAAAAGGGTAGGGAATAGGGGGCAACCTTCCTTAACTCCAATATTCTAGTTTATAACTGTTGACTAGCCTTCATTATTCTTAAATTTGGCAATGACCTTTTCGTATAACCTTATCGCGGAAGCTCTCAACTCAAAAGGAACATTAAGCTCCTCTAGCTTATTGTCACATCCCCTTCCATCATTCCAAACCATGGAAGAAAACATGACCAATCTTACCGGGCTTATTTGGATATCTCAACCCATACAATACTAAGAAATGCTTGAATAAATAAAACTTCTGTGTGCAAACTCATACTCAATATAAACACAGCGAAATTAAAACACAATTGAACACACACAAACAATAATGCATCAACATATCTATCACCATCAGAGGATGATTCAACATTCAGGGATTCAATTCCATTCCAATGCTATGCACAGGCTTCATATCAATTCCATTAACATGAATAATTACCATTCCGAATTAAAACATTACAGAACAACAAATGCATATAATTTAAAACACAGAGAACACTTATCTTTGAGATGAAGCTATCCAACAACTGGCTATGTGAGAGAAACGTTCCACCCAACCATAGATCTATGTCCAGCCTATATTCTTTCAGTTGAGAGATCACCCCCGAGATGGGTTGTGTATCCACTAAGGAGGAACTAAATAGGCTCACTCACAACCATGGTTTCACTCAACAGCTATACTAAGCCAACACACAGTTGGGTTTATCAAGCATACAAAATACAAGGTAGGGAAATGCTAAGCCAATGAGCTCAACCACAGAGCTATGGGCATCTCGAATGAATTCAATAGTATGGCACCCATAGTACCTACCTCACCCAACACAAGGAAGGTCCCCTTCTCTGCTACACAGTCCCTTAGGTGTCCCTTCCCTCTAGTGCTATTCAGGGTGGTCATAGAAAGGTCCAGCTGCTAATTCCTTGAGATTTCATCTTTCACAGGGTTTATCAAGCAAACCCAACCTTTGTTCAGTCATTCACACTTAGATTTCTCAAACTTCTGTCATAAAATAAATCAATCCCGTCACTTGATTTCTAGGCTATAAAAACTGATTTTTTCTATGGATTTCAGGATATCTAATACTCTCAAACATACCCCAAGGTTCATATCTATGGATCCCCATTGGATTTTACTGTCCAATACCAATTCTGGGTGTTTATGGCACTTTAAAACGTGGGTTCTTACAAAGTTGCGATTTTTTGTTTTGCTCACTACTGGGAATTCGTTTTTGGATGAAAATTGATGCTGGGATCTTCCACAATGGAATGGGAATGAGGAAGAACCCATTCCCATGAGGTAGAGTGACTTGTGGTACAAGAAAAACAGAGCCCATTCCTGCAATACGAATTTCTAGGCTGTCCATGCTCCATTGAAGCCATGGACTGAAATCTTCAACCACTTCTTTACAACAGAATAAATGTTAGTAAATGAAGTCAAATGGGTTCACAAGATGACATTTTGCAGCATATGGTTCATCCCCACAACCCCCTTACCTCTCCTTAGTGGATACATATGGCCCCTTTTCATTCATTGCTTCTGTAGCCAGTTTTGGTATTTTATTGCAATATCAAATATTTACATCAATTACAATATTCCATGGATTAATAGCACATGGGTATCAAAATATCAACTACTTGTCCATTTAAATAAAATCCGAGCATACACCAGTGGGGCCTTGGCCTTGAGCTCCACGCTAGGGAAACATATATCGCATGTATACAATATTTATATTAAAAGCCAATATTTCATAAGGGTCAAAATTGGGGTATTACATTCCCCTCTCCCTTAGAACAACACCATCCTCAGTGTTCTCAAAACTGAACAAAAATGGGAATGCCTCTCTCATGTCATCCTCTAGCTCCCATGTAGCCTCATCAGGGCTAAGGTACTCCCATTGGACCTTTACCTGCTCGATGGCTCTATTCCGAAGCAATGTGACCTTCTTGTTGAGGATGCGCATAGGCTCTACTTGGAACTCTCCCTCTGGTTCCACCTGTATCACATTCCAATCAATCATATGATTAGGATCATGTACATACTTCTTAAGCAAAGATACATGGAAAACATTATGAGCTCTTATGTTAGCAGGAAATGCAACTCTATATGCAACTGGACCTTTCCTATCTAGGACTTCAAATGGCCCACAATATCTTGGTGCCAACTTGGCACAACTCCCCAACTTGAGAGAACTTTTCCTTGGTTTCACTCTCAAATAAACATGATCCCCAATCTGAAATTCCTTATGCACTCTTTTCAAATATGCATAGCTCTTTTACCTGTCCTGAGCTGCCTTTAGATTCTGCCTGATCTTAACAACTTCCTGTTCCATTTCTCTGATCTCTGGTCCAAGTATTACCCTATCCACCAAGCTGTCCCAATTCACTGGAGTCCTGCATCCCTTGCCATACAATGCCTCAAATGGACTCATTCCCAATGATGCATGATGTCCATTATTGTATGCAAATTCTACCAAGTGTAGGTAATCTTCCCACATGGATGGTTTATCCATCACATACATTCTCAGCATATCTTTAAGAACCTGATTCACCCTCTCAGTTTGACCATCTGTTTGAGGATGATATGTTGTACTAAAATTCAATCCAGTTCCCAATTCTTGAAATAATCCTTTCCAAAAATTGGAAGTGAACTTTGTATCACGATTAGAAATTATTACCTTGGGCAATCCATGCAATATAAATATCTATGTCATGAAGATGTTTTCAATGTCATTAGCCTTATGATTGGACTTGACTGGAATAAAGTGAGCTACCTTTGATAGCTTGTCCACCACAATCATGATTGAATCATGCTTCTTCACTGTCATGGGAAGACCTATTATAAAATCCATAGAGATCACTTCCCACTTCCACTCTGGAATGGGTAAGGGCTGCAACAATCATGTTGGATGTTGGTGCTCTACCTCGACTTGCTGGCACTTTTGACACCTAGCAATGTACTCAGCTATGTCCTTCTTCATAACATGCCAAAAGTATTGCTTTCGTGCTGATGTTATAGTCTTTTGATATCCTAGATGTCCAGAGTATGGCATTTGATGTATTTCATCCATCACAAGCTTCTTCAAATCTGCACTATTTGGAATGTACAATCTATCCTTGTAGATGAGGATATTGTCTTCACCAAGCTGATATCTCGCACACTTTTCATCCACATTACACTGCTGCAACTTCTTTTTAATCTAAAGGCAAGTTTCCTCATTGTTTTGGGCTTCAATAACTCTTGTCTTCAAATTTGACTTGCACATACTTACTGCTACAACATGAAATTTTATGCTAAGAGCATCTGCAACCTTATTCTCTTTCCCTTTTACATGCTTAATTTCAAAATCAAATTCACAAAGGAATTCCATCCACCTAGCTTGTCTACCATTCAAGTTTGACTGATCAAACAAATACTTCAAGCTCATGTGGTCTGTTCTAAGCTCGAATCTTCTTCCCATCAAATCATGTCTCCACATTTTAAGAGCATGTACTATGGCTACTAATTCTAAATCATGTGTGGCATAATTCTTTTCATGTTCTTTTAATTTCCTTGACTCATAGAAAATCACAAATCCTTCTTGCATGAGCACTCCACCTAGCCCTTCAATGCAAGAATCTGTGCACACCACGAAATCTTTCTTTGGATCTGCTATCTTCAGAACAGGAGCGCTGGTAAGTAACTCCTTTAACCATTGAAAGCTTTTCTCACACTTTTCAGACCATACAAACTTGATGTTGTTTCTCTATAATGAAGTGATTGGATGAGCTATCTTGGAAAAGCCTTCAATAAACCTCCTATAGTAACCAGCAAGACCCATTAAATATCTAACATCTGAAACATTCTTTGGAGTAGAACAATCCATAATGGCATTAATATTTTCTGGATCAACTGCAATCCCTTCCTTAGAAATAACATGACCCAAGTACTGCACCCTCTTTTGATAAAACTCACACTTGCTTAACTTGGAATACAACTGATGTTTTATAAGGACTTGCAACACCATCCTTAGATGCTCCTCATGTTCTTCTTCATTCCTTGAATAGACAAGAATGTCATCCAAGAACACAATCACAAACTTATCCAAATATTTGTTGAAGACGCTATTCATGAGACACATGAATCTAGCAGGTGAATTCGTAAGACCAAATGGCACCACAATGAACTCATAATGACCATATCTAGTTCTGAAGGTCGTCTTGTGAATGTCTTCTTCCTTAATCCTTACTTGATGGTACCCAGACCTCAAGTCAATCTTCGAAAACACCTTAGCTTCCTTCATTTGATCAAACAAGTCATCAATTCTTGACAATGGATACTTGTTCTTGACTGTCACTTTATTGAGCTGCCTGTAATCAATACATAGCCTTAACGTCCCATCCTTCTTCTTAATAAATAACACTAGTTCTCCCCAAGGAGAAACACTAGGCCTGATATACCTTTTGTCCATTAAATCTTGTAGCTGCATCTTCAACTCTACCAATTCCGGTGTACTCATTCTATAAGGAGGTTTGGAATTTGGCGCTGCCCCTGGAACAAGATCGATGGTAAAACCAATATCTTCTTTGGTGGTAGTCCTGGCACTTCATCTGGAAACACATCTTGGAACTCTTGCAACAATGGGAAGTCTCCTATCATTGGAACTCTCTCCTCTGACGAATCTGATATATGGACTGCATATAATTGACAACCTTTCTTATAAAACTATTTCAACTGTAATGCTGAAATTTGTCTTACTGAAACATGCTTGGGTATTCCTCTTACCAATGTTGGTCTTTCCTCTTCATCAATGCATTCAAGTGCTTTCTCATAACAGTCCAACTTGGCTCTATGATTTTCCAACAAATCCATGCCAATTAAGACATCATAAGAGCCTAATGGTAGTATATTTAAATCTGCATGTGTGTGGAGTCCATTCAATTCTATGGCATACTCCACCACTACTTCACTAACTTTTCTCTTGGTCCCTGTGGCTAATTGAACTAACCAAGACTTATTGTGCTTCACTTTTCTAAGAGAACAACCTTAAACCACTTTTCGAGAAACATAACTATGAGTAGATCTTGGATCAATCAAAACAGAAATAGATTGCTTAGCAATCTTACCTTCAACTTCCACCACTGATGATTGATGATCTGCCTGATGATTATCCAACGCTGCATAAATTTGAAGCATTGCCCTTACCATGTCCTCCATTGTAGCTTCTCTCTTTAAGTTGTGCAATCTTCAGGGATTATCCTTCCGATGTGGATAATCCTTTAGCATGTGGTTCTCTCCACATCCCCAACACTGAAGTGGTCCTTTGGATGCTTTGTCTGCTACTGCTGCTAGCTTGAATCCACTCCTTGCTTGCTGCCCCTGTGGGAAGGTCCTAGACTGACTCTTAAATGGTGGCTTGAAGCCACTTTTATTTTGATCAAACCTCCCTCTTGGCCTTCCTTTCCATGCTGGGTTAACCTCTGATTTTCCCTTATTCTGCTCATAGGAATGCATTGCCATCCTAATGGCTTCATCAAGACTTGGTGGATTAACAAACTCAATTCTATCCTTGAAATTTTGAGGTAGACTCCCAAGGAAGCATTGGATTTTTATCCTCTCATCCTTAATATAGTCCACATACCTCAACAATTCCAAAAACTTATGGACATGCTCTTCCATAGATTTTTGTCCCAACCTGACTTCATTGAACTTTTTTCTCTTACTGTCATAATACCTAGCAGAAAAGTATTTTTCCTTGAAGTACTTCTTAAATCTTTCCCAACCGATCTTCCTTTCACTAATCCCTTTCACTTGCAAGAGATTGTCCCACCAAATTGAAGCTCTGCCATTTAGATTGTAAATGGCAATTATGGTTTTTTTCATTTCCTGAGTAGTCCTGAATTCTAAAGTATTTCTTCATTCCAAGAAGCCATACCTATGCCTCTTAACCAGTCTTTCCTTCTCCATCGAATGTGGGAGATATTTCCTTCCTGAATTCTCCCTGTGGAATTCCTTTGAACTTCTTTCTTCCATCAACTCTCTGGGTATATGCCTTGGAATTCTTTGAAAACCTCTGGAGTCACACGATTTGCTAGAAGAAGATCTAGAGGAAGGTGTTCTATGCTTCTTGCTTACAGAACTCTTCCTTGGGCTTGGAGTCATCTTCTTTGAACGACCTCTAGAGCGACTCTCTGCATCTCTTCCTTATTCAACTACATTGCTTGGGTTGGACCCAAGGTTTATCCTCTGCTGCATATCAGTGAGGCTTTGCAAGATAGCGGCATTGAGTTGGTTTTGTTCTTCTTGAGCCTGCATCAATCTTTCATTGAAGCTCACCATGGTTTCAACCAAATTTTGAGGAGTTATTTTCTCCCTTTTCCCATTAGATTCAGTCTCAGCATTCTCTTCTTGCGCATTTTCTCCTAGCACATCTTCATCATGCTCATAAGGATCTTGACCATCATTTATAGTCACCATTTTTCCCGTATGTTGCTTCTGCTACAACTATTAAATCTTATGAGTTGCAAACATTTTGCATTATGAAAATATTTGTTAGACATCTTAGGAATGCTTATAGAAACATAAACAATCAATATTTTAACAGAATTAACTCATGGAATAATTCACATAGCTGTTATGCATTCATTTCTTTTGCCCATTCATGCAATTCTAGAAATTGCCCATATTGTCAACATTTTGACAAAACAGTCACTGACACTTTTCCGCTCTAAATATCTATGGGGTATGACAACCTCAATCGAATTATAACTATGTACCATTGTTCCCTGCTGGATAAGATTTCCAATGCCTATCCCTACACTCCATTCTGACATCAGGTGTGGAAGTTATATTACTTCAAAAATGACAATTTTCACCAAAATTCTGCACTTTTACACAGTTGTAAAACATCATGGAAGACCAACTTCAGCCACCTGTAGAAGTAAATCTAGAAGAAATCAGGAAAAAATTTCTACTGGGCGAAGTTAGTCCATATAACAAGGAACACTCAACAACTTGTGGATCTCTGTTCGAATGCGCCATCCATCTTTTATGAATTTTTGGGTTGTACTACTTCTCATTTTTGTTTTTAACCCCTATGCAACCTGTGCACAACCTGTGCGCCACCTACGCAACTTCTGTGCCACCTACGCACAACCTGTGCGCCCCCTGTGCACAACCTGTGCATTACCTGTGCGCAACCTATGCGCCACCTGTGCACCACCTGTGCGCCCCCTGCACACAACCTGTGCATAACCTGTGTGCAACCTGTGCGCCACTTGTGCACAACCTGTGCGCAACCTGTGTGTCACCTACGCACAACCTGTGCGTAACTTGTGCGCCACCTACGCGCAATCTGTGCACAACCTGTTCGCAATCTGTGCCCAATCTGCGCGCAACCTGTGCGCAATTTACGCGCAATCTGTGCGCAACCAGCACGCAATCTGCGCATAATCTGTACCCAATCTGTGTGCTACCTACACGCAATTTGTGCGCAACCTGCGCACAACCTGTGCGTAATCTGTGAACTTGCGGGGCTCATATCTCCCTCGTCTCTTAACCAAATAAGGCAAGTTTGGTACCGTTAGAAATCTCTTGGAGAGATCTATGCAATGGTGTGATCCTCTGCCACATCTGAGAACTCTGGTTCTGCCATTTTTCCATATCAAAATGATGCACCCAAACTTCACCAATACCACATTAAAACATTCTTTTACCTACCTATAACTCATAGTTTGGCCTAAGCAGCACCAGCGCTGCAACATAGGCTCTGATACCACTCTGTCACGTCCTCTTCCATCATTCCAAACCATGGAAAGAAACATGACCAATCTTACCAAGCTTATTTGGATATCTCAACCCATACAATACTAAGAAATGTTTCAATAAATAAAACTTCTATGTGCAAACTCATACTCAATATAAACACATCGGAATTAAAACACAATTGCACACACACAAACAATAATGCATCAACATATCTATCACCAACAGATTATGATTCAACATTCAGGGATTCAATTCAATTCCAATGATATGCACAGGCTTCATATCAATTCCATTAACATGAATAATTACCATTCCGAATTAACACATTACAGAACACCAAATGCATATAATTTAAAACACAGAGAACACTTATCTTTGAGATGAAGCTGTCCAACTACTGGCTATGTGAGAGCAATGTTCCACCCAACCATAGATCTCTATCCAACTTGTATTCTTTCAGATGAGAGATCACCCTTGAGCTGGGTTGTGTATCCACTAAGGAGGAACTAAACAGGCTCACTCACAACCATGGTTTCACTCAACAGCTATGCTAAGCCAACACACAGTTGGATTTTTCAAGCATACAAAAGACAAGGGAGGGAAATGCTAAGCCAGTGAGCTCATCCATAGAGCTACAGGCATCTCGAATGAATTCAACAGTATGACACCCACAATACCTACCTCACCCAACACAAGGAAGGTCCCCTTCTCTGCTACACAGTCCCTCAGGCATCCCTTCCCTCTAGTGCTATTCAGGGTGGGCATAGAAAGGTCCAGTTGCTAATTCCTTGAGATTTCATCCTTCACTGGGTTTATCAAGCAAGCTCAACCTCTATTCAGCCATTCACACTTGGATTTCTCAAACTTCTGTCATCAAATAACTCAATCCCGTCACTTGATTTATGGGCTATTAAAACTGGGTTTTTCTATGGATTTCGGGGTATCTAATACTCTCAAACTCACCCCAAGGTTCATATCTATGGATCCCCCATTGGATTTTACTATCCAATACCAATTCTGGGTATTTATGGCACTTTAAAATGTGGATTCTTGCAAAGTTACGATTTCTGGTTTTGATCACTACTGGGAATTCATTTTTGGATGAAAATTGATGTTGGGATCTTCCACAATGGAATGGGAATGAGGAAGAACCCATTCCCATGAGGTAAAGTGACTTGTGGTACAAGAAAAACAGAGCCCATTCTTGCAATATGAATTTATGGGCTGCCCATGCTCCATTGAAGCCATGGACTGAAATCTTCAACTACTTCCTTACAACAGAATTAAATGTCAGCAAAGGAAGTCAAATGGGTTCACAAGATGACATTTGGCAGCATATGGTTCATCTCCACAACCCCCTCACCTCTCCCTAGTGGATACACTTGGCCCATTCTCATTCGTTGCTTCCATAGCCAGTTTTGGTATTTTATTACAATATCAAATATTTACATCAATTACAATATTCCATGGCTTAATAGCACATGTGTATCAAAATATCAACTATTTGTCGATTTAAATAAAATCCAAGCATACACTAGCGGGGCCTTGGCCTTGAGCTCCATGCTAGGGAAACATACATCGCATGTATACAATATTTACATTAAAAGCCAATATTTCATAAGGGTCAAAATTGGGGTATTACACCTATTCCATGGGTTATTTCTGGGCAATTTATCAAAAGCTTTCCTAAAGTCCACAAAGCAACAAAAAAGGTCAAACTTATTATTACAAAATTCCTTTGCAATGATCCTAAGCGTAACGAGGTGGTCTATGGTTGAATGATTCCTTCTAAAACCTGCTTGGCCTTTAGCCTGCTTACCTTCCATTTCTAGTCATTCATTGATATTCTTTTCTAAGATAATACCGTATAACTTGGCTAGGAGAGGGCTAATCATAAGGGTCCGATAATTAGAGGATTTATTTTTATCGCCACCTTTGAAAATAGGAATAATGAGGCTCTGAGTCCAAGGTGTAAGGAACCCTTACTTGACCGCTAGATTAAAGAGTTTATGGATGTGAGGAATGAGGATAGGCCCCCCAATTTTTAAGATTTATGCTTGGTAGCCTTCAATGTCTTTGGTTTTTCAATTTTCTAAGCGCTTAACCCCAAAATCTATGTTATCTAACGAGAAAAAATCTTTCGTTGTAAGAAGGGTTTGAATGTTATCTTTGATATCCGGGGATTTGTAAATCTTTTTAAGATAGTAATTCCAAACCTTTAAAGCAATCTTATTATCTTCTTTTGTTTTGTGAGTTAGAATTTTCCTCCAGAATTTATTAGGAGCCACCTTGGAGAAGTGTAAGAGATTTTCCCATCATTTACTAAGATAATGCCATTTTTCTTCTTCTTTTAATTAGGGTTTTGTAGTGATTTATCTTGTCCATTTTTATCGATTCTGCAGTAGCTTGCTTAATTTATTTTCTCGCATTCTTACACTCTTGATCATACTAAGGATTGGTTCTACTATCTCTCTTTTTAACTGAGACATCAATAGAGAACTTGCTAATGGACAACGAGAGGGCTGTAGTAAAATTAAGGTAGAGATTTTCTATATTCTCCATACTAGAGAAAGGAAACAAATAATTTTTTAAATCATGTAGAAAAGGCTCGGTTTTATTTTTATCGAAGATCATGTGCTTTTGGAAATGATAGTTTTCCTCTTTGGGATCGCTATGCATGGAAATATTGAGAGTTATAATTAAAGGCCTATGATCAAAGTCAGGATCATGGTCATTTAAGATGTTGAAATATATTAACTTGTTGTATAAAGGGATATCAGAAATAACATAATCTACCACACTATTGCCAAGCCCATGATTACAAGTCATCCGGATAGAATTTGGCTATTTTGTTAGTCTGTTGCAAATGATAAGATCTTGAGTACTACAAAAATTGACTAGCTCATAACCGAATAAATTTTCACCTAGATCTTCAAAACTTCTTTTGTACCTATTCGCTAGCTCAAGGTCTTTGTCTAACCAAAGAGGATTAGGATTGGAATAATTTCTTAAAAGAATAGCTTGGTATCTCGAATTTCGGGCATTAAAGTCACCCATCAAAAGGATATTGTCTTCCTTCCTTAGACTAGAAATATCATGTTCTAAACCATTATAAGGACAATTTTTATCTACTTTATTTTATTTTATAGAAGTTGGAATTAATAGGGGCAAAATAACAAATGACTATGTAGGTTTTTTCATCATTAATGTTTGTGATCTCTATCCAAATAAATTGGTTGTAAGGGTCTTTCTTATAAAGCCTAACACGAGGGGAAATGTTCTTCCTAATGTAACAGGCTATACCCCCAATGCCTCTATGACATGAAGATTTATTCTATATCGACCAAATGACATATCCATCTATATCAGGGACCTTGGATTCCTTGTGCTCCCAAGTTTCAACCAATGATATAATATCAATTTCACTTAGAATCCAACTTAACTTGGGCCTGTGCTCCATGGAAAGCCTCAAGAGTTCCAAGAGAGGATCTAGAGTGTGTCAAATTGTTATTTATTACTATTTTGGTTTTTATTTCAAATAACAGCTTTCATATTTCTAATTAGTGCCCATTTTTCCCCATTCCTAGCTTCTTTTACCTTTTGGACCTCCTTTCTTAGTCCGGCTTGATCCTCTGGAATGAGTTCTTCATTTATAAATATTCCCGAGCCTTTTAAACTTGATGTCTTACTAAGTATGCCATATTTTTGTTCGATAGAGCTAACCTTAACCCGTATTAGTCTTTCTTTATTTTCAATTAATTTCTCTAGCCTTGTTGCTTCCGTTAGACCAATAGTTTCAATTTGTAATCTATTGTGAAGTTATGTCTTGACAATGGATAATGCATCATCTTCTACCTCGTCTTTTAAACCAAAAATTACGAGTTGCAAAGATCTTTTATTACGCTCATGGTCTAAAGCTATCAATTTATTCATTTCCTCTTTAAAGGATTTGATATCTAATTTACCTTCTATATTATTTAGGGTTAGGGTTAGGTTATAATACCAACCTTTGTAAATGAATGCTTCTCTTAAAGTTTTTTGAGTCACAAATAAAATTAAAAAAGAAAAGTAATTTCTAACTTTTTATTAAAATTTGATATACTAAAATTGCTTTCAGTGAACACTAATAATCATCATTATCATGATTAATTAATTTTATTTAAAATAAATCAATTTTCACTCAATATAATTTCAAATTTAAACCATTTTCATAAATAAATAAGAAATAAATTTTACTCCTAAAAAATATAACCATTGTTAATTATATAATTTTAACAACTCAAAAAAATAATTTGGATAGTATAGAATTTTAACAACCCTAAATATCTTGAATTTTCAACATGAGATTTTACTTTATATATTTAATGAGTGTCATATATTCCATGGTGTTACTCTGATATATTAAAAAAAATTGTTTAACTACTAAATTTTTAAACTTATTTTAATATATATTAACATTTTTAATTGATTTTATAAATTTTAATAGTATATCGTTAAAAACGTATAATAGTTGAATAACTTAAAAAAACCTTTGAGATTAGAAAACCTTATAAAGTCAAAAGTACTTTAATAATAAAATATATAAATTATAGTATAAGAGGTTTTGGCTGAAAATTTATACGAAAAGCAAGGAGTTGTATGATTCTGTTACAAATTTTCAATTGTTTAATGGCGGTGAGAGGCAATGAAATAGAATGATTCCACTATTATTACATAAGATGTCACATCCATCAGCTCAATCCTTACATGAAAATGACACACTATCAATATTTTTATAGGAAAAGACAGTATCCCATATTTTTGTTTTATTTGGTGACTTTAGCGTTAGCATATTCTCATTGATAATCTTGTGAAAAAATATTCCCATTTCCATGCCTTTGCCAGAAGTACTATCCTCCACCGACTCAAAAGTTGTTCCTACTTTGTCATTATTCTTATCGTTGAAAATGTTGAAAATAAATATAAAATTCTCATGAACGAAAATGTTGAAAAAAAATAAATAGACTAGTTAAGAAATTCTATATGATTTTATGCTTTATTCTTCTACGTACTCGTGGACCTCGTCTGATTTAATGAAAATATAGTCATTGTTTTCATACCTCTCTTTATACCATGTGTATATTAGTGAAACCCTTGTGTAAAAGTGACACACGCATTGTTATGTCCTTATTCTATAAAACTGTTCTAATATCAATAGCTATTAAGTGGATTCCATGACATAACATGCTAAGTGCCTCTTCCATGCACATTTGTTTTTCATGAATTGGAGTCGATGTTTGAATGCTAAAATAAATTCAATTATATTTAATTTGGTCATACGTATTTTTAAAAGAAAGTGACTTTTATCCTCAATGCTAATAGTCTGACAAAGATGACAAATCTTTTCCACCCATGGTGTTTTAGGAATTGTCCAGTGCCCTGTTTCACTATGAAGCCGATGATAGTGCGTTATTATCTTGGTTATATTAATTTTCTTCTTCGAACTAGTTAAAATAGAGAGATACGTTTGATCTTCTAGATTAGAGTTAATAACCTTTTTATAGTATCTTAATTTTCTTTTAGCATCTAATTCTTTCTCTCCCCACATTTTCTCTTTAAACTTAGATGTGATAATATTTTTAACTTTATTGATATTTTGCAAAGTGACATTTTTCATCAATCCCCCAATGGTTTAACCAAGCCATGATGTCTTTATACTAGCCTCTCTTGAGCCGCAAATGATCTTGACTAGAGTTTAAAGCAATTTTAGGAAGTCTATAGTCTCCCATGTTAATTATCATATACTTGCACATCAGGTATCTAGTCATAGCGACGCTCTAGATGGAAGGAAGAACAACTTCTATTAGGAGAATAGGATAGTGTGTATTGCTTTTAATTTCGAGGTTATACGTTATAAAACACTTTTGGATTTGCTCAATCTTTCTCCAGGATTCTCTAGAGATGTTGCAACCCCAAAATTCAACGGTAAAGGCCTATATTTTTTGTAATACCCCAATTTTGACCCTGTAATGTAAATTTGTAAATATTGATGTAAAAGGCTAGAACCCAAAAACAAATGTGCAAGAAAACCAAGACTATGCAAATATGTACATTTTGATATTAATATAAAAAAAAAACTTTAATGGCTGCAAAGGTAGAAAGATGGAGAAGAGATGGGGGCTATGAATCAACAAGAGGGGAAGTGATAATGGGCCTTAGTTTATTTCCCTAGCCTTAGCAATTTAAACCAAGTACTTAAACCTTTATTAAGAGACATGCTTTAATTAGGGATTATTTAATTATCCTAAATCCGGATTAAGAGGGGGAAAAGTAGTTCCATGTGGGGAGCCACATGGAAATCTAATCCATGTTTATAAAAGTGAGAATTTGAGCTTGAGAGGGGTTCTTTCCTTCATGCTTCTTACCACCATTCGAATTGCATCTCCATCATCCTAGCCATTACCTTGGAGAGCCAAAGTTAGGCACTTGTGATACAGGGATTAGATGCCATCATTGAATATGAATTATGCATTCCATTAATTCGGGTAGACTAGTGTGTGAGAGAAACTTGGCCTACAGCTTGTGCCTTGGAGTCCCAATTCAAATACTTCATGTCTAGCCTGTGCTAGAGAGTTAGAAGGGAACTAGAGGCTTCTTGAGGGACTATTGACTCATAGAAGGGGGCTTGTTCATGGTGTTGTGTGGGTTGGTGGAGAAGGAGAATTGAGGATTGGGATAGCTATGGAGGGGGTTTAGGCACCAGCGGGTTGCATGCAAAATTGAGTTCAGTATAGTGGCATTGCAAGATCCTTTTCCTTATGGATTGATACCTCCAATTTAGGGGTTTCGTGTCAAAGTAAGATATGGTTTGATAGTGCCTATGGTTGGGAGGATCGTCCTTCATATGCATCCTGTTAGAGAACATTTTATTTAAAAAGATAAATCTCTAATTGTTTATGAATTCCATGGTGAATTCTGTGTTTGCACACTATTTAATTATTGTTTATGATTGTGTATGTGTGTGGAATTGCATGGCTGGGTGTGTGTTTCATGCTTATAATTCCTGCAGTATTTAGAAATTGAATATGTGCATTTTGGGGGACCATAATGTTTTAATTCCGCTGTTAAATTGAATGAGTTTATGAAAAACAAATTTATATGTTAGTGAAGAATTTAGATATGTATTTGAGTACCCCGTGGTATCTATGGTCGAATGAGGCTAATGGATATGTTATAGAGTGGTATCAAATCCAAGTTTTTCAGCACTAGGACTGAATGGGACGAAATTTGATTTTACAGGTAGTTTCAGTCGAGGTTGCACAAAAAGTGTTTGAATAAATGTGCGTAAGGAATTTTTGGGAAAAAAGTATGGAATCCTTCTAATGGTTTAATTCATATCATTAATATGCATATATTTGGCTGAATTATAGATTAGGCCAAATGTGGAGAGCAACCACAGTAAAAAAAATTAAGGTTTAAGTTGGTTCTCTGTAAATTGGGAAAAAATTATAGTTTGAATGCAAACTATTTGACGAAATATCCCTATGAAATTTGGGTGAAAATTTGAACCTATGCAAAGATTACAGTCTTTGTTAATTGACATGAAAATGTCCTTCAAAGGGAAAGAGGCCGTTGTAATTCTCTATTGGCCAAGTGTAATTTTATGTTTAAGTGTGAGTTATGGGTGAACATATGTTGACTAAATGATGCCAAGTTTAACTTTGTTTTAACTATATTTTCACATATATACATGTGAAGGAATTTTGGAATTTAAGTGTTTATTTAAATTTCTGAAAAATTTGATGTTGGTCCTACTCGTGCCATGTAGGCTAAGGGATGACGTGGAGGTGCCATATGGACATGGGAGTATGATGTGGACCTAGAACATGTATGATGAGTAAATGTGGCAACATTGGAAGGGGTCATATGCAAGGGTGGAATCCATATAGGATAGGCGGAGTCTGCACATGCCACCAGTGACCTAGATTGAACGAGAAAGTTTCGTTGAGTAGATCTGAGCCATTGGTCCAAAAAGGACAAGCCCGGACTTTCATCCAAGGATCATGTTGCCAACGGCCTAGATCCATCGTGCAAGTTACACCAGATTAGATCGAACTGTTAGTGGGAAAGGGAAATGCACGTGATTTAATATAAACATACTGCTACCAACGATGGAGATTTGATCGCACAAGTTCCATCATCTGATCCTAACCGTTAGTGGAAAAGGAGAGTCCAAAGGATGATAATGAAGGTTCTTTGTTGTGAACAGATAAGATTAAATCGAGCATGATTGAACTTTTAATCTTGGCCATTGACAGAAAGGGGAGATGCTTGTGATTATTCTGAAGGGTCATGTCGCCAATGACTAAGATTTAAACTAGGGCCTCACTGATATGAGATCGTGGCCATTCGCATAGGATCCATTGGAAAATGTTTGAAAGGCCAAAAAAGGGGAAATCATTAACTGGAAATTGTTGATCGGTGACGGGAAAAGGGTAAAATAGCACTGTGAATATACATAAATGATCGGAAAATACCATCAGTCTCAACGATTATTTTTAGGTTCCAGAAATTGAAAATTGCAGTGGAACTTATGCACCAGATTGTGTGAAATCAAAGGATTTATAAAAAAATTGAAGGGAGGCCACAAGGGGGAAAGCCCCCTTGAACCCCATTATTTGTTTTAAATCCACAAAGTTAGTTTCTAAGTTTCAAGGAGGCTACAAGAACATCATAAAATTTGGTGGAATTGTGGATTGTATTTAGTTGTAATTTGGAGCTCCAATATCATAATTGAGAATGGCCATAGTCATTGGAAAGTTTATCAAAAGGAGAATAAAAATGAACAGGTTTCCATAATAAAGCATTATAGAGAATGAGTAGAAAGGGACCTATAGATCCTATTTGATAAAACTATCAAATGGTGTTTTTCAAAATTTAAAATATATGGTTGTGTGTGTGTGTGGAAATTTTTATTGAATTTTAGAATTAAATTTGTCTAAAAAATGTAAGAACATGAACACATTTTAGATACGGTTTGAAATTAAACGCAATCACGGGACATTTTTCTAGAAAAATACAAAATAGTAAAATGGAAGAAGGGGAGCTTCCATACATCCATGAAGAAGATGTCATAGGTCAAGATATCAGTGTGGTAAATGTAGAAACATAAATAAATGGGAATAGAGAGATATAAATCCATATGAATTTGTGGAAACCATGAGAAGTTTGAGGATGGAAGTATAAACTTATATGGAAAACAATGAGAGGATGTTGAGGTCCTAGGAACAACAAAATGAACTGAACACTCAGCTAGTGCAGGGTCTAAATATGTTACAGAGGCAAATGAAATGGCTACAACCTCAATTGAGTAGAAATAAGGAAGATAAGGATCAAGGAAGAGATAATATGAAAAATCTGAGCACTCTAAAAGTGATACTAGGAGCCATAAGAAGCACTACTCACCACACTATGCATTCGAGGAGTCATATATATCTAAATGTTCTAGTATTAGCCCAGAAATGTGTCCAGTTAGACATCATAAAAGAAGGAATGATAAATATGACTTGAAAGGGGAACTTAGAAAAATTAAACCTCCCACATTTGATGGTGAGAATAAGAAGGGAGAAGATGCTAAAACTTGGTTGTTGGGATTGGGGAAAAATCTTCAACTACATAATTATTCTTTTAGCATGCAAATTAGGATTTCCATTTACAACTTACAGGGAAAGGATTCCATTTGGTGGGACCAATTAGTTTAAGTTAAGCATATTAGTGAAAAGAGGATTTCATGGAGGAAATTCAAGAATTACTTCCAAAAAAAGTTATTATTAGAGCACTATTATGATAAGAGATGGAGGATTTCTTTGAACTCAAATTGGGAAACATGAGCATAGATGGATATGAAAATAAATTTCTAGAACTGCTAAGATATATTGGGTTTATCAAGGAGGAGAAGGTAAATAGACAAAGTTTTTAAAGTGGTTTTCCTTCATTCTACAAAGATAAAATTGAATATGATGAATCCAAGAATCTTGAAGAAATATTTCATAAGGCCAAGCACATGTATGAGCAGAACAAAGGAAGGGAAAATATTCAGAAGTCTTAGAGAGATAAGAGGAAGGATAAGCATGATGAAAGGAAGAAAGGATTTAAACCATCTTTCCTCATGAACCAATAGAATTCATATTTTCAAAGTAATCCAACTCAAAATGAGCCCAGGATGATAGAATTTGTTGGGAAACGAACCAGGAAGCAACTAAAATGTTGGGGATGTGAAGGAAACCATTTGTATAAATATTGTCCATAAAGGGGAAACATAATAAGAAATGTGCACAATTTACAAGAAGCAGTTGTTGTGGAGGATGTAGATTTGAAAATTCCCAAAATTTATGTAGCGTTGGACAACAAACAAGCAGATCATTAGTCCAACACGATTGAGGTTGAAGGAAAAATTGCTAATCAACCTATTGTTATTCTCATTGATTCTAGATCAAGTCATAGTTATATTGATCCTAATTTAGTTGAAATATTTCAGCTAAAGAAAAGTAAGCATCATAGATCATGGATGGTTCAATTGGATTGGAACAAAAAGGAAGATTAATGAATTAGTAAAGTGTTGTCCGTTGAATATGAATGGACTAGCCACTTTTGCAGATTTAAGCATATTACCACTTTGTGCATATGATGTACTTATTGGGATGGACTGGTTAGATGCACACCATGTGATATTGGATTATCATAACAAGTCATTTACTTGTCTTGGTGAAGAAGGGAAGCAGAAGATAATGAAAGGAATTCCAAGGCCTATTTCTATAAGAGAAATTCATCTTTGCAAATAAAGAGATGTTTCAGAAAAGGATATTAGTTGTATGCAACTCATGTGCAAGAAATAGAGAAGTGTAAAAGCACAAGTTTAGAATATTTTCCAATATTGCAAGATTTTGCAGATGTGTTTGAAGAAATACTAGGATTCCTACTCAAAAGAGATATTGATTTCTCTATTGATTTGATGCCTGGAGCTGCCCCAGTTTCCAAAGTTCCATACATAAAGAGTACACATGAGTTAAAAGAGTTATAGATGCAGCTGGAAGAATTGTTGAAGAAAGGGTATATACGCCCAAGTGTGTCTCCTTGGGGAGCACCAATACTATTTGTAAAATAAAAAGGATGGAACCTTAAGGCTGTGTATTGACTTCAGATAGTTGAACAAGGTCACTATGTGGAATAAATATCCACTTCCTAGTATTGATGACTTGTTCGATTAGCTCAGAGGACCAAATTTTTTCTGAAATATATATTTGAGATCTGGTTATCATCAGGTGAGAATAAAAGATGAAGACATTAGCAAGACATATTTTAGGACTAGATATGACCATTATGAGTTTGTGGTGGTTCCATTTGGGTTAACAAATGCACCTACTACATATTTTTTCTTTATGAATGGGATATTCATAAATTATTTATATACATTTGTAATTGTATTTTTGGATGACATTCTTATTTATTCAAAGTCAGAAGAGGACCATGAGGAACACATGATATTGGTACTACAAGTGTTAAGAGAACATTAGATTTATGACAAGTAGAGTAAATGTTCTTTCTATCAGAGGAAAATAGATTACTTGGGACATGTCATCTTTGAAGAATAAATAATAATGGATCCTGAAAATATAGAAGCTAGTATGGGATGGTCTATGACTAAGAATGTATCATAAGTAATGTCATTCATGGGATTAGTTGGATACTAAAGGATATTTATAGATGGACTCTCCAAAGTGGCACATCCATTCACATTATTGCATAAGAAAGGAGTCAAGTTTCAATGGATACCACAGTGTTGTTGACGCCTGAAACTGGTCCAGTTGTCAACATAAAGGAAACAATATGATACAAAGGCGTCAGAAAACCCTATGCAAGAGTTATCCCAGTCCTTGGTCATTTGGTGTATCTATTCCTGACGAATATAAGGCCTCCAATGGCCACAAGTGGGATTTTGCTCCTTGAAAAGGAGGTTTTAAGGCTAATGAAATCCTAATTCTGTTGTGTCAATTCTAATATGGTTAAAAGAAACTAAGATAACACTTAAAAGTAAATTAGGTCAAATAGGGAAACCTTCCTAACGGTAAAAATATCTCATACTTGATATCTTAATTGAAATAAGATGTACTGGAATAATCAGAACAAATTATTAACATTTTTAGGACAAATTAACTATTCATAATTGAATGAAAACACCATCAAATGATGAAACCAGTTTAAAACACATAATAAAATATGAGGAGATTCACTAACTGGTTAAGATGCAATAATTTAAACCCTAAATTGCTAAAACCTATCAATATAGATCAATTACAGAGGCAATCATTATAAATAGATATGTTGAAAATATCCAAGTACCCTACTCACAATAATACGATCTAGTTAATGCATACATAAACTAATATCAATTTCACCCTCCGCAACAATGATCATTAATAACAATGACTAATATGTTAGAAAAAAAAATTATTTGAATATAAGGAAAACTCATGAAAGTTGAGAAAAGTCAAACTTCACTAGTACATATGAGCAAATTTGCCACGGTTTTTCGTTGTTATTTCCACGTTTTTTCATCTCAATTGCGACAATCATTGTCTCCATTTTTCGTGGAACCTATTTCGTGGATCTGACAACGCACTTGGAAATCCGTTGTGTTAATTTTTGAGCATTAATTCAAAATACTCTAGGATCTTTACTGAGAGAATAACATGTACAGCATATCAAGCATATCAATCACAACAAGCAATCACAAGAGACAATAGACACACAGAGTTTCTTTGGGGAAAACCATAAAGGTGAAAAACCCCAATAACTTCCTTAGAGATAGATAGAGCAATGATACAAAACCCAAGCATAAGAGATAGTTTCCTAGCAGCAACTTCTCCTCCTCCACTAGTGCGCCACTCTCCAATGAGTGTATGAGTGAGAAAGTGAATGATCAAATAGAGTGCCTCCCGCACTCTATTTATACTTGACTTGACTTGCCTAATAACCTTTACTAGGTCGGCCTTAACTTAACCACATAACATAATGCTGACAGGGCTGACCCCCAATAGGGTGGTCTAATAACCCTTTTACCCACATGACTCATACAGGGCCGACCCCATCAAGGTTGTCTAATAACCCATCAAGTATAATTTACGACACTTACAATATAAATGACGACACTTCCGTATAGAGGAATAATAACATCTCTATAGGAATACAAACACTTCCGTATAGAGGAATAATAACATCTCTATAGGAATACAATATACATAGGTGAAATACATTCCGAAGTTACAATTACATCAACACGTTGCAGTAGAGATGAAAATTGTTCGCCACGTGTCTTCTATAGGGTGGCCTTGAAATTGATTTTTTCCCTAGAAAATCGTCCCTATAACGACGAAACCGAGTCCCTATATCAACGGTTTTTCATCGAACAGAGAGAGGGTTTTGCTATACTTACGATGATGTTCTGTCGCAAGTAGCGACAAACATTCATCGAACAGAACAAACGGAGGTAGAACATCCAATGGTTTTAATAATTTTCTTCCACGCAAAACTGTCTCTCTGGCGACGGATTTATGTCGAACATAGAGAGTTTTGTTATACTTGCGATGATGTTCCATCGCAAGTATCGATGCACATTCAGTGAACAGACCAAAAGAAGGCAGACCCTGTGACGGTTTTTTTATACTTGCAACAATGTTCTGTCGCAAGTAGCGACGAATGTTCGTCGAACAGAACAAATGGAGGTGGAATGTCTGATGGTTTTAATAATTTTCTTCCACGCAAAAATGTATCTCTAGTGGCGGATTTGTGTTGAACATAGAGAGAGTTTTGCTATACTTGCAATGATGTTCCGTCGCAAGAATCGACGATCATTCGTAGAAGAGACCAAATGATGTAGAATGTCCGATGGCTTTTCTATACTTGCGGCGAATGTTTGTTGCTATAGCGACGATAGCTAGAAGTTTAAAACAAAAATAATGACCATCAATGCTTATTACCGGTAATCTGGAGCCTCTATGGGTCCATATCCCGCCCTCCATATCCTCCCTCATCCTCTTCAAATCTAAAATCCTAACTTGAAACTCTAGTTTTGTGTGCCCTAGTTTGGTCTATCCCTTCACCAAACCCTAATTCCTCTCAAGTAATCTCATCCATTATGGTGTGTGATTGCTAGCCATGCCACCATTTCAATTAGTTTTTCCTAAAACCCTAATCTAGAAAGATACATGACTCCATTTTCCCAACCAATCTCAACAGATAATATAGATCGGGAGATAGCAAAGAAGTAGTGAGGCGAATCTCCAATAATGAATTTATTATTTAAGATGGTCAATCTTGAAAGCTCGACTAGAACCGAAATCGAGGGCTTCCATGCACTGCAGGTTGTAGAGGAATATCGCCCAGATAGTGGATGACTCAACCTGTTTATAATGTTTATTCTAGATTAGCTTTCACATGTCATACTAAATTATGCTGAGTCATATTATGTTTCAATGGTAAATCATGTTGTTTTTGTGATGAATTGAGGTTTTATTTCAATATTTTTTTCTACTTCTTGTGTTTTAGTATTATTAATGAGATAAGTTAAATGTTAATGATATATTGTTCATGAATAGACATAATAACTACCAGTCATTATCTATGTTTATATGATAAATAGTTGGGATTTATATGCTTAATATCTTATGAAAGTGAATGTACTAGGGTTATTTGAGTGATAAATGCCATTAGCTAACTTAGTAGGCAACATTCTCTATTTGGATTCTTTGTTTTTATTATTTTTGTTCTTGCTGTATAGTTTTTTCTTCTAGTTTCTATCATCATTTCATAGCCAAACAACCTTGTTAGATGCTATGCAAAGATAGGAAATTTGTAATTGTACAAATATCTAGAGTTGAGTTTCAATTTCTATGCTTGTTGGACTAATGTATTCAAAATATTCTCATGGCCATATTTTGAGTAAGAAGAAAGGAAATCCAAGTATTTGTGACCTTGTGGGTCCCTTACATGTACATCCTTTGCATGAGAAAAGACCATGGAAAATGGGTGATAATCGTGGGCATTGTAGTCAGATTCATACTTGATCATCACAACTTTGAAAGAGACATATGAGTTTACACTAAGACTAAAAGACACGAGGACGATTCCCTTCCCATTAGGCCTCCCCCTGCTACTTAGTACTTGAATGTCCTTCTGCAACATTGTTATGGGAAACAACCTTGGGTTTCCAAGGGATTCCAGTTCATCTTATTCTTTGAGGGAGGGTTCCACGATTCAGAGTATGGAGTCCTTGGCTATGCTAGGCCATGAAATTGCTAAGCCATTCTTGTTAATATAACATCTTATTGAGTTGATCACTCCTTTCACTAGCAAAATATTGGTTCCTAGAGAACCCTTTCTCCATAGTGGTACAACTAATTTTCACCATGTCAGATTTCACTAAGAATTTTGTCTTAGTGTGTGATGACTATGGTCTTGACCTAAGAGTGGTATTTCAACATAATGGATGCCTATTATCCTTCACTAGTAAGCATCAATTAAAAAATAGAAACCAAAATTCAAAATGTTGATTATGATCCCCAAACATAAAATAATTATATATTTGATGCATTTCAAGACGGATCTTCTAAACACTAAAATAACTGGAGAACTTGGAAATCAAAACGAGAAAACCATGTCAAAACCCACTTTAAAAAACATGTCAAAACCCTTACCTTATCATTGTCCTTTTCACCAGATCCATTCGCCCATACAACTTGATAAGAGTTGTCCACGAGATGCATGTCCATCACCAAGATGGACACATAAATCATCAAAGACGGAATTTTATATGAGTAGATAATATATAAGCAAATAAACAGTCATTTAAATCCTACTACAAAGTCCTGAAGAAATCAATGAACCATGAAATGTCAAATGTATTAACAATATTTCTATACAACATGAAAAATTAAAACTAAAAAAACATATTTGATTAATTTTGAGATTGAAGAATTCCATACAACTTGATAAGAGTTGTCCACGAGATGCATGTCCATCACCAAGATGGACACATAAATCATCAAAGACAGAATTTTTATATGAGTAAATAATATATAAGAAAATAAACAGCCATTTAAATTCTACTACAAAGAAATCAATGAACCATGAAGTGTTAAATTTATTAACAATATTTCTATACAACATGAAAATTTAAAACTAAGAAATTGGATAATACTATAAGTTTTGAAAAAAAAAACATATTTGATTAATTTTGAGATTGAAGAATTGTAGAGTACTCTCTCATTAAATTTATTTTACTTATTTTCAAAATACAAGTTTAAAATATGTACATACAAAAAATCTCATTTAAATAATTAATTATACAAATTACAATTATATATCAATACAAAATCATTTAAATCACTGATTATACAAATAACAATTATATCCAAATAAACACAAACATAACAAGTGCCATGATATACATAACAATTATATCCAAATAGACACAAACATAGCAATGTCCCTACAAAGTCCTATAGAAATCAATGAACCATGAAATGTTAAATTTATTAACAATATTTTAAGAAATAGACATGCATTTAAAAATTTACAACCATGCATGGACCCCAATATTATGCCCACAAGGGTCATTACAAAATGCATGCATTCTCCTCTCAAAATGCCCGCACTACTCTTCATGGTCACTCTTTTTTTTTGTAAGTATGCAAAATATTTAATTAAAAAAAGGATAAAATTACATAGCGGCCAGGGATAGTGGGGCAATCCTGGTGTAGAAAAAAAAACAGTATTTAATTAAGAAAAAGGATAAAATTACACAGTGGCCAAGGATAGTGGGGAAATCCCAGCGTAGCAAAAAAAGTAGAAGTAGCAAGAGTATTACAGACCAGCTTATACAAAAAGTTGCAACAAAAGACTGTCTGAGAAAATATTTCAGAAACGACATTAAACATCTCTTACAAAAAACCAGAGTGGAGAGGAGAGACGCGGTCTTCTCGACGAGCTCCCGAAAATACATGTAAAAAGTTAATCATGAGGGAAATCATCTAGAATGGGGCAAATCCTCGGAAAGTCCTCCTCCGGTAGCTTCACAGGAAGTGGCTCGGTTTTTCGAGTAGTGAGGAGATCAAGCTCTGCATGGCTGCACATCCTTTTGCAGGGTGGGGAGCCAATCGTGGAAGGGAATGGAAAGTGCACAGGAGGAGCAACGACGAAGCAGAGCAGGAACGACCAGGAAGGGGTCTGTGGTATCAGTTGCAGCAACAGCTGCCATCCCTTCAGAGGGAAAACCACTGGCAATCGGGACGCCAGAGACGGTGCCACCATCACCCCTACCACCAGATTCGGCCATGACCGGGCTATGGCTCACGAGAGCATGCTGGCTCCACGAGAAGGTGGCATCAAGGTTAGCCAGACATTCTTCCAACTCTATGAGTTTGGCCCTAGTGGCCAGCATATGTTTCCTAGCAGAACCCCAATTGGCCAGCATGTCATCCCGAAGCTTGCCAAGCATGTTTCTTATGATCCAATAGTGATTGGCATTTGCTCCATTAGTGCCAGAGGCCAAGTGATCCTCAACTAACTACCCTTCCCATTCATCAATCAAGTTGTGGTTGGCAAAGGATATTCCAGTGTCGAAGCCATCACTAGAGACAGGAGTACTCTGGGATTTGCAGCGGCTCCCACTACCTCAACGAGAAAGACCGCATGGCTTGGTCATGGCAGATAGCATCGTGAGAGTCCACAACCAAAAATACAACTAAGCACGAGGGTGCACAGAGCCAAACCAGTGTCGAGGAGAAGCAAACAGGATGTCGTCTACGGTGTCCACTGGCCCATTTAAAGAAAATTGATAGAGGTTCGCACGAGCCATAGTTAAGTGCAAGGATTCGAATTGATGGAGCCGAGAGCCGAGGTGAGGGTCATCTTGAATGCGCAGAGGGTCGAGGTGAGGTCGAGCAGTATCGAAGTGGCAGCAAGATAATATTTGAAGGGACTTGCATGCAGAGTATCGGGAGGGAGCCATAAAGCCGCAGGTGTGAGGGCATCCAAATGTGAGGGTGGATAGGTGGGAGGGCAGACAGACGGGTGGGAAGACAGGTGTGATGGCATGCAGGAGCTTGGAAAGGCAGGTGTGAGGGCATGGGTGCGCGTGTCGAAATTATGGGTTTCTGGGATGAGGATCCTTCTCCACATGCCCTCCTCATGCCCTGCACATGGCCCCATGAGTCATGCTAACACTCGCATCCATGGCTCTTCATGGTCACTCTGAAAATGCCCGCAATGGGATATTTAAAAATGCCCACAGTCCTTCAATAAAATTACCACACACGCTCATGGAGATGCCCGCAATGGGCTAATAATACCTTCCAACCAATTCCCGCAATAAGGCCATCCAAGATGCCCGCATGGCTCTTCAAAAATTCCCGTAGCTTCCTTTTTAAATATGCCCACAAGTCTATTATTTATACCCGTGACTCCTTATCAAGATGCCTGTAGGTGCTTCAATAATGCCCGCAACAAGGTCTTTCAAATGACCGCAAAGGCATTTGCTTAGATGCCCGCAAGAGCACTAAGATGCCCACAGCTCTCCAAAATGCCTTGTCATCAAATGCTCCATGTCATTTTTCATGTCATCAATGTCATTGTCATCATCTCATGGTTTCCATGTCAATTGCTTGTCCTCTCTTTGTCATTTTTTCATTTCCATGTCATGTCCTTTGTTCTTGTCCTCCATACTTGCTTTCCATGCTTACCACATGTCTTTGTCCTTCATGTTCAACCTTATGCGATGTCATTGTCCTTTATCATAGTACCAAATATGCCGAAAAGAAAAAAAGGAATGTTTATCTATTCATGGTCTCAGTCTGCCCTAATCATTCTTGAGGTGAAAGTTGTGGATCTGCCAAAATGGTGTTCCATAATAGATTTTGGAGAAAATCCTGAAAATAACGAAGTGTTGGAAAACAGTTTCAAGAGGCCTTGGGAAAATGCCCACCACAAATGGTGTGTTGAAGAAAATTCCCGCACCACATGGGGGTCTTGTAGTCTGGTGCTTTGTCTACCTGAACATGTCTTTAGATTATCTTGAAAGTGCCTAAGGAGGAAGTTATGGACCTGCCAAATTAGTGTTTTAGTAAAATTGGACTATGTCTTGGAGTGAGCAAAAATTGTCTAAGTGTAAATTTTCCTAAGTGGGCTTAAGGAAATGCCTGCCATGCCTCATAAGATGATGTAAAAAATATTTTGAGAGTGTGTATCTCTAGAGTGTTTGTTGGAGCATCCAACCATGGTCCCAGTTTGTCCAAAAGGTCTTTGAGGAGAAAGATATCAACCTGCCAAAAGTGCCTCCCAACCATAGTTTCACTACTTCAGTAAAATCCCCACCTAGGGCAAAAGAAGAAAAGTCTGAAGGTGAAATGAGTTGTGTTTTGATTAGTGAGATATTATACATGATCTGGTAACACCAGACTTGATGAGAAATAGAAACACCAAACTTGATGATGCTCTCTCAGTATTCCCTTTTTTATAATTTTTTAAGTAGGTTGATTTGATGGCTTCTTGTGGTGTTGAACTTAAGCTAAATATAATACTTTTCTAGTTTAAATCAAATTTAAAGGAAGAAGAGAAACCACATAATGCAAGCAATTTCCTTTGGCTAAGATTTTATTGGGATTTGTAACCTTGGTAGGTGGCCTAAGATACCCCGGATTTCCCATTAGCAAACATATTCTTACGTTACTAAGAAGCATTTTTGTTTTATGTAGAAGGTTGTCTCGTAGTTTGGATGACAGTCTAAAAGTAGTTATTTACTATTGGTTGGATCTATTGTATCTTAATAGAATGAAATATAATTTAAGGATAAAGACAAACACATTAAGCATAAAGAACATGTCAAAACCCTTACCTTATCATTGTCCTTTCGCCAGATCCATTCGCCCATACAACTTGATAAGAGTTGTCCACAAGATGCATTTCCATCACCAAGACCCGCATAAATCATCTAAGACGGAATTTTTATATGAGTAAATAATATATAATCAATTAAACAATCATTTAAATCCTACTACAAAGTCCTGTAGAAATCAATGAACCGTGAAATGTTAAATTTATTAACAATATTTTAAGAAATAGACATGCATTTAAAAATTTACAACCATATTTAATACATAGTAATAAAAGAGTATTTATACCTTATTGAGCTCCTCTCTATTTCGAGAATAGTTTTATATTCTCTACTGAACAGGGCCAACCATGTGAAGGTGGAAGCTCAATTGGCCCCTCCCCCCCCTCACATCGCTCTCAATTCCCCTTACCCAATAAATGATATTGTTTACATAGAAAACATATAAACATTCATGCATAACTAGGCTAGTCATCAAAACATATAAACATAAAAATATTGAAGAATATTGAGGTAATTCATATAAACAATGTTACAGACTAACAACATCAATATACATCCAAATACAAGTCATGAATTTATACATCTACGTTTTCTTTGATTTTTGTTTTTTTGCATTGTAAAAATTGACGATTGGGGTATTATCATCATCATTTGGTGGAATATCTATAGAACCATGTCCTGCTAGTGTTTGTGTTTCCATACCCTCATGTATCATACTTCATGTACGTCGTTGAGTAGGGCGTGGAGGCAGTTCTGAAGGGGCGTGAACTGCAACAACGAAAATGGGCATATCGATATGTTGAAATATTATTGAAATTAATAGTTCATTATTTTGATTAAAATTACATTAGTGCTATTTACCTTTTTGTGTAGTTGTGACAGCTGGTGTGTTAATTGTTTCTCTACTTGCTAATTCCTCTTGCGGTTCACCCTCCTGAGCTACATGGTCTTCCATTGAAAGAAGGAAATTTATAAGTATATGTCAGGAAATAAATAGCTATAATAACAATAGATATTTCTATTTCCAAAGCACACATACCAGAATCGCTACTCTGCTCCCCACTATCATGGGACATGCAGACCCCAACATTAGCTGGTACGTGTTGAGTAGCGCTAGATTCACTGTTGCGGTTGCACTGTTGCTTAAAAGAAAACATAAATATTTAGTTATGGGTGATATAATCAAAATTGAATATACTTTAATAGTATACTGCAATGATGTCCTTATTCATTTTATTTACCTGCATCTGCGTCATTGGGGAGATTGGAGTCTACCCCAAGCTTATCCGATATTCAATCACACTTTTAAAACCATACTTGAAACCAAGATTTAGGTCTTCCTTGGTGGCAGCATCTTGGAACGTATTTCCCTGCAATGCATACCACATTTAAAATTTCCCGTATCAAAAATAGATATTTGTTCGCTACTGTCAAATAAATATTCCCCACAGTTAATCATTTAATTCTTACGATTCGGGCTCTTAGTTTTCTATAGCCACCCTGGCCCAGTCTATGTTGCCCGTGCTTTTCCACTCTAGCCCTAGTTGCTTTGGAGGTGTCAGGTAGCGTATATATAAAATTTTTGAAAAACGTTAGATATCAGAATTCTTACTTAAAACAAAAAAGAAAAAAATAAATGAGCATATTTCACTAAAAAGTTGATATGTGTTGTACCTTGCTTTTCCAGGCCACGGTTGTTTTCTTTGTATTTTTAGCAAGTTCTCCTTTGCATCCTCTATGAGTACCTTCCACTCTTTCTCCAGAACCATGGGAGGGCGCTCATGCTTGAGTTCAAGTTGCAATTTATCCCTATATTGCGCCCTGGTATATTTTAAATTCTTGTCGGCTAACTTTGTAAACACTTTCTTGTTGAATGTATTGCCGAACAAGTTTACCATGTGGTCTATCAATTCATCTATCTTTGCGCTATCTTGGCTATTCCACCATGTGCGAATGGTGGGGCCAAACAACTCCAATGCTTTGTCATTCAAATTCCTGTAGAAAACATTGTTTCCTGCAGAAACGTGCAATCCATTAATTTTTAATAATTTCAACGTATGTCCATTTCAATTTCATGAATAAATTAATTAATAAATACATGCAATATTTTGAATCTTAATCAAAACACAAGCGTCATCCACCAGAAAGGTGAGATCTAGTGATTTGGTGCTTTTAACTTGTGCTTCTCCAGGAAAAGTTTCCTGGTCATCTACAGTACGTTCATCTCCGGAGTCATGTGGAGTCCTAGGCTCCGTCTCATCATGCTCCGGAATGTCATGCCAATCAAAATCAGTGCCCTCATCAATGGATTCGAGGCCAACTTCAAAAGTGTCAAAAAATCCTCATTGGTACATTGCTTTGTCAATGTTGTTGCTGCATGGAGCATCACTGCTACTTATACCTGTCTCGGCAGTTTCTCTAGTCACAGGTCATAAAAACTCCTAAAAACAAAAAACTTTACTTTATCAGATCACTTGGAAAAATAGAAAACATAATATCAGATATCAAATCATGTCATGGCTTAAAAAAAATGTGAAGATGCCATTTACCCCATAAGATTTTATTTGTTGTTTCAACTCTTCAATCCTTGCCCTGATCTCCTGTGTCATGGGCCTTGTGCGAGCGAAGGAAATCATTTCTATGCTTTCCTTTTTCAGGGACTTCTTTATAGTTTCCGTTGGGTCTATGGAATAGTAAATTTCATCCTCAAGCTCCTCATCACCCAGATCAATTGCATTGGACTAAATTCACCAAACAATAAAATTAAGCAAAATAATTTTATCATTGAAACATTGTTATTATAATGAAATTTAGTTACTGTTAAGAACGAACACTTACATGATGTGGTGTTGTGGCCAGTGACTTCCCACGGTCACCCCGTACTGATCTAGTTCTAGTGGGTGACTGTCCACGGTCATCTTGGACTGTGTAAGCAGCAGGTGCCTTTCCACGGTCCCCACCCTTACACGATAAATCAGTCAATAATTCATCATAAGCACAGAAAAATGTGAATGTCAACAGTGGAAACCGAATGTTAACAGAAAAAATCGAAACATTTAGTTATTATATTTAAGACTTACCTAATGGGGCACAGAGTGTGACCTTCCACAGTCAACCTGGACCATGGAAGCAGGAGGTGTCTTTCCATTGGCACCACTCTGAAACAATAAATCAATAAATAAATGTTTTGAAAATAATTGTAACACAATAAAAAATGAGATATTGCAATAATATTTATTTTTACCTTAGAAGTAGAGGACACGCATTCTATTCCATGATGATCATGGGCAGACCCCTGCCACAGTGTAATAAGCATGTTGTCACATGGAAATCTTCTGGGGTTGGAGTTTCTAGTTATTGTAGTTATATATAGTTACTATATTTAGTTGAGTCAATAATTGTAACATAAACAAAAATGAGACATTGCAATAATATTTACTTTTACCTCCGAAGGATAAGATACATGTTCTGCTCCATGGCAAGGAGAAGACCCTTTCCATAGTGTAATAAGCATGTTATCATATGGAAATATTCACAATAAGCACAAAAAAAGCAAATTGTAACAGTGAAAATCGAATGTTGACAGAAAAAATCAAAATATTTAGTTATTGTAGTCATATTTATTTACTATATTTAACATTTACCTGACGAGGCATAGCTTGTGAACTTCCACGGTCACCCTGGACCGTGGAATCGGCATGTAGCTTTCCATTTCCTCCACCTTGACAAAATAAATCAATCAATAAAAGTTGAGTCAATAATTGTAACATAAACAAAAATGAGATAAGCATAACAGTGTAATAAGCATGTTAACACATGGAATATTCATAATAAGCACGAAAAAAGCGAATGTCAATGGTGGAAATCGAATGTTAAAAAAAATAAAAATAAATAAATAAAATAAAATAAAAATTATTATAAAAATTAAAAAAATTCGAAACATTTAGTTATTATATTTAACACTTACCTCACGGGTCACATAGTGTGACCTTCCATGGTCATCCTAGACCATGGAAGCAGGAGGTGCCTTTCCACTGGCGCCACACTAACACAATAAATCAATAAATAAACATTATGAAAATAACTGTAACATAATAAAAAAAGAGATATTGCAATAATATTTATTTTTACCTCTGAAGTGGAGGACACGCGTTCTGTTCCATGACGATCATGGGCAGACCAATTCCACAGTGTAATAAGCATGTTGTCACATGGAAATATTCTGGGGTCGGAGTTTCTAGTTATTGTAGTCATATTTAGTTACTATATTTAGTTGAGCCAATAATTGTAACATAAACAAAAATGAGACATTGCAATAATATTTACTTTTACCTCCGAAGGATAAGATACATGTTATGCTCCATGGCGATGAGCAAACCCCTGCCACAATGTAATAATCATGTTATCATATGGAAATATTCACAATAAGCACGAAAAAAGTGAATTGTAACAGTGAAAATCGAATGTTAATAGAAAAAATCGAAACATTTTGTTATTGTAGTCATATTTATTTACTATATTTAACATTTACCTGACGAGGCACAGAATGTGACCTTCCACAGTCACCCTGGACCGTGGAAGCAACATGTGTCTTTCCACTAGCATGTCAAAGTATCCCTCAAGCAGTCAAAGACAGTCAACGTAGCAAAATCACAGAACAAACATGAAAAAATCACATCTGATGAATTACATAATGGGAATAACCTTCCTTAATGTACTCAGATTTTAACTTTCAGTCCAAATCTTACCTCTCAGAGGCAAGTCAACAATTGGAATAAACTGGCCCTTAGTCAAGGGCATAAACATACCCGAGAGAGAGAGAAAGACCATAAATGTTGATAAAAAAGACATACAAGTACGACAGAAGAACCAACCACTCAAAGAGGTATGACACAGTCAAGATCATGCCCAAAAAATAAACGAGCACACATAGTATCCCTCAAAACAGTCAAAGACAGTCAACACAGCAAAATGTTCAGATCCCAGAATTTGCCTGTTTGACACATGTTTTTGAAATATAGATCTCAGGAAAATGAAAACGAATCTCAAGAAACTGAGAGAGGTTTTTGCTTAAAACAAACCAATCTACAATAAGCTCTTTCGGTTTATACACAGGTGTCACAGATTCGGAGAGATGAATCCATATCTAAGCCCTATTTTTCAGGAGTTTGGCCAAATTAAAAGGATTTTTCCCTAGTTTATTGAAAACGGTTTTGAGTTTCTATCTTTAGTAAATTCGATCCTGGAAAGATGCTGTAAAGGCTATAAAGCCTAGAACTTGAGAGGAAGTAAGGGTTTGATTTTGGAGACTTCTTCACATGTTGTAAGTTCGGACTTCTTATGTTATATCAATAAAACAAGCTTCTTTCACCATTAGTTGTTCAGATTTCCATCTTCTATCTATTCTGTGCTTGCATTTGAATGCTATATTCATGTTGTTATGTTTATTTACGCCTGATGACTGTCATCTTATCAATGTATTCATAATATTAACTCTGCAAGTATTCTATAATTATTGTAATCTGCCATTCATATATACCTTTATGTATGATTTTGCTGGTATGATAGTTACTTCTCCACACATTCATTTATTTACAAACCCTCTGAGCATTAGTGGTTGAAAGCCTTGTCCATCTGAGCGCATTTAGATATGTTTTGAGTGAATGAGGATTGATTGAGTCATCCAACTTGATCCACCTTTTTATATTATTGAGATATTGGTTAAGTTACCAGGCTCTTTCGATTACAACCTAGAAAGACTCCTGGAGTGATAACATTTTGACACCGTTGCCGAGGAGAGGAGATTGAAGCTCAGCTTCCTTGGGAGAATGACATAGATCCAACTTTGATGATAGACAAATCCTAGACACTCATTTGGTTGTAATCATCTATCTGGTGACTCCATGAAGGATGAATTCAGTGGCGACTCCACAATATTCAGATGTCAAAAGCATTCGTTGCTCTTTTGGCTCAGAGGTTTGCACCTCTCAACTTCTCTTCAGTTCATGGTTTCCCACATCCAGTACCTGATATATCAGAATGGGGATATTTTCTTCCTATCTTCAAAGAGAGCAAAGAAGACAGTCTTGCAGAACACCTCCTCAAGTTTCATGAATGCATGAATCTATTAGATCTGCAGCATGAAGATGTTCGTATGAATATGCTCATGTATTAATTGTATGGTGATGCACGTCAGTGGTATGGTTCTTTACCTCCTTCTAGCATTTCATCATTAAAGGATTTTCACAGAGCATTCACCGAGCATTGCAAAAAGTATTTTTCATATGAGTTTGCATTAGGTAATTGCTGTGATGAAAATGAATTACATCATAAGGTTAAAGATGTAAATAGAGATAGATCTCTCCCTCACAATATGCAGCATCCCTTCAATGATCTTCAAAATGATACGCTTTCCCATAAACATGAATTAGAAATAGATAATAAAGGAGCTGAAGGTTCTCCTATTAACAGTATTTCTGATTTTCATCAAGCTGAAGAGTTAGTTTCGTTAGTTATGAATCATGAGGATCAACTTTCTGTTGATCAAAAGTTCATTGAAATCAATAAGGATAGCTCTCAGTTTCCAGATTTGTAGACTAAGGGAAGCTGCAGTTACCATGAGAAACAGGATTTTCAGGAACCATCTAATCTCCAGCTAGAACATCAGGAGGACTCTCTTTCTCCTTATGTATCTTTTGTTTCAAATTTTGATGGAAACACCAATAATGATGAGGAAGAAGGTGGTATTTTTCCAAATCTGGTTCAAGATCATATTGCTGATAATTCTATGGAAGAATATTCATCTCTGTTATTAGAATTTGATCTGAATATCCCCATATTTGACAAATATAGTGATGAGGAGGAATATTTTTAAGTTTATGAGGGTTTGTTGACTAATGAAATCTCATCTAGTTCTACTCTTCATCAAAGAGTTGATAAAAAATGTATGTATGTTATGACTGATGACAGTTGTAGGTCTACTTTTCAAAACTCTAATGAAGAGTTTTCTAGTTTTGATATATCTGCCAAAGAGGTCATTATTGGAGAGAGTAGTCGGCATTTCTTTAAGGATACATATTTTAAGACTCATTTTTCACTGGATCATTATCAAGAAAATGATATAGAAGATGAAGAACATATCTTTTCTTCTCTCTTAAAAATTGTCAGTTGTAATAAGCCAGCACATCATCATGATGAATTCAGATTATAGAGATATGGTGAAGGGGAGCAGAAAGGTTCAGATCAGCAGTTGGGATTGCTTTTTCTTCCGACAGAGGAAGAACAACGTACTTTCAACATCAGTATTAGTGAAGGAAGCCAGCATCACTTCAATTTTCAATTGAAACACTCTTATGAAGAGGTATGTCTTTGTGACATTTATGACCCTATTGCTGATTATTTGGAATCTATGAGTAGCATGGATGTCAAAACATTTTTTTCAGATGAATATTGTTTCTGTTATCAACTACATTACTGCATGCTATAGTTTTGTTTATTTTTGGGGTCCAGACTAAGCATGATATCAGTAAATTGGTTTCTTACTTGGTTGCATTGGAGATACAGTTTTAGTTGATCATTATGCCTCTGCATATTTGGTTAGAGTAGAAGTAGGTAGAAAGAATAAGATCTCCCTATGAGCAAGTAGATTCTTTCAGTTGTTTTCAGTTTTTGTTGAATAAGCAGGGTAGGCTACAGGCATGCTACAGGTTTGCAGTGGATCAGTGGTAAAGGCAGTTCTTGAAAGGTGTTCAAAAGTAAATTGTACTGTTGACTCCATAGCCCAATGGAACACTAGAGGATAGGTTTGAATTTTTGTTTTACAGGAAAGGCGTTGGATCTGTGGTTCTTGAAACCTCATAGGGAGGATTCCATCCCCGAGTAGGATCCATATGTTATCTCCTCAAATAAACATAGACTAGTTGTTTTTTCTAGGAACTGAAGAGAAGTTAAGAGGTGCAAACCTCCAAGCCAAAAGAGCAGCGAATGCTTTTGACATATGAATATTGTGGAGTCGCCACTGAATCCGTCCTTCATGGAGTCGCCAGATAGATGATTACAACCAAATGAGTGTCCAGGATTTGTCTATCATCAAAGCTGGATCTATGTCGTTCTCCCAAGGAAGCTGAACTTCAATCTCCTCTCCCCGGCAACAGCGCCAAAATGTTATCACTCTAGGAGTCTTTCTAGGTTGCAATTGAAAGAGCCCGGTAACTTAATCAATATCTCAATAATATAAAAAGGTGGATCAAGTTGGATGACTCAATCAATCCTCATTCACTCAAAACATATCTAAATGCCCTCAGATGGACAAGGCTTTCAACCACTAATGCTCAGAGGGTTTGTAAATAAATGAATGTGTGGAGAAGTAACTATCATACCAGTAGAATCATACATAAAGGTATATATGAATGGCATATTACAATAATTACAGAATACTTGCAGAGTTAATATTATGAATACATTGATAAGATTACATTCATCATGCGTAAATAAACATAACAGCATGAATATAGCATTCAAATGCAAGCACAAAATAGATAGAAGATGGAAATCTGAACAACTAATGGCGAAAGAAGCTTGTTTTACTGATATAACATAAGAAGTTCAAGCTTACAACATGTGAAAAAGTTTCCAAAATCAAACCCTTACTCCCTCTCAAGTTCTAGGCTTTATATCCTTTACAACATCTTTCTAGGATTGAATTTACTAAAGATAGAAACTCAAAACCATTTTCAATAAACTAGGGAAAAATCCTTTTTAATTTGGCCAAACTGCTGAAAAATGGGGCTCAGAGATGGATTCATCTCTCCGAATATGTGACACCTGTGTATAAACCGAAAGAGATTATTGTATATTGGATTGTTTTGAGAACAAACCTCTCTCAGTTTCTTGAGATTCTTTTTCATTTGCCCGAGATCTGTAATTCGAAAACATGTGTCAAACAGGAAAATTCCGGTATCCGAAAATTGGGGCTCAAAGACGGATTCGATTCTCTCAATATGAAACACCTGTCGGAAAACAGAGAGAGGTTATTGTTCTCTAACATGTTAGGATCAAAAACCTCCGATTTTTTTGCAAAAATATTCTCCAGATGCTCAGAATCATAATTTTAAAATGATAACTCTGCACAGTAAAAACACCATTTTTGTAGCAAATATCCTTACCTTCATCTTGATAGTCTTCATGTCTTTGATAGCTGCAACAATCTTCCAGGTGATGAAAAGGAACTTAAAATCCTCCTCAAATGATTTTGTAGTGAAAACATTTGATTTGAGTGAAACTATCATCATTCTACTTGTCGATGTGCTTTTGATAGCTGTGGACAATTTTTCCCTCGAACTGTAAGCTACCAGAAACTTGTTGTTCAGTGGCTAATGAACAACTGTCGTATCCACCTAAGCCACCGAAAAATGTTCCATGATACATGACATGTGCCTTTCCTTTTGGTAGCTTGAAGAGTTTTATCTTCCATACTGTAAGCTGTTGAAAGATGGGTTTTCGGTAGCTAATGAACAATTGCCATGTCCGCCTAAGCTACTGAAACCTGAAAATTCTTTTTTGGAGAAAAAGTATCATGAAATTTTATTTCAAACTTTATTACATACTTCAAACTCTTGAAAAAGAACCTCAAATGTATATAAAAATGAAAATTTGAAAGACTTCCTATCACCTAGAAAAAACAACTAGTCTATGTTTATTTGAGGAGATAACATCAACATAACAAATGGGGTAACCATAAACATAACATAACTAGTGGGATAACCACAAAATCAGCATAACATAACAAGTGGGCTAGCCACAAATTCAACATAACATAACAAGACTCTCTCTCAAAGATATGTGGTCCACATATTTGCCATGCAACAACTGAAAATTTATCATCACTGTATAGGAAGGGTTCAACTTGGAAGATGTGATCCTCTCATCATCATTTAGGTTCTTCCGGAATCCGACTTTAAAAATACCCAACCAAGGGGAAACCAAACACGGAAGCACACTTGCACCAACAAAATTAGTGAACCAAGATAGCACAGTTGTAACATTAAAACATAATTTTCATCTCTTTCAACTACTCCATTAAAACACACTATTCATCTCTTTCAACTAATCCATCAAAACATAATGTTGATCTCTTTAAACCTTAATACTCCCAAGGGCCAAGAGGTCCTTGTGTTAAAGTTGAAAGAGATGAAAAGTATGTGTTGAAATGGAGCACCCATGAATGAAGTGTTGTACATTGATGAAAAGTGTGGGAACCTTAGTGTTGATGTATACAAATTCCTTAGCACCTGAAAAATTAGAAACCAATAACAAGGAATCATACTACCACCTACCAAGACATAACATGCTACAAGACTACCATTAAATATTGTATGCGCCATTAAGGAACAAAAAACGTAACATCTATTTCTGAGAATCGTTCTGTGATTGAATTTCAAAGCTTTGTAAGATATTTTATGAAGAAATAGAGTGATTCTGATGTATATTTATATGTTTTGTTTGAATAGACGAATTGTTGTAAGGAACTTTTGATTTCTTTACTGGGTATGCGAATTTCTATTTAAATGCCTAAAATTTATGCAAGTACTATTTAACAATACAAATACACAAAGAATATGTATCTAAATCATTTACAGACTTTACGGGTATAGTCTGATTGGGGGTGAATTCCTATTTAAATCCTAACAGATGCTCGAATAAGCTGATTTCAATAAGAAATGGGTAGAGGATTCATGTGCAGAGCGCCGAGGTCCATTGGATTTCCCCAAGGCCTACATCACTACGCTGCCAGGGTTAATGAGCTTACCGAATTCATTAGGCCCTTTGTTATTCTCTGGAATACCGCTGGATTGCCTCCCCCAATAACGTTGGTATCCTTTGGACTGGTATCCCCTGTTCCTCGATTTACCACTACTCTGCTCATCAAATTACCAGTGCTCTAGATGTTGCTAATGAACTAGTGTGCAGGAGTGAACTTGTTCTTTGTTTTTTTGTTCTGGATGTTGCTAATGAGATAGTTCACAGGAGTCTTTTCCTTCTGTGTTTTTTTGTATTTTTATTTGCATATTTTATATTTTTTGTTTTGTTTTGTTTTTTTATTCGCATATTTATTTTTTTGTTTAGTTTATTTTGGGTTTTTTTTATTTGCATATTTTATATTTTGTTGCATTTTAAATTAATTTGAGTTAATCATCTTCATCATCATCATCATATCCGTCGTCGTCATCATCATCTTCATGGTCACAATTTTAGGGGGATCCCAGTAAATGAAGACATCTACATGATAGGGGGAGCATCCAGTTGAGTGAAAAATTAAGGATTGCTCCTAACACCCATTCTAAGGACTAATCTGACAATTCAATATGATCCGAGGAAGTAGTAAAAAAAAATACAACTTTTTGGGCCTTGTGAAGCCTCATGTTCTTAGATTTGTGCACATGAAGAATCAAGACTTATGGTCCTAGTCCCTTGTCTTAAAAGAGGAAGATCCTAACTGAGTAGTTTAGTAGTTCTATAAAGTGCATTCTTTATAGGAGTGAATAATCACTCATAACAATTCTACTATAATGTTGGCCAAGCTCATAAGACTTTAGTGAAGACCAAGGTAAAGATCTTGTCATCACATGTTCATCATTATCATCATCTTCAAAAACATCATCATCATCACCTTCACCATCACCATCATCATCATCTTCATCTTCATTATCATCTGCATCATCATCATCATCCTCATCCTAATCATCATCTTCATCATCCTCATCCTAGTCATCATCATCATCATCATCCTCATCATCATCTTCATCCTCATCCTCATAATCATCATCATTGTCGTCGTCATCACCATCACCATCATTAATCATCATCATCATCATCATCTTCATCATCATCATCATCGTCGTCGTCGTCGTAGTCATCATCATCGTCGTTGTCGTCATCGTCTTCGTCGTCATCTCCCTCTTCGACCTAATCAACATCTTGATCATCGTCATCATCTTCGACATCATCGCCATCATCATCATCTTCATCACCACCACCATCATCAATTATCATCTTCATCGTCATCATCATCATCGCCGTCCTCATCATCATCATAAACATCTTCATCATCATCATCCGGATCATCATCCTCATCATCCTCATTCTCATCATCATCATCATCATCACCATCCATATGTGGCTCTTACAATCCAATCCAATGCCAAGATTTTCCTCCAAATTGTATACCAATGAAACATAGGTCTCCTTTGTCTTCATAAAGAGTACATATTTCCCAAGCAACATTGTCTCTAAGGAAGAATGAATTTTCCAAACAATCGAACATAGATATTTTTTTCTCATTTTCATCTCCATAAGAACCTTCTTAAAGCCATTTCCATTTTTTAATTATGATTATAAAGGTAAAAGGAAAAAATGGTTAGTTGATAGGTCCTATCCAAGATGCTAAGTTTACTTTCTAGAGATATATCTCCACAAGATTCCTTTTGTAATTTAATTTCAATCTTACTTAATAATCTTTGTTGAACTAATGAGAGAATGACACCCACAAGGATACTTAGGTATCTAATAGATTTCCCTTGTTGGGTGATTTTTCATTTTGTCGTCTCCCTCTTCCTAATCAACATCTTCATCATCATCATCATCATCATCATCTTCATCATCACCATCACCATCACCATCATCATCATCTTCATCATGATCATCATCTTCATGATCGTCGTCACCATCATCATCTTCGTCATCATCATCATCATCATCATCATCATCATCATTACCACGTCCTCTTCCTAATCAACATTTGTATCATCATCGTCATCATCATCTTCCACATCGCCATCATCATCATCTTCATTATCACCACCACCACCATCATAATCATCATCATCATCATCATAGATCCGGACAAAGGTCGAGCTGGGTTGATCGATTCTCTGATCAATCAACAAAAATCATAGAGTTGCAGTTGACTCAATCAGTAGAGTTTGAACGTCTAAGATAAAAGCGAACAGGGATATCGATGACAGGAAAAGGATTTGAAAAGTGAGCGTGCATGGGAGTTAACATTTCCGCAAGCTGACATGAGGTGTTCCGCATCGATCATAGATCAATGTGTGAGATCAAAGCCGAACTTAGCTGGATTTTAGCTAAGTTTAGTGGTTCGATGTCAGAGAATCACAATATTTCATGGGGGAAGTGGGTTGGATTGGATTTTTTCATTCCCACCTGCATCACTCATCCTCATCATTATCATCATCATCGTTTTCATCGTCATCACCACGACAATCATCATCATAAACATCTTCATCATCATCTCCATCATCTTTATAATCATCATCATCATCATCATCATGCTGATGCTGCTGATGATGATATTGATGATGATGATGATGATGATAAGGTCGAAGATGATCATGATGATGATGAAGATGACGATGATCTTTTTCATCATCATCACCATCATCATCATCATCACCATCATCATCATCATCATCATCATCATCATATTCTTCCTCATCATCATCATTATCATCATCTTCTTCTTTGTCATCATCATCATCATCATCTTCGTCATCATCATCATCATCTTCTTCATCTCCATCGTCGTCATCATCTTCATCATCATCGTCACCATCATCATCCTCATGATTATCATCATCTTCATCATCATCATCATCATCATCATCATCATCAATATCATCATAATCGTCCACTCTCGAACTCCCAGTGACTGTTGCTATGTGCATGTGCACCGGTCTTCTACCATGCTGGTGCTCTATTGCGCATATCGAGGTCTACTCCAACCCCCGAGACACTCTTCCTATGTCTGTCGAATCCTCCAGATCCTGCAGACCTGCAATTGTCAGTGACCTCTGCCATGCTGCACAATCTATGCCTGTGGTGACATATGTCATGATCCCAACCACCATCAATAACTGCTCATAACTTCCTTAGCAACCCCAAATGGCTACCAATTACTCTCCTTGACTTATGCACTTCTCTGACACTACTACAGTAGTCGGCCCTACGTCTCGACCATACTGTCTTTTGTCAGCCTTTGACTTATCCTTCGGCTTCACTTTGCTTCGAAGGCTTCGCCAGTCTGCCCCTTCCTCCTCGCTTGGCTTTCACCTCAAAACCTGTCGGTGTCACGGTTCAACAACATGTCAACCTACAATTCCTTCCGCTACAACTTGTCATCTTTCAACCTTGACATGTCAACTCTCGACCTTCCGCTTCTTCTGTCGATCGCATATCAACTCCTCCTATCGATCAACTTCGAATGATTTGCCTAGGCCCCGATGCTCCTGCATCAAACTTCGAAATGAGGATGAGAGGATCACATCTTCCAAGTTGAACCCTTCCTATACAGTGATGATAAACTTTCAGTTGTTGCATGGCACATATGTGGACCACATATCTTTTAGAGAGAGTCTTGTTATGTTATGTTGAATTTGTGGTTGGCCCACTTGTTATGTTATGTTGGCTTTGTGGTTAGCCCACTAGTTATGTTATGTTAATGGTTACCCCACTTGTTATGTTATGTTGAATTTTTTATGTTGACTTTCTTGTTATCCCACTTGTTCTGTTATGTTTGTGGTTAGCCATGTTTGTGTGTTGAGTTGTGGTTAGATTTTTCGTTGACCCTTCATTTAGCTCGATGGACACAATGGCACACTGACACAAAGGCACCATATGCAAGAGTTTCTAGGACTCTTTCAAGGTTATCATATGAATTTCAATCAAGATGAATCTAGATGTTTTCCATGGACTTCAAGCCCATTGTCAATTGGTAGCATGGACCATCACCAAGGGTTCCATGGCCCCATCAAACCACAAATGACCACAGAATGGGTCATTTGACCCATTAGGTATTCCAATGCCCATATCAATACATGTCATCAATATTTGTCACTTCTTGTCATATCATCATCATTTATCTTACCTTCGTCATTAATGATTAGTCATCAATGACAACCTTGCTCATCAATATCCCCCTTTGTCATTGATTGTGCAGCACGACAGAGGTCACTGACAATTACAGGTCTATAGGATCTGGAGGATTCGACGGACATAGGAAGAGTGTTTTGGGATTTACAGTAGACCTCGGGATGCGCAGCAAAGAACCAGTAGGGTAGAATACTGGTGCACAGGCACATAGCAGCTATCACTAGGAGTTTGGGAGTGGACGATGATGATGATGCTTGCGGAAATGTTAACTCTCGCGCACGTTCTCTTTGTGGATACTTTACCCATTGTTGATCTCCCTGTTCGCTTTGATCTAAGCCATTCAAACTCTACTGATTGAGTCGACTACAACTCTACAATTTTTGTTGATGGATCATAGAATCGATCAACCCAGCTCGACCTTCATAAGGATCTAATGTGAAACTAAACACAACAAGAAATTACCTCTGTTACTTCTTCTTCATCATCATTATCATCATCATCTTCGTCATCATCATCATCATCATCTTCTTCATGCCATCATCCTCATCATCTTCATCATCTTCATCATCGTCATCATCATCATCATCCTCATCATTATCATCATCTTCTTCTTCGTCATCATCATCATCATCATCATCTTTGTCATCATCATCATCATCTTCTTCATCTCCATCATCATCATCATCATCATCATCTTCATTGCAGTCATTGTTATCATCATTGTCATCATCATCTTCATCATGATGATGATGGCAACGATGCTAATGATAAGGAAGATGATGATGATGATGATGAGGATGATGATGATGATGATGATGATGATGAGGATGATGAAGTTGATGATGATGTAGTTGATGATGATCATGACGATAAGGAAGATGATGATGATGATGAAGATGACGATGATCATTATTGTCATAATCACCATCATCCTCATCACCACCACCACCATCATCATCATCATCATCATCATATTTGTCATCATCATCATCATTATAATCATCTTCTTCTTCGTCGTCATCATCATCCTCATCATTATCATCATCTTCTTCTTCATCATCATCATCATCTTCATCATCATCATCTTCATCTTCTTAATCTCCATCATCATCATCATCATCATCTTCATCATCATCATCATCATCTTCATCATGATGATGATGACGACAATGATGATGATAAGGAAGAATCATCGTCATTGTCGTCATCATCGTCATCATAATCTTCATGATGATGATGATGATGACGATGATGATGATGATAAGGAAGATGATGATGATGATGATGATGATGATGATGATGATGACGATGAAAATGAGGATGATGAGGATGATGAAGTTGATGATGACGTAGTTGATGATGATTATGACGATAAGGAAGATGATGATGATGATGAAGATGACGATGATTGTTGTCGTCATCATCACCACCACCATCATCATCATCATAATCATATAGCAGATATACAAGTTAGCATTGATGGAAAATAGTATGATGACAAAGCAGAGGGTGTTAATTGTTTGATATGCTGACTATGATGATATGATGTCGTGATAGTATGCAGTTAAGCATTCTTTACACATAGACTCCCTGGTTGGGAAAATTTCAACCCAAAGGGAATGCAAAAGTGGACATGAAGTAATAATAGGTTTGAGAGGTGTTTAGTGATAGCAGAAGAACATCACAACCTTCATTACTACTACCAATCAGAATGCCACTCAGAAGAGGAGGGACTTCAATCAAAAAGAGATGGAGGTTTTGATCAAGGTTCTGGAATACAGTCTCGACCGCTTGAAGAAATTTCCCATAAGAACACGCGAAGAGGCTCAATCCATTCTAGAGAAAGGGAGGACCTTTGCTAAGAAATACAAGGCTGCCAAGAAAGATGTGATTGACAAATTGGGAGATCTTAATCTATCTGCATCAGACGAAGGACCCTGCGTTGAGCAAATCAAGCCCATATTATGCATTGTGGCTGATAATTTCAATGGTTCCCCCGATAGAGTAAAAATGGAGGTGATTCAAGGCGAGAAAAGATTAACTTGAGCGTAGGTGATCAAAGGAACCAGGATCTAAGTCGATGTTTGTAACAAAAGGAATGGAAAGAGCTCTGATTAAATCCCAGCAAAAGAATTCGATGCATGATTCAAATCTCAATGGACAAAGATGAAGAATTGCAGGCAGAGACTCAGTAACCGTCTGATCAAGTGATCGACGGTGGCGATTAATTCTTCTTTGGGATTTATCCCACATTGGCAGCATAGTTGAGGTAATATGAGTTTGTATACACCATCCTCACTATGCTTATTCGACGTGTAGTGCAAGGGTAGGGTGGGGGATCTAGGTGCTTGGAATCCACGAGAAGTCACCATCCTGGAGCCCAGGACGACTTGTCAGGCCCCTTACCTTTTGGAAGAAGTGACAACATCCATTGATTTTATGAGGAGATGATCTTGGCCGTTGGATTTTGTTGACACAATGGTCATATGGAGTGATCGAGGGCTTGAACGATCTTTGGATAAATATTTTTTATATATCAGTTGACTCAATGGTCATATGAGTGATCGAGGGCTTAAGTGTTAGTTGTTTTAGTTGGAGATGATATTGTGTTAGTTTTATCAAACAATTTGGGCATACTGCAAATTCTGGTGATGGAGTGCCACAAGTTAGTCCATTAAACAAGGCAGAACTGTTATATTTGGCATGGTGCAATATTGAATCTTAATTGTTCATTATATGGTTGAAATGCTTCATCATAGGGTTGTTGTCCTTATCAAATTTTTTGGCATAATGCCAATTTGGAGGATCACACGAAGAATATAAGCAAAGGCTGTTAAAACTCCACCATAACTACCGAAAGGGTTACATGTGCTATGTCCACATGATCACCAAATTCAACAAAACCCTGCATAAACACAAAGATAGTAACCTGCATGAAGACACAGTTATATTGACTCTTAATTAGGAAGAACCAGGTTGAAGCTTGTTGATGTGTCTACCTGAACATGGTCTTCGTTTGTCTTGAGAGTGTCTGAGGAGGAAGTTATAAGTCTGCCAAAACAGGGTTTCAGGCTGTTTTGCACCGGATGGATTAAAACTACCTAAGTGTCCTTAGTATAATGCCCTCCATAATTCATGGGTTAAGGAAAATGCCCGCCCCTTCATGCCAGGATGTATCTTGTTGAAAGGGATATCTAACCATGGTCTCATTTCTTCAAAAGAGTGCTTTATGACAAAGTTACAAGTATGCCAAAACAGGGGTTCAGAAGAAACATTGGAGAAATTTTGAAAAATGGTTGTATTGGAAAATTGGTGCAAGTTGCCTTGGGGAAATGCCCATCGTACATCACAGGAGAATGATAAAAAATATGGGGAAGAACCAGGTTGAATCTTGTTGATGTTTCTACCTAAAAACGGTCTCTATTTGTCTTTAGAGTGTCTGAGGAGGAAGTTATAAGTCTGCCAAAACAGGGTTTCAGGCTGTTTTGCACCAGATGGAGTAAAACTTCCTAAGTGGCCTCAGTAAAATTCCCTCCATAATTCACGAGTTAAGGAAAATGCCCGCCCCTTCCTGCCAGGCTGTAGCTTATTGAAAGGGATATCTAGCCATGGTCTCATTTCTTCAAAAGAGTGTTATATGACAAAGTTACAGGTATGCCAAAACAAGGGTTCAGAATAAACTTTGGAGAAATTCTGAAAAATGGTTAGGTGTTGGAAAATTGGTGCAAGTTGCCTTGGGGAAATGCCTGCCATACATCACAAGAGAATGATAAAAAATATCGGGAAGAACCAGGCTGAAGCTTGTTGATGTTTCTACCTAAACATGGTCTCCGTTTGTCTTGAGAGTGTCTGAGGAGGAAGTTATAAGTCTGACAAAACAGGGTTTCAGGCTGTTTTGCACCGGATGGAGTAAAACAGCCTAAGTGGCCTCAATAAAATGGTCTCCATAATTCATGGGTTAAGGAAAATGCCCGCCCCTCCCTTCCAAGTTGTAGCTTGTTGAAAGGGATATCTAACCATGGTCTCATTTCTTCAAAAGAGTGCTTTATGACAAAGTTACAGATATGCCAAAACATGGGTTCGGAATAAAATTTGGAGAAATTCTAAAAAATGGCTAAGTGTTGGAAAATTGGTCCAAGTTTCCTTGGGGAAATGCCCGTCGTACATCACAGGAGAATGATAAAAAATATATGGAAGCACCATGCTAAAGCTTTTTGATGTGTCTACCTGAAAATGGTCTCTGTTTTTCTTAAGAGTGTCCGAGGATGAAGTTGTAAGTCTGCCAAAACAGGGTTTCGGGCTATTTTGCACCGAATGGAGTAAAACTTCCTAAGTGGCCTCAGTAAAATGCCCTCCATAATTCATGGGTTAAGGAAAATGCCCGCCCCTTCCTTCCAGGCTGTAGCTTGTTTAAAGGGATATCTAACCATTGTCTCATTTCTTCGAAAGAGTGCTTTATGACAAAGTTACAGGTATGCCAAAACAGGGGTTCAGAATAAACTTTGGAGAAATTCTGAAAAATGGCTGTGTTGGAAAATTGGTCCAAGTTGCCTTGGGGAAATTCCCGCCGTACATCACAGGAGAATGTTAAAAAATATCTGGAAGCACCATGCTAAAGCTTTTTGATGTGTCTACCTCAACATGGTCTCAGTTTGTCTTGAGAGTGTCTGAGGAGGAAGTTATAAGTCTGCCAAAACAGGGTTTCAGGCTGTTGCACCGGATGGAGTAAAACTGCCTAAGTGGCCTCAGTAAAATTCCCTCCATAATTCATGGGTTAAGGAAAATTCCAGCCCCATATGGTTAGGATGTAGCTTATTGATTTGTCTACTTTACCATGGTCTCATTTTGTCTTGAGAGTGTCTGAGGAGGAATTTATATGTCTACCAAAACAGGGTTTTAGGCAGTTTTGCACCAAGTTTAGTCAAATGCCCACCTAGGGAAAATGAAGATGAGTCTGAGAGTGAAATCAAATTAGGTGTTTTCAATGAGGTGTACTACATCATCTAGTGGCATTGGTCTAGGATTTTGGTGAAATAAAAAATCCACCTTAGAAATTGCACAAATTGTCTAAGTATAAAATTACTGCTAAAAGTTCCTAAGTGACCTTTGTAAAATGCCCGCCATTTTCCTAGTCTAGTCTTGAATGTGTGTTAAAATTCAATATGCTAAGACAGAAAATAGCAGCATTACATTCCATTTCACAATAATAGCATATACAGGATCACTGAAGAAACAACAAGCATAGCATAAACACAAGAGACACAGATTTATCCTGGGAAACCCTCATGGGGTAGAAAACCCAGTAAAGCTTCCTCAATATAGATGACCAGCAATATACAAAGATGCAAACCAAAGACATGATCTCCTCCTCCACCATAGCAGACCTCTCCTCCACAAGTGCGCCTCTCTTAAGTGAGTGAGTGTGTCAAATGAGGAACATACCTCCTCTATTTATACACTACTCTGACTTTTCTTTTACACAAGACATGTAGGCTCGTATTTAACCAATGGGTTAAATACCCCACTACAACTGACTGGGCCGACCCCTCTAGGGTGGACTAATAAACATTTGACCCACATAACACATACAGGGCCGACCCCCCACTAGGGAAGTCTAATAACCCAAGTTACCACATTCTGACGGAGGAATAAACATCTCTGAATATACAATAAGATCTTCACGGAGGAATGAATCATCTCCAGAATAATAAAGTACAAATATAATATTCTTTGAAGTTACAATATCTCAACACTCCCCCTTAACGAGAAGGATATTATAACAACATCTGCACGAGCAAGGAGTCATCAACATCATACATGATACATCTATAAATCATTGGAAGCTTTCTTCAATTTATCATCATCAGTAACTTGACTAGTTACTGGAACATCAACATCATCAGAGTTGATAGTACTCAATCATCAGCATCATCATCAAACGATCATTGGCATCGTCATCAGCATCGTCATCACACGATCATCAGCATCGACATCACACGATCATCAGCATCGTCATCATACGATCATCAGCATCGTCATCACACGATCAACAACATCATCATCATACGATCATCAGCATCATCATTACATGATTATCAGCATCATCATCATACGATCAATCCTATTCTCTTTAGGACCTATGTCCATGGATGATGCAATCCTGTCATGTACCTTTTGAACCGAAGTCCAGGGACGATCCAGTCCTATCAATTCTCGGAGACCTCATGTCTACGGCTCAATTCAAAAGACCGAAGTCCGAGGATGATCCAATCCTATCATGTACCTTTTGAACCGAAGTCTAGGGATGATCCAGTCCTATCATGTACCTTTTGAACTGAAGTCCAGGGACAATCCAGTCCTATCAATTTTTAGAGAACTCATGTCTACGGCTCAATTCACAGGACCAAAGTCCAAGGATGATCCAATCCTTACCGTACATTTAGGACCACGTCCATGGATGACTTAATCCTCAACCGTACATTTAGATCTACATCCAAGGATGACTTAATCCTCCACCGTACATTTAGGACTACGTCCAAGGATGACTTAATCCTCCACCGTACATTTAGGACCACGTCCAAGGATGACTTAATCCTCCACCGTACATTTAGGACCACGTCCAAGGATGACTTAATCCTCCACCGTACATTTAGGACCACGTCCAAGGATGACTTAATCCTCCACCGTACATTTAGGACCACGTCCAAGGATGACTTAATCCTCAACCGTACATTTAGGACCACGTCCAAGGATGACTTAATCCTCCACCGTACATTTAGGACCACGTCCAAGGATGAATTAATCCTCCACCGTACATTTAGGACCACGTCCAAGGATGACTTAATCCTCCACCGTACATTTAGGACCACATCCAAGGATGACTTAATCCTCCACTGTACATTTAGGACCACGTCCAAGGATGACTTAATCCTCAACCGTACATTTAGGACTACGTCCAAGGATGAATTAATCCTCAACCGTCCACCAAGGACTTCATTCTCGAAGACATACGTCTACGGCTCTTCTTTCGGACTGAAGTCCAGGGATGATCCAATCCCCTCACATGTTCACCAAGAACTTCATTCTCGAAGACATACGTCTACGGCTCTTCTTTTGGACTGATGTCCAGGGATGATCCAATCCCCTCACATGTTCACCAAGAACTTCATTCTCGAAGACATACGTCTACGGTTCTTCTTTCGGACTGAAGTACAGGGATGATCCAATCCCCTCACATGTTCACCAAGAACTTCATTCTCGAAGACATACGTCTACGGCTCTTCTTTCGGACTGAATTCCAGGGATGATCCAATCCCCTCACATGTTCACCAAGAACTTCATTCTTGAAGACATACGTCTACGGCTCTTCTTTCAGACTAAAGTCCAGGGATGATCCAATCCCCTCACATGTTTACCAAGAACTTTATCAAAACATGTGTCAATCATGTATCCTCATCATCAAAACATGTATAACAAAACATGTATCCTCAACATCAAAACATGTATCCTCATCATCAAAACATGTATAACAAAACATGTATCCTCATCATCAAAACATGCATAACATCTATCATCAAAAGCATGTATACATCTATCATCAAAAGAAAAAATATAAGATTCCTAAATCTAAATAATTCTAAGTAACTAAGTGCAGCAAATTGATGGGATAGACTTGTTATCAGATACTATACTACTCCCCCTTTCAAGGAGGGTCCTTCTGGACTATACCAAGCTTGTCTCGGAAGTATTCAAACTTTACTCGAGACAGAGGTTTAGTCAAGATATCAGCAATCTGATCCTCAGTGCTTATATACTCGAGCTTGATAGCTCCTCTCTGCACCATATCTCGTATATAGAAGTATCGGATCTCTATGTGTTTTGAATTATCGTGGAATACAAGATTTTCTATCTTGATGCAGTTTTGAATGTCACACATAATCACAGTGGAATCCATTTCTAAGTCAAACACTCCATATAATAGCTTATAAAGCCACACTGCTTCACAGCTGGCAGAGCAGACAGCTATATATTCTGCTTCAGCAATACTGAGAGCCACACTAGATTGTTTCTTGCTGAACCATGAGATTATGGCAGATTCAAGACTATAACATCCACTTGATGTACTCTTTATGTCTGAGGCACTTCCTGCCCAATCAGAATCTGAGTAACCATGTAAACGGAGTTCATGACCTCCAAGATAATATAGACCAAAATCTAATGTACCTTTTAGGTACCTCACTACATGCTTTGTAGCTATCAAGTGAACCTTTCTAGGTTCTACTAGATACTGACTTAGGGTATTTGCAGCAAAGCATATATCTGGCCTAGTATTTGTTAAGTACATCAATGACCCAATGATTTGTCTATATAGGGCTATGTCCACTAAATCCGATGATTCATTCACTAATAACTTCAAGTTGGAGTCCATGGGAGTGGCCATGACTTTATACTCCAACATATCAAATCTTTTTAAAAACTTCACAGCATACTTACCTTGATTTAAAAGATTCCTTTTGGATCTTGCCATACTTCTAGACCTAAGAAGTAGTGCATTAATCCGAGATCTTTCATTTTCATTTATGCAGCCATTTTCATGATCTGTTTCTCATTCCTTGTCAGAAAGAGATCATCATCATACAATAATGGTATGATAGGTTCATCATCCACAACCTTAAGGTAAAGGTTAGGATCAGCTTTACTTCTAGTAAGGCCCAAGCTTTGTCATGAAGCTGTCAATTGTCCATTATTCACACTTTGCATTGAGTGATCTTCTGCATATCTATCTGTGCCATCTCTCGTCAGATGGGTCTACTAATATGAGCCTCAAAATCATTCGAACTCTGTGGTGAGTTCCTTCTTGCATCCATGTCATATGTGTATAGAAGCCATATTCAACCTTGTAGCAAAGGTTGAGATCCACATCACCCATGATGATCATTAAGCTCATCAATTGACTACCAATCCTGGGTACCCATACAGAACCTGATTCACACTTCTTCTTTAATTACACCATTAAGAGAATGGTCTTATCTAGCCACTTGGAGCAAAACATCTCATCATGATTCTCTTCTAGCCACAAGCCTTCTATAGTGTGTTTGATTTGTAAATCTTTTGTTGAACATCCATTGCTTGTTCAGTGTTCATCATTCATCATGATCTTTCCTACAAATCAAAATTAAGTACATGATTAGTAATACTTCATAATCATTAAATCATATTGACATGATAACCTATTATGCATACAGCTATCATTTACATAGTTATGCAACTATTTTGACTAATACTTTGGCACAACACTTTCCCATATCCTGTATGCATACAGTGGCTATCTAGATGCCTTTCATCTCTACCAGAACATACTATCGAGAGTGTGCACAGCTCTCAGCATGTCAGCAAAGAGGTTTCATTCTAGACAAGCAACAATGGAATGTTTGTCCAACTTACCAATCATATGCATATTAGTAGCATGATATATTCTAGGAATACAAATATGCATACAAGCAATATCATTTACTATTTCTAATAACAACTCAAATACTTATCTTTGATGTTTGTGTGGTTGCCTCCCGCTTGATCTTCTGTATGTCTTCTGAACTTCTATTCATTCTGTACCACTGTGCATGCTCAAGTGTGCACTAGTGTCATTCTCATGATCTCATACACAAACATACATTCATTAGTAGATTCTCAATGTTATCAAAACATTATAGTTCTAAATAATCTTGAAAATGTATAGTCATGATTATAGATAATATTCAAGGTATCAGGGAAGTCTTCTTTTACTCATGCATATTCTTGTTTGATCTAGTTAGTTAAATCATCAACCAAGATAAGAGACATAATATGCATAAACCCTTGATTACTAACTTTATGAATAAGCATAGCCAATCATACCAAGTATACACAAGATAAGATTCTAACTTGACATAGGAAAACATACCTGGATTAGTATACTTGCTTAGTTATGTACAACATACCTAAACAATCTCTTCATTGATTTAGAGATCCTGAGCTAGAACCTGCATGTCTCATAGGTTAAGCATAATATAACAAAGTCATACATACCTTGTAAGTAGAACAAAGATTATGGATGAGTCTTTGTCTTCATGTTGTCATGGTCATGGAACTTGATTTGTCTTTTGTGATGTACCTGTATCTTGTTAGCAGACAACATCAACCTCACACAACACCATAATGCATTAGTACAATCATATAGCCCTAATTAATGAATGTCTTCGATCATTCACATGCATTCATATTGTTACTAGGGTGATAAGACAATTCTAACATTAATCAAGATTGTACTAATAAATAATATGAAGACAAACACATTATGAACTTAATCAAGAATTAGATTTCAAGACATACCTGAACCTCTTTAAGTCATACCTGTCGAGACTTCTTGTAGTCTTCTTGTGTAAGGCCTTAGCCTCAACTCCCCCTGAAACTTGATCTGGAGCTTGATTAGGGTTTGCTAGAGAAACCCTAAAAATTCAATCTTTGACTTTCACACTTCTGAATGGATGGAAGGATGTGTCTTGCTGAGTTGATCAAACTAGCATACTTCAATTTTGAAATCTCCAAAATTTGACTCCTCAAAATTTCCTTTGAAACTTCTGGATCTTCTGGACAGGAACCCGAAATAGGGTTTGATGAAGCCCACCCTTCTGTCCAATCAAAAGGTTGGATCCAAGTCTCTAAACTCTTATTTTTCTGAGGAGTTTCAAGCTGTGGTTACAGACTTCAAAAATTCCAACTTTTGCTAAAGCCCTAATTTTCCATCTTTCTGATCAAAATCCCGAACAAGGGTTTGATCAAGCCCGGTCTTCTACCCAACCAAAAAAGTTGATATTGGTCTCTAAATTTTGATTTTCCTGAGTATCATTCAGCCGTGGACTCCGATTCCAAAAATTCCGACTTTCTTCGAAACCCTAAATTCCGGAAGCCATGAATGAATGTGCTCAAAAAATAATTATGTTTTGATAGAAATATGTACCTGATTGTTTCTGTTGTAACTCTAAATTTTTGGATCCACAGGGTCTGAAAACATTTCCTGAGATAGCCTGACCTGTTATCTTTCCATCCTAACAGGTCTGACCTCAATTGGACTCTCTGAGAGAGAGTTATGCCAAGTGTCACAACGTGACCTGTTTATGGGATAAAACAGGAGAGCGAACTTGTACGGCATGCCATGTGTCACTGTTTGAACTTCGGACTCTGAAAACTTTTCGTCGAATAGCTTGGCCTGTTATCTTTCCATCCCGATAGGTCTGACCTCAATTGGACACTCTGAGAGAGAGTTATTCCAAGTGTCGCAACGTGACCTGTTTATGGGATAAAACAGGAGAGTGAACTTGTATGACATGCCACGTGTCACTGGTTCAGTTTCGGCCTTTGAAAAATATTCTTGAGATAGTACAGTCTGTGTACTACCTATCACTTTTTACGAAATTTCATTTGGAGCTTCCTAGCCTAAGTTATGACCTTTTTTCCTAGGTCACCTGAGTTTGACTGAGATATGGAAGAGGCAGAAACCTTAACTTGTACTGATCATAACTCACAAAGTACAACGAATCTGAGGGTTTCCTTTGGACACAAGGTACCTGGGGATGTTATCTACGACCTGTAAACTTTTCATATCCTGAAACTTCGCATAAATGGATTTATAGCAAAAGTTCCACGATGACTCGTTTTTGCTATATAAAACCCTAACCTTCAAATTGTCGCAAGAGAAGCAAGTGTCGTAAGTGCCATACATTGCCTTCCTTCAGGTTAGCTCTGATACCATGTTAAAATTCAATATGCTAAGACAGAAAATAGTAGCATTACATTCCATTTCACAATAATAGCATATACAGGATCACTGAAGAAACAACAAGCATAGCATAAACACAAGAGACACAGATTTATCCTGGGAAACCCTCATGGGGTAGAAAACCCAGTAAAGCTTCCTCAATATAGATGACCAGCAATATACAAAGATGCAAACCAAAGACATGATCTCCTCCTCCACCATAGCAGACCTCTCCTCCACAAGTGCGCCTCTCTTAAGTGAGTGAGTGTGTCAAATGAGGAACACACCTCCTCTATTTATACACTACTCCGACTTTTCTTTTACACAAGACATGTAGGATCGTATTTAACCAATGGGTTAAATTCTCCACTACAATTGACTGGGCCGACCCCTCTAGGGTGGTCTAATAACCCTTTGACCCACATAACACATACAGGGCCGACCCCCCACTAGGGAAGTCTAATAACCCAAGTTACCACATTCTGACGGAGGAATAAACATCTCTGAATATACAATAAGATCTTCACGGAGGAATGAATCATCTCCAGAATAATAAAGTACAAATATAATATTCTTTGAAGTTACAATATCTCAACAATGTGCACTACTTCCAATAGGTGTCCGAGTGTCTACCACAATTACATATAAATTATAATCAAGGAATTACCACAAAACCATGTGAGTATCTCTCTTTAAGAATTTGAACCTTATAAAGTTGAGATAACATTTTTTGAATTATTTTCATAGAGTATGTCATTAAGGCATGACCAATATCCCATCAGTACTATTCATGATGACAAATTTATTATGATATTGAGTAGTCCACTTAGCACTCATTGCATCGAGTGAGTTGAAAAATCTTTATCTCAACAATAAATTTACAAATAACTTCTCTAAATCATCGTAATATTTATCAAACTTTCATACTCCAAAGTTTTGTGTGTGGCCAACATTTTCATTTTGAAAATTCCATGCTCACTACTTTCAAAGCATTCCCTCTTTGATGTTTAGTATTCCTCATCAACATGTGTTTCTCAAAAATCATCTTAACCTAGAGAAACATGATCTCCACATTTTTTTACTAAGCAACTTATCTCAATCGATATAAAATTTATCTTCTTCCTTAGAGCTATGCCCTTTCAATGTGTCTTCTATACATGGAGATTCTAAGAAATTACTCATATTTAATATTGATTGTTCTAATGAACTCAATTTTTTTAAATGTGCATCTCATATAACATTATTGCAATCGAATATCCATGTTAACAAAAAGGAGTACAAGTCTATAATCTAGGTAGTGTATATATAATCCTCTATCTATAAGCGTTAATTTGTTGCTGCAATACTCTCTGCGGGCATAATTTTTTAGCTGGAAATTCAGTCCGTGGGCATAATTCATGAGCCTAAAATACATCACCTCACCTTACCTTCGCTTCGAACCTAGATAACCATGGCCAAACTTCAAATAGGGGAGTCCTCTACCACGAGCGCAGTTGAAACGCGGGCATCCTCCTCTGCAACCCCAGTTGAAACACAGTCGTCCACAGATGATAGGGTAATAGTAAAACAATTCTAGGAGTGTTTTGATGCATGGAGAGATGCAAAGATGTGGCCACTGGGTATGGAAACTATCCTGAGGAAACCAGAGGTTTTCGACTTTTTGTTTGGCATGTTCAGTTATGTTGATGAGGAGATAGATGAGGCAATAATGCAATATGATGCTACGAATAAGGAACTCATAATTTTTTGGAAGTGGGTATACCTTGGCCCTGATTTGGTTTCCCAAGCTACAAATATTCCACACAAAGGGGGGCAATTTTAAGCTCAAGGAAAACCCCCAAACAGGAGAAGAACCAGATGGCCAGTAAAATTTGTGAGAGAGAAGTAGATGTTCCAAGGAATGGTTTAAAAATGCAAGATGTCCCTCCCGGAATATACAAAACATTGATTCATATTATCCTTCAGACAATTCTAAATCATCACAGGGATGACATTTCTGGTGAATGTATGTGGGTAGTGATAAATTGGGTGAAAGATATCCCTATAGATATTCCCTATCTATTGGCTAAGAAAGTACACTTCGCAGGGGCTTCACTCAATAAGCCGCTATCATAGCACGTTCGTTCGTGGCATATGAAACAATACCCCTAATTTCACCAAATATTGGAAAATACCTTCCAAAATCGCTTTTTTTAATCCCCTCCCAATATCCCTTCCCAATTTTAAAAAACCCCTATTTTCACTAGATATTGTATGTATCAATTTTTTAATTAACATTTTTTATACCCCTTTATATTTCTACCTAGTATATTGATATGATACCCCTCTTATGACCCCACATGCATTCTACAATGAACCTTGCTTCTTTCTATGTATATTGTGGATGCACATTACTTCACCCATAATGCAATTACTCAACCACATATCATTATGATTTGCAACATCTAATGGTCTAATGAAGAGATAGGAGATCACTTCTTGTATGTCACTAGAGACAATCCACATAGTACAACATTTAGATTGCATGTTTCAGTTCCCCAATCATTGACTAAGCCTGTTGTGGGCTATGTATCCAAGCCCCTAGGGCCTGTAACAAGCTCTAGGAGGTTGACTAAACCTCCCAAGGCCTGTAATAGGTATGGATGGTTGGGTATTCAAGCCCCTAAGGCCTATTGAGGGCCTATAATAGGACCTGGAAGCTTAGAGCCTCCCAAGGCTATTGGTAACAACTGGCTGAGTGTTATTGGTAACAATTGGTTGTCAATGACCACTGTCTCTCGACTATGATCGACTGGAAACCCACTTCACCATGAAAACCCCTGGCCTCAAGCATATCTCAATGTTGATGAATATGTAACTTCTGAATGTATTTCATATATGTATGTTGTATGTACTCCTATAGAGATGGTATTATTCCTCTATACAGAAGTGTCGTCATTTATATTGTGAATGTCATAACTTATACTTGATGGGTTATTAGACCACCTTGTTGGGGTCGGCCCTGTATAAGCCTTATGGGTCAAAGGTTTATTAGACCACCCTATTGGGGGTAGGCCATGTGGGTCGAAGGGTTATTAGACCACCCTATTGGGGGTCAGCCCAGTCAGCATTATGTTATGTGGTTAAGTTCGAGCCTACATGATTTATGTAAAAGGAAAGTCAAGTCAAGTATAAATAGAGTGCGGGAGGCACTCTATTTTATCATTCACTTCTCACCCATGCACTCAAGGAGGGGTGGCGCACTTATGGAGGAGGAGGATGTGCTGCTAGGATATGTCTATCTCTTATGTTTGGGTTGTATCATTGCTCTATCTATCTATGAGGAAGTTATTGGGGTTTTTCATCTTTATGGTTTTCCCCAAGTAAATCTTTGTGTCTCTTCTGTGCTTGCATTATTGTGTCCATGAATGATATGCTGTAGATTTGCTGTACATGTTGTTCTCTCAGTTAAGATCCTATATCACATTGAAGTAAATTCTGAAAATTTAACATGGTATCAGAGCTAGCCTGAAAGAAGACATGATATGGCATGTATGACACGTGTTGCACTTACGATGCTAGGATTTGATATAGAAAAAACCAGTCATCGTAGCACTTTTGCTATAAATCCGTTTTGGCAAAGTTTGCAAATCTAAAACCTTTACAGGTCGAAGATTAAATCCCCATATACCTTGTGTCCAAAGGAAAACCTATAATTCATTGTACTTTGTGATTTAGGATCTGTACAATATAGGGTTTCTGCCTCTTCCAGATCTGAGTCAAAATCAGGTGACCTTGGGAAAAAGGTCATAACTTGGGCTAGGAAGATCCAAATGAAATTTCATCAAAAGTGATAGGTATTACATAGACTATACTATCTCAGGAAAACGTTTCAAAGGCCGAAGTTGAACCAGTGACACGTGGAACACCGTACAATTTCGCTCTCCTGTATTATCCCGTAAACAGGTCACGTTGCGACACTTGGCATAACTCTGTCTCATAGAATCCAATTTAGGTCAGACCTATCGAGATGGAAAGATAACAGGTCGGGATATCTCAGAAAAATGTTTCAGAGGCCGAAGTTGAAACAGTGACACATGGCACGCCATACAAGTTCACTCTCATGTATTATCCCATAAACAGGTCATGTTGCGACACTTGGCATAACTCTCTCTTAGAGAATCCAATTGAGGTCAGACCTATCAGGATGGAAAGATAACAGGTCGAGCTATCTCAGGAAACTTTTTCAGACCTTGTGGATCAAAAAGTTCGGAGTTACACTAGAAACAATCAGGTACATATTTCTGTCAAAATAGAATTATTTTTTAGTACCTTCATTCATGGCTTTCGGAATTTAGGGCTTTGGAGAAAGTTGGAATTTTTGTAATCAGAGACCACGGCTGAATGCTACTCATCAAAATAAGAATTTAGAGACCAAGATCATAATTTTTGGTTGGGCAGAAGGTCGGGCTTGATCAGACCCTAGTTCGGGACTTTGATTAGAAAAGTGGAAAATTAGGGCTTCTGTAAAAATGGGAATTTTTTGAAATCTGTGACCACGGCTGGAAGCTCCTTAGAAAAATAGAAGCTTAGAGATTTGGATCAAACATTTTGATTGGGTAGAAGAGTGGGCTTCATCAAACCCCAGTTCAGGGTCACATCCAATGAATTCGAAAGTTTCAAAGGCAAAATTGAGGAGTGAAACTTTGCAGTTTTCAAATTCTGAATATACTAGCTTGATCAGCTCATCAAGGCGCATATTTCTATCCTTTCAGAAGTTTGAAATTCAAAGTTTGAATTTTTGGGGTTTCTCTGACAAACCCATATCCAGCTCCAGGTCCAATTCTTGCAAATCAAGTGGATTGGGTTAATCCTAGAAGAAGATGGATTAGTCACCTGCATAAGTGAAGAAGTTCCTGTTTTAGAGGGAGATGAGGCTAAGGCCTTCCATAAGAAGATTACAAGCAATCTTGACAGGTATGGCTTACAGATATGTTTCGAATTTTGTTCATAATTAAGTTTATGATATGTTTGTCTTCATATCATTACAGTACAATCTTGATTAATTACTAGACTTGTCGTATTACCTTATAGAAGATATTCATTGATTAAGGTTTTGACACTTATGATTGTACTAATGCAATGTGATGTTGTATGAGGTTTATGTTGTTTGCTAACACAAAAGGTACACCAAGAAAATCAAATCATGTTCTACTTCAAGAACATATTCTCATGGTGACATGAAGACAAAGATTCATCCATTGTCATGGATCACATAGAAGATCTACTTTCGAGGTATGTATAACTTGGTCATACAATGGTTAACTTATGAGACATGCAGGTTACTAGCACAAGTCACTTAAGAGAACCAAAAGACATTATGCGGGTATGTTAGACTGTGAGTATTTTGATCACAGAAGATCTAGGAGCTATGGAGAACCTCACAAAATCGAATTAATTTGCAAATACAGTGGAAAAACTTGAAAAAGATGATAATTTTACACACAATGTATGCTGAAACCTTTGATTAACTGACTGTCTAACATGTGAAAATGTTAGTAACAGGTTTTTATTACATCCATGAGAAAATCGAGAGCATTAGGTGGCTCAAGCTGAGTGTACAAGTCATCAATGCCAAATTGGCCTCAATCCCCCCTAGGTGGGTCCAACTCAATCCCAATCACCCCAAACAGCCACGAATTCTAGTGTGGAGGTGGCTGAAGCATGCTGGGTCATTAATTAGCTCAAGGCAGTCGTGGGTGAGCAAGTAGAGGAGGTTTGGGGGCCCAAGGGAGCATTAAATGCTCCAAATCTAGCCAAAAAAGGGCAAAAATCCACCCTAGCGCCCTTGGTCAACTAAAATTCCCCAAAACAAGGAGAGAGGGCGCACCAGCAATAAATGAGGGCGCACTTGTGGACAAAACTGGAGGCTGGGTGAACTGGTTTGCTTGGAAGTGGGTGTGAACACTCTCAAAAGTGGGTTTTTGACCAACTATAGTCACTTAATCCAAAACATGGTTTAATTAAGCACATGGGCAATTAAAAATTTATGGATTATGGTACTAAGTGTGGTTACTGTTCTAACATAGACATAACTAGCTAGCATGCTAATCCAGGTATGTTTTTCCTATATCAAGCTAGAATCCTACCTTGTGTTAGGATCTTATACTGTTGTGTTGTTGATAATGATTATTCATGAAGTCATAAGTTTGAATAATCATGGTTGTATGCATATTATGTTTCTTACCATAATTGATGATATGACTAACCAGAAGAATCATGAAGGTATAGGTTTGAATAATCACAGGTTTTATGCATAGTATATCTCTTATCTTGATTGATTATTCAACTAACCAGAATATTCCTATGATCAAATAAGAAAATGTATGAGTAAAAGAAGACTTCCCTGAAACCTTGAATACTAATTTTTATTATCTGTGAGTGATCATGAATATACATGTTTAATATTATTGTGTTTTGATAGTATTAAGATTATACTAATAAATGTGTGATTGTGTATGAGACCTCAAGGATAACACAATGATGATACTAATAAGAATGCATAGTGATTAAGGATGGATGTAAGTTCAAGAACAGGTAATCCAGGAAGCAAAGATCAAGAGGGAGCACACTCTAGTTGTTCCTGCAAGAAAGCAAAGGAGCACACTTCAGTAGTTTCTGCAAGGATGCAGATATTCAGAGGGAGTTGACCACTTCTCACAATCCACATAAGAATGGAGTTTTAGAAAAGGAGCAAAGACTGAGAGGGAGTCAACCCAACAAACACACAAAGATAAGTATTTGAATTGTCATTACTTGCATATTTTATTGTTTAAATAATACTATTCAATAATGTATATAATGATGTTCCTAGAATTAGGTTGTGTATTATGCATATTAGAATAGTTGCATTGATGAACAGTATACTACTAATATGCATGGGTAAGTGGCCTATGGCACTATACAACATTCCATTGCTACTTATCTAGAATGAAACCTCTTTGCTGACATGTTGGGAGTTGTGCACACTCTAAACAATGTTCTGGTAGAGATTGGAAGGCATCTAGAAAGTTATGGAATATGGATAAATGTTGTGTTGAAGCATTGGCTAAGATAATTGCATGACTGTATGACATATTTCTTTATGTGTAAGAATTTGTTCTAAAAATTATGAGATGTTTTCTAATCATGCAATTTAACTTGTTGTGTAGGAAAGATCGTATGCCATCACCTACAAAAGAAGAACTACAACATTTGTTCAACAACAAAATTATCTATTGAAGATATTGAAGTTCCCAGGATACGGGAAGAATGCCATGATCCGTCGATCATGAAGAACGATGTTTGGGATGCGGTCCCAAGAGCTGAAGGGAAGTCTGTTGTGACTTCCAAATGGAACTATCAGATCAAGCATGTTGCAGATGGCAGCATAGAGAAATATAAAAGTGATGAAATAGAAGCACCAGATGGATTTCAAGACAGCATGGTGTAGTCATATATGTGTGCAGAACTTGGTATGGTAGGATAGACAGCTTTCTATCCAGTTTGGGCTTTACCAAGAATAAAACGGATTCCAACCTTTTCTACAAGGTTGAGGAAGGCAATCCAGTGATACTACTTTTGTATGCGGATAACTTGTTTGTTACAAGTGAATATAGATTGATTGTCGACACGCAACGGAAGCTTGCTGCCGAGTTCGAGTTGAGGAACTTGGGGATGATGCACTATTTGTTTTTGACATGGAGGTGTGGCAGAGTAATGGAATCTTCCTTGGACAAGGGAAGTATGCAGTAGAGATCCTGAAGAGGTTCGGGATGATGGAATGCAAGGCTATGGCCACACCTATGGCATCGAACCTAAAGCGTCTGTGTGATGCTTCATTTGAGCCGGTTGATATCACTATGTATCGTCAGATGATTGGGTCCTTGATGTACCTGACGAACACGAGACTAGATATTTGCTTTGCGGTGAACACATTGAGCTAGTTCCTGACGGATCCGAGGAGTGTTCACTTGGTTGCTGTAAAGCATGTTCTGAGGTACCTGAAGGGTACAGTGGATTATGGGCTCAAGTATGAAACGAATCAAAGCTTAACCTACAGGGTTATGTTGATTCAGATTGGGCAAGTAGTGCTGCAGATAGGAAGAGCACATCTGGGTGTTGCTTCAGTATGGGATCAGGTGTGATCTCTTGGTTTAGCAGGAAGCAGTCCTGCGTAGCACTGAGTACAGCTGAGGCAAAGTATGTTGCGGCCTGTTCAACTAGTTGTGAGGAAGTATGGCTACGGAAGCTAGTGTCTGAGTTATTTGATCTCCCGTTGGATGCTACTGGTATCTTTTGTGATAACCAGAGTTGTGTGAAGTTGTCTGAAAACCCAGTGTTTCATGACAGGTCGAAACACATAGAGATCAAATATCACTATATCAGGGATATGGTGCAGAGAGGAGCTGTGAAGCTCCTGTATGTTGCAACGGACGAGCAGATTGCAGATGTGCTGATGAAGCCACTAGCCAGGGTGAAGTTCGAGTACTTCAGAGAGAGGCTTGGTGTTGTTCAGATCAAGGACACTTCGAGGAAGAAGTGATGGACACATTTGCTGAAGCCATTCCAAGCATGTTGGAAGGAGGATCCTTCACATGGCTGTGGATGTAAGCGCTGGATGATGAGCATCAGGATGATATTCTGGTTTCTGCTTGGATATGATCAGTTGGATCATTTTTATATGTATGTATGCATCATGTTGGATGCTGAATATGATCAGTTGGATCATTTTTATGTATGTATGTATGTATGCATCATGTTGGATGTTGGATATGATCAGTTGGATCATTTATATGTATGTACGCATCATGTTGGATGCTGGATATGATCGGTTGGATCATGTGTATGTATTTTTGTATATGCATCATGTTGGATGCTTGGACCATGTATCTGTATATGTATCAGGTGGATCATGTATGGTGATATGTATCATGTATTTGTATTTGTATCAGGTGGATACATTGTATGATCAGGTGGATCATGTATGATGATATGTATTAGGTAGATACTTGGTATGCATCAAGTAGATGCATTATATGATCAGGATGATCGTGGATGACGAGCTTCAGGATGTTGCTCCAGATAACATGCAGCAGGATGTTGCAGTGATGATGATCATGTGTACATCAGGATGATGTATGGTGAGTAACAGGTTGATACTTGTTCGGGTACACAGGGTACTACCAAAGGACCGAACACCAAGAGAAACCACTTCACACAAGCAGATCACAGATCAACACACCAATGTTTTGACGTGGTTTAAACCCTCTTGAGGGAAACACTCCACGGCCCCGGCCAAATAGCTTCTACGGGACAATTTATTATGCAAAGAAAGAAAGTTACAAATGAGCTTCTCATAATCAATCAACTAAATAATAACCCTCCATGCTCTTTAAATAGAGATCATGGACCAATCGAGTGTTAAGCCATGGATCAAGGTTAGGTTTGATCTAAGAGAAGTTGAGCCATCGGATCACTTTATGTCGGGAACATATCATGACCATCGGATTAAGTATTTACAAATGCATACTAATGCATACTAAAGAAACACACTATCCCTAATGGATATATTACACAAGTTGATCTTAACTAACTCCTAAGTGTCTAAATATCCTAACAATACTCTATGGCCGTGGATCAGGTTGTGCAGATGAGCATATAATTTGGCCATGGGAGATTTGCAGATAGTCTTTCGAGGTTTTGCCTATGGCATGTAATTCGTTTCCCTGGGATATATGGCAAATGCTCTTTCGAGGTTTTGCTCTGGGAGGACATATAATTTGGCCCTCGAAGATTTGCAGATAGTCTTTTGAGGTTTTTCCTATGGCATGTAATTCGTTGCCCTGGGATATCTGGCAGATGCTCTTTCAAGGTTTTGTCCTATGGCATATAATATGTCCCTAGGAGATCCGATAGGTTGGGTTGTGTGCCCGTAATCAGTCTTGGGATGCTCTTGCGAGGTTTTGCCATGACCACATGTAATTCGTGCCCTAGGAGATCCTATAGGTAGAGCTGTGTGCTCGTAACAGCCTGGGATGCTCTTGTGAGGTTTTGTGGTGACCACATGTAATTTGTGCCCTGGGAGATCCTATAGGTAGAGTTGCGTGCTCGTAATAGCCTGGGATGCTCTTGCAAGGTTTTGTGGTGAGGTCACATATAATATGGCCCTGGGAGATCCTATAGGTAGAGCCGTGTGCTCGTAATAGCCTGGGATGCTCTTTCGAGGTTTTCTGACGCACGTAATAAGTCCTGAGGATTCCACAGTATGGCCAGTGATGATGAATACCTGCAGGTGGTGGGCCTACATCCAGTATGAAAAAGGACTAGCTCTGTAGAACTTCCTATGACGAGTAGATTCAGAGATTGATTGAGATAGCAGCAGTAGTGACGATGATGATGACTCGATGACGATTATCCAGTGACGATGATCTAGAGAAGAAGACTTGTGCTAGAAGACCTGTGCTGAGAAATACCTTCCTAGTTAAGAGGGAGTGTTGATGTATATGTAACTTCGGAATGTATTTCATATATGTATGTTGTATGTACTCCTATAGAGATGGTATTATTCCTCTATACGGAAGTGTCGTCATTTATATTGTGAATGCCGTAAGTTATACTTGATGGGTTATTAGACCACCTTGTTGGGGTCGGCCCTGTATAAGTCATGTGGGTCAAAGGGTTATTATACCACCCTATTGGGGGTCAACCATGTGGGTTGAAGGTTTATTAGACCACCCTATTGGGGGTCAGCCCAGTCAGCATTATGTTATGTGGTTAAGTTCAAACCTACATGATTTATGTAAAATGCAAGTCAATTCAAGTATAAATAAAGTGCGGGAGGCACTCTATTTTATCATTCACTTCTCACTCATGCACTCAAGGAGGAGTGGCGCACTTATGGAGGAGGAGGATCTGCTGCTAGGATATGTCTATCTCTTATGTTTGGGTTGTATCATTGCTCTATCTATCTCTAAGGAAGTTATTGGGGTTTTTCACCTTTATGGTTTTCCCCAAGTAAATATTTGTGTCTCTTCTGTGCTTGCATTATTGTGTCCATGAATGATATGCTGTAGATTTGTTGTATATGTTGTTCTCTCAATTAAGATCCTAGATCAAATTGAAGTAAATTCTAAAAATTTAACACTCAAGACGTGATTTCCTGTACTAGTAAACCCGAGCCTTGCCTCAACCTAATTTCTCATCCGACCGTGATCTCGACATCTCCATTTGGCGAATATTTGTTAGCCCACCCATATAAAAAAGACCCCAAAGTATTTTTGTATTGTTACATTAAATAAAAAAAACCCTTTTCCCCTTAATATATCAGCAATATAATTTTTAGGTTTTCATGAATATTTAATACCACAATATGAATGAACGTGGTATTATATTGCCTTCTAGTGAAGCCCCTGTGGTACACTCTACTCTACAAGAGAGACAATTAAAGAATCTTAAATTTAGTTTACCGAGCACACTTCAAAAAATTATTGATTTGTGTCGACTCCATGCTATTGAAACAGAGATTGCTGATATCAATCAGCATGAAAATATACCTTTGCCAAAACCACTTGTTCATAAAACATATGTTAGGAAACATAATCACAGGGAACATAATGAGGAAGTTCCAGTACATTCTCCTCAGCAAAACGAGGAACTAGTACAATCTCCTGAGCACCATGGGGAATTACCATTACACACTCCTGAACAGAATGAGGAATTGCCAATACAAGTTCTTGAGCACCATGGCGAATTATGAGTACAGTATCCTGATTCTGTCACAAATGATGTAGTTCGTGCTGCCACAAATCTGAAAGAGTTACAGGGACATGTAGATAGAGGTCATTGGGAGGAGGTGATAGGAAACGAAATGGAACAAACTACTGCTCACTTTTCCATTCCGCAAGATATTCTTGATAGAATTCCTCCTGAACATTTGGCAATTGAGTATGATGGTTCTTCCAAATCTGAATCAAGGGATTCCTCTATGCATTCTGACATTACATCATATAAGTTTGATAGTAGGTACGTGTTCTTCCTTTATGATAAAATGGAGCATTTAAAGGAACAAGATTCCTATATATGCAATTCAACGTCAGAAGAGTGCTTGAGAAAAGATGAAAATATTTTAGAATGCCTCAAACATATAGCAATGTTGCAGAAGACAATTGTGGATAATCTATTCAAAGCAGATAGCATTATAAAAGGGAAAGAAGAAATGGTTAAATTATTATCCAAAGAAGTAGAAAAAATGTCTAATGATGCTGAAAATGAAATTGAGTCACTGAGGGTTGGGTATGAAGAGGATTTGGAAAAAGCTAAAGCTAAACCAAATGAACTCAAAGAAGAGTTGAAGAAAATACCACCTGTTCTCAATGTACCACCATTGAGGACAGAAATGGATCCTTTACGTGTAATGGAGAATAAAATTAAAGAATATGAACAGGTAGTACAAGAATATCAGCTCAAGTTGAAAGAGTGGGAGGAAAGCCATGGAAAAAAAGTTGGAGATTTAGAATCAATAATTTCCAAATTGAGAAAAACAATTTCTAAGCAAGCTGATAAGTTAATAGCCACAAGGTTTGCAAGGATCTCTGAATCTGTAAAACTTAAAAACCAAAGTAGAGGAGAAAACATTTCTAGTCAAGAAGGTAGTGAGGGTGAAGGTAAGGGTACCCAAGGAGACAAGGGTAAGGGTAGAAGGAAAAAAACACCTACAGGTATAGTGTCCTTAGAAGAGCTAGAGAATTCCATAGTAAATCGAGAGAAGATGCTACAAGAAAGCTTCACAGCAAGCGCTGCACTAGGTGATTTGTATGGCCCATCACCATTACATAAAGAAATGAAAGAGAAGTTGGTTGTGAAAGATGCAAAAATAAGGGAGCTGGAATCAAAACTCTTAGAAGGTAGAAAAGTTCAACATTGGGGATGTGATATGGAAATTCAAAAACTTAAATCCACAATTGCTGATTTGGAGAAGGGTTCAAAAGGGCCATTTGTTGCGATGGTTGCAATTCCTATCCTTCCTAACGCGATGGAGTCGAGGTAAAAAGAGCAGGAGAAAGAAATAGAGAATCTGAAATGTGAATTGACTGAAGTTAAAGGCCAGTTGAAAAATACTAGACAAAAATTGGAGGAAAATGAAAAAGTGGAAAAAACAAAGTATTATAAAAATATGTTGAAGAAACTGATGCAGGAAAAAATGTTTTGCTTGTAAATTTAAAAAAAGTTATAGAGAGAGTTAAAGAGCTTGAAAACAAACCGCAAAATGTGCTAGCTTGTACAGCTCCAGTACAATTACAGTCTTCTACGAAAGGCAAGAGAGACCATTCAAATTTGTCTTATGCTCAAGAGGATGGATTGCAGCCATCTCAGAAACATGCTAGACATGTATAAATCAATGTATATATGTATTTATCGATAGTTAATGAAAACAAAAATTTTGTATGATGGAGTTTTGTATTTATCGGCATATAATGGAAAATGCTTTAATTAGTTGTCTTACTTTTTATGTCCATCAGTTAGTGGTTCTACAGTCAATGCTAATTATGAAGTATGGTATTTTTGTTTATTCAGTGCTCATTCGTATGGTATTCATGTTTATGAAGTCCTCATTTTTTTATTTATATCTTCTTAATTTCCAGGATTTAGTGGTTCTACAATCAATGCTTTGGTTTATACTTTATTGTGATGTGAGGCATGATTCTCAACAATTTCATAGTTACATTTTTGCACCTATGAGCACTTTTTTTCGTCGAGCTAAGTGCTTCCTCACCTTCTTTGATGGATTTTATATGCACATGAGGTCCATATAATTTCCACACCTTCATTATGAATTTTGTGTTCTTCACCACTTTGCATACAATGTTGTGTTATGATCATTTCGGAATTTTCAACAAAACAGGTCTCTTAAGACATTAAGGCCATAAATATCACCAAAAGATCAACAAAATAGGTCTCGTAATATATCAAGACCATATGAATGTCATTTCATTACGAATGTTATGTTCTTCGCCACTTTGCATACAATGACAGTGGATAAAACTGTTTGTCATGAATGAAATGATACCACCATTCAAACTAGATAATGTGATGAAATAACAACATTATTGGGCATAAATGACCTATATCTTCAAATCTATGTTCTTTTTAACATTTAATTGAGAATTATGTTTATTACTTAATTGTTAATTAATTTAATTAATTAGCCTCCTTTGGTCATCTACAGGCTTCTTCCATCTCAGGCCTGGGAGCTTCTTCATCTGCAGGCTAGCCTTTATCTTTGGCTAGCGGGCTTCTCCTCTTTCACCTGTGGGCATACTCCAAAATTTCACGGGATTATCTCCCTTGGATTGTGGGCATAGCCCATGCTCTCACGGGTTTCTGCCTTAAGCACCTTGCGGTCTTAATTTAAGCCCCTGCGGGCATTTTTCAAACCCCTATAAGAATCTTACAAGCCCTTGTGGGAATATCTTTATCCCTCATACATTAAGCCCCTTGTGGGAATACATAAGACCTTATGGGCATACATAATCTCTTGTGAGTTTATTCATTAAGCCCCTACGGGCATTTTACAAGCCCTTGCGGGCATTTTTACAAGCCCTTGCACGCATATCATAAGGTGTCATTTAACCTTGTTTTTCACAATTTTGGCAGGCCAAAATATTACACATGTGAGCCTCAAAGAGAGAACTAACACCACATCTATATGGCTAGATCACCAGGAAACATGTCCATGCCATATAGACAATTTATTAGCACAAGGACACTCTTTCGCGAGCATTTCCAAATGCCTCTCCAAACCTTATTTGAACATCAAAACAAACTTCTTCTCAGTTTGGCAAGCTTGTCTACCACACATGTGAATTCCACACATGTGATCCTATGGATAGATATTCAGTTCATCAAGGAACAATCCTATGCCACCTAATTAATTTTATCAGCACAAGGACACCCCCTTGCGGGCATTTCCAATTGGCCTCTTAGCCTTCCAAACTGTTGACTTTACACTTGGAAAAATGATCAAACCCTAGGTTTATAGTATGAAGAGATTTTTCTTTTCACCAAATTGGAAGTGTGAGACAACCAATGAATAGATTCCAATGAGGTGATTCCATCCAGACCAATTTCACCTCTTTAAGCCTCTTTCTCTCTCCTCGGCGGGCATGTTACTGGAGTAGTGTAAATCAAGTTGGGAGGCACTTTTGGCAGATTGATATCTTCCTCCTCAGAGACTCTTTGGACAATATGAGACCATGGTTGGATGCACCAAACAACATTATAGAGATCCATACTCTCAAAATGATTTAAGACATCAACCACAAGAGATGGCAAGCATTTATTGAGGTCACTTAGGCAATTTGAGTGATTTTATACTTAAACAATTTTTGCACTTTCCTAGACTGGTCCAATCTGCCCGAAACCCTGTTTTGGCAGATCCATAACTTCTTCCTCAGACACATTTTGGACAGAATCCCCTAGTTGGCCCCTATCCAATGGATGTCTCACACTTCAAAATTGATGAAAAGAAAAATCTCATTATATTAACCTAGGGTTTGATAATTTTTCCTAAGTGGCAAATCAGCAGTTTGGAAGGCCACTTTCAAATGCTTACCAGATGATGGGTATGTGTTACTTAGTTCATATTTTGACATGGTCTTGTTCATCATTGAAGTAGCTATCCAGTCATGCTTGTGGTTTTCTCTATGGTGATCGCATGAGGAAGAAATCAATCTTCCAAAGTGAAAGAAAAAGTGATTTGCATATTAAAGACAAAGATTTGTCTAAGTGTCAAACTCACATGGCTCGGAGACCATTTGGAAATTCCCACAAGGAGGTGTTCATGAGCTAATAAAACTAATCAGATGGCATAGTCCTGTTCTCTAATGAACTGGCCATCCATCCATGGACTCATATTTCTATTTTGTGCTCTCACATGCAAGATTTTGGCCTGCCAAAATTAGTGAAAAATAAGGTTGAAAGACACTTTATATCATGCCCGCAAAGGCTTAGGAAGATTCCCTCAAGGGCTATGTTATGCCCGCAAGGGAGCTCTAGGATGCCTGCAAGGGGCCTCCAATATGCCCGCAAGAGGCTTATAAACATGCCCACATAAGGGGGCTAAAGATGCCCTCAAGGGGCTCATTTATGCCTGCGGAAGGCTTATGAAATACCTGCAAAATGGGTTAAAAGCTCAAGGAGCTGAGGTTAATCCCGCAAGGGATTACGGGATTCCCAGATGCCCGCAGGGGCTTAATTAATCCCACAGGGGCCAAAAGTGCCTCCCAGCTTGATTTGCACTACTCTGTTGGAAGCTGGTCAATACTGAGAGGGGGGATGAATCAGTATTGATAACTTTTTACCATTTAAACCACTTATTTAAACTTTAATCAAAACATGAAATCAACAAGATACACAAATTAAACACATATATTCCCATTTTGGCAGACTCCTATTTCACACGTGTGAACACCCAGAAGGAAACTGACTCCACGGTTGGATATCTAGTTCATCAAAGAACAAGACCCCTCCTTGCGAGCATTTCCAAATTTTCTCTCAAACTCCTTTTCTAACACTTAACCAATTTTCTTCAAACCCTAGCTCACCAAGGTGATTTCATTTTTTCTTCAAACTTGAAAAGTGAGATACCCAATGGGTAGAGAACAACAAGATGAATCCAACAAGACCAGTTTCAACCTCTGAGGATACTTTCTCTCTCCTTGGTGGGCATTTTACTGAAGTAGTGCAAATCAAGCTAACTAGCACTTTTGGTAGATCCATATCTTCTTCCTTAGAGTCTCTTTGGACAAGATAATCATATGGTAAGATGCACCATACAACACTCTATAGATACACACTCTCAAAATATTTTTCTCATCATCCTATGATATGTGGTGGGCATTTCTCTGAGGCCACTTAGATAGATTTAACATTAATTCCATACTTAGGAAAATTTCTTAAGCTGGTCCAATCTTTCATGTCCCAAATTGGCATTGCGTCACAATGGCCTAAGCACATTGGAAATATTCATTATAGTTTGTCAAATTGATGCTAAGGGCCAAATAACTGCCAAGGAGGAAAATTACTAGTTTCCTAGGTTTGGGGTGGAAGCTTTGGGATTTGGAATAAGGGGAATAATAAATGATGTTTGAACATTAGAATGGCATAAATATTTAATAAAGGAAATAAATAAATATATACAAGTGAAAATAAAAGCAGCATTTGATCATGAAGACACATGGAGGAAGGGGGGCCCACATATGGCTAGATTTCCCCACTACACTTGGCATCATTGTATCACCAATTCGAATTCAAGGTGAATGGTAACATACTTGGGGGAGTTCAAAAGGTATTATTCATTGCATGACACATCCAAGGTCGAAATGTAGAGGAAGAGTAACTCCCATGGAAGAGGAAGAGGCAATTTGGATCTAGTGAGACACTTGGGATAGATTCCCTAGCTCTATGAAAACAATGATGAAGATGCTATGACACCTATGACAAAAATTAGACCAGAAGGATGACATATGACATATATGACATGTCAGGGCTAAAAATAGCCTCCAAGAGGGCTCTCAAGGGAGTTAGGGCAGCTAATATGATTCCACATGTGATTTGGTAGAAGTGGAAGACTAGGAATTGTTGTACAAGTGGCGTTCTTTGGAATCTCTTCCCAACTTGAGTTGGCATAAGTCTCTTGGAAGTAATTAGACCCATGGAGGACATTATAAGTTTATAAATTTCAATAAAAAAAATGAAACTAAATTTTGATCATTTGAGAAATTTGCAATTGCATTTGTGAGGAGGGAGAGCTAGTGGATGACTAGTTTCCTGCCTTAGCCAATTTCGAGGGTGAAAGATTCCCATCCAAGTTGGTAATTGGAAAGGACGTTCAGACCTTTCATTTGGATATTTAATGGAGTGTTTATTTGTAGGATTAAGCTACACGGAATCTCATGGTTTCTTCTAGTGCAGCACACTCTCTCAACCATTTATAGTTTTGATGGCATATTGTTGACCCTTGAGGGAGGGAGTTTTTGGTGAGCTCTTGTACTCTTTGGGAGAGCTTCTCATGATATATTTATATTTTAATATGATTAATATACTCTTTTATTCATATCCAAAAAATTTCAGGTCGAAATACCAAGTGGTTATATGTAAAATGGATTATTAATGAGAAAACAGTGACCATTCCCCCACTCGATTGATGTATGCCAATGTATTGATGATGATTTCAAATGGAAGAATATTTATATAATATATTTATGATGTATGGACTGACATTGATTATTATTACAATTTTCATGTTCATCACTTGAGAATTTGGAGCCATCTTTCTCAGTTTTATTTTATTTGAAGAAGATTTAATGTTATTTCCCCCAAGGTCTAACTAGTGATTTTTTCTGTTGTTTGGGAGATGGATAGAATAGAATTAATAATTTATTAATGGTGCACATGATACCTAAATAATTTCCCTCAGACATGCCCTACCTCTTTTCAGAATTTCGAGTGAGTTTGGAGGCATTTGGAGATTCATTTTCAGTACTCACCCTGGGCGAGTTTGAACCCCAAACTGTTAGTTAAATTCCATACTTTGTCCAGAATATTAACAGTTTGTAGAAGTATTTTGATGGTCATAAATAATCCATGAACATCATAATCAAGTACAAATATCATTCATACACCTTCATTGAATATTTAGAGGCATTTGGAGCCAATTGGAGACCTAGAGACCAATACTAGTCAAAGGGAAATTACTAGTAAAGTTCCCTACATTGGCCAGAATTGAAATAGGATTTGCAAAAGTATTTTAAAGGTCCAAAATCATCCATGAAACACATATTTATGTTATAACATCATCCATATACCTTCACAGAATATTTGAGAGCATTTGGGGAAAATTGGAGACCTAGGCATCAAAACTAGTCAAAGGTCGAATTTGGGGAAAAAGTAAAAAATTGGTCCTTTTAATAAAATTTTAAAAATGGTCATTATAGTGGTATCAGAGCATGGTCCTTGCACCTGTGAATTAATATCATAAATTGAAGAATAATTTTAGTAGGAATGAATATTATGATTATGACCCTATGTATGATAAATATGAGTATGTCACACCACCAAAGGATAATTCTATGGAGGATTTACAAATATGGAGAGCAAAATATAAAACCTTGCCCCAAGAATATCAATCATATCTAGAACATCTTTCTTCGAGTAAAAATATACAAAAGGCCATGAATTTTGAAGACTATGTTGATGTGGTGTTTGCAAATATGCCCAAGAATAAAGATGTGGAGTTAGTGAGGAAATGTTTATGTCCTTCTTGTAAAAATATTTGGAGAGAAAATCATGTGTGTGTGAATAATGGTGAGGACCATATAAAAATCATTGAAGAGATGACCAAGCAGTTTATGAAAGGGTTCGAATTTTTGGCTATCCAACTTGAGAGAAAATATATTGATCTTAATAAAACCAAGGGGAAAAATGCATCAGCTTGCTTGAAGGAGAAAAATGAGGAGACCCATGAACCACCTAGTTCTGAAATAGGTGAAGTAGAAGAAATGGTACATGAAGAGGATCAAAAGTCACTCCCAAGTGACTCTGAAAAATATGAAGAGACATCACATGATCATGAAGAAGATTCTATTGAGAGTATTGAAGATCAATTCGAGACACATTCTACCTTGGACATGAATCAAGGAGCATCTATTGATGGATGCTTGAACTATGAAGGAGTACCTACTGATGGGTGCTCACACCTCTATGTTGGTGACATAGAGATCACTTTTGAAAGTGTTGTTGCAATCCAAACTTCCATTAAACATGAAAATGAAGACCTTGTAGAAGTTGAAGAAGAAATAAGATCAACTTCCCCATCACCACTCGAGCTTCATGAAGTTGGTCCAAGCAAGAAGAAAGAAGATGAGGAGGTTCATTTGCAAGATCCTCATTTTCTTGAAGGGTCCTTAAAAATGAATGAAAAGAAGATCCAAGAGTCCCTCAGCATTCTCCATGACACTCAAGCATTGGTGTCAAATTCTTGTTGGAGAGCTACTTCATTGGAGGAAACATCCTTCCTTGAAGACATGCAGAAGATTCAAAGAGCAATGTGCCACATCAAAGGTAATTTCATGTCTTTGATTTTTTATAGAAACCATTTGTTTGAGTTTAATGAATTGTTACAAGATGCTTACTTGAAGAATAATGAGGATAGTCATAAGCTCACAATTCCAAATGAGCAACTTCTTGAAAATTTGCAAGATATTTGTTTTTCCTCCTATGTTTCAGATTGTCAAATGGTAGATTGTTTGGAGGATTCTCATGACATGGTGGATCATGAGAAATGTGGAAAATTGAATGTGCTTGATGTGTTTGAAGATGAACTTGAAGAGATCCAAACACTTGATGTGGTGGAAGAGGAACTTGAATTGTCTCTTGATGAAAGTTATGCAATTTTTAAAGAAGAGCATGATTTCTCTACATTGGAACCAATCTATGACAAAGGTTTCACACTTTTGAAGGAGCTGCATGATACTACCCACATGGATCCTTCCCATGATGAAACGTCTGCACTTTTTGATCATTTGGGTGAGTTAATTAATTCTCCTACATCCTACAATTCCATGTTTTGCAGTGTAATACCCCATTTTGACCCTTAAGATATATTAGCTTTTAATGTAAATATTGTATACATGTGATGTATGTTTTCCTAGCGTGAATCTCAAGGCCAAGGCCCGCTAGTGGAAACTCGAATTTTATTTGAAAGGAAAATATTAGATATTATGTTACCCATGTGCTATTTAGCCATGGAACATTGTAAAAATAATGTAAATAAACATCATGCAATAAAATATCAAAATTGGCTATGGAAGCAACTAATGAGAATGAGGCATGTGTATCCACTAGGGAGTGGTGAGGGGGATGTGGGATTGAACCATAGGTTGCCAAATGTCACCTTGAGAACCAATTTGACTTTCCTTGCTAGCATTTAATTATGTGTAAGAAAGTTGTTGAAGAAATCAGTCCATGGCTTCAATGGAGCATGGGCAACCCAAAAATTCGTATGGAAGGGTATGGGCTCTGTTTCCTTGACCCACGAGTCACTCTACCTCATGGGAATGGGTCCTTCCTCATCCCCATTCCATGTTTGAACATCCCAACATCATTTTTGAGGCATTACGAATTCCCAACAGTGAAAAAAACCAGAAATCACAACTTTGCAAAAACCCACGTTTTGGAAGAGCCATAAACACCCATAATTAGTATTTGACAGTGAAATCCAATGGGGGATCCATAAGTATGAACCTTGGGGCGAATTTGAGAGCATTAGATACCCCAAAATCCATAGAAAAACCCAGTTTCTATAGCCCAGAAGTCCAGTGACGGGATTGAGTTGTTTGATGACAGAATTGTAAGAAATCCAAGTGTGAATGTTTGAATAGAGGATTGGATTGCTTGAATTTAAATTGAGATGTATGTAGCTCTGTGGTTGAGCTCACCGGCTTAGCATCCTCCTCCTTTGGTTATTGCATGCTTGGTAAACCCAACTGTGTGTTGGCTTAGCATGACTGTTTGAGTGAAACTATGGCTGTGAATGAGCCTGTCTAGTTCCTCCTTAGTGGATACACAACCCAGCTCGGGGGTGATCTCTCAACTGAAAGAATACATGCTAGACAAAGATCTATGGTTGGGTGGAACGTTGCTCTCACATAGCCAGTTGTTGGACAACTTCATCTCAAAGATAAGTAGTCTCTGTGGTTTAAATTATGATCATTATGTGTTATGTTCTGCATGTTTAATTATTCATGTTAATGGAATGAAATGATTATCTTAAACTAGTTGGCATGAAGCATGTGCATAGCATGAGAATGAGATTGATTATTGTATGATTGTTTCACTATTCTGCCTGGAAGAAATATGTTGATGCATTCCAGTCCGTGTGTGTGTTAATATGTTTTTAATTCCGTTGTGTAAATTCAGTAGGCATTTGTGTTTATATTGAGTATGAATTTGCACTACATTTCAAGATAAGTATTCGTGTGGCTTGACTTATGTTAATTCTATGCTCTGCAAGGTTTTAATTAATGATTGTTGTTTATATGCTAAATGCATGATGAAATGGTGTGTGGATAGTGTGTAATTCCGCTGTGTTTATTAAGAATGAATTTGTAGACATAAGTTATTATTTATTATGAATTTCTTACTAATGAATGGGGCTGAGATTGTCAAATAATCCTGGTGTGCTTGGTCATGTTTCCTTCCTTGCATTGGATTGATGGAAGGGGAGGTGACATGCAACATTAGTCTCAATGAAGAATGGGTGAAAGGATTCTTTTTGATGGTGCCACATGAGGAGTATGGAACTCCTAGATTTAATTTTTATGATGATATGGTTGGAGCACATTCTTATTCACATTTGCAGCAGCATCCTTTGTTACTTTATGATGATGCACATCTACATGGATTCACCTATGATATGCATTTGCGTCACTTGAAGACTCGTGGCTTTTCTTGCTCAACACTTGATTCATTTGATGTTGGAGGAACTTCATCCAACACTTGGGTGAATAGATTTATGATTGGAGAACATTTTTGTTGGCAACCACATACTTTGTTATATCTTTATGATTCTCACATTCAGAGATGTATGTGTGAGACTTCTTTGAGTCATTTGAAGTCTCCTTGTTTTTTCTGCTCATTATTTGGTCCAAATTTTTGTGGAGATTCTTCATTCACTTCTTGGATGAAAGAATACATGGTTGAATATTTTGATGCATATCACATCCTTTTAGAGCAGCATTATAGGACATGGGATCCTCACCTATGTCATTGGAGCAGATTTGATTGGTCACTTGAATCTTGTATGCACTTGGAAAATGGTGGTCTACTTGATTGGATGTATAAGCACTTTCATGATTCTTTGATGAAGCACCTCCTTGATGTACATTTTCATTATGTTGTTATGTACTTTGATGATATATATTTTGTACTCATGATGTTTGGAAGAATGCACACAAGAAAATGGGATCCAGGAATCCTCTTATCTGATGGTATGGGTTGGAGAGCACTCCTAATTGTTGGGGTGCAGTACAAGCAATGGGACCCTGGAATAATTTTTGTCTCATTGGTTTCAAATTTTTGGGGGAAACAAGAAATATGGGAGATGGATTTCCCATTTAATAAAGTGATTTTTATCAGAGTAGTGAAGCAGCAAGCATGGTGGTTCCTCTCTAAAATCTTCATGGAATCTCAAAGACTGAAAGTTGGGCAATTCAATGGCAACTTCAAATAATTATACAGAAAGCAGGTTCCTTAACACCCATGTTTGAAATTGCTTGAGGACAAGCAATATTGGGAAGAGAGGATTTGTCATGTCACAAATTGGCATTGCGTCAAAATGGCCTAAGCACATTGGACATATTCATTAGAGTTTGTCAAATTGATGCTAAGGGCCAAATAATTGTCAAGGAGGAAAATTACTAGTTTCCTAGGTTTGGGGTGGAAGCTTTGGAATTTGGAATAAGGGGAATAATAAATGATGTTTGAACATTATAATTTCATAAATATTTAATAAATGAGATAAATAAATATATACAAGTGAAAATCAAAGTGGCATTTGATCATGAAGACACATGGAGGAAGGGGGACCCAATATGGCTAGATGTCCCCACTACACTTGGCATCATTCTCTCACCAATTCGAATTCAAGGTGAATGGTAACATACTTGGGGGATTTCAAAAGGTATTATTCATTGCATGACACATCCAAGTTCGAAATGTAGAGGAAGAGTGTCTCCCATGGAAGAGGAAGGGACAATTTGGAGCTAGTGAGACACTTGGGCTAGAATCCCTAGCTCTATGACAACAATGATGAAGATTCTATGACACCTATGACACAAATCAGACCTGAAGGATGAAATATGACATATATGACATTGCAGGGCTAAAACTAGCCTCTAAGAGGGCACTCAAGGTATTTAGGGCAGATAAGATGCTTCAACATGTGATTTGGTGGAAGTGGGAGATTAGGAATTGTTGTTCAAGTGGTGTTCTTTGGAATCTCTTCCCAACTTGAGTTGCCATGAGTATCTTGGAAGGAATTTGACCCATGGAGGACATTAGAAGTTTATAAATGTAAATAAAAAATAATGAAACCAACTTTTGATCATTTGAGAAATTTGCAATTGCATTTGTGAAAAGGGAGAGCTAGTGGATGACTAGTTTCTTGCCTTAGCCAATTTCGAGGGTGAAAGATTTCCATTCAAGTTGGTAATTGGAAAGGCCATTCAGACCTTTCATTTGGAGCTATAATGGAGTGTTTATTTGCAGGTGTAAGCTACAGGGAAGCTCATGGTTTCTTCTAGTGCAGCACACTCTCTCAACCATTTCCAATTTTGATGGCATATTGTTGACCCTTGAGGGAGGGAGTTTTTGGTGAGCTCTTGTACTCTTTGGGAGAGATTCTCATGATCTATTTCTTTTGTAATATTATTAATATACTAGGTCTAAATAACAAGTGTTTATATGTAAAATTGATTATTAATGAGAAAATAGTGACCATTCCCCCACTAAATTGATGTATGCCAATGTATTGATGATGATTTCGAATGGAAGAATATTTATCTGATATATTTATGATGTATGGACTTCCATTTATTAGTATTACAAATTTCATGTTCAATACTTAAGCATTTGGAGTCATCTTGCTCAGTTTTATTTTATTTGAAGAAGATTTAATGTTATTTCCCCCAAGGTCTAACTAGTGATTTTAGCTGTTGTTTGGGAGAAGGTTAGAACAGACTTAATAATTTATTAATGGCGCACATGATACCTAAATAATGTCCCTCATACATCCCCTACCTCTTTTCATAATTTGGAGTGATTTTGGATGCATTTGGAGAGCCATTTTCAGTACTTACCCTGGGGGGATTTGAACCCCAAATTGCTAGTTAAATTCCATACTTTGTCCAAAATATTAAACTAGTTTGAAGAAGTATTTTGATGGTCATAAATAATCCATGAAAATAATAATAAAGTACAAATATCATTCATACACCTTCACTGAAGATTTAGAGGCATTTGGAGCCAATTGGAGATCTAGATACCAATACTAGTCAAAGGGAAACTACTAGTAAAGTTCCCTACATTGGCCATAATTGAAAGAGGATATGTAGAAGTATTTTAAAGGTACAAAAGAATCCATGAAACACATATTTATGTTCTAACATCATCCATATACCTTCACAGAATATTTGGGAGCATTTGGGGCAAATTGAAGACCTAGGCATCAAAACTAGTCAAAGGTCGAATTTGGGGAAAAAGTGAAAAATTGGTCCTTTTAATAAAATTTTAAAAAAGGGTCATTACACAATCTGCTTAAAATATTGTATTCGTGGGTCCATAACTTCTTCCTCAGTCGCTTCCAAGACAATTTGAAGACATGGACAGGTAGGCCAAATACCAAGCTACAAGATGCCCATATGGTGCAGGCATTTTTTTCAACCCATAATTTATGGCGAGCATTCTATTAGACCCTCTTAGACTAGTTTTGACTATTTATTCTATACTTAGTCAAATTCCTTATTTTCACCAATTTGCTATATTTCTCCAGAATGATATCATAGTGCAACAATGATTTCAACTTCATGCCACATCATCATCTATGCCATGCCAAGTCATCATATCTACCATATCATCATCCATGCCATGTCATCACTTCCTTTGTCTTTCACTGAGTTCACTCTGCCATCATGACCTTAGTTATTTCTTTATCATTACTGAGATCCTTTGACATCAACGACAACCATATTCCATATAGCCAACATACTCGAGTAACATGCACGCCAAGGAGAGAGAAAGAGGCTTCAAGAGGTGAAATTGGTTTAGATGAAGTAACCTTGTTGGCCTCTATCCATTGGGTGTCTCACACTTCCAAATTGGTGAAAAATAAATCTCATGTTACCCTAGGGTTTGACAGTTTTTGTCTAAGTGTTGAATTAGCAGTATTAAAAGGCCATTTGGAAATGCCCACAATGAGGTGTCCTTGTGCTAATAAAATTCATAGGGTGACATAGATCTATTCCTTGTTGAATTGGTTATCCACCCATGCTTTTAGTTTTCCTTATGATGGTCACATGTGCAATAAATCAATATGCCAAAGTAGGAAATCATGTGCAAGAAATCAATACTGTCCATTCCATTATTTTCTTAATGTTTTTAAACAGTATTTTGGTTTTTTTTCTTTGTTTTTTTTTTCTAATGCAATACAAGTTTCCTTTTAGGTTTTTTTTTTCCTTTTATCTTTGGCTAAGAAAATAAAAGTGTATGACAATACCTATGTTAATAGTTAGAATACCTTGATGAGTATAGCTCTAAGGTGGATGTAATTTTGTATCTATGAAAGGCCGAAGGGTAATGAGAAGTATTCTTGCTTCTCTACTGGTGTAATGTTTTGTTGACACATCTTTTTCATTTAATAAAAGGATGTTTTTCCAATTATGAAAAAAAAGTATACATTCAAATCTTTATTTTTTCATTTTTGTTTTTTTTACAATATTTTAAACTCAAAATTTGATACTGCAAACATAACATATGATTGTATAACTTGAAAGTCCAAAATACTTTAATGAAAAATATTATTATTTATAAATGAAGAACATAAAAGTGGAGGTACATTGATTGAGTGGTATCTCACTCCAGTGAAAAGTTCTTTTGGTTTCTTCTTTCTTTCTTTAGTTCATATCATTGACATCCATTTTGTTTGCACTAGAAATTGTACCTAGACTACAGAGAGGTACAAGCTATAACATCCAAAGAAAAACTGAAGGAGAATGGTTTAATTTTTATAAATTATGAAGGTATCATTCATGGAAAAGGTAAGGAAATATAAATCACATATAATCACTAAATCAGAAAGATATTACAAAGATCTGAAATGAAGGAATCTGAAACATAGATGCAAACCATAAATATAAATACAATGAATCCAGTTATGTCCACAAACTTAAAAGCATTTTCAAGATAAAAACTTTTATCAAGAAATGAAACAGTAAGAGAGGTGATCAAACCGATCATAAACATCAACCAGAAAATAAGATCAACACATGGATTATATAGTATATTTCAGTCCAAACATTCAGTCTTCAAAAACTTACATGAGAGTGTATCATATGTGTTTCAGTACAATAGCTTCAGCACTTCTAACCCTTTTCCAAAACAAAAAACCAACCCTGATCCCTCCTATCACTGCTATTTTTATAATTACATGAAGGAAGTTTAAGATCCATCTTTTGAGGATTCGAATCCATTCTAGAATTTATATACGAAAGGAATCTCCAAAAATAGTATAACTAATTCTCAAAAGTACGCATTCGTATCTATCTCCAAAGCTGTGTCATTTGGAGTTTGTTAGACAGTTGTAAGATGGATCATTTGGACCTTATATTTCTCTAGTTGCCTCTGCCAAAATGGTCAATCCATCCAACGCTTGTGACCTCTTGAGGAGACGATCTTGCTCTGCTTCCATGACCTGAACCTTGTTTGACAACTCTTCATTTTTCGGGGTTAAGGTCTCCATTTTGTTTGATTAGCTCTTCGATTTGTCCCTATGCATTCCTTTTCCTTTTTAAGATCTCTTTAGCTACTGAAATGAGATCTTGATAATGGTCATTCACCTCTTCCAAATCCTCCCTTAACCTTCTATTAGCTTGCATAAGCTTATCATTTGCATCATTGAAGTATTCATTTTGTGCTTTATATTGTTGCAATGATTTTTTGGGAATTTCAATCTCAGAATCTGCCAGAATTGTTTCTTGATGTACTGGATCTTTAACTAAGCTTGATGGAGTTTCTAGATTTTTAATAATAAGTTATTCTCGTACTTCGTAGCCCTTCTCTGACTCTTTTTCATTTATTTCTTATGTTGAAACCTCCAAATGGAAATTTTTTGAGCTCCATCCAGGTTCAAAGCTTTGAATTGCTTCTTCCTCAAAAACTTCACAACACTTTTTCAATGGCTCTGTCAAACCCTGGTAATTCTGCTATGTATCTTCAAAGAATTTATGTGGATTTAACTCTACCATTTTAACCTTCGATTCTTCATCACTTGAATAATCCAACTCAAAAACTTCACAACACTTTTTCAATGGCTCTGTCAAACCCTTGTAATTCTGCTATGTATCTTCAAAGAATTTATGTGGATTTAACTCTACCATTTTAGCCTTCAATTCTTCATCACTTGAAGAATCTTGAATTGCAGTAAATTTTTCCTTTTCCAACTTAGGGTTTAGATTTCTTTTCATATTCAATCTGAGCTTGTTGGATTCCCTGGTCTTAGGTCTCCAATTGGGAACTTCGAGCACAACTATAGTCTGGATATCAGCATCAGTTTTGTGAGAAGGAAACATTCCTTCCTCTATAAGTCTCTCTTTGGTAAAAGAAGGAGTATCGGGGGCATGATAAATCTCTTTATCATGTGAGGCTAAGGGTTCTTCCTCTGATATATGTTTATGTTCTGCATCATTCGGCTTTAAAAACATTTCCTGCAAACCACACTCTTCATCTTAATGTACTTCTTCGACCATGTTCCTTTTAAACCTGTTTATGATGTTGGGTTGTCTTCTTGGGAAAGGATTTCTTCCAATTTCGTTCTTCAGCATACTAACTAGTCTTTCGGCTTCTTCCAAGTTCATGTTTTTCTCTGGTTCAAACCCTGACCAAAATAAGAAATGTGGCCAACCACGATTTCTCTTTTCCAGCCCCGTTAACACTATTAACTTATCCAGGCTATGATGGAAGAAAGATTGGTTCGTATGATCCGAATGAACCTTTACCCTATTAGACATTTTTATGAGGCTTTTTAAAAGGTAGAAGGGTAAATTCATTTTTAATTGACCATTCAAATGAAATAGGAACCTGAAGTGGTACTTGTAAACTGTGGCAAACCTTCCCTCACAATTGATGTAGCGTTGCACAATGCCAATGACCTCCTGCCATTCAGGTTTCATAGTACTGAGATGGATTCCTTTGTTCCAGTCAAGAGATTCAAAGTCGGGTAACAAAAATGAGCCTGGATCAAATTCAAATGGAATTTTCTCGAAACAACGCTCCCCTCAATGGCTATACCAGTTGCCTCGGCTATCAATTCTTCTGTCAATTCAAAATTTAGGGTCTAAAAACTAACACAGGAGTTCGAACAGTTCTGAGCGAAAGAACGAGTGACCTCTAGATTGTAACCTATAACTTTCTCAAAAAATACGAACCATCCAACCCTCCTGAACAGTTATGTGCACTCAGGGGAATCATTCGCCCATTCAGTGTTCTCTGGTTCCAATATACACAGCTTGCCACTCTTCTCCATGCTTTCTATGCTTGACACGAGCTCCTTCACCGGTGGTATGAAGGTGGAATAGAGATAAGGTTAATTCATGGCCTCCTCTGACGTTCTCAAAAAATTCGTGAAGGAATTATCACACCTGACAGATGTTACATCCTACCTGACAAAACCTCGGGGAAATCTCTCATCACAACTAGTGCATAAACTTAGACAGGTGTCGATCATGCTATTTAATGATTTCAGGATTTCGGCAGCGCCCATGTGCATGAAGCTGAACGATTTCCCTATCAGAATGTACTAAGTTACATTTCATAGTTGAAATGTTCACACAATCTCAACACAAAGGTTAGGAAAATATTAACTTATGTTTTGAAGACCAAAAGGAAGGTAAATTACTTATAAGCCAATGTTTAAATCACAAATAACAGTAAATAATAAAACTAAAGTATATAACATTAAGCTAATGTTTGAATGATATAACAAAGTAAATAACATCAAATGAAACATAAAAAAGAAAAACAAGGAAGAGAAATTAGAATTGAAGTACAATTTTCAGCTCCAACACATTTCACCTTTTTTCTTTGGCTCATTATTTTTTCTTTAGGAGTAGCTTATATTTATTTTTCCAATGGTTGCATTGCAATCTATGTTTTTGTGAGCATTTACTTTCAATGTTATCCATTCCATTATTTTCCTAATGTTTTTTTACAATATTTTAAATTCAAAATTTGGCATATGATTTTAGTATTTGAAAGCCTAAAACATTTTGATTTTCAAAACATTTTAAATCAGAAATATTTGTTGAAATAAATAAATGCAAAGTGAAGGTACAATGATTGAGTGGAGTCTCACTCTAATGAACAGTTCTTTTTTTCTTCTTTCATTTTTCTAGTCTAGTACAACTTTCATTGACATTTTTTTCCATACTTTTATTTATCTCAGAGGTATTCAACTGAAACACGTTGTGAGAAATAAAACTCTACAATGTAATACATTTTATTGATAAACATCAGAAGTATTTATATACATACATAACCAAGAAGACGTAGTTATGTCTCTGTAACTTATTAACTAAATAAAATTGTTAACTAACTATAAATGAAATAACTAACCCCGAAAGATTAGTCAACATTACCCCCTTAAACTAAAGGGACATCTAACATGCCAAGTTCCATTCTGCATTTTTCAAATTTTTCATGACTCGGTGCTTTAGTAAATATATCTACAATTTGATCTGAAGTAGAACAATGTGTCAGATGAATGTTGTTGGACTCAACATGATGTCGAATCAAGTGATATTTAGTGTTGATGTGTTTGGTTCGATCATGGAATTTGAGATTCTTGGCCAATTGAATTGCAAAAGTGTTGTCAACAAAGAGAGGCGTTGAAGGAAGTAATGACATGGCATGTATGCTGACATGCAATGTGTGATGAAGATGGAAAGACACATGATGGTGTTCTGGTGCTATCATGAAGTCAGTGTTATAATTTGAAATCATTATGGAAAAGTATGGCAAGTTTGTGAATCTTTGGAAATTGACTATGGAAAAAGTAGTCAAAACTACTCTACGAGAATGCCCGCCATAATTCATGGTTTGAGAAAAAATCCCACACCAGCATACCAGGCTATAGCTTGTTGAAGTGGCTATCTATCCATGGTCTCAGATTTCCTTAAACATTTCTGAGGATAAATTTATAAGTCTGCCAAAATAGGGTTTCAGAATAAACCTTGGAGAAATTCTTGGAAATGCTAAGTGTTGGAAAATTGGTCCAGGTGGCCTTGGGAAAACGCTCACCGTACCTCATGGGAGAATGATAAAAATTATCTAGAACTATCATGCTCTAGCTTGTCAAAGAGGCTATCCAACCATGGACTTAGTTGTCACAGAAGGTGTTTGATAACAAAGATAATAGCCTACCAAAACAAGGTTTTAGGTTGCTTTTACAACAAAGTAGCAAAACTGCCTAAGTGGCCTCAGGGAAATGCCTGCCATAGTTTGTGGGTTGAAGAAAATGCCTGCACCATATGGTCATCTTGTAGGTTGTTGTTTTTTCTACCTTACCATGTTCTCATATTGACTTGAAGTGTTTGAAGAAGAAGTTATGGATCTGCCAACACAGGCACTCGGGTAGATTGGACCAAGTCTAGGAAAGTGCAAAAATTGTCTGAGTGTAAAATCACTAAAACTACCTAAGTGACCTCAGTAAAATGTCCACCATGTCTTGAGTGTGATGTCTTAAATCATTTTGAGACTATGGATCTCTAGAATGTTGTTTGGTGCATGCAACCATGGTTTCATATTGTCCAAAGAGTCTATGAGGAGAAAGATATCAATGTGCCAAAAGTGTCTCCCAGCTTGATTTGCACTACTCCAGTAACATGTCCACCAAGGAGAGAGAAAGAGGATTCAAGAGGTGAAATTGGTTTATATGAAGTCACCTTGTTTGCCTCTATCCATTGGGTGTTTCACACTTCAAAATTGATGAAAAAAAATCTCATGCTACCCTAGCGTTTAACATTTTTTGTCTAAGTGTTGAATTAGCAGTATTAAAAGGCCATTTGGAAATGACCGCAAGGAGGTGTCCTTGTACTAATAAAATTCATAGGGTGACATAGATATTTTTTTGTTGAAGTGGTTATCTACCCATGCTTTCATTTTTACTTATGATGGTCACATGTGCAAGAAATCAGTCTCCCAAAGTATTGTTTTGCATATTCAGAAATTTGGCTAAGTGTTGAATTCACAAGGCTAAGGGGCCATTTGGAAATGCCCGCAAGGAAGTGTCCTTGTACTGAGAAAATTCATCAGTTGTCATGGTATTGTCCTTTGATGAACAGGTCATCTATTCATGGGTTCATATTCTCCTCTAGAGTTCAAAAATGTGAAATAGAAGCCTTCCAAAATGAGAAAAAGGTTGTTTTCTTGTTCAAATGTAGGTGGTAATGCATTTGGAAATGCCCGCAAGGAGGTGTCTTTTTGCTGATAAAATTCATCAATTAGCATGGTATTATTCCTTGATGAACTAGTTATACATCCATGGAGTCAGATTCCTATTTGGTGCTCTCACATGCGATATTTTGGCCTGCCAAAATAGGTGAAAAATAAGGTTTAATAACACCTTATGATATGCCCGCAAGGGCTTGTAAAAATCCCGCAAGGGATTATGGAATGCCCACAAGGGGCTTAAGGAAGAAAAATCTCCCAAGAGATTTATTATTCCCACAGGGGCTAAGCAAATTCCCACAAGGGCTTAATTATGCCCGCAGGGGCTAAAGAAATGACCGCAAATGCTTAAGGATGCCTGCAGGGGCTAAGATTAAAGCCCGCAGAGGCTTAGAAATTCCCGCATGGGCTTAGTAATGTACTCAGGAAGAAGCATATGCCCGCAAGGAAGGGATTGAACACTTATGCCTGCAAGTAAGCAATGGAGGGATTATATGCCCGCAAGGAAGGACTTGAATACCTATGCCCATAGGAAGAGGTGTATGCTCGCAAAGTAAGGGCTTATGTCTATGGGGCTTAAATATATTCCCACAGGTACTTGGAAATGCCCGCAGGATATGCCCACAAGCCATGCTCGTAAAATCACATGCCCGCAGGACTTATATGAGCCTGATGAGATCGAATTTATCTTGTTGATTCCATGTGTTAATTAATATCAAAAAGTGGTTTAAATTGCTAAAAAGATAACAATACTTATTCACACCCCCCCTCTCAGTATTGAGCAATATTGCAACATGTTATTCGAAACCATGTCAAATTTTAGCTATATATGGTTTACGCCCCAATTTTGAGATTCTCTTGGTTTCGAGAATAGTTCATTCTCTACTAAAAAGGGGAAACCACGTGAAGGTGGAAGCTCTAATTATGCCCCCCCCCCTCACATCACTCTCAATTTCCCCATACCCAATTTGAAATATTAAAGAACATGCAACATACTCTATTATACAAAATAAAAACATATAAAGATCATCATGACATAAAAGATATAAACACGTGCCTCTACTTTTCAACAATTAAATATCATTCATCTTCTTCTTCATCCAACTCAACATCTGATTCAGGTTCTGGTTCATAATAGATATTGATGAAAGGCTCATTCACATCAACATCATCATCAATGTCATCTTCGTTAATATAGTCATCGGCATCATAAATGAGATCATCGTCTACTACATTTGGATGATCAAACTCTTCAACTTCTTCATCTAACCCATCGACTGCAGCCACCTGCTCCTGATTTGAATCATCATCATCATCTTCTTCTTCGTGATTATCTTCATCGTCTACATGATTATACATTAATGGTATTCCTCTTGGATCGTATCTAACAACATATGACCAACCTTCTTTACCTGGTACCTCTGAGTAAAAGACTTGCTTGCATTGACTTGGAAGAACATAAGGATTTGTACCTGGTTCAAATGCCCTTGTATTAACCATGGTAAATCCATTAGCATGCTCAATAACAGTTCTTTCAGGATCACGTTCATGCATCTGTAGCCTATACCACTTCACCTCAAACAAAAACATTTTAAAGGAATTAAAATCACACTCAATTATCTCCTCCAAAATCCCATAGTACCTATTCTCAGTTTCTTCTGGATGTCTGTCACTTCTGGAGGAAACATTGGTGACCTTAAACACTGCAGTTATCCCACAATCCGAGGTTTTCATCTTATCATCCAACATTTTGATACGAAATTTATGACCATTACACCACATAGACTTGTGATGTTTCAACTGCAACATTGACAACAAGTAAAAAATACATTGTGAATTAATAAACATCATATAGGACTTAGAAAATATATTTGAAAACTTAAACAAACTAAATACATTGAAAAAATGGGAAGTAGCCACAAAAATGTGGGTAAACAATTTACTTTCATTTTTATCTTTTAAACCATAGGCTAAATCAACTTCCTTTTGCGACGTAAGATTAGGAAACTGATGTCGGTGACGATGAGTTGTTTTAATCATCTTACTAACCCCTTCCCATGATAACCTACCGAAGTGTTCTTCACAATCTTCGATCTAATGCCCCATCCAATCAAGTTTTTTGCAATGTATAAATGTAAAGCATCCCACACTCGAGCAACTATATGAAAAAACAACAATTCAATATCATTAATTAGATATCATTAAAGGCATAGTTTAATATAGTTGAATATGCAGGATTAATAAAAAAATAAAAAATCCGTATGATAAAATAAAATTGGAAAATACATGTGTAATATATTAATTCCATAAAATCTAATAATTACCTTTTAAGGTCCTCATTGTACCTTTCCCCAATAGGACCTCCCCTTCGAATTTGTTGATGGAGTCAAGATGCCAAATGCAAGGCACATTCATATTTTCTCCTAATTTAGGTAGATATTCACTAATATACATCATGCATTGATATACCATATATCCCTCAACCATAGAACCCTCAGGACATGCTCTTTTTCTAACAAAATCCTTCAATGACTTCAACTGCCTCTCCACCATCCACATTGACCTTGTGTGTACTAGTCCACATAATTCAATCTCCTCAACCTGGTGTATGAGGTAGTGTTCTTGTGCATTGAAAAATGTTGGAGGTAGATACTGTTGCATTTCACATATTAGTCGAGGAATTTCTCTCTTCCAATACCTTATATCTTCTTTATGGATTTCTTTTGATGAAAGCCACCTACAAATGATGCAATAAAATAATATCAAGCCATATATAAAATTTGCGGGCAAAACATAATATGTCAATAAGTTCCGCTACAAATCACGGACCAAGTACCTTTTCCATATAAAACATTACTTACCTCATGTACTTTCCAAGAACATAAATAATTAGTTTTATGTTGTTGTCAAAGTCGTCTGGAAGAGTCAAAGGTAGAACATACTATATCAAAAAACACATAATTATTATTTATTTCCAAATAAGAGAATAAAATTAATAAAATAGTACATACAAATAAGGAAATGTATTATAAACTCATAATTACCTTAATGAATGTATGCCAGTCATGTCTTTTAACCCCCTAGCAAAATCACCTTTTTCGTTAAGATATTCTTGAAGTTAGACAAAAACCCCGTCAAAAACCTGATTTTTCTGATGACCTCTTTTACAATATTGCTCTATTGCTCCATCAAGCACCAAGGAAGACTAATATTCCATTGATGGCCATCGCCATTAGAATTAATTATCACACTTTGTAATGCATGATTAGCTTCTTGAATGTCACTACAAATCTTTCCAATTCTTTCTTTGTCAGTCCTTCCATCTAATATTCGCCATAACATTTATGTCATGTTCTTCCCTATATGCATTGTATCAAACAAATGAACTATTTGTAGGTGCTCATAGTATGGAAACCTACTAAATTTCATCCGGTAACTTTTCATTCCTCGTGGAAGCCCATTTGTGCCTTAACGACATTCATGAAACATCAACAAAATCAAATTAACACTAATTAATCAATATAGGTACATACCACGCTGAACATAATTCACTAAAAAAAACAAAGATTTATATAATATATTATACATGTTGAATGTGATTGTCATTGATGTCAAAGGAGTTCAGTGAATTACAAAAGGATAACCAAAGACATGATGGCAGGGTAAACTCAGTGAAAGACAAAGGAATGACAAATGAAGTAATGACATGGAAAGTATGATGATGTGGCATATATGATGAGGATGGAAAGAAGCATGATGGTGTTCTGGTACTATCAGGAATTCAGTGTTGTAATCTGACATCGTTCTGGAAAAATATGGCAAGTTTGTGAAACTTTGAAAATTGACTAAGTATGAAAAAGCAGTCAAAACTACTCTAAGAGAATGCCCGCCATAAATCATGGTTTGAATAAAATGTTCGCACCAGCATAGCAGGCTATAGCTTGTTGAAGTGGCTATCTAGCCATGGTCTCATTTTTCCTTAATCATTTCTGAGGAGAAAGTTATAAGTCTGCCAAAATAGGGTTTCAGGATAAACCTTGGAGAAATTCTTGGAAATGGCTAAGTGTTGGAAAATTGGTCCAGGTGGCATTGGGAAAATTCCCTTCATACCTCATGGGAGAATGATAAAAATTATCTGGAACTATCATTCACTAGATTTTCAAAGAGGCTATCCAACCATGGACTTAGTTTTACTTTTCACATAAGGTGTTTGATGACAAAGATAACAGCCTGCCAAAACAGGGTTTCAGGTTGCTTTTACACTAAAGTAGCAAAATTGCCTAAGTGGCCTAAGGGAAATGCACGCCATAGTTTGTGGGTTGAAGAAAATGCCCGCACCATATAGTCAACTTGTAGGTTGTTGTTTTGTCTACCTGACCATGTTCTTGTATTGACTTAAAAGTGTCTGAGCAAGAAGTTATGGATCTGCCAAAACAGGGTTTCAAGCAGATTAGACCAAGTCTAGGAAAGTGCAAAATTGTCTAAGTGTAAAATCACTAAAATTTCCTAAGTGACCTCAGTAAAATGCATGCCATGTCTTGAGTGTGATTTCTTAAATCACTTTGAGAGTATGGATCTCTAGAATGTTGTTTGGTACATCCAACCATGGTCTCAGATTGTCCAAACAGTCTCTGAGGAGGAAGATATCAATCTGCCAAAAGTGCCTCCCAACTTGATTTGCACTACTCCATTAAGATGCCCACCGAGAAAATATAAAGAGGCTTCAAGAGGTGAAATTGGTTTAGATGAAGTCACCTTGTTGTCCTCTATCCATTGGGTATCTCACACTTCAAAATTGGTGAAAAAAAATCTCATGCTACCCTAGCGTTTGACAATTTTTGTCTAAGTGTTTAATTAACAATATTAAAAGGGCATTTCGAAATGACCGCAAGGAGGTGTCCTTGTGCTAATAAAATTCATAGGGTGACATAGATTTGTTCCTTGTTGAAGTGGTTATCCACCCATGATTTCAGTTTTCCTTATGATGGTCAAATGTGTAAGAAATCAATCTCCCAAAGCAGGAAAAATATTGTTTTGCATATTCAGAAATTTGGCTAAGTATTGAACAATATTCCAACAATACATAAATAATTTGGCATACCTTGACGATTTCTATTATATTCCAACTTCCATATGTGAGGTGTCATTCTTTGTGGTTTTGTTTCCATTCTCTTCTTTACCATTGAATTTTGCTTTGTCTATAGTTCGATAACTATGGTTCTTAGGCAGAAAGTGCCTATACTCATCAAACACTTCCTTTACTAAACTCCTTGAACGACGAGATTTTATCCTGGGACCACAAAATGGACATGCAAATTTACCCTTTGTTTGAAGACCTACAAGATATATGAACTAGTGTAGCGAATTAGAATTGCCATTTAAAATAATGAATGATATTGCCAATAGATATATATAATATTAAAGAACAAAATAAAGTAACAATATACCACAAAAATGTGTTAACCCGGGAGCATCATGAATTGTAAATGCAAGTAATCCGTGGAATTGAAATCGTTTTTGCCCTATTGGTCTACACATGTCATACATAGTGACGCTAGCCCATAACTTCAACAAATCATCGATAAGAGGCTCAATATATACATTCATATCTTTAACCTGGTACTTACCTAATTGGTCCAACATACATGATTAATTATATTTAGTTATATGTCGTTATATATAAAAGACATAATTATCATGCACGAAACAAAGAAATGAAATATTTAGTGATCGTACTTTCAAGTAAAAAAATACAAATTAATTAAATACCTGGAACAATCATTGCCAACATTGTGTGCTCTCTCTTGATCGACATCCAAGGAGGAAGGTTACTGTTTATAACAAAAGCAGGCCAGACTGAGTAGGTAGAACGAATCTCTCCAAATTGATTGACACCATCAACTGGCAACGAAAGTTTAACATTACGAGGTTCTTCTTTGAAAATTGGCCACTTTTCTTCGATGTACCTCAATGCAGAACCATCTGCAGGCATTCAAAGAACATCATCTTGACTTTTGTTCTTTGCATGGAAATCCATAAACTGTGCTATAATTTGACACATGAACAACCACTATAAACATGGAATTATCGGAATATAACGAAGAACTTTGTGAGGCACCTTTTTTGTCACTTTATCGGTTTGATACCTACTTGTTTGACATTGTGGGCATTCATTTTCTGATGCATATTGTCCATAGTATATGATATGATCATTAGGCCATGCATCAATAGCTTGATACTCCATTCCAAATTCTTTCATAATCACATATATCTCTCAATATGTGCATGGTAAAATATTTGACGTTGGTAATACAAAATTCACTTAACAATCTACAAAATTGAAAAGAACAAGTCAATGTAAACGATATTAATCATCAATATCGCATCCATACTTTACAAATTAGATAACAATAGCAATATAGGAAAAAAGCCAACCCTTTATGTACATATGAACATGCAGACATAAATAATTAACAAATTACATACCTTAGTATCTGTGTGAGACAGGTGTTTGATAAACCATTCAAAACCTTCAATTTCACTAACAACAATATAGCAGATAGAATATTTGTTTCGAGCCTTCATAAAGAGGTTGACATGACTTCTCAAGTAGAGGATCAACATCATGACTATCATCCTGGTTGTCTTCATCCATTGGAGCAAATGTGTCTTGGATCAATCTATGTATCTCATCTTCCTGAATTGTATCACTAATGTTATCTACATCCATATCATCATTAAGAACTTGATCAGCTTCAATATTTTGATCTAGATGTTTGTCACCCTGTAAATGAGTATTTCTGCTAGTACTTGGCAAATAAGTCTCTGGAGGGAGACATTTTGAGGGCATTGTCTATATATTTACGAACAACGTAGTAAAATTAGTGTGTATAGAACATATAATAAAACGATAAGACATTTTACTGAAATTCATGATAGGATGACTATTACAGAGAATACATTAAAAAATGAATAACCTCTTACCAAGGGACGATATTCATAACCCCCTTCGGTGTGCCCCTTCTCCCTACAATGTCTTTCAGTTGTTTCTATTAAAAGTATTCTTCTTTGCAAGCCTCTGCAATCAGAGCAAGGGCAATAACATTTTCCATCTCCCCTCGCCTCTAATACTGCTCTAAACTGAGCAAGCTTCCTTGCATTTTCATTCATAGTGACAAATCCTTGTAGTGTCAAGTAATTGTCTTACCTGCACCATACAAAATAGTAACTTGTAAAATACATTAGATATAAGTATATTTCTAAATACAATATATTATATACCAAATTCTATAAAGAAAAACATGAAGACTGAAGTTTTCATTGATGCCAACAAGTGTTGTGCAATGGCCTTTGATTTACTCACAAGGAGACCTTGATAGTTTGGGCATTGGAACACTAGGTGGTCCAAATGGTCCAAATGAAAGTTGTCCTTGATGCATGCTTACCTTTTATGAATTTACCAGATGATTGTTGAGTATGAGTACTCTCTCTAGTTTTGGATATGGTTGATAAAGAATGTATTTAGGAAACCCTTGGTGTTGGTATCTGATTGTATGGATTATATTATTGGACAAACATACAAGATAAAACAAAGAACAAAGGTGGCAGAACCATGTCACACAGTTGAAGCTCACAGTTCAAGTGTTGAAGAATATTCCAAGGAAATCGCAAGCATAACTGGAAGTTCTTGGATACTACTTCATGGTGGTTTTCAATTCTGATTTTGGGTTTAATATATAATCATCATATGCAAATCCTATAAAAACATGTAAGTATAACTAATTAATCACACGAAATATATGTAGCAAAGCTAAATTTAAAAAAAAAAAAAAAAAAATTAAATTTCGGTCAAACATGCATGTTAAAAAAAATCCTGAATTTGTTTTCTTAACATATAGACAAAAAAATATAAAAATACTAACCTTGCAAGTTAAAAATTTGAGCAATGCAGAATATCCAAGCTCAAACAATCACCACAAAATTTGTCGCAAGTTGAAAATCCGGGCTCAATCAATCACCGGGAACCTTGTCGCAACTATACTAGCAAATGTGTCAAAAATTTTCTTAAAGTATGTATTTGTTGATCGACGATTGTCTCTATATCGACGAAAATGCATGAGTTGACCCACGCGTAAAAATCCAAGAGCCATACTTGGAAACTAGAATTGGTTTGGCGGGTGTGCATAGCAACAGGTCGTCGATATAGAGACACAAGTTTGTTGAAACATAAAAAAATGTCGATATTGCCACGGTTTTTCTGCCATGATAAAAAAAATGAAAATACATCTTAAATTTCATTGTATTTTTCCACGAATGTTTGAAATGTGGAAATATTTCGTGGAAAAATCTGCTCAAATGTACTAGTGCTTGAATTAAGCCAAAAATCATGTGCAGAACCATCTCCATATTTCATTAACAAGTTTGTAAATCATTACATGACTTATTCCAAAAGACATGGAAAGTTCAACAGATTCTAGTACAATGAAATTCCACCAGAGCTTTGGCTGGAGTTTCCCCCCTCTACCTCTCCTTGATTCAATTATAAATACAACAAAAATGGATAACATAGATCCAAAAAATTAGCTATAAGATCTCTTAAGCCCTGAGAATTGCTAACTATCCTAATTGGGATTTGTAACATAGTCCTTCCACTTCAAATAAGCATCCCACAAATAAAAAAATATTAGGGTAGTTGACATGTTCTAATTGGAGCTGGGATTTACATAGGTAGGATCTAACCTCTTTACTCCTAATTTTAGAACAATTACTTAGGAAATTTTCCAAATTAATTTTCAAATGGACAGGAGATGAAATGAACATCTTCAAAGAAAAAACATCCACTTGAGAAACATTTAGGATAAGTTCGGCTGAATGATCTCTTTTTTATTCCACCTCAACCATTCTTAACTTAGTTGCCACTAATTTTGTCAACTCAGCAATTCTAGGCATGTCGTGCATCTCCATTAAGTTATCAGTCAACATCCATTGCCTCTCGTAGATTTTTTGTCCCTTTTTAATCATGCTCAAAACCTCATCGCATATTAATCTCTAAGACTTGAATGCTATGCAAATTCTCATGATTTTAAGTGCATCAAGCCGAGGAATGGACTAAGGATCATTTTTCAGGTGAGTCTTCTACTCACACAATTGTTCATAGGATAAGTGGGCCTTCTTTTGTTTATCAATGTATTCTTATAGAAGATCGAACAGATGCTCAAACGCATTATAATAATCATGTACTTCATTTAAACCTTGCAAAAAAAATGATTGATCCAGTTTGAGATTCTCATTAGCCAAGAGTGATTCGTCCTTGAATTCCTTAATAGTGAGCTTAAATAAATATGATGAATAGACTTTGGCCTTGAACTGTTCAAGTTGTTGCCTGAATTATTCAAGCCCAATATCTTTCTCAGCTATATTTCTATCTACAACCTATTTCCACTCTATGACTTGCTAGAACTGGTCCTACAAGCTCTACATTTCTTGTTAATACTGTATTCTTAACTCTTCCATCTGCTTGTGGATTCCTTCTTGCAAAGAGCCGATATCCAACTGTAAAGAAGCATATTTTTCTCTTTCTTCTTCAATTATCATGTCCAAGGTGGAAATAGAGTCATAATTAGCTCATATAAAGGCCCCCATAGTAGCTGCAACTTCAACAACTTCCCTCCTGGGGTTAGTAGTGGTCTGGTTCCAAATAACCTTATTTTATGTAGGACCAACAATGATGTTACCTTCCCTTCCTATTTTAGTTCCTTTACTGAGTACAACCTTATGCTTCTTTCTAAAGCAATAATCACCCAAAACTGCTACAACATCTTCACCAAAATATGTAGAGTCTTCAGTTGTAGAGACTAGCAATACAACAGAGCTATCTATTGGTATAGGTTGACTCATGGAAGTTGATGGTAATTGAGGAGGGTCTTGGGATGTCTCTAATAACGTTTGAGTACTAGTAGTTGTAGACCGAAACCCTACTTAAGACTCTACAACCTGGGTGGAAGAAGAGCCCACTTCAGACTGAGGGAGAGTTTTAGGAGCAATATCTCCAACTGTCATTGAGAACCCTGAGCTAACTGTAGAGTTAAAGGATCGGTTGTATATCTCACTTCCTTATCTGTTAACAATTGAGTAGTAGAAGTGGCATGTAATAAAGGGAGGTCTAGGAGATTGGTATGGGGAGGTGAAGAAGGAGGTGAATTGTGGACTGAATGACAAAAAGGGTTATCCACAAGGGGAAGTTATGACCAATTGTGATTAAGAGAAGGATGATGATTGGTGTTAGGGAAGGTGTCATCAACAATATATGTATCATCCTGAGGTGGTGTTTGAGTAGGATCTTGGATCACTGGAGCAGGATTGATAGCCTCTATTGGCTTCTCCTTTTCTAAGGACTATTTTTTAATCTGGATTAGATTTAACTGTGATAGTAGAAGGCATGGTAGGAATATCAATAGAAACAACATTCTGAATATACTAAGTAGACCTACCGTGGAGGTCTCTTGTTTGTTTGATCAATTCATTCAAATGTTGGACAAGGTTGAGAGGTTGGTTGGATGGCATAGGTTCCTTCCCTTGTTGCTTGTCCAATTTCTTCTCAACTGTAGAATGAAGATGACTTGTATTAAATACCAATTCCTTATTTGATGCCTCCATGGATTCCTTAGAAGCATGTTCTTTCTATTGAAATATCATGTTTATTTATTCCATTACCTTGAGATTTTGTTGCTTTTGAGATTCATGAACGATATTTCTATGTTCAGGATCAGTAACCCTACTCAATACTTCCTCAAAACTTGAAGCACCCTGATAAATGAAATCATTAGGTTCTGTCTCATGGGCATATGAGCTTCTTAAATGGACTTGAGTGAAATGATAAATCACAAAGCCTTTTGGGTCATGCACCCTTTTGACCTTGACTCCTAGCTTTAGATCATATATCCCTTTGGATAGTAGATGGGCATGGGAATCATTCTGGATCACTAAATTCCCTACATATAGAAGAAAATTTGGCCATGCACCCCTCTTCCGAGAATGGAATAGGATATGTACTCCATTGGTGATTGTTTGATAGGACACTTATGCAATAGCCAATCTATCAGGAACAAACCTTGGCAATAAATGCACTAACCTACTACCCCATACCCTAAAGTAAGTGAAAAATTAAATAGAAGTCACCCATCATTGATACCAGTGATATAGCTTCTTCAGAAAATCGGGCAGAACCCTTCTCAAAGATAATCAAGTAAAAAACACTCAGAAAATTGTCACATATGTCATAAAGGTGAGGATTGTAATTATATTCCCACAAAATAGAACATTAAATATGCACAGGAGGATTATTTGGAGTCTAGTTCCATTTCATTGAAGGAAATGCAAATGAAGCACAAAGAATATCTACCAAGTATGTGTATAGAAATAACCCGGTGTTGCAGGAAATTCCCCCTATGGATAGGATGAATCCCTCTTGGACACAAGTAGGTTCCCTAGATCCATAATCCAAGACAGAAAGGAAAAACATGGTACCTAAAATTTACTAGACCTCATCCATACACAGGACACACTACAAGGAAAAGATCATGTAGCAGAGGTCATAGCAGATGCTTTTAGTGTTACAAGATTGGCAAAAATTGTCAAAAAAAGCTCCGCTATGAACTCTGCCAATGGTAGAGGATGTTTTTATGGAGGTCATAACATATACATTTTATAACTAAAAAATACTTGGCGGCCATAGGTTTTAGCGGATTTTCATTTATCGGTGCACACAAGTGAAGTTATGCGCCCCAATGCATTTCTTACTAGGAAACATCAGTGATGTATGATTAGAAAAGACGCATCGGGGCACTCAACTAGAACAAAGTGCTAGAAAGAATCAAACTTCAACTCCGCACCAATGCTTGCGTATAGAATGTATGCACTGGCACATCTTTACAATATAAACGCACCGAGGTGATATTTTACATCATACACACTGTACATTTTTTCATTATTTTTAAATTTAATGGTGTTGTACATTTATCAGTTCTCACCGATGCATTTAATATTCAAATGCACCGGTGCATTTAATATTCAAACGCACTGATGCTTGCAAACTATCAACATGACCCGGTGCTTGAATGAAAATACTCATTTTTTTTCTTGGAATTTTTTTTACCAATGTAACATTTGACAATAATATTGAAGAATGCAATAGAATAAAAAAGTTTATTTTATTAAGTATCAATAAGAGTGCATTTGTCATACAAAATACGAAAACATAGAGACAAAGTCAATAATCAAAATGTTAATATGCATGTAATTATTGTTACACTTATTGGTAACTCATCTTTGAACTCGGACACTGTGTCTAGTACATTATTATACAAAATGTATGATTTTCACAGACAATTATTACAAAATATTCAACAAGCTACAACAACTTGTATTAACATCAAAATTAAATACGGAGCATCATTCTTCGCTAGAACTGTTATCGATGCTTGAGCCACTTGCATCAATTAGGTTATTTGGCTGATTGTTTGTTGATTGGATCAATTCTTTTCCTCTTCTTCAACTTCCATCTGCAAACATAAAAATAAAGTATACTGAGTGTATCTACATTACCAACGGGAATAATAAAAAATAAATATATAGTATACATGAATGTAAATTGAAAAGCGACATACCATATAAATAATAAAATCATGAATGATACACATTCTCTCAAAACCAAATCTCATGCCTTCTATCAACAAGTATTTTGTTGGATCCACTCCATACTTTGTTTCCTTCAAGTGTTATGCCCCGTCACAAATTATAGATTTAATATAAAAAAAAAAAATTGTTTTATTAATTATAAAATGAGAGAAGTAAAACAACATAGAGACTTACAAATTCCAAGGAAAAAAACATAGAGACTTACAAAGTCCACAATTAATTTTTGATATGCCAACATATAATCACAACCCTTTCTTATACCAATATCAATCAATTATTTTGATGGATCCTCTTTGTATGTTAACACCTATTTGAAAACATGCAAGGATTTCCAGTGAAAACAAATTAAAAGAATTTAAATATACCAATCACAACCACTACGAAATATTTATTTATTACAACAAAATCACAAATTGTCACAAACTTGGTTATCAACCCCTTTTTTCCTTGTCGTCCTATCTTATGTGCTGATTGGGTTCCATTTTCTTTTCTTTTATGCAACAAAACAATTAAAAATTAATATTAATGTTGAATTAACTAATTAGATGTATAACATAAACCTAAAAACCAATGATTTCAAACATTTGAAACACGTCGGTGTTGAGATGGCTCTTCCTGCAATGCAATTATATCCATTTCCTTGACCATCTCCTTGTACACTTTCTTGGACATCCCTACTGGAACATTTCACATATAACCTTGTTATACCTCAAATTATCACTTTAAGCACCATTTCGAGTCTTCATGTCATACCACCATGCCAAACCTAATGGTCGTACCTCCTAGTAAGTATTGAGCTTGTTTCCGCCATGTTGGTCCCCTCCCTAGCCTTCTTTGGAGGAAAATCCAACTTCTCTTGGTCTAATTCCACCTCATGGGATCCACTTTACCCATATTTTCCGCCCTTATAGTGGTGCAAGGCACGTAATTACAACATTTTCGTGCCCTGCATACCTGCAGGGGTGCGAAAATTACACCTTTTTCGCGCTATGCTCAACCTATGCAAGGGCGTGAAAATTACACCTTTTTTGCGCTATGCTCAACCTTGAGGGTGCGAAAATACCTCAACCACCTTATCACTTAGATTTTGGATCTTGGATTCAAAAGAGATATTTGTGGGATGGAAGTTCCTTTAGAATCTCACCTCACCCTCCTTTCTTGGTATGAATCACCTCCTTGATCCACCTTCTACTCACTAAGATCCATTATTCTCTCTTAGTGGTTGGCCTCCCAAATCCTATAAGAAGGAGGCCATCCATGAGATATGGGAGAAAGTTTGGAGGCATCAAACCTATGGTATTAGGGGATTTATAGAGATACCAAGAGGAAAATATTGGAAGGAGAAGTTGTCGCTTGGACATCAAGGGTAACTTTGTAATAGTATTCTTTAGCTTTCATTAATAGAACTTGTCTTATTCTCCCATGTTATGTTTCTTATTCATTTTGATGCATGATATGTTTTGTATAAATTAGATATTAACCATTAAATCTAGTTCTTGGGAGTGTTGTTTCTTGTCTTGCTCAAACAGCTTCAGTCCTTGGAGATCAAGTTTGAAGCTGGAGCTAGGACAACCAGCAAATTTGAGGTAAATCTCATCATTCCTTTCCCTCTTAGCGTTTAAAAGCTTATGGATTGTGTTAGATCTAGGAGAGTAAACAACCACTTGTTTTGATTAATATGTCTTAGAGTAAGATTGTAGAAACTTTGTTTGATCTTTGAGTAGATTTAATTATCCGTTGGACGAATTTGCTAGAACACACCTCATTCATCCTTTGGGATTATCACAATCTTCCTGAAAAATGTAAAATGACATTAAACTATTTTTCTATTGATATGAAAAAAAGATATTATAGAATTAAAATTATTAAATGAATGATTTGTAATTGTTTGTAATAGTTATAGATACATATTCTACATAAACATTTTTAGGAATATTGTTTTTTGAATGATTATTTTTTGTTGCTATATGTTTTTGCTATTACAAGCCTGACAGGTCTCATTGACCATTTCTATGGGAACGCCTCTTGTAGTTTACATATGACCGGATTCTTCGAATCATTTGATTGGTTTTTGTATTGTAAGTGAAAAGTACATCTGTACGTTCTTTCCAGTAAATCGCTCATAGTATTATACAATTATTTGCCCCTTCTATTAACTTACCGCACTATCCAAATGAGCTAAGGACCAATTGATCATGATTTGCATCTTCCATAATTTTTTTCTTATGATGACATTGACTTTTGTTGTTTTCAGTCCCTACATAACATTCAATATATGTGAATTACGTTATTTGAAACATATTAGTGAATATTCTTAAGTATATTATTACTCAAATTTCAATCAATAATTCATATCGACTTATTTTTTATTCACCTGATTCATCCCTCTATAACTTTTCCATCAATGTTTTACGGTCTTCTAGATTTAGTTTAGTAAGAATTGCTTCCTCATTTTTTGGCTCTGCATGTCACACATTAACCAATACATATTATTTAACTTTACAAATAATTCAAACAAATTAATTTAAATATATAAATTAATTAAAATCACTTTCCTTCTTCGTAATTCTGGATGTGCTCTCATCATGTTGATTAAAGTTGGTTTTCATTGAACTCATAGTATGCTTTTTCTATCAATAAATAACTTGTACCATTTAATGTATAAACTATTAATATATTATACAAACAAATTACAAGAAAAATATTAAAAATGATTAAATAGGTTATCAGTGCGCTAGAATACATGAAACACCCTACTGCGTCCGTAACAAAAATGCACCGGTGCATTACCGTAAATAAGACACATCGGGAATAGAGAATTGAGATACAAAAATCGACTTTTGTGTTTTTGTGAAATAAAAAAAATGACATGACGCAGGTCATATCCAGTGCATTATAGTAAATGTGACGCACCGGAAACAGAGAATCAAGATACGAAAACCAACTTTTGCGTTTCTATACAATAATAAAAAATGATGCAACATTGGTCATATCCAGTATGTTATGTTGATGGACGCACTAGTGCATTCATGTAATAAAAACACAATGATTTTGACGCATGTGTTTTTTAATAAAAATAAAATAATAGAAAAAAAAAACTTAACAAGGCCGACATGGTTATGGATTTGACTAAGAAAGTGGCCCCATATCACCCTACGATTTCTATATATAATCACGAGTTCAGTAAATCCAAAATCCCTAAAAGGTAAAATTGTAATTCTGTATACGAATAGAGGGATTTAAACCCTACTGTAAAATTTTGCAGCCACATAAAACAAAAAGAAGCAGCAAGAAAATAAGGGTTGCAACATTGAAGGTAAGTATGAAGTTTTTTTTTCTAAATCTAGTTAAATTCTAAATAAGATAATAAGATCTACAGTAATATTTACATACTTGAAATATCTATTATGCAGGGTTTTGTTTGATTCACCATACCTAACAAATTTCGACCCTAATAACTCCTTCCAGTTGCTCCAAACTCCTTCCACGTAAGTCTCTCTTCCAAAACTCTCCCCTGAAAATTTCGGCAAAACAATGAGTTAATTTTTAGGTTTTTGGCTTTTAAACACTATTTAGATTTACTTTTCAAACTCAAAATTGCTACCCTTTTTTTATTTAGGGAAAAAAGGGTTTGTGCGATTTTTTTTAAATTTTGATATTTGGAATTTTCAATGCGCATGTTGTCAAGTTGCACCGGTGGGTACATAAGTAAAATGCACCATCCTAACACCAATTTAAGAACCCATGCAACAGTGCATGTAAAGATCGGAGTCCCCTGTGCGCTTAAGTGTAGGCAACGCACCGCAATGAATTATGTTGTAAAAAATGCATGTAGAAATATCCACTACCAAATGTAGCAGATATTTTCCACTGTAGGGGCTTTTGTGGATGTTCTTTAACGGTGCATTTATAGTTTAAGCGCACTGATGCATTTATATATGAATAAGCGCATTGGTTTAATTTGTAAATTATTTATTTTTATGTGTCCACTTTAAATTATATATTCATCTCAAATGTTCTTTTAGTATTTAACCACACCCATTACAATATTTCATAGTATATATATGTTTCTTAAACTCACCTTATTCTTACAAAATGGTTTTCAAACTATATTGGAAGTTAGATTGTGATATATTTCTTGAAAATATCTAAGGACTATAGAGACGTATATTAATTGTTGATTTGGATCAAATGTAGGAAGAAAAATTTGTAGTATCAAATGGCCAATTCTTCAAATTCCATCTCATATCATCTTGTTCAAAGTTCGACGAGTTCTCCCTTTCCATCCTTGGTAAGTTCAAGTTTTATTTATATTTAGACTAAGTATTTAAATTGATGTTACTTATCCATGTGAATCTGAATATCGATTTATTCTATATTGCAGGATCATGATTCAGGTTCGAGTTCGGATGCACAAGACATTCCACTAGTTTCAAAACATCGGAAGGTCTTATCAGTAGCAAGATACTGCAAGCAGTTTGTGGACGAAAATGGGTAGCCACTTTACCCTACCAATCGTAACATGCCATCTTCAAGCCGCCATCCTAGTCCATCGACGGTAATTCATTGTGAGTTGGAACTCTTTTATGACACCCCAGTATTTTGTGGTTGTTCAAAATGTGAAGGGTTGAAGGAGAACCCTTGGCGTGTCACACTCACCCATTACACCAATGAAAGATTACCCAATGTTGATGGTCTAATACACCCTACTGGAGTAAAAAATCCAATAGGTGATATAGAAAATACATGCAAGAACAATTCCCTATGCTCATTTTTTAAAAGGTTGGAAGCCAAAACAACTATGGATCATCCTAAATTGACGAACCCCTCTACTTACATTCAATCATCTGAAAGTTCTAGTGATCCAATGTATGATATGAATGCCACCCAACCCATATCTACTAGAAGATCCAAAAAGTTGCATGAGTTGACAGAAAAATTGTCCAAGTACACACCGAGGTCCGTCCAATTGTTGGAGGGTAGCGATGATTTCTCCCTTCCTATGAATTTGCAAATTAAATATCAAACTTATTACAACCATGCTTTATATGGTGCTTGATCATCTTCTCTACTTGTGCCTGATGTTGGAATCGAATTCTTCTTTTGTGGTAATCGTTTTATGATTACCAAGTCTAATATAGATGCTGCAAATATTGGGTTGGTTATCCTTTCACATGTACTCATTCCTCCCAAACAGTCAGTAGAACTTATGCCATTTTGCGGTCCTATCTATTGTTGGTCTGATTACTTGAATATTGTTAAATAAAAGCACAACATTTCAATGTATAGTATGCACACGAATAGTTATTTTTTATGGAAACTTTAACATGAAGAACCTATTGTATATAGATGGTTTTCCATGCACTCATGGGAACATTGCAGGGTTCATAAATAGTTATAGGTGCTCTTTATTTTCTCCAAATTGTTCATTTGAGGAACACTTCAATGACCAAGAGTTCTTTATGAAAAGAAAAGCATCCGGACTTATTGTTGTACATGTAATACGCAGTTTGTCTCCGGGTGACAAGTTGTTAATAAAATACAACTTTCGTAGACCACCAATCACTCATCAGAGACGCCTTGAATTGGTATTACCTTTAGACGTTCCCTTGGGGTGTAAGCCAAAAAAACATTGATTAATTGTATTTCTTAATTTTAAATGGATTCATGTTAATGTCTTTTTCAGTTTGAAATTATGTTTTATAAATTGTTAATTTAATTTATAAATTCAATTTGAAAATGTGTTACTCAATTTTAAATTTTCATATTTAATGTGGAATTGATGTTAATTTATCACTCAATCAGAACGTATGCTTTATAAATTTTTTGTAGCTTAACATTTTCTATTGGAAGTGATTCTCGTGCTTTTGTAATAATTATTTTCTATAATGCTAGATCAAACCAATTTCATTGTGCTTACTAACATCATTGACGTAATGTTCAATATTTTTGAAATTGGGATTCTGATGATGAGCGACCTTCCTACCATCTTTTGTTGCACCCCAGTACAATGTCAAATCAAGAGAAGGCTAAAAAAAGAGCGTAACTTGAAAAGGAATCATACTAAGCATGGTTGAATCAACCACCTATTCAATTTCCAATGCGTCCATCCTCACCAATCGGGAATACCTATAGTAATAGTAGTTCTTCACATGTTGGAAATGGAGAATGAAGTAGAGGTTGGTATGGATGAGTTATTATGACAAAGGAGTGCCATGGATGCAATGTTGCTCCATACATTCTAGGACAATGAGCTAGGGGATGACACTCATATTACTGAAGCCTTCTTCAAAAGCCTTAAATTAGCTTCCACCACACCTCTATTTGGATATGTTCGGTCAAAGTATACATAGTTGGGGACAACAATTTTACTATACAACTTGAAAGCAAAGTGCAACATGCCAAACGCATGTTTCTCAGCAATGTTGATGTAACCGACCATCAACTACATTATATTTTGAGGAATCCTATGACACAATCATTATTGAAAATGGTTTATTTTATGAACGTTAAATGACATTGTACATTTATATTTCCCACTAACTATAGGTTATTCAAAGATAAGGCACTTCCGAATGATAATGTCTTTCCTAGCAGCTGCATAGAGGCAAAGCAATTGTTGAAAATGCCCCAATGATTGTATTCTATATAGAGGAAAATATGCAAACAAAGAGATATATCCAAAATGTGGGCATGACAGATACAAAGAATTGAATAACAAGGCTAAATCACATGGTCCTCCTCATAACATATTGAGGCACATGCCTATAATCCCAAGGATTCAAAGGCTCTTTCGTTGCAAAGAATTAGCTATGCTGCAGGGATGGCATGCATAGAACTAAAGCGATGAAGGAGTTAGGTGAATCCCAACATATTCAATATCCATGAAGCATATAGAGGATACATGGTTCGATAAATTCAAGGATGAAGTACATAGCCTCTGATTGAGCATATCCATTGACGGTGTCAACCCATATTCAACCCATATTCCCAGCCAAACAACATCTATACTATTTAGCCTGTAGTAGTGCTCAATAACAATATCCCTCCATGGTTTTCCATGAAGAATGAACATATTATGTTGGCTATTATAGTCCCTGGTAAAATACACATGAAGAATATGGATGTTTACCTACAACCATTGATCGATGAATTCTAGATCGGGTGGTTGGATGGAGAATATTTTATCCTCCCCACCTGCTTTCAAATCTCATTTGTGAAATTTTGCCTCTTTGTGATTCAATTGTCCAATGCACCTGGAAAGGTTCCAGCAATCTCATTCTCATCTACAAACTGGAGGGTGGGACAAATAGGTACATGTGAAACAAAAGAGTTAATCACTAAATTATATTTTGAACTAGGGTGTGAAGCAGAAAATTCCATCACCCCAACCAACAATGAAAAAGAAACTACAAAACAAGAATAGATAAGGTAATAAGATTCATGAGGGTTACTTATATGCACTTCAAAGGGATTCCTTCGAGAGTAAAAGATCAGAATCAGAATATCTTAAATAACATCCTCAGAATATGAATTGTAAGATGGAATAGAATGGGAGGCCTTCCATAGTAGAAGGTTATCACAATTAGAAATATCTTAAAGAACAATAGAAGACAAAGAATTTTAAGATGGAACAAAAAGAGTTATGATATTGCATAAAATTGGTGACTAATGAGAAGGGCACTTTGCCTCACCTATCTGATGCAACCTCCTACCTGAAACCCTGGGGAGATAACAATCTAATCCCAACTGGTTCTCTCATTCACAGAGTATGAGGTGGATAGCAAGAAGGATGTGTTGCATGATAGGTATTAGGTCCTATTGGAGACAAAGGGGAGCCACTCAGACGTTGGGTGCCTCTGAGTTATAACTTGGAAGTAGTTTTACACGATTTCCTATGGTTCTCATTTTAGTTTCATAGGAAGTAGTCTAGGATTCTTTTAATTATTTTCTTTGAGATTATTGTATAGACTCATCTCGGTGGCTTCTATGGGTTAACTACACTAATCTTCTTCACTGCATTGAATAATGTACTGCAGATGCATGCATATCACTTGTTAAACCCCCTTGTGAAGTTGTTCCTTGTACACAGTATGCAACCTTTCTCAGCCAGTTCCATGCAATGTTTGGGCTTGCACGAGTGCATATCTGAACCTATTTTGTATTCTTTTTGTGGCTCAACTTTTCTTAGTTGTAGAATAGCAATCAAGATTATGAAGAAATCACCTACACCGTCTTGTACATGTGCATTTTGAGATGGCATATGCCTTTATAGTATTTTTGGTCACTGAACTGTCCCAACCTATATGCTTTGTGATGATGATACTAGCACTGGATTTATAAGACCAAGTTTCATATGATGAGAGTTTGTGTTTCTCCAATGATGCCATGTTTTTCAAGTAAATTCAGTTGGTTCCCCTTGAATAATTAACTTGCCCCAGCATGTGATTTCATATATTTTCGAAAATGAGAAATGAGAAACAACCAAAGAAATAGTAACTGAACAAAAAAATGGATCATAATGATTTGGGTGTTGGTCGGTGAAGCCAAATTAAGGCACCGACCTGTCGTTTTTTGCTTTCTGCTTCCCATCTCTGATACGATCACTGTTTCAACCCCCCATCCGCATAAATTTAATAATGAAGAATCCATACAGCCATGTGATAAATAATCGGTCCTGTAATTAATGACTTATGTTATCCTCTTATCTGGGAAACTCGAGAGGCCTCAGTAAAAATATGTACTTTGTAATTTTTTGTATATATATATCTGTGGTAAAGAAAGAAAGAAAAAAACACAGTTCAGAAATGCTACGTTTTCTCTCTGCATTTGTGTCCCCTGTTCTTCATAATATCTTGCCCCTGTTTTATTTGATAAAGTGAGCCATCTTGTATTCTGGTTTGTTTCTTCTTGTTATGGTTGTTCAGATTGCAGGTTAATTGAAGATTGACAAAGGAGAGCTACTAGCTACTCATAAAGAAGGATACAAAATTTTATGTTTTCAATTTGTTTTCTCTCACAACGTTTGCTCGTGGAAACAGAAAGGAAGAAGTTGTTGTGTAAATTACAACATTCATCCAATTTGATTCAATACTCAACAACTGGTATCGGAGTAGGTTCTGGAATTTGCAGCATGGAGGTCACTACCATGAGTGACATGGAGAAGTTGAATGGTGAAAATTTTTCCCTATGGAAATCCCAAATGGAGGATATATTAATTTTGAAGGACCAGTTTTTACCGATTGATGGATTGGAAAATAAACCCTCATCGATGACAGACGAGGATTGGAATAAGCTTAACAGGAAATCTATTGCCACAATCCGTCAATACTTGGCCAAAAACATCTACTTCAATGTGGTTGGAGAGAAAACAACAGAGGCTCTATGGAAGAAGCTGCATGATTTGTATGATAAAAACATAGCTTCCAACAAAGTGTTTTTTATGAAGAAGTTGTATAAACTCAAGATGAAGGAGGGTGCTTCAGTTGCAGAGCACTTAAATGAATTAAACATAATTACCAACCATCTTGCCTCTGTAAAAATTATCTTGGATGATGAAATCAGAGCCATCCTACTTATGTGCTCCATGCCAGACAGTTGGGAGAATTTGATAGTAGCCATAAGCACTTCAGCACCTGCAGGGACCTTGAAGTTTGATGATGTTAGCAGCAGTCTAATGAACGAGGAGCTGCGACGGAAATCAGTGATAGAAAACCATGGAGGAGAATCTTTAAGCCTAACTGATCATGGCAGGAAAATGGATTGAGGTAGACAGGGGTAGATCAAAATCAAGAAAAGGAAGACTCACTTGCTTTCATTGTGGAAAACTATGACACATGAAGAAGGAGTGTTGGTTTTGGAAGAGGGATCAGAAGGAGCAAAAATCGACCAACACAAACCAAAGGTTAGCCAACACAAATGAAGGTGAGACCATTGCAATTGTTTCAGATGGAGATGTCTTATTTAATGTTTCAGTAGAATATGCATACTTATATAAATCTGGTAGTAGCATAGATTGGATCCTTGACTCTGGGGCATCTCACCATGTAACTCCATGTAAGAACAATTTTGTTGCATATGAAAGCGGTGATTATGGTAGAGTGCACATGGGAAACAATCACTACTGCAACATTATTGGAGTGGGAGATGTTCGAATCCAGTCAAAGGATGGACATGATATCTTATTGAAACAAGTCAGACATGTCCCAGAGATGTGCATGAGCTTGATCTCAGTGGGACAATTGGATGATGAAGGTTGCTCCACAATGTTTGGAAAAAGTGGTTGGAAAATTTGTAAAGGGGCATTGGTCATGGCTAAAGGACCCAAGACAGGAACGTTGCACACATTAAGAGAAACAACAAGGAAATCAGATGTGGCCGTTATTGCAAAAGAAGGAAGCTCGCCAGATCTATGGCATAAGCGCTTGGGTCACATGAGCGAGAAGGGCCTAAAATTCTTGTTAACAAAAATCTACTTCCAAGTTTGAAATCCTATGAACTTGACCTTTGTGAGCATTGCATATATGGTGGGAAATGCAGAGTGCCATTTATGAGAAAAGGCCATGAAAGGAAAGGAAATCTCTTAGAATTGTTACACTCTGATGTGTTTGGTCCAGTGAATGTGAAGTCCTTAGGAGGAGCCTCATATTTTTTCACATTCATAGATGATGCACCTAGGAGGGTTTGGGCCTACCCCATGAAAAGAAAAGATGAGGTATTTGAAACATTTCAAAAATTTAATGTTAGTGTTGAAAGAGAAACTAACAAGTTTCTCAAGTGTTTAAGGACAGACAATGGTGGAGAGTATTGCTCCAATGCATTCAAAGAATACTATAACATGATTGGAATAAAGCATGAGAAGACTGTCCCTAGAACTCCTCAACAGAATGGCACTGCAGAAAGGATGAACTGAACCATCATGGAGAAGGTGAGGAGCATGTTGTCAAATTTTGGGTTGGAGAAGCAGTTTTGGGCAGAAGCAGTAAGAACAGCTTGTTACCTTATCAACCGATCACCTACAACAGCCTTGGACAGTGGCATTCCTGAAGAAGTTTGGACCGGGAATAAGGTAAACTATTCTCACCTTAAAAATTTTGGATGTGAATCATTTGTACATATTCCCAAAGAGCAAAGAACTAATTTAGACAAAATCAATGAAATGTATTTTCCTGGGATATGCGGATGGTGAGTTTGGTTACCGTTTATGGGATCCGGTTAAATGTAAAGTTATTAGAAGTACGGATGTCATATTTAATGAATTAGAGATGTTTAAGAATCCTATAGGTGATATGGAGGTCAAGAAATCTATTGATAGGTATGTTGAACAGCAAGAAAACATACCACCGTTGCAAGAAGATTATGGACAACAGGCAGAAAATGGTGGACAACCAATTGAACATGATGGACAACGAGTTGAAAATAATGGAAAATGAGAAGAAGAAGCCTTGTAGTAGCCGTTACAAGAGGTCCAACCGGAAAATATACCACCACAACTGGTTCATAGGTCCACTAGGCCTCATAATCCAACACAAAGGTGTTGCTTGGTTTTTCAACCAAGCATGTGCAAGGATGCACTTGCTAACTAGTAGCAGCAGTCTCAATAAAGATATGTAAAAACTAATGTAAATGTATCTAACATTAACATGTGCAAAGAAATAAAAAACTAGATTTAAGAACATAAGCAATAAGATCTATGAGAAAAACAAGAAATTTAAAAATTTGATTTTGTATTACCTCAAATGGTGAGGATGGTGAGTTTTTTTAGCAGCTCCAAGGTTGAGATGCTCCAATGTCCAATGGTCTCTTCTTCTCCAATGCTTCAATGGGGATCTTCAAACTTGAAATGGGAGGCAATGGCTCTCAAAGGGAATTTGGCAACATAAGGATAGGATGAAATGTGGATGAATAGTGAGGAGCCCCTATCACCTTTTTATAGTTTTTTGGTGATGGGGAATACCATTATGGTTTGAGGAAACCAATGGTATTGACCAAAATGTTTTAGGTTTCTTTTTCCCTCTTTTCCATGTTTTGAATATTTTTTATATTTTTATTCCATTTTAATATTTTTGGCGAATTTTGGACCCTTTTTTAGGGTTTTTTGTGTTTTTTGAGGAAAAATACATATTTTGAGGGGGAAAAGGTGTATTATGGTCTTTTTGGTGACCTTTTGAAGGTTTTAGAGGCTCAAGTGGTGGAAAAGTGGACAAATGGGTCATGTGAATAGGGAAATGAGCTAGTGAGCACTTTTGGGGTGTTAACAGATTGCCCTCTAATGTGTGAGGGCAGCAGCTCATCATATGGTCGATAGACATCATAGTTCTTTTGTCTTTTCCTGGGGCTTGGAGAAGAGAAGAGACCGATTGGAGACTGGATCAACGGTCCCTTGGAAGCTGCAAAAATTGAAAAAATACATGGCCTCAAAATGAATGAGGAATAATCTCTGATAATGGACGAAGCGGGCATACCCATGCTTGTATCAAGACATATACATAACAATTAGGCCCAAGAAAGGGGGCCTGAATAATACATCAAAATCTGTTGGTACATCATAATGGTCTAGAGGGGATACAATGCTAGGACATACTCATGGTCATACCATGACTGATCTCAATAACTGATACACTGGAAAAGAGAAACAACCATTCTGAATAAGGTTTCAGAAGGGTTAATGAACTGTTCGAGCTGAAGGTGTCCAACATCTGTAGGGACTCAATGACTGTGAGTCATCTTCTGAGGAGTATATGTAACTGTATACATGAGGGAGTATAAAACTATGATACATCTGAAAAATTGTCACCAAGCACAACCCGAATATCCATAGGAGTATGTATCTGGTTTTTTCCTCAATTAGACTCTCAAATGTGGTAGAGTCAGGTGATATCCGGGGTCTTCAACAAATAACCAAAAGGACCGATACCATGTACGAGTCTCAACAATGCGATCAAGGTGTTGAAGTCGAGCATGTGAGAAACAATCATTTGGAGAGGCACTGCAGACTCCTTTCAAAATGATCCGTAGGCACTCATCACTAATGGTGATGAGTCCAAGGCACAAGGACCTCTGGGTCTATCCTCTGGAATATATTTGGTTGGCGTCAACAGAAGGAGACCAGCAACTACCAAGGAAATGATGTTTCCGTGATAGGAGAGCGAGGTGTACAACTGAAGTGTGATAGTATTGATGGTAGGATTGACATACTGTGGGGATGGGGAATAACTGGAGACATGGAATGGGTGGACTCAAACTTCTTTTGTTCAGAGTATGATGACATAGTTGACCTGGAAGCATAGGAAACTAACTTTTAGGTATGGGGGTCAGAGCTTAAAGGATTAGGGGTATGTATTGTAGACTGGATTGACTCTGGGGGTACAAGCTGATGGATGCTATTGGGAGACTCTCAGGGTGACATACTGCAGAAACTCTGAACAAAGGCGACCATAATGGGGAAGCTGCCATATGAGTAGACATGATCTATTGTGGCACCGAAAAGCACTGTTGAGTCCTTGTTTGTGGTTTTAATGAGCTCCAAGAAGGGATAAAAGTGTGCTCTGAAATGGTACTGTCCTATGGATTTATGCGAGCCCAGGACTATTCATGTTCGTGAGTGCTTTCAATTTTAAGGAGTCTAGAAACGATAAAAAGACTCGGAATTGGTGGAGGAGTACCGTCCTGTGGATTTGTACGAGCCCAAGATGGTAATTTCTCATGGTTGCTTTCATTTTTATAGAGTCTGAAAGCGGTAAGTAGACTCCATTGGTGTTCTTTTTCGTATGTTAGTCTCCAAGGCCCTAAAAAGCATAAAATGATGCAAATGAAGAACTCTTCTAGCCGATGTGACTAGAGTATTCCTTTTTCATAATTAGTCTACAAGGTCCGGAAAAGGGGTAAACTTATACCAGGTAGATGCCCTTTCAGATAATTTTAGCGAGCATGAAAGGAAGCAAGATTTCTCGGCGATCTTTTCATTGTTTTTAGGAGTAAAAAAAGAGCTTAACAGAAACTCACTAAGTGCCTTTTTCGTAAAGTAATTGCTCAGCCTGAAAAGGGATAAAATTATACCGAACAAAAAAGGTATTGGTGAGAGCGAGAAATGATCTCGAGCATCGTCACGAGCACGGAAAACTGAATTCGATGATATAAAGATCATCAAAAATGGAGAATGACAAATGTGGCACGCAAATCGAGGCGACGAGTGTGTGAAAAAATGTCCAAAAAAATATAGAGGTGAGAGCGAGAAGTGATCTCAAGCATCACAAGCGCGGAAAAATGAATCCGGCGATATAAAGAACGTAAAAAATGGAGAACGATCGATGTGGCACGCAAATCAAGGTGACGAGTGTGTGAAAAAATGTCCAAAAAAATCTGGAGGTGAGAGCGAGAAATGATCTCAAGCATCATCACGAGCGCAGAAAATTAAATCCAGCTATATAAAGAACGTCAAAATCGGAGAACAGCCGATGTGGCACGCAAATCGAGGCGATGAGGGGCATGAAACGTGCCTAAAACAGGACATGGTGGAATCAAGAAAAGGAGTGGACTATCATGAATTTCTCGCTGCGCTGATTCTAACGGTATCAACGGTTTGAAGAACGGACGTCGTATGATGCTGAAATGGTTGTTTGAAAATTGATCAAATTTCTATAAATAGCAAGGGGACCCAATGTCACAAGTGTCATTTTCACCGTTGAGTTTCACAGAGTAATTTAGTTGGGTCAGAGCATTTTCTTGATTTGTGGGAGATTCGACCATCGGATTTTCATTCCGCGAGTTTTAGGTAAGCCTATGTTCCTTATCCTTTGCGGGTATGTGCGGGATAGCCGCGATGTGCATTGCGGCTGTGAGTGCCTACAGCCGCGATGATCATCGTGGTTGTGTATGCTTACAGCCACGATGTTCATCGCGGCTATGTGTCCGAAAGTTGCAATGTTCATCGCAATTGTGGGTGCTTACAGCCGCGATGCACATCACGGCTGTGGGTGATGAAAGCCACGATGTTCATCGCGGCTGTGTGTCTGAAAGTCGCGATGGGGATTGCTTCTTTAGGAAAAAAAAATTCTAATATTTTTCTAAAAAAAAATTTGTTGTTTTGTCAGGATGCTGAAGATGCCGCAAGTATTGTGGAGGGAGAGGGAGATTGATGAGGGGCTGATGGAGAGTATTCGGGAGAGCCCTCATGTGCAGGCGGCCTTGGCTTTGGGCAGACTACATAAGTTCACTCAGATCCCTCTTATGCATTCAGTCAGAGAGTTGCTGAACAAGTTGATTGACTTCTGGGACCCAGAGGAGGTAGCTTTTATTGTGTAGGGTGAGCGACTAGAGCTCACCTCGACTGATGTATATTTTCTTACTGGTTTGCCTCGCTTGGGAGAGATAGGGGACACCCAGCCTAGGATTCCGGCTGGTATGGATATTGAGGATCTCCTTGAGATATTTTGCATTCCAGGGGCTCGTGCGTAGAACAACGCACTGAGTATCTCGGATCTGCAAGAGCCAAAGATGCAGGCTGTGGTGGCTTGTGTTTTACGGGTGCTTGGTGCACAGGCGCCCCATCGTTTGTCGGGGGGGCAAAAGATGATGGTTCACCATGTCTTGGCGGGGACCTATTTTGCTTGGGGCCAGATGTTTCTGGCTTGTGTTCGCCAAGAGCTGAACAAGGTTAGGCGGGAAGGAGGAGAGTTTAGTTATGCTTCTTTTTTCTGGTGTTTCTTTTTTGAGTGAGTACCTACCTTGCGGCCATGTGTGCCAATTCGTGATGGATGGAGGAGTGAGCCGCGGATGGTGTGGTGGGGGGAGATGATGCCCCGGGGTGGTGGTGGCATTCGGCGGTTCTTCTCATCGGAGATGTACGATCAGTGGGAGAACATGCCCGTTGTGATTGACGACTATCCATATCAGGGTATGGACTTCCAGGGAGACCCCGAGATGCCTCGAGCTCAGGGACAGGCTTGGGGGTTAGACGGTACGACTTTGTTTTTATTTCTCTATTATATCATGTTTAGATGTTTTGTTACAAGTATAGCTAGAGATGTTTATATGATACTAACTTGTTTTAATGTGGGTATTGGCAAATGTTGGTCCGATGCTTCCAGTGGATCATATGGGCCGTAGGGGACAGGTGATGGTGGTGGTACCTCCACCGGTAGCGGCAGCCCCTCCTCATGCACGAGGAGTTGTGCGTCATCGAGATGATTCCCTAGAGGATGTACGTGATACCTTGGAGGCACTGGATGTACCAGATGATGGTTGGAGGGATCTAGATCAGCATGTTCTCGATCATTACTTCGATGCTCCCCGTGAATGGAGATCGATCCTGCGGAGAGTAGCTGTAGTGACAGCTGAGAGGAGGGCTCGAGATCTATATGATTTGGAGGAGCCAGAGGAGGAGGGGCCAGAGGAGCCTGGTGATCGTGATGATTAGGTTATCTTGTACTTGCCCCCAAATGTTGATGAGCATATGGGGATGTATTTTGTTGATACACATTTTGTACGACTGGTGTACTTTTTGTATATTTGGGTGCTGAGGGAACTCTTGACATTGTGAATATATGATGATATATGTATTTATGCCTACTGATGCGTTTTGATTATACAGTCGTGTATGCACGTGGATGCAGATATTTGTCATTGCTTTTATTTCTTGTTGCACGTGGATGCAATTGTATGTTGTTTGTTTTCCCGTGGAGGCACGTTCGATGCATGTGGATGCAATACAATTGGTTTTGTATGCCCATGGAGGCACATGTTATGCACGTGGATGCAATGTTATGATGATTTATTTATTTTATTTTTTATTTTTTTTTATGCTTATGTGATGCATGTCATGATGTCCTACATGTTTTGGTTGACGTGCCAATCTAGAATGTTGTTAGCCATTGGGTCTACTACACTGTTTATATTTATTGGGACATGAGTGAATGAAATGGATTCAAAGTGTCGAATCATTTGTTTAGTGTGCAGGAATTTTCTAAATAGACACGGATCGTGTACCTGGTAACAGTTGTTGAGCTATGAAACAAGGAACTGGGAGTCTAGGAAAATGCTAAGGTGACTTATTCCCATCTGGAGAGCAGCCACCAATAGACTGGTTACAGCATCGTATTCAGCTTGATTATTTGTGGCGGCACCTATGCACACTCCGTCGAGGTGGATCAACTCGTGTGAAGGGGAATAAAGTACCCAAGATGCAGAGGTGAGGTTTGGAGACCAACGACTTGCACCATCAGCAAGGCCGATGTGGTAGAGTGGGACAGGATCCATTTGTGTTCATGCAGGAAAAAATGAAAATGTAAGGTTTTGAAAGTTTACAGTGAAAAAATAAATTAAAAAATTGTACAATATGGACTATGGTGTCCAAGAGATTTTTTATGGGTAGAATCTTTTTAGGTACAACCCGTTACGGGGGTTACACATGGGATTGCCTTCTGAGTCGGTCAAAAGGTATGCCCCATGTCCAAGGAAAGTGTGTATGATATATGGGCCTTTCCACATAGATTCAAACTTTCCTTTTCCCGTTTTGTCATGGGCTTGGTCGTAAACGAGTACCAGGTCTCCTTCACTAAATGCTCACGGGTGAACATGTTTATCGTAATGGAGTTTAGATCTATTCTTTTCAGCTTTGATTGTTTGGAGATCTGCGCGGTGATCTTCGTCGACCTGCTCTAAAAGAAGTAGGCATTCTTCAATTAGTGAAGTATCCGGGAGGAGTTCTACAGAAATTTGTAATGTTGGTATCTGGCACTCAATGGGGAGGACAGCTTCCACGCCATGCACCAAATGGAAGGGGGTAAATCCGGTGGTAGTTTTAGTGGACGTGCGGTAAGCCCATAATGCAGGAAAAAGAATGTGATGCCAATTGGATTTATGTCGGTCGACAGTGCGTTGGAGGATGGTCTTCAAAATTTTGTTAACCGCTTCGACTTGGCCATTCCCTTGGGGGTAGTAGGCGGAGGAGAATTGATGTTCAAACTTAAGGAGTGTTGACAATTCTTGCCAAATAGAGTCCTCGAATTGAGAGTCATGGTCTAAGACGAGTTGCTTTGGTACTCCAAAATGAGCGATAACATGGTTGAGGAAAAAACAGGCTGCAGTGTTGGCTTTGAAATTGTAAGTAGGCATGGCTTCTGCCCATTTGGTAAAGTAATCCACAGCCACAATAATGTGTTTATGGCCGCCAAATAATGCGGGATTGAAATCCATGAAGTCAATGTCCCATTTGAAAAATAGTCCAACGGTGATGACTGGATGAAGGGGGGAGGGGGGGTTCTCGCCTTGGGGGAAAAAAGCTGGTAGTTTTGGCAATGTTTGACTGCTGTGATATAATCAGTGAATAATGACGGCCAAAAATAACCTGCGCGAATGACCTTTTGGGTGGTGGCCATTCCAGAGAAATGGCCGCCGCAAGCACTGCTATGACAGTCATTAAGGAATTGTTTTGCTTCTTCTTGGGAAAGGCACCGTCGTAGGATTCTGTCGATGCCACATCAATAGAGGACATCACCCAAGAGGAGATAACGGGGGGGCATGGTGACGAATGCGACGGCGTCCATCACGGTCGATATTGGGTCGAAACTTCTGTGTGAGGAAGTATACCAAAATGTTGTTGTACCAAGGGTCGTCAGACGAGATGATGAACAAATGTTCGTCAATTATATCAGTATGGATAGCTGGTGATGATGACGAAGATGGTAGGTCCGTAATGAGTTGAGCGAGTTCTAGTGCTTTGGTGCTCTTCGGGGTTTTAAAAGTCAGGTCATATTCTTGTAAGATAATCACCCATTTGGAAACACGGTTTTGTAGAAGGCGGTGATTCAAGAGATAGACCATTGGGTTGGAATTTTCCACAGCCATGGTATGGCTGAGGAGAATATAATGTCGCGGATTCTGTACTGAAAAGACGACGGCGAGGGCCATTTTCTCTTCATGTGGGTAGCGTAGTGGTGGGCCTGATAAAGTTTGGCTCACATAGTAAATAACATGCTCTTGGAGAGCGGAGTCTTCTTAGACAAGTACTCCAGAGACGGCGTAATCCCATGCCGAAATTTAAAGGGTAAAGTCTCTTGTGAAATCTGGAGGAGAAATCAAGGGGGCACTTGTAAGTGATTTCTTCAGGTCTGTGAAAGCTCCTTCTGCTTGGTCGTCCCATAAAAAACAAGTATGAAGGCGTAGCAAATAGAGGAAACCATGTACTGTGGTGGTGTAATATGGGACAAAGCGACAAAGGAAGTTGGACTTCCCTTGAAGGCTTTGTAGTTGTCTTAATGTACGAGGTGACGGTAGGTCTACTATGGCTTGGACCTTTAGAGGGTCGACGGTGATCCCTTTTTCAGAAATTATGAAACCCAACAGACGGCCTGCTAGAACGCAAAATACACACTTGAGTGGGTTCAAGCGTATTTGGTATTTGCGATAGTGCAAGAAGACTTGTCGGAGGTCATCTAAATGGTCAGATCATTTTTTGGATCGATCTATGAGTTCGTCTAGATAAACCAATATGATGATAATTAGTTCATGAAAACAATAAGTCATAGCTCTCTGAAAATTGGTTCCAGCGTTCTTGAGACCAAAAGGCATGAAGCGATAAGCGAAGGTGCCCCATGGCATAGTGAAAGTGGTCTTATATTGATCTTCTTTGCAGATATGGATTTGGTTGTACCTGGAGAAACCATCCATGAAAGACAGTATCTCGTGCCCCGAACATGCATCAATTAGCTAATCGATAAATGGCATTGGGAAGTTGTCTTTGGGACAAGCTAGATTGAGATCTCGGAAATCAGTACAAACACGAATTGTGCCCACCTTCTTATTGACTGGAACTGGGTTGGAAACCCAGGTGGTATAAACAATAGGATATATGAAACCTACTGCTCGAAGCTTCTCAATTTCCGCTTTGACAGATGGAAGCTTGGATGGGTGAATGGGGCATTGTTTCTGGCGGACCAGTGATATGTTGGAACAAGTGTCTATGTGATGTTCTATGATGGTAGGATCAAGATCAAGCATCTCGGTATAAGACCAGGCGAAGACATCTCAAAATTCTTGAAAGAGTTTCTTATGAGATTGGGTTTCCTTTTCAGTGCAGGATGTGCCTAAAGAGATAAGCTCGGGTTTTCCAAGGGTGGTGGAGATGTCGATTTTTATGATTGGCGAAATGTTTCCCATGTTACCTTCTTCAAAGGATTCTGGACCTGGGTTAGGATCTTTGAACCAATCGACCTTGGTTGGTAAGAAGTCTTTGGATTCAACGGATAGTTGGTTCGCCGTGGTGGAGGTAGATGCCTCAGGCATGAAGTATGATCGATGGTGCATATCATCCCAGGGGTAGTTTGGTGCAGTAAGTGTTTCAAGGATTTCCTCATCGCTACGGAAGTAGTGCGTCATCAAATTAATTTGTTGAGGCTTGTAGGTGGTTGAAATCATGTAAATGGTATTGATTTCTTCTAAAGGCAAAGATTCTGGGGGGAATATTTCCTCAATGAGTGGCGGGGATATCTCTAGGTCAGCATCATTCAATTCGTATAGTGCTACTCTATAATTTAGGAGATCGGGGAATTGATGTGAATAATGGCCGTAGATGTCACAGATCGCACAAGGGTGGTTTGTACGTAGTGATTTATCGCGAGGCTGAGGGGGTAGCTGAAGTTTAACAACTAGAATTTTCATGTCATCGTCCAACATATTCATATGTTCATGAAGTGCCGGTAATTGTGGACATAGATGAATAGCATGGCCTATATCGTCGCACAAGGAGCACTTAGGGGGTATGCGGATCGTTGGGGGATTCTTTGCTAATTTGGGAATCACTGGGGGGTGCGAGTTGTGGGTCCAGTGGCGTAGGTTTGTGGACCTCTGCCCCTACTGTGGGGGGATTGAGGGGGTACATAACTAGATGTGGATGTAGTGGCCCCTGTTTGTGGTGGTCGGTTTTGGGGGTTTGGCACACCAGGTGGTGGATGATTTTGGGGGTTCGATACACCAGGTGGTGGATGGTTTTGGGGGTTCAGTATGCCAGGTGGTGGATGGTTCGAAATATTGATGGGTTGTACCGGTTGTAAAACAACGATCGGTGTCGGTGGAGGGGTTGGGGCAGGTAGGTACCATACAGGTAATCCTAATGCTAACCCTGAAGGGTTAAGTGTAGCCATTATTAGCGTGCTGACAACTCCTAAACAAGAATGGGATAGTGTGAATCGGTGTTGTTTCGATATGACTAGGCAATGTGGGTGGTTGTGGCAGTGGTTGAGGTTGTGGAGTATGATGTTGTGTGTTGTGCGAGAGGGTGCAAAAATCAGATATTTCGGTTATCCGTAGAGGGGGTGGGATATATGGGAAAGTGGTGTTCATGGGAGTATCTGAATATATCCTGGGTCCAACTGAGGAGACAAACGATGTGGGTGTACTCTGAACAGGTTGTTCGATCATGGGAAGAACATTTTCAGGCGCTGCGGGGGCATTGCGATCATAGTATGTTATCTGGTTGATTTTGACTATGCGTCCTTCATGGGGGAACATCATGAGGTGGAAAACTGAAGAAGCAATAGCTTTCATTTTATACATGTAGCTTCTTCTTAGAAGGAGATTGTAATCAAGTTGGGCATTGATGACCTCTATATCTATGAGAACCAGTTTTCCCCCAAGTTGTATGGGCACGTTTACTAACAGACCCTGAGGTTGAGCTGCACAACCATCGTAAGATTGCAATGAGGTAGTTGATGGTTGTAGCATTGGGGATCCAAGTTTCTTCCAGACGAAAGTCAACATAACAAAGGTGGAGACACCTTCATCGATTATGCATCGATGAACGATGAGGTTGCGAATGGACATAGAAACCTGAAAAGCTAGAGATGAAGGCAGACGAGGTTCGGCTTGGTCTAAGTCGAAATCCATCATATTGGAGTCATTAGGGTCTATGACACCAATGGCGGATAATAACAGTTTTCTCTGTGCAGGACAATTTTTAGGATTTCTAGAGTGGACATAGTAGTGGGGGACTGGGCTAGGTCTTCTACAATGTTATAGTTTGAAGTTGCACGAGCGTTAGGGTTGTTTTTGATTCGTCGTAAGGGAAGCGAGGTGCTTTTGGACCCCCGTCCATGGGCATATAAGGTATACGAAGTGGCTGATCAGTTGGGAGGGTACTTGAACATGGATTAGTGGGTGTGGCCTCCGGGGCTGAGCCATATTGATTTCAGGGAATTTGAAGGTTGACATCATTTGATGACATCATTAGCAAATGGTGAGTGTTGGACTCTGTATGTTGGTAATTGGTTGTCGCATAGGTAATTTGTTGTTGTGTTGCAGTGGATCCTTGTGGGGGATCCATTGGACGAGTGTTTACCACTCCTTGGTTGGGTAGGGGATTTTGCAATATCATGGGTTGCGACTAAGGAGGTGGTGTTGGTTGTGTAGCATGTCCTTGTCATTGGGCATCATCAGTTCAGAGTTGACGCGCTCGATCTAAATGGGAGCAATTATGCGTGTAATGGCCGTAGACCCCGCATATGGAACACAGGTGGTTTGTTCTCAAATTAGGACTTTTGCCCTGTTTTGGTGGACGATCAGGGTTTTGATTTGCAGGAGCAGCGTTATTGTTATTGGGAGGATTAGATGGTTTTCCTCCTTGGTTTTTTTGTTGGTTATTTCTGCGGTTGCATCCTCTTCCGCGATTATGTTGACCTACTTGATTATGCTAGTTGTTCTGGTTTTGAGGTTGGTTTTGTTGTGCGTATACATGCCCTTGGGTAGTAGGTGGATTTTGAGGTTGTGCAGGCACTGGAGCAGGCTACGATGGATAGTAAGAGGGAGGGTTCTGAGGTGGACCTGGTGCTTGTTGCGGTTGTGGGTAACCTTGAGCTACTAGAAGTGTTGGAGCAAGGGGTGCTTCTTGTTGAGGATAATAAGCCAATTGGGCTTGTGGGTGAACAAGAGTATGATGGGCCTGTTGTTTATAATATGGAGGTGGTGCATAAGCTGATGGTGCTTTCCCATAACACTGTGGTGGACATGAGGGTCCATGAGTGTGGTGGGTGTGCATTACTGGAGCATACGAAGTTGTAGCTCCAGAATGAGATGTATCCCTAGAAAGGTCTAGGGCGTTGTTTGTACTCATCATGGTGAAAGGTTTGCTTTGTACCATAACCTGGCCGATAATACTGTCAGTGGCATGGGATGCCCCTGGTGCGTCATTTCGGGATGGATCTCTGCGCAGGGTGTCAGGTAATATGGTGTATAAATATCCAAACTAGGCATATATGAGGTCAAACTGCTGATCTTTTAATATGGCTTCTTCTTCCGACTAGGGTCGTTCAAAAGCTACATCCTTGGCTATGAGAGGGAGGAGTGATTTTAGGAACCAATCCAGGAAGATACAGTCGTCAAGCTTTATCTTGCAGAGACTACGGCGCTTATGCCACTCATGGATATGATCGGTGATGTGTGTAGCAGTGTTCTGTCTACAAGACATCAGTATTTCCACTCCTGCATCATAGCGTACCGGTAGTTGAAATAACTGAAGGAAAGTTGAGGCAAGGGATGTAAAAGTGGGGTGCATCCCATGTGGTTTCTCAATATACCATTTGGCTGAAGAGCCATTGAAAGTTCTTTGTAAAAGTCGGAATCGAATAGAATCATCTACTATGGAGTTTTAGGAACACCATAGGTGAAACAACATGATATGGTTTTGGGGGTCTTCCCCAGCCATTCCTTCAAATTTTGGGATGTCTGAGGGGAGCTTTGTGGGCATAAGGGGCCAAGTAGGGTCATGTCGAATGGGATCATTTGTTAGCCTAGCTTAAGTCTGGTAGGTTAAGGCCAGCCATAAATGGAAAACTGGCAGAGGGGTATGATGTTGTCATGGGGGCATAAGTGTTGGTGGTAGCGTTATGTATTAGGCCACTGCCCCCAAGGGGGTTATTTTTCATGGGAGGTATGTTCCCTCCTCCCATAGGAGTGTGGGAGTGGCCCGTGCCACCAAGTGCAACAGGAGTCACAGATGGATTGAGAAGATGTCCAAGATGTGTTGGAATCTGAGTGGTAGCGGGGATAGTAGGTATAGTCTCCATAGTGGGCATGCCTAGGTTAGGTGGGGGTCCTGTATTGGGCAAGGGTCCCATGTTAGGCATATCTAATGGAGGTGTGGTAGTTTTGGAGACCATGGTGGCCGTTGTGGTGGAGGGCTTGGATGATGTTCCACCAATAGTCCCTGTGAAAAAGTTGTCGTAATACGAACCAGCCACGGGGCTAGTGGGTGCGGTGTATGCGGGATTTTCAGATTCTACCTCAAAGTCAGATGTGAAATGAGGTGTGTCAGAATCGGATGACAGGGTTCTGTGCCAATGAACTGGGGAGTCAAGGGAACCATGCTGCGGGGGTTCCCCAAAAATTTCGAGAACGTCTTGGGGACTCAATGGTGATAGTTGTGAATTAAATATACTAGGTGATGATGAGTGGAAAGCTCGAAAGCCCTAATGCAACCATGTGTGCAAGAGGGGAGCGTAAAAAATAATGGCACTCAGGCCAACAACCAAACACAAAACACTTGCTATAACAGTTGTGCTATAGTAAGTGGAGCAATCAAAAAATGTGGTCAGAAAACCAACATGCAAACGGCTCCTAAAAATAGAAAAAGGTGTACTCACTGACCAAAGGGAGGTAATGGAGCATGCAAACACCTAACTAAAAAGTATTATGACTCAAAAAGGTATATCCTCTGCAAGGTGATGAAATCCAAGTCAGACAATATAAATTGTAGAATCAAAGGCTAGATATCCCCCTACCAGGAGGGACACCACGTAGACAATCCTATAAGTTTGGCCACTAAGAAACCCTGTTCATGACACGTTCGGTTGGGTGAATCTACAGTTTTGTTTTATCACCGTTGTACTCCCTAAGGGTGGTACAACGAGAACTACAAAAGGTATCTTTCAGTTACTGAATGGATTGCAGTATTCCACTCAGGCTTCCGGAACCAGTCTGGCTACTTCAACTCTCCTAAGGGGGAGGCCTTCCCGATGAATTGGGTTTAAATCATGTCAACAAATAATAAGGGATTTTGGTACCCTAAATGTCAACCACTATGTCTTAACATGAAAAATGAGTGAGGGGTGTTATTTGGATACTTATCCCCTCAGTCCTACCTAGCTACAAAATTATTTTAGTGTTCCCCAAGTGGGGTTAGAATGTTTGTTTAGTTAAGAGGATTTTAAGGCTCACTTGTAATTATTGTGACAGATTGTGTGCTGGTGTGGGTGTATACCAAAACAATTTGCCTCGCATGGGTGATTTAATCACAAACTAAAATAAGGATTCCAACTTGTGAAAAAATGAAAGACGTTTCAAATTTAAATGCTTTAATAATCTTTTCAAAAAATATGGATTCTTTAAAAAGTTTTGTAAGGTAAAGCAAAAAACATATGTAAAAATAAATGGATTTATAAAGTCTTTCTTGGGAAAAATATTGAGCAATTTTAGAAATATGGTTCTAACCTTGCAATGTATGAAACTTACAATCTCAGAAATACTTAACAAATCTTTCTTTCAATTAACTGAAATTTTTTCAAAAAGATAAGTGAAGCATATAACTGAATATCAATTAATAATGTTGCAATAATAACACAGTAGGCTGTAAAAAATTGCAGAAATTAATGCTGGAAAAAATGGACTGATTGGGCAAACATTTCTGGAAAATTGGTCGAACCGAAACAGGAAATACCGCGGTTGTGAGGTCAAAAGCTGCGATGAGCCGCGCGGCGATGTGGGCGAAAGCCATGACGTGAATCATGGTGTGGTGGGAAAAAGTCGCGATGCGCTGCACAGAAAAATGTTGAAAAGTCGCGATGGACCGCGTGGGAAAAGGTCGCCCAGCCGCGATGGGCAGTGCGGAAAAAAGCCGCTCGGGCGCGATGCACCACGCAGAAAAGAGGCTCAGATCTGCGATGGACCGTGTGGAAAAAAGGTGCACATCCGTGATGGACCACGCGACTGTGGGTGCCGAAAGTCGCGATGTACGAATAGAAATCGATCGGCGAAAAATGAACCCAAAAATTGAAATTTTGGGTTGTTTTGGGCTACAAAAATGGCCAATGGCTAGGGCAGCTATCAAGAAGCTGACTAGTATGGCATATCTACAGTTTTAAATGGGAAAAACAACTAAAATAAAGATCTAAAGCAAAGATTTAAAGTTCAAAAACCAGCGGAGTCGCCAAAAGCTGTTGCTTGGTTTTTCAACCAAGCATGTGCAAGGATGCACCTGCTAACTAGTAGCAGCAGTCTCAATAAAAATATGTAAAAACTAATGTAATCTGATCTAACATTAACATGTGCAAAGAAATAAAAAACGAGATTTAAGAACATAAGCAATAAGATTTATGATAAAAACAAGAAATTTAAAAATTTTGATTTTGTATTACCTCAAATGGTGAGGATGGTGAGTTTTTTTAGTAGCTCCAAGGTTGAGATGATCCAATGTCCAATGGTCTCTTCTTCTCCAATGCTTCAATGGGGATCTTCAAACTCAAAATGGGAGGCAATGGCTCTCAAAGGGAATTTGGCAGCATAAGGATAGGATGAAATGTGGATGAATAGTGAGGAGCCCCTATCACCTTTTTATAGTTTTTTGGTGATGGGGAATACCATTATGGTTTAAGGAAACCAATGGTATTGACCAAAATGGTTTAGGTTTCTTTTTCCCTCTTTTTCCTTTTTTGAATATTTTTTATATTTTTATTCCCTTTTAATATTTTTGGGGAATTTTGGACCCTTTTTTAGGTTTTTTTGTGTTTTTTGAGGAAAAATACATATTTTGAGGGGGAAAAGGTGTATTATGGTCTTTTTGCTGACTTTTCGAAGGTTTTAGAGGCTCAAGTGGTGGAAAAAGTGGACAAATGGGTCATGTGAATAGGGAAATGAGCTAGTGAGCACTTTTTGGGTGTTAACAAAGGGTATCCTCCCTCAAATTATATTTTATTAACTGATGAAGGTGAACCTCATTGTTTTCAAGAGGCTTGTGATGATGAGCATAGCAAGGATTGGAAGAAACCCATGCAGGAAGAAATGGATTCATTATTGGAAAACAAAACATGGGAGCTAGTGAAGCTTCCAAAAGGAAGAAAATCTCTTCAAAACAAGTGGGTATACAAGATCAAGCATGAGGGTGAAGGGAAGAAGGAAAGGTACAAGGCAAGGTTGGTGGTGAAAGGATTTGCCCAAAAAGAAGTTATTGACTTCAATGAAATTTTTTCACCTGTTGTTAAAATGTCATCCATTAGAGTTATTCTTGGTCATCCATAAGAAGTTTCATTCTTTTATGTTGAGCATGGTTTTAGGAGATTAGAGGCTGATCATTGTGTTTACATTAAAAATTATGATCAAGAAAGGTTTATTATTTTATTGTTATATGTGGATGACATGCTAATTGTTGGGAAATATAAGAGCATGATTAATAGGGTGAAGAAGGATTTGAGAAATCAATTTGCAATGAAGGATTTGGGTCCAACACAACAAATATTGGGCATGAGGATCATATGTTACAGGAAGAAGAAAAATATTTGGCTATCACAAGAAAAATATATTGAGAAGGTGTTAAACAGGTTCAATATGAAGGACGCCAAGTCAGTGGGCACACCTCTTGCAGCTCATTTCAAATTAAGTGTTGATTTGTGTCCTTGTGATGACAAGTAGAAAGAAGAAATGAGTAATATTCCTTATGCTTCAGCAGTTGGCAGCCTTATGTATGCCATGGTGTGTACAAGACCAGACATTGCACATTCAGTGGAAGTAGTGAGCAGGTTCCTTGCCAATCCGGACAAGCAACATTGGCAAGCAGTAAAGTGGATCTTAAGGTATCTCAAGGGTACTAGTAATTACTATTTATGTTTTGGTAATAATGACATTGTGCTTGAAGGTTTTGTAGATGCAGATATGGTTGGAGATGTGGACACTAGGAAATCCACAATTTGTTATGTGTATACATTTGCAAGTGCAGCAGTATCTTGGGTATCTAGGCTACATAAAGTAGTATCCCTCTCCACAATTGAGGCAGAATAAATAGCTGCAACAGAGGCTTGCAAAGAGATGTTGTGGATGCAACGATTCCTAAGAGAGTTGGGAATAAAACAAGATAAATATGTGTTGCATTGTGATAGTCAGAGCATCATTCACTTGGAGAAAAATCCAACATTTCACTCAAGGACAAAGCACATTGCTCTTAGGTACCATTGGATTCGGCAAGTATTGGAAGAAGGGAAATTAAAGCTAGAGAAGATTCACACAGCTAAGAATCCTGCTGATATGCTCACTAAAATTTTGCCAAAGGACAAGAAAGAGCTATGTAGGATATTGGTAGGGCTAGGGGTGACTTGAGTACATCCTAGGAGTAGCATCAGAGAATCATTCATTTGGCTTCAAGTGGGAGAATGTTGGTCGGTGAAGCCAAATTAAGGCACCAACCTGTCTTTTTTTACTTTCCGTTGTCCAACTCTAATACAAGCACTGTTTCAACCCCCCAGCCGCATAAATTTAATAACGAAGAATCCAGAAAGCTATGTGATGAATAATCGGTCCTGTAATTAATGACTTGTGTTATCCTCTTATCTGGAAAACTTGAGAGGCCTCAGTAAAAATATGTAATTTGTAATTTTTTGTATATATATATTTGTGGTAAAGAAAAAAAACACAATTGAGAAATGCTATGTTTTCTCTCTGCATTTGTGTCCCCTGTTCTTCATAATAGCTTGCCTTTGTTTTATTTGATAAAGTGAGCCATCTTGTATTCCGGTTTTTTTATTCTTGTTATGGTTGTTTAGATTGCAGGTTAATTGCAGATTGACAAAGGAGAGCTTCTAGCTACTCACAAAAGAAGGATACAAAATTTTATGTTTTCAATTTGTTTTTTCTCACAGCCTTTGCTGGTGGAAACATAAAGGAAGAAGTTGTTGTGTACATTACAGCATTCAGCCAATTCAATTTAATACTCAACATTGGGCCACAAGATACACTTTCCCCCACATTGTCCCAAGGGTATACATGATGCCACATATAAATATATAGTGAACATGCATCATAACATGAGAAGAAAGAGTTTTGGTTCGGGTGGAAGACAACTTTAAGTAAGATCACCTAGAATCTCTTCATATAATAAAGGCAAAGAAGCCAACAAATAAGAAGTTATAAGGATCCACAGATCAAAAGCATTCTGCAGTATGGGAGGAAGAACCAAAAGAAGAATACCCAACATTAGATGAGCTAAAGAAAAAGAAAATGTGAAAGTCTCAACAATTAAAAAAAGGTCAGATCCAAACAAGCAACCAAGGAACATGATAAATTAGGTTAAAAGCAAGTATTCTTAAGTAATTTTTTGTCTTTTTTGCCTACAGGTATAGCTCGAGATGCTTGTAGACTTGCATTTTTTTATATAAATTTTGTTTCTTAAGAATAGTGTCAAATAAGATGAACTTTGCACACGTCCACTTAATAGTCAACATTCCATAATCGTAACAAACTTAGAAAAAATACAATTGGAAAAATACTCGAATTTGTAATATCAATATATATCTAATTTAACATGTAATAGTATACATGATGATCATAAACTGTCAAGAATTAAGTAGAATCAGGATTTGATTCACTATAAAAGAATTTCTGCAATCTATAATCTTCTCTATTCAAACATCCTCATAGGAGAAGTATCAATTAGTTGCAGGTGGAACACATTCGAAGCCCTTATGGACTTTCTAGAAGATTAAAATATGATCTATAGGTATTCTATAGGTAAATTCCCAGTTACAGACCCTTGTTCCAGGACACAGATTTGGGGATGTTGTTAACACCCAAAAAATGCTCACCACCTCATATCCCTCACTACATGACTCATTTGTCCATTTTTCCCACCATCTTTGCCTCTAAAACCTCAAAAAACCATTAATTGGTCACCAAAAGGCCAAAAAACCCTTTTCCCCCTCCAAATAATTAAATTTCCTCAAAATATAGCAAAAACCCTCTAAAAAAAACCCCAAATTCTCAAAAATCAAGAAAAAGGGAATAAAAAATATAAAAAAGAGGAAAAAGAGGGGAAAAGGAAGCAAAAACCCTAAAACAATTGACCTAAACCATATGGTGCTAAAAACCATGGGTCAACACTCCACCACTAAAAAACCTATAAATAGGTGATGGAGACTCCCCATTTCAGATCCACAATCTATCATATCCTCACACTGCCAAAATCACTCGTGAAACCTAAAGCTCACCACTTGAGCTAGTTTTCCCATTTGAGTGCCCCTTTTGGCCCACCATTCTAGCACCTTGGAGAAGGAGAAGGAACACCTTGGAGAAGGAGAAGGAACCCATTGGAGCATGGAAGTAGCCCTCCTGGACTACTGCAAGAGCTCCACCAACCTCCACATTTGAGGTAAATGTAACTTTGGTCATATCATAATACAAAAGAAAGATTTTCGTTATATTGTCATTGCCTTTTCTATTTCTATTGATGCACATGTTAGCTTAGATTTTGTACTATTTTACTGTTAAAATTTACTGTTTATTGAACTGCTACTAAGGAGGCCATTCTCCTTAGTAGGTGCTCATTCGCACAAGCTAGGGTGAAAACCCTAGCTACAGTTTTGGCGACTCCATTATTGGTTAAAAAGAAAAATTTTGCATTGCAAGTTAAATTTCTGCATCATTATTGGTTAAAAGTTTCCCACGCATGGCACTTTTGTTGGGTTCATCACCTCACACGCACACACTCTGTCACTTAATTCAAGTGAGCCTTAAAAAACTACTTAACTCAACCAACATTCTAACCCCACTTGGGGAACACATAAGAATATTGTAGTTAGGTAGGACAGGGGGATATGCATCCAAATAACACCCCTTGGTTGCTTACACTTGAGACATAGTGGTTGTCCTTTAGGATACCAAAATCCCCTAGTATTTTTTGACACAGTCACAACAATTTTATCAGAAGGCCTCTCCCTTTATGAGGGTTGAAATAGCCAGACTGGTTCTAGAGGCCTGAGTGGAATACCGCAATCCACCCAGTAACCAAAGGCTACCTACTCGTTGGTCCGCGTGTGGTGATTCCTTTTAGGCCCACACGGTGATAGGACCGGAGCTGCAGATTCACCTTTATGGACGTGTCATGAACGGGGTATCTTAGTTGCCTTTCTTCTAGGATTGTCTTACCCAGTGTCTCTCCCGGTAGGGGGATACCCTTAGCCACTTGGTTCTACTATTCATATTGTCTGACTTGGATTCCATCACCTTGCAGAGGATATGTCTGGTTGAATCAGAATACTATTTAGCTAGGTGTTTGCATGCTCCCTTATCTCCCATTGGTATAGCGAGTCCACCATTTTTATTTTCAGGAAACCTCTTGCTTGTTGGTATTCTGACCATTTTTTCTGACACTCCGCTTATTGTAGCACAGCTGTTATAGTAAGCATTTTGATCCAATTGTTGGCATGAGTGCCGTATTTTTTGCGCTCTCCTTCTGCACACTTGGCTGCATTAGGTTTTTTGAGCTATTTTTTACTTGACACAACCCCCAGATACTTGACACCATCTGTCACCATTGAGTCCCCGAGACACTCTCAGTGCCTCTGGGCCGAGCCCCTGCAGTATAGTTCACTTGACATCACTCGTCATATATGTAGAGATTCATCACTTGACACCACTCGTCATAGACCTAGAGCTTCGTTGCTTGACTCTACTCGTCGATGACATAGAGCTTCGTCCCCTGACTCGGATGCCCCTTGTTTCACATCAGATTTTGAGGAAGAGTCGAAAAACCCCATTTACACAGCACCGACCAGCCCCATGGCTGGCACGACCTCCAACCCTTTCTTTGTAGGGACTATCGGTAGGACATCCACAACAACCCCAGCTACCACACTAGCCACAACCACACATACTTTGGGTAGGCCCTTAATGGGGCCCACACCCACCATTCCTGTCACTATGCCAATTCTAGTGGCTAGCATACCCAACCCAACCCCATCGACGATTCACACTATGCTGAGTGGCACAGGACCCTCCCATACCACCTCCACTCCCCCGTTCAGGGGTAACATCCCCATCACAAACCCAGCTCCTACACTTGGGGGCATCAGCTCCACCATGGCTGCTATCACTAGCATGTCGCATTCTTCTACTAGTTTGTCATTTGTGGCTAGCCTCAACCTCCCTGACCTGGCCAGATTGACCAACGATCCCATCAGACACGATCCTACATGGCCTCACATGCCCACCAAGCTCCCATCAGACATCCCTAAGTTTGAGGGTAAGGCAGGTGAAGACACCCAAAATCGCATTATGTCCTTCCATTTATGGTGTTCCTCTAACTCTATAGTGGACGACTTTGTCCACCTCCGTCTGTTACAATGGACTCTCACTGGTTCTGCATCCAAGTGCTACATCGAGTAGCCTCATGGGACCCACGCCACCTTTACTTCCCTTGCCTCAACCTTTCTACAGTTCTTTCAATTACCTGTCCGCTATGACGCGGGAGTTGAGATCCTACTGTCTTGCAGACAAAATACGGCCACCCACATCACTAATCACATTCATGAGTGGCGTCGACGCCAAAGCCTGTGCAAAATCAAGTTAGATGACTGTATCTTCCTAGATTGGTTTCTCAAATCTCTCCTTCTAGTCATTGCTAAGGATGTGGCATCCGAACGAGCCCAGTCTGAGGAAGAAGCCATTTAAAAGCCCAGCAGTTTTACCTTATCTACGCCCAATCTGGTTACCTATATACCCTTATACCCAATGCTCCCCACGGCGATTCCGATCGAAACGATGCGTTGGGGGCGTCCCATGCCACCGATGGCATCATTGGCCATGTTGCATCACATAACCAACCCTTTTCCATTGCACGTACTAGTACTGGCCCCGACCTTTCGCAGGCTACATCCCACTCTGGCGCAACCAATTCGTATGCTCCCATGGCACATAACCACCACTCCCATAGACCCTCATGTCCACCTCAGTGCTTCGGCCAACCACCCCCCCTTTACATTCCCCCAGTTACACCTCACACATATTACCACTAGCAGGTCATGCACGCTCTTGCACCTTCCCAAGCCCCACCCACTCATTATCCACCACAGGTAGCACCTACGGCACCTCAACCACCAGTCACACAAACATGTCACCAACCCCCACAAGGTCTCGCACTTGCACCACTTCCAGCACCACCCACTTATTATCCCCCGCGGCCTGCTCCCGCACTGACACAACCCCAAAACCCACCTACTTCCCAAGGGAAAGTGTATGCACATCAAAATCCGCAGCAGCACCAAAATACGCAACGTAACCAACACGGTCAGCAAAACCGCGAAAAAGGATGTAACCGTGGAAACAACCCTCCTCCAAAGCAAGGCGGCCAGCCACCTAATCTTCCAAACAATAATAACAATGTACCCGCCAACCAAAACCCCGACAAGACGCCAAAGCAGGCTAAAAACCCCAACTTACTAGCAAATCATCCTTGTTCCATCTGCGGGGTCTACGGCCATTACACACACGCTTTGCCACATTTGGAGCGGGCATGACAACTCTGGACCGATGATGCCCACCACCAAGCGCACGTGGCCTCACCGGAGCCACCTAACCCCCCACCACCCCAACCTCAACCCTTGGTACTACAGAATCCTTTACCAACCCAAGGAGTGGTGAACACTCAACCGTTGGCTCCCCCTCAAGGGACTGTGCCACCCCAACAGCAAGTCATGTATGCTGCACCTGCCCACCTCACTTTAGACTCAGGTACCCATCACCTGCTAATGATGTCATCCGTTGATGTCAACCTTCAAACCCGTTGAAATCAATATGGCTCCAACCCTGAAGCCCCTCCCCTGACAAAACCACCAACACTCTTCCCCTCGATTAGCCATTATGCATACCTCCTGCCCCCTTAGATGGAGCCCCAAAAGCCCCTCATTTCCTACTTCGTCGCATCAACAATAATCCCAATGCTCGCACAGCATCTAATTACAACATCATGGATGACTTAGCCCAATCCCCCGTGGCCATGTCTGCATTAGAGGTCTTAAAAAACTGTCCTACGCAGCGTAAGACCCTGCTATCCTCCATTGGTGCTATCGACCCCACTGATTCACGAATGATGGCCTTTGATTTGGACCAATCTGAACCACGCCTACCTTCCACATTAGCCTTCCAAGTTTTTGTATCTATTCGGAATCTTGTAATCCATCGATGCATCATCGACGAGGGTGCCTCCACATGCGTTATGTCCACATTCATTTGGTAGAAGTTAGGATCCCCTACTCTTCATCCATCCACCACTGCGTTGTGAGCCTACGATGGTCATTCGGCTCAACCCCAAGGTCTCTTAGCTAATGTGCATGTCCAGTTGGCTGGTAAAACAGTGCTTATTGACATAGAGGTCATCAACGCCCAACTTGATTATAACCTCTTACTTGGCCGTAGTTACATGTATGCCATGCGGGTGGCTGCTTCATCCATTTTCCATATCATGATGTTCCCCCATGAAGGACGAGTGGTCAAGATTGATCAAATCACTTATTACGATCCCAATGCCCCAGCTGCACCTGAAAATGTTCTTCCCATGGTTGAACAACCTGTTCACGGTGCATCTACCTCGTTAATTTCCTTAGTTGGACCCGAAATCTACTCAAATACGTCGATGACTTCCACATTCCAATCCATTCCACCCCTGTCATAGGCAACCAATATATCTGACTTATGTACCCTATCCCATAATACACAAACACCCAACTATCAACCTCCCTTGCTACCATAACCACCATCGATACCTAGTCATGCTGGCACTACACCCATCCATACAATCCCCTTCTTATTTCACCCTTCGGGAGTAGTAAGCACCCCAGTTATGGCCACACTAAACCTCCCGGGGTTAACTTTAGGATTACCTGTGTGGTATCTCACACGTCCTGCCTCCCCTCCAACACCAAATGTCGTCCTACAACTGGTACAACCCATTACCACCACTAATCGACCACCTCCTGGTGTCACCACTCCTTCCTCATCCACCAATCCACCCCCTCTTCCCAAACACACTAGGCGCAGAGGCCCACAACCTTACACCGCTCTAACCCCGCCCAAAATAGTTAAAAATCCTCCACCATTTCGAGCTCCTCCCAAATTCTCTTTGTGTGATGAGATAGGCCATGCTACCCATCAATGTCCACAATTACCCGCACTACAAGAGCACATGCAAATGCTTGACGATGACCCCAACATACAAGTTGTCCAACTCGACCTTACCCTTAAGCCTCATGATAAATCACTGCATACCAATCACCCTTGTGCAATAGGAGGTATTTATGGCCATTACTCACATCACTGCCCTGATCTCCTGGATTATAGAGCCGCCCTCTACGACATGAATAACACGGACCTTGAGACATCTCCTCCCACCATTGAAGAGATCCACCCCCCAGAATCTCCGCCAACAGGAGAAATCAATACAATTTATATGATCTCTACTACTAGTGATCCCTCGTCAACCAATTTGACGACAAAGAGTTTCCGCAATGATGAGGAAATTCTTGAGGCTCTCACCGCACCTGATTACCCCTGGGTTGATATGCACCATCGCTCCTGTTTCCTCCAGGAAAATTCCTCCCCCACCATAGCCACCCAATTCTCTGTTGAGTCCAAATATTTCCTCCCAACCAAGGTCAGTGGTTTAAAGAGCCCATTCCCTCTCTCAATGCCTTCAAGGAAGGTAACATGGCCAGCATCTCACCCACGATCCACATCGATATCTCTACCCCAGTCGATGCCCCCGAACTCATTACGTTGGGAGCCTCCTGTACCGAGTACGAGATCGGATAGTACAAAAAATGTTTTCAAGAGTTTTGGGATGTCTTTTCCTGGTCTTACACTGAAATGCCTGGTCTTGACCCCAATATCATAGAGCACCACATTGACACTTGGCCGAACGTGCCCCCCGTTCACCAAAAGCAATGCCCCATTCACCCATCAAAGCTCCCCACCGTCAAAGTAGAAATTGAGAAGCTTCGCGCAACCAGCTTCATCTATCCCATCACATACACCACTTGGGTTTCTAACCCCGTCACTGTTAACAAAAAACAAGGCACCATCCGGGTATGTACTGACTTCCACGATTTAAACCAAGCATGTCCCAAAGACAACTTCCCCACGCCATTTATTGACCAACTCATCGATGCATGTGTAGGGCATGAAGTCATATCCTTCATGGACAGATTCTCTAGGTATAACCAGAGTCAGATCTGCAAGGAAGATCAATACAAGACTTCCTTCACCACCCCATGGGGCACCTTTTCCTATCATGTCATGCCTTTCGGCCTTAAAAACGTTGGTGCCACCTTCCAGTGGGCCATGACCTATTGTTTTCACGACTTGGTTCATATCCTATTAGTCTATCTCGATGATCTCACAACACGCTCCAAGAAACGATCTGCCCACCTTAAAGACCTCCGGTAAATTTTTCTGCATTGTCGCAAGTATCAAATCCGCTTGAACCCACTCAAGTGTGTCTTTTGCATTCCAGCAGGCCGGTTGTTAGGTTTCATTGTTTCCCACAAAGAAATCGTTGTCGACCCCCTAAAGGTCCAAGCCATATTAGACCTTCCACCACCACGTACGCACTGGCAGCTATAGAGCTTACAGGAGAAATCTAATTTCCTCCACCGCTTCGTTCCTGATTATTCCACCACCGTTCATGGTTTCTTAAGATTGCTTCGTACCCACATACCCTTTATTTGGGATGACTAGGAACAAGCTGCTTTCGAAGCCCTTAAAAAATCTCTCACACAGGCCCCATTGATCTCCCCTCCGGATTTCTCTAAGGACTTCATCCTTTACGTTTCGGCATCTGATTATGCTGTGTCAGGGGTCCTTGTTCAAGAAGCTCTGCTCGCCAGGAGCATGTCATTTATTATGTCAGCCAAACCTTGTCTGGACCACCACTACGTTGCACGTATGAGGAAAGACTAGCCCTTGTCGTCGTATTTTCCGTACAGAAATTGCGACATTACATTCTCCTAAGCCATACTACAGTTGTTGCCAATTCCAACCCCATGGTCTACCTCTTGAACCGTCGGCTTCTGCAAGGACACATCGCTAAATGGGTGATTATCCTACAAGAGTATGACCTGAATTTCACAACCCCTAAGAGTACTAAATCCCTCATGCTTTCCCAGCTCATAACCGACCTACCATCCCTTTTGTCGTCACCTCCAATCACCACTGAGTTACCTGATGACCATTTATTTATCATCTCGTCAGATGACCCGTGGTACGGTGACATTATGATATACCTTCGCACGCATAATTTTTGACCCAACATCGATCGTAATGGCCGTTGCCGTATCTGTCACCACGCCTCCCAGTACCTCCTCTTGGGTGATGTCCTCTACCGGCGTGGTGTCGACACTATCCTCCGTCGTTGTCTCACATGAGAGGAAGCAGAACAAGTTCTCAACGACTGTCATAGTGGTGCCTACAATGGAAATTTTTCTAGGATGGCCACAGCCCAGAAGGTAATCCGTGCCGGATACTTTTGGCCCACACTGTTCACCGACTGCATCACAGCGGTCAAGCATTGCCGTAATTGCTAGCTCTTTTACCCTAAGGCCTGGTCACCACCCGTCCCACTCCACCCGGTCGTCACCATTGGCCCTTTTTGAAAATGGGCCATTGACTTCATGGAGTGTAATCCCTCATCCACAAACGGCCATAAGTACATCATTTTCGCCGTCGACTACTTCACCAAATGGGCTGAAGCCATGCCTACCTTCAACTGTAAAGCCAACATTTCTGCCCGTTTCTTCTTTAACCATGTCATTACACGATTCGGGGTCCCTAAACATCTTGTCTCGGATCATGGCTCACATTTCGAAGATGTCATTTGGCGTGAGTTTTCAACTCTCCTTAAATTCAAACATTAGTATGCCTCTGCTTATTACCCCCAAGGGAACGGCCAAGTTGAGGCCATCAACAAAATTTTGAAAACAATCCTCCAATGAACTGTTGACTGACATAAGTCCAATTGGCATCACATGCTTTTCCCCGCATTATGGGCTTACCGTACATCAACTAAGATCGCCACTGGTTTTACCCCTTTTCACTTAGTTCACAGTGTCGAATATGCCCTCCCCATCGAATGTTAGATCCCCGCCCTACACATTGCCATTGAACTTCTCCCAGACACCTCACCACTTGAACAACATCTATTTTTGTTAGAACAAGCCGACAAGGACTGTCGCGCATCCCTCCAAACCATTGAGGCTGCCAAGAGCCACTCCAAAGCTGGTTATGACAAACACGTCCACCCATGAGCTTTCCGTGAAGGAGATCTAGTACTCGTTTATGACCAAGCTCATGACAAAATAGGTAAAGGGAAGTTTGAGTCCATGTGGCAAGGCCCATACATAGTACATACTTGCCTCGGACATGGGGCATATATCCTCACCAATTCAGAAGGCCACCCCTTGCGCAACCCCCATAATGGGTTGTATCTCAAACATTTTTACCCTTAACATTCCTTCCTACCCACTAGTCTGTGTTGTACAGTTTTGTTTCTTTCGTTGGTTTACACTTTTTTCTGCAACCTTACATTCGTCATTTTCCTGCATGATCATAGATGGACCATCTCCCACCTTATTACGTTGGCTTTGCCGATGGAGCAAGTCACTGGTCTCTAAACCTGGCCTCTGCAGCTTGGGTCTTATATTCCCCTTCACACGAGTTGATCCACCTTAACGGAATATGCATAGGTGTTGCTACCAATAACCAGGCTAAATACGATGCCGTAATCGGTCTCTAGACTGCTTCCCTCCAGATGGGTATACATCACCTTCGTGTGTTCCTCGACTCTCAACTTCTTGTCTCCCATCTCAACAACTGTTACCAAGTACGTGATCCTTGCCTCTTCAGAAAGTTCCTGCGCACAAAACAACTTAGTCGATAGTTTGAATCCATCACATTCGCTCATGTCCCAAGAGCTCAAAACAGTGTCGCAGATCAAATGGCTAACAACATCCTAGATTGGCATATCAATCACACCATGTAAACCATCCACCATGCATCATCATCACAACATGTAGATATATCAAAAAACATAAAAATCCCAAAAAGACTGCATCTACAATAGGGCATCCATGTGCCTACTACAACACATCATTTGCATCCACGTGCAATAACCAACATATAGCAATAAACATGCATCCACATGCATACAAAAAATAATCACCGTAAAATGCATCCATGTGCATATATATATATATATATATATATATATATCATCGTCATATCAATGTCATGAGTGCCCCAGCACTCAGCTATACAACAAATATCCATCGAGGAGCCCCAACAACATCCTCGTCATAAATACATGCCGTATATACAAAAATCTTGAATGCCCGTATGCATCAGGGGAAGTCCCCAGAACTCCCTAACGAGAGTCATATCCCCCGTCTGAATCCTCATCACTCCTCGCCACAGCCGCCTCTGCTGCAGACTCATCCTCTCCTCGCTCCTCCTCCAGATCCTCCTCTGGATCCTCCTCATCCCCCTGTCGATCCCGAGCCCTCCTCTCCTCGGCTAGCACCGCCACCCACATCAGAATCGATCACTAGTCCCGTGGAGCATCATAGCAGGCCTCGATCAGCCATTGATCCAGCTACCACCACCCCTCATCGAAAATCCCCGCTAGTAGTTGATCTAGGGTGACCCACAGGGACTCCAAAGTCCCGTCAGCATCTCATCGTCACACCTCCCCTTGGTCCGATAGGGATGTCCTTGCTATACAACCCCGAAGGTCCCTATGCCCCTGCAGTGGTCTCGGTCCCACATCTGCATCAAACCACATCACAAATAGTCAAAATCATCATATATCTCTATCAACAGATCTAACATAAAACCAACAATCAAAAAAGTTGGATACATACCATCTGGACCCCAAGCCTGCCTAAGTGGTCATGGCGCCTCTGGATCTCCCTGGTAGTTCATCTCACAGTACGGGTAGTCATCAAAAACCACCAGCATATGCAACCACTGCATATAAAGATCCCCCATAAAATACCGCCCTACTTCCCCACCACCCCGCCTGCACATCATCTGACCCCACCGCACCATCCATGGCTCCCTCAGCCCCCCATCTCGGATCGGCACACGCGGTCGTAACGTTGGAACCTGCTCCATGAAGAAAGCATACAAGAACGACCCATAGCAAAACTCCCCTCCTGATACCTTCACCTTGCTCAGCTCTCGCTAAACACAAGTGAGGAACATCTGGCCCCAAGCAAAGAAGGTACCCTGTATCACCCGCTCTACCAGCTATATCTGTCCCCTCGACACTTGGTGGGGCACCTGTGGCCCTAGTACTCGAACCACACACACCGCGATCGCTCGGATTGATGTCTCCTAGAAGTCGCAGACCAGAAGTGCATTCTTATGCACCTCTACCGTGGGTAAGCAGTATCGGTCCAACATCTCCTCCATATCCTTGTCTGCGGACCTCCGTGGCTTCGTATCTGCCACCCTACCCAAACAAGGCAGCCCCGTCATAAAGTAAACATCCGTCAGGGTAAGATCCAGTCTCTCCCCCTGCACTATGAATGCCTCCCTCCCAGGCTCATAGAATCCCACCAACCTGTTCAGCAACAAATCTACTGAATGCATCATCAGCACCTATGCGAACTTCAGTAGCCCGCACATCCCCAAAGTCCCCCGGACATGTCGATCACGTCGTATGTAATCCATGAGATCATCGGGCATCTCATGCTCTCGCCATCGTACTCTTGGAATCCTGTCAATCACACAATGAAAACTAATTAGAACCTCCTCAAATAACCTATCATTCTCCCCAGAATGATATCCCAACAAACTCCACAATCGCACTCCAGATCGCGGCTGTGGGATCCACAGTCGCGGTCGTGGATCACAGCTATCGAGGACACAATTGCGATCGTGGATCATGGCTGTCAAGGCCACAGCCGTGCTCATCGCGGCTATCAAGGCCACAGTCGCGATCGTGGATCGTGACTATCGAGGCAACAATCGCGATCGTGGATCGCGGCTATGAAGGCCACAATCGCATTTGCGGACCGCGACTGTGGGGGCCTGTTAACACCTAAAAAGTGCTCACTAGCTCATTTCCTTATTCACATGACCCATTTGTCCACTTTTCCACCATTTGAGCCTCTAAAGCCAACAAAAGGTCACCAAAAGACCTTAATACACCCCTTTTCCCACTCAAAAAGATTATTTTTCCTAAAAAAGCATAAAAAACCCTCAAAAAGGGTCCAAAATTCCCAAAACTATTAAAAAGGGAATAAAAATATTAATTTTATTCAAAAAAGGAAAAAGGAGGGAAACGTACCTAAACCATGTTGGTCAATACCATTGGTTTCCACAAAACCACAATGGTATTCCCCACCACCAAAACCTATAAAAAGGTGGTAGGGGCTCCTCATTTCACATCCATCCATATTCCTATCCTCATGCTGCCAAAATCTCCCTTGAGCTTTTGGCCATTGTAGCAACCTTGGAGAAAGGACCCATTGGAGTTTGGAGTTGCTCATCCTTGGAGCTTCTCAACTATCTTCATCATTTGGAGGTATTATTATTGCAAGCACTTGCTTGCCCCCATTTTCAATACAAAATTATTTTTTCTATTTCTTGTTCTTGTTTTTTAATTCAAAAATGCACATGCTAGTTTAGTTTAGATTTAGATTTAGTTTATTGTTTTTGCTTAATATTGAAACTGCTACTACTAATTAGCAGGTGCCCATTGCACTAAGCTTGGTTGCAAAACCAAGCCAACAGGGCCACCACCGCAATCCATGATCGTGGTTGTCATCTAGAAACCCACGGTCCACGCCCCTCGTGACTGGTACCATCCCCCTTAGGAGCCACTACCCTCCCAAATCGAGATAAAATTAAAGGCACAAGCTCAGTGAAATACCTGCAACTCACGGAAATGAAATCGACCGGTTGGATCGCCCGCAAATGCCAAATCAGCTCTGGCTCACTACACTCTCCTATCAAAGTCAACCATACAAATGACACATGGCACTATGGGTCCACTTACTATTTATAGACAGTTGACCATTTCTTGATTTGTCCATTCCAGATCCATCTAGAATCCATTTTCTAAACCGTTTCTACCACTAGAATCAAGACGATGAGACCTTCATTGTGGTCAAGTCAGTTTCTCGGTCCTCCTGGCCCCTTTTTGGGGAATATTTTTTAGGCACCCCTCGTTGCCTCGATTTACGTGCCACATCGGCCTTTATCCATTTTTGCCATTCTTTATATCATCGAATTCAGTTTTATGTGCTCGCGATGATGCTTGAGATCATTTCTCGCTCTCACCTCTGTAATTTTTAGTCCTTGTTATTGCTCCCTCTGACGCCCTGATTTACGCGCCACATTGGCCGTTGACAGTTTTGCGACAACTTTATACCCACGGATTCATTTTTTCGACCTCGTGATGATGCTTGAGATCATTTATCTCTTTCACCACCAACTCTTTTTGACATGTTGTCTGTCCACCCTGCCACTGTGATCTGCGCGCCACATCAACCACCATCACTTTACATTTGTTTTCACATGACAACCACATCCATAAGCCCTCCACTCCATTCATACTGCAATTATTTCGTTATTTTGCCACCATTCATCATCTCGCAAGGAGGCACCACCAGTGTTCCCCCCCAACCCTCATTCTTGGTTCTCATCAATGTCCTTTGACTAAACACTCCCTCCTTGCTTGGCCATTCCTTTTGTTCGGTATAATTTTATCCCTTTTTTAGGCTGGACAAGTTCTTTATGAAAAAGGCACTTAGGGAGTTTATGTTAAGATCTTTTCTAACTCCTAAAACAATGAAAAGATCATCGAGCAAGCTTGCTTCCTTTCATGCTCGTTAAAGTACCTGAAAGGGTGTCTATCTGGTATAAGTTTACCCCTTTTCCGTACCTGGTATACTAATTACGAAAAAGGAATACTCTAGTCACACCGGCTAGAAGAGTTCTTCATTGCATCATTTTATGCTTTTTCGGGCCTTGGAGACTAACACACGAAAAAGAACCCCCCCAGAATCTTCTTATCGCTTTCAGACTCTCTAAAATTGAAAGCAACTACGAGCATTCACCGTCCTGGGCTTGTATAAATCCACACGACGGTACCCTTCCATTATTTCAGAGTCTTCTTATCGCTTTTAGACTCCTTAAAATTGAAAGCAATCACGAGCATGAACTGTCTTGGGCTCGTATAAATCCACATGACAGTACCATTTTGAGCACACTTCTATCCCTTCTTCCAGCTCCTTAAATCCATGAAAAAGGCCCCACCAGTGTCTCTCGATGCTATGATCGATCATTTCGGCAGCACCCCCCACAAGGTCGCCTTTGGTCAAAGTATTCTACAATATACCACCCTCAAAGTCTCCTACCATTGTACACCACATTGAGTATCCTTCATTGCAGTCACAATCCTTGGCCCCTTAAAAGCTATGATCCCCTTCCCCAAGTCAGCGTCATATGCTTCCCGATCATCCCTACCATCATACTCTGAACAAAGGAAGTTTGAGTCCCCCCACCCAACGACCCATGTGTCCTACCCTCCTAGTATTTCAGTTACACAAACAGTCCTATCACCTCTTGTTTATCAACCTCGTGCTCATATCAAGGAAACTTCATTGCCTTGCTAGTTGCAGGTCCCCCTCTGTCAACGCCAGCCCATATATTCCAGAGGATAGACCCAGAGGTCCCTGTGCCTTGGACTCATCACCATCTGTGGTGAGTGCCTACGGACCATTTTGAGTGGAGTCCTCAGTGCCTCTCTGAATGGTTGTTTCTCACGTGCTCGACTTCAACACCTTGATTGCACCGCTGAGATTCGTGCGGGGTATACATCCATTCAGTTATTGGTCAAAGACCCCGGACTCCCCCCTACTCTAGCACATTGGTGAGTCACTTTGGAACACCCAGCTATATGTTCCCGTGGATATCCAGGTTGCGTTTGCAACAATATTCAGAAGCCATCCACTTGTACGCTTCCTTGAGTACCCAGTTCAGCTACAGTCCAGTGTACCATTGAGGTTATGACTCTCTGTCATTGTCTCCACCCCATTATTGGATATCTTTAGATCCAACAGCTCATCAATTCCTCTGGTACCACACTCAGCAACACTATATTAGTTCTTCAGCTTCGGTATGGCCCGACCAGGAGTATATATTTGATTTGTGTCCCCTCTAGACCCTTATGATATATACAGCAGTTTTTCATGTATTGATCTCCCTTTTGGGATTCATTGTTATTTATATATCTTGATACAAGCATGGGTATGCCCGCCTCATCCATATATTAAGATTAATTCTCATTCATTATTGAGGTCATGTATTTTCAGTTTTTATAGTTCGTACAGGACCGTTGTTCCAGTCTCTAATCCATTTCTTCTCTCCTCCACACCCCAGGAAAACCATGAAAGACCTATGATGTCTATCGGCCATACGATGAGCTCCTGCCCTCACACATCAGGGGGCAATCTGTTAACACCCAAAAAATGCTCAACACCTCATCTCCCTCACTACATGACTCATTTGTCTATTTTTCCCACCATCTTTGCCTCCAAAACCTCAAAAAACCATTAATTGGTCACCAAAAGGCCAAAAAACCCCTTTTTCCCCCTCCAAATAATTAAATTTCCTCAAAAGATAGCAAAAACCCTCTAAAAAGACCCCAAATTCCCAAAAATCAAGAAAAAGAGAATAAAAAATATAAAAAAGAGGAAAAAGAGGGAAAAAGGAAGCAAAAACCCTAAAACAATTGACCTAAACCATATGGTGCCAAAAACCATGGGTCAACACTCCACCACTAAAAAACCTATAAATAGGTGATGGAGACTCCCCATTTCATATCCACAATATATCCTATCCTCACGCTGCCAAAATCACTTGTGAAACCTAAAGCTCACCACTTGAGCTAGTTTTCCCATTTGAGTGCCCCTTTTGGCCCACCATTCTAGCACCTTGGAGAAGGAGAAGGAACCCATTGGAGCACGGAAGAAGCCCTTCTGGACTACTGCAAGAGCTCCACCAACCTCCACATTTGAGGTAAATGTAACTTTGGTCATATCATAATACAAAAGAAATATTTTCGTTATATTGTCATTGCCTTTTTTATTTTTGTTGATGCACATGTTAGCTTAGATTTTGTACTGTTTTACTGTTAAAATTTACTGTTTATTGAACAACTAATAAGGAGGCCATTATCCTTAGTAGGTGCTCATTCGCACAAGCTAGGGTGAAAACCCTAGCTACGGATGCCCAAATTGATTAGGAGGGATATAACATTTTTCTAGAGCAATAGCAGTAACAAGCAATCACAATAATAAAATGGGAAAAGATCCTGCTTCCATGCTCGATTCCAAAAGTAAACATTCCTTGTGAACTCTAGCCCATAACAATCTCTTGATAGCATAAAACCATCAAAGAAAAGGCATTCAGGGCACTTCTAGACATGTCTCCTACATTTCAAATGAAGAGCCCTCTTGTAGTTCTGACCTCTTTATTCTTTGCTCAAAAACTAAGGCTACCTAGCATATGTTGGTGTCCAATGACCACATGATAGAGTTCGTCTAGAAAACTAGGAGGGGTTTTTCCTTAATTCAAAATTGATTATCCCAACTCATTTAAGAGAAAGAATCTTCTTCTCAAATCTTTGAAAACTCATCCCCATATTTATCTCTTTGAGATTTTGGAATCCCACATAGATAGAATCATTTTCAACAAAGGGGAGTTGAATACATCAAGAAAATTCAACAACATTGAAGTCCTTATCAATGAAACTATTGTTAAGATCCATAAGAGAGAGAGAGAGAGAGAGATCGATTGAACCACCGACAATGCGCGAGAGATCAATGTGTTAGTGGCCATTGTGGATTGTTTTTCTGTCCTCCAAAGGGCTCTCATGGCGGATCGTGCAGGGTATCGAGAGTTATCCTTCGTCATAATCTTGGAAAATGTGGAAATTGCTAAAAAGAATCGAGTGGATTTTCATGGGGTTTTATAGAGTGGAAAAAGTGGACAAAACTATACATAATGCATTGTGTACATATATATAACCTTAACCTAACTAATTGTAGTTCAATGCCCATTAATGTAACACTATTTAAATTGTACAATCATTTGAATTCATTGGAGCAAGGACCTAGATCTGGTACAAAGTTTTACTGGAACCTTCATCATTCAGTCACCCAAAAACATCGCAACGTACAACCAAGCAATGAATCCAAACGGCAACAAAAGTTGTCTTCTAAATCAAGAAAAATGGTGTTTAAACCTATAAATACCAAACACCAAAGAAACAATAAGAACTATAAACCCCAAACATCAGTAGTAACTATACACCCTAAACCCCAAAGAACAATAAATAAATAAGAAAAGGCAAAGATCTTTCTATACTGATTTTTCGTTCCATATTTTTGTCAAACATTTTGTATGCAAACCAAAGATTCTAGAAAAACATGAAAGAAATACTTACAGCCTGTACTAAGAGGAGCAAAAATTTTAAGACAAAATACATTTGTGGAGGTTTATATTTTGTCGAAGTGTATAACAATTTGTTTTGCCTCGACCTAGTAGACACAACCAATTGTATGATAATCAATTGCACTATATGGGAAGCGACCAGACAAAGAAGAAGAAATCCTGTAAGTTGAAAATTGATTGGTTTTTGAAGATACCAATGTAAAGATTTGTAGATAAATTATGTAGTTTCCTAATCACTATAGAAATTCTTAATGGTTATGGTTCATTCCAAATGCTATATTATTGCTAGTTGAATCATTCTTCAATTTTTTAAATATGTGTCTGGAATCCATATAAAAATATATGAAAATATGAAAAACATGCATCATAATGCTATCACTATTGAACAATCATGGAACCAACTTTAAACCACCAAACAAGCGTTCGATTATTGATTGAAGAAACTGCAATGGAATCAATTTGATAACCATATTGTTTGACAAAGAGAGAGGAATCAACTAGCTGACTCATCATCCTGTTGTAAATTCATCGCCTCGAGCACTCCATCGACTAAGCATTGACTAGCAGTTTCCACTATTATCCAAGCTTGGGGAGAACGAAGGATTTAGCAGTAGTGTCATTTTTCATTGGTACCAGTTGATATATTTTTTAAGTAAATGAAGTTTAATTTCGTGAAGACTCTATAAGTCCGTCAAATACTATTTGTAAAATGAGCAAAAACATGTGTTCGATTTGGTCGGAAATGCTACATTTTCTCTCTGCATTTGTGTCCCCTGTTCTTCATAATAGCTTTTCCCTGTTTTATTTGATAAAGAAAGCCATCTTGTATTCTGGTTTGTTTCTTCTTGTTATGGTTGTTCAGATTGTAGGTTAATTGACTATTGACAAAGGAGAGCTTCTAGCTGCTCATAAAGAAAGATACAAAATTTTGTGTTTTCAATTTGTTTTCTCTCACAGCGTTTACTAGTGGAAACAGAAAGGAAGAAGTTGTTGTGTACATTACAGCATTCATCCAATTTGATTCAATACTCAACAACTAGTATCAGAGTAGGTTCTGGAAGCTGCAGCATGGAGGTCACTGCCATGAGTGACATGGAGAAGTTGAATGCGGAAAACTTTTCCCTATGGAAATCCCAAATGGAGGATATATTAATTTTGAAGGACCTGTTTTTACTGATTGGGGGATTGGAAAATAAACCCTCATCGATGACAGACGAGAATTGGAATAAGCTTGACAGGAAAGTTATTGCCACAATCTGTCAATACTTGGCCAAAAATGTCTACTTCAATGTGGTTGGAGAGAAGACAATAGAGGCTCTATGGAAGAAGTTGCATGATCTGTATGAGAAAAACAAAGCTTCCAACAAAGTGTTTTTGATGAGGAATTTGTATAAACTCAAGATGAAGGAGGGTGCTTCAGTTGCAGAGCACTTAAATGAATTCAACATAATTACTAGCCATCTTGCCTCTGTCAAAATTATCTTGGATGATGAAATCAGAGCCATCCTACTTATGTGCTCCATGCCAGACAGTTGGGAGAATTTGATAGTATCCATAAGCACTTCAGCACTTGCAGGGACCTTGAAGTTTGATGATGTTAGCAGCAATCTAATGAACGAGGAGCTGCGACAGAAATCAGTGACAGAAAACCATGGAGGAGAATCTCTAATCCTAACTGATCGTGGCAGGAAAATGGATCAAGGTAGACAGGGGTAGATCAAAATCAAGAAAAGGAAGACTCACTTGCTTTCATTGTGGAAAACCAAGACACATGAAGAAGGAGTGTTGGTTTTGGAAGAGGGATCAGAAGGAGCAAAAATCGACCAACACAAACCAAAGGTCTGCCAACACAAATGAAGGTGAGACCACTGCAGTTGTTTCAGATGGAGATGTCTTATTTACTGTTTCAGTAGAAGATGCATGCTTATATACCTCTGGTAGTAGCATAGATTGGATCCTTGACTCTGGGGCATCTCACCATGTAACTCCATGTAAGAATAATTTTGTTGCATATGAAAGCGGTGATTATGGTAGAGTGCACTTGGGAAACAATCACTATTGCAACATTGTTGGAGTGGGATATGTTCGAATCCAGTCAAAGGATGGACCTGATATCTTACTAAAACAGGTCAGGCATGTCCTAGAGATGTGCATGAGCTTGATCTCAGTGGGACAATTGGATGATGAAGGTTGCTCCACAACCTTAGGCAAAAGTGGTTGGAAAATTTGTAAAGGGGCATTGGTCATGGCTAAAGGACCCAAGAAAGGAACATTGTACACATTAAGAGAAACAACGAGGAAATCATATGTGGTCGTTGTTGCAAAAGAAGGAAGCTCGCCAGATCTATGGCATAAGCACTTGGGTCACATGAGCGAGAAGGGCCTAAAAATTCTTGTTGACAAAAATCTGCTTCCAGGTTTGAAATCCTATGAACCTGACCTTTGTGAGCATTGCATATATGGTACGAAACGCAGAGTGTCATTTATGAGAAAAGGCCATGAAAGGAAAGGAAATCTCTTAGAATTGGTACACTCTGGTGTGTTTGGTCCAGTGAATGTGAATTCCTTGGGAGGAGCCTCATATTTTTTCACATTCATAGATGATGCACCTAGGAGGGTTTGGGCCCTCATATGTTAGTGTTGAAAGAGAAACTAACAAGTTTCTCAAGTGTTTAAGGACAGACAATGGTGGAGAGTATTGCTCCAATGCATTCAAAGAATACTGTAACATGATTGGCATAAAGCATGAGAAGACTGTCCCTGGAACTCCTCAACAGAATGGCACTGCAGAAAGGATGAACCGCACCATCATGGAGAAGGTGAGGAGCATGTTGTCAAATTATGGGTTGGAGAAGCATTTTTGGGCAGAAGTAGTAAGAACAGCTTGTTACCTCATCAACCGATCACCTACAACAGCCTTGGATGGTGGAATTCCTGAAGAATTTTGGACCGGGAAGAAGGTAAACTATTCTCACCTTAAAAATTTTGGATGTGAATCATTTGTACATATTCCCAAAGAGCAAAGAACTAAGTTAGAAAAAATCAATGAAATGTATTTTCTTGGGATATGCGGATGGTGAGTTTGGTTACCGTTTATGGGATCCGGTTAAATGTAAAGTTATTAGAAGCAGGGATGTCATATTTAATGAATTAGAGATGTTTAAGAAGCCTATGGGTGATATGTGTTAAGTTTAAACCAAATAGACTAGCAAGATCACTGAAAGAAACATAATCACAAGATAAACACAGAATTTACCCTGGGAAACCCTCATGGGGTAGAAAACCCAGCAACGATTTCCTCAATAAGATGATCAACCAAAATACAAGATGTGCTCCCTCCTTCTCTTTCTCCTTAGCAGATCTCTCAGACTAGTACGCTACTTTTCTGAGTTGTACAAGTGTGTCTAATGAGGAGTTCACCTCCTCTATTTATACTAACTCCCGACTGACCAAAATACCTAATGGGGCCGACCTCTCCTGGAGAAGTATAATAACCCCTAAAATATAAGTTCAGGGCCGACCCCCACATGGTGGGTCTAATAACCCTAGTTTCCACAAATCCTCGGAGGAATAATCATCTCCGGATACATGATAGAGTTACCTCGGAGGGATTAAACATCTCCGGAATAATAATGTACAAATTATAATATTCTTAGAAGTTACAATATTTAACACTCCCCCTTAACGAGAAGGATATTATAACAACATCTGCAGGAGCAAGGAGTCATTGACTACATCACACATGATACATCTATAAATCATCGGAAGCTTTCTTCAATACATCATCATCAGCAACTTAATCAATTGTTGGAACATTGTCATCATCATCGCATGATCATCGGCAACGTCATCGTACGATCATCAGCATCGTCATCATATCAACATCATCGATAGCATCAGCATCGTCATCATACGATCATCAGCATTGTCATCATCATCATCATCATACGATCATCATCATCGTCATCATACGATCATTAGTATCGTCATCATCATCGTCATCATACGATCATCAACATCGTCATCATCAGCATCGTATTCCCTGCAATACATATGATCATTTTACAGGATGATCAATCCTGCTCCTTTTAGGACATAGGTCCATGGATGATGCAATCCTGTCATGTCCCTTTTGAACCAAAGTCCAGGGACGATCCAGTCCTATCATGTACCTTTTGAACCGAAGTCCAGGGATGATCCAGTCCTATCATGTACCTTTTGAACCGAAGTCCAGGGACGATCCATTCCTATCCTATACCTTTTCAACCGAAGTCCAGGGACGATCCAGTCCTATCATTCCATTCTTGGAGACCTCTTGTCTACGGCTCACTTCATAGGACTATGGTCCGAGGACGATACAATCCCCTTACCTGTTCATTCAGGATTTTGTTCTCGGAGACATCTTGTCTACGGCTCACTTCACAGGACTATGGTCCGAGGACGATACAATCCCCTTACCTGTTCATTCAGGATTTTGTTCTCTGATACATCTTGTCTATGGCTCACTTCATAGGACTATGGTCCGAGGACGATGCAATCCCCTTACCTGTTCATTCAGGATTTTGTTCTCGGAGACATCTTGTCTACGGCTCACTTCACAGGACTATGGTTCGAGGACGATACAATCCCCTTACCTGTTCATTCAGGATTTTGTTCTCGGAGACATCTTGTCTACGGCTCACTTCACAGGACTATGGTCCGAGGACGATACAATCCCCTTACCTGTTCATTCAGGATTTTGTTCTCGGAGACATCTTGTCTACGGCTCACTTCACAGGACTATGGTCCGAGGACGATACAATCCCCTTACCTGTTCATTCAGGATTTTGTTCTCGGAGACATCTTGTCTACGGCTCACTTCACAAGACTATGGTCCGAGGACGATACAATCCCCTTACCTGTTCATTCAAGATTTTGTTCTCGGAGACATCTTGTCTACGGTTCACTTTAGGACTAAAGTCCACGGATGATACAATCCTCTTACTCTCAGAGACATCTGTCTGCGGATCACTTTAGGACTAAAGTCCATGGATGATACAATCCTCTTGTCAATATGTGTACAAGCATCCTCATCCATACAAGTACATAAAATATACTTATCAAAATATGTATCCTCATCAATACATACATTATCAAAACATGTATCCTCATCATTAACAAAACATATATCATCAAAATACGTAACCTCATCAACAAAACATGTAACCTCATGTAAATACGTATATCATCAAAACATGTAACCTCATGTAAATACGTATATCGTCAAAACATGTAACCTCATCAACAAAACATGTAAATACGTATATCATCAAAACATGTAACCTCATCAACAAAACATGTAAATACGTATACCATCAAAACATGTAACCTCATCAACAAAACATGTAAATAGAAATAGTGTAAGTGTAAGAAGTCTAAATCTAAATAAGCCTAAATATCTAAGAGTGGCAGACAAGTATCTTCATCATTAGTGACGATACTACTCCCCCTTTCGAGGAGGGTCCTTTAGAGTTACTCCAAGCTTGTCTCGGAAGTATTCAAATTTCACACGGGCTAGGGGTTTGGTTAATATGTCAGCAACTTGTTCTTCAGTACTTATATATTCGAGTTGGATAGCCCCTCTCTGCACCATGTCTCGTATATAAAAGTATCGAATCTCTATGTGTTTTGACTTATCGTGGAATACAGGATTTTCTGTCATTTTGATACAACTTTGATTGTCACACATGATCACAGTGGGATCCATCTCTAAGTCAAACACTCCAGATAATAGTTTCCGAAGCCATACTGCTTCACAGCTAGCAGAGCAGGCAGCTATGTATTCTGCTTCAGTAGTACTGAGAGCCACACTGGATTGCTTCTTGCTGAACCATGAGATCATGGCAGATCCAAGACCATAACATCCACCAGATGTACTCTTTCTGTCTGAGATACTTCCTGCCCAATCAGAGTCTGAGTAACCATGTAAATTGATTTCATGGTTTCCAAGATAATATAGGCCAAAATCTAAAGTACCCTTTAGGTACCTCATCACATGCTTTGCAGCTATTAAGTGAACCTTTCTAGGTTCTACTAGATATCGACTCAGGGTATTTACAACAAAGCATATATCTGGCGTAGTATTTGTTAAATACATTAAAGACCCAATGATTTGTCTATATAGAGTTATGTCCACTAATTCTAATGTGTCGTTAATTAATAATTTCAAGTTGGAGTCCATGGGAGTGGCCATGGCTTTACACTCCAACATATTAAATCTTTTCAGAATTTCCACAGCATACTTACCTTGATTTAGAAAGATTCCTTTTGGTTCTTGCCATACTTCAAGACCTAAGAAGTAGTGCATTAATCCGAGATCTTTCATCTTGAATTCTGAAGAAAGCTTCTTCTTGTATTCAATAATATGTTTCTCATTTCCGGTTAGAAACAGATCATCTACATATAACAGTAGTATAACTGGTTCATCATCCATTACCTTGAGATAAAGATTAGGATCAGCTTTGCTTTTGGTAAAGCCCATGCTTGTTAAGAAATTGTCAATCCTTCCGTACCAAGCTCTAGGAGCTTGCTTTAATCCATATAGTGCCTTTTTCAGTTTGCATACATGAGTTCTTTCGTCTTTAATCTCGAAACCTTGTGGTTGCTCTATGTAAACTTCTTCTTCAATTACACCATTCAGAAAAGTTGTCTTAACATCCATTTGGTGTAATTTCCACTTCATCATGGATGCAAGTGCCATGATAGTTCTAATTGAAATGTACCAAGCAACTGGTGCAAAAGTTTCTTCATAGTCAATTCCCTCTTTTTGAGAGAAACCTCGGGCTACAAACCTTGCCTTATATTTTTCAATGCTACCATCTGCAGCATGCTTTATCTTAAAAATCCATTTGGAAGAAACCACACTTTTATCTTTTGGTTTGGGAACTATATCCCAAACATCATTTTCCATTATTGATTGATATTCTTCTGTCATTGCTTCTACCCATTCTTTCTTCTGAGCTGCCTCTTCATAGCTAGCAGGTTGTTGATCCACAAGATCACACATCAAGGCCACATAGTTGGATACTAGCTTTGGTTTCTTTCTTTCTCTAATGGATCCTTCAGGAGCTCCATATCTTTCAGCTCCTTGAATAATGTCTCTAGCCCATGTTGGTCTTTTCTTCCTAGATAAGTTTGTAATAGGGGGTTCTTGTGGTTCTATCATGTCATGGTCCTCTGGAGTATCATCTTCAGGAGTGTGCACAGCTTCTGTGATTCTAGGAGGTGTATCTTCTTCATAGATTTCTTCCAGTTGACACTTCCTAGATTTCTTGAGAGCTGCTTCTTCATCAAATGTTACATCTCTGCTTATTTCCATATGATGAAAATCTGGTATGTAAATTCTGAAGGCTTTGGATGATTCACAATAACCAACAAATATTCCCTTCTTACCAGAGGGATCCAACTTGGTTCTCTTTTCTTTTGGAATGTGAATGTACACAGGACAACCAAATATTTTGAGATGAATTACCTCGGGCTTCTTTCCTGTGAACACTTCTTCTGGAGTTTTGAATTCAAAAGCACTATGGGATAGTCTATTCTGCACATAGACTGCTGTCCTAGCTGCTTCAGCCCAAATACATGGGTAGGTCTTGATCATGAATCATAGTCTTTACAGCTTCCATGATGGTTCTATTCTTCCTTTCAGCTACCCCATTTTGTTGGGGATTGTAGGAAGTGGTTAGTTCCCTCTTGATTCCAGCTTCCTTACAAAAGTCTTCAAAGTCTTTTGAAGTGTATTCTCCCCCATTATCTGTTCTGAGAATCTTGATTTTCTTTTCTGAGAGATTTTCTATTAAGGCCTTAAACTCTTTGAATTTTCCAAGGACTTCATTCTTGCCTTTTAGGAAGTATATCCAAGTCTTCCTTGAATAGTCATCAATGAATGAGAGATAATATTCAAAACCACTTAGGGAGGTGGTGGGCATAGGTCCACATACATCTGAGTGTATTAGTTCCAAAATGTTCTTAGTCTTTGTTTCACTCTTTGGAAAAGGGTTCTTAATATTTTTCCCTTTTTCACATCCTTTACATGAGCCATTATGATCAACCTTCAAATCTGGTAGTCCTATGACCACCTTGCTTACATAGGGTAGAGCTTTATAGTTAATGTGAGCTAATATTCTATGCCATAGCTCACTGGGACTAGAGGTTTCATGAGCAAGGGCAACTTCTGGATGTCCCTTGAGTTTATAGAGACCTCCTTCTTCTTCACCAATGACAACTGCATCTTCGATAGATTTTCCTTTGGGCCACATAAGTACTTGACCATCTATAAAGGCAACTCTAAAACCTTTCTTATCTAGTGCTGAGATAGATAGTAGGTTCTTTTTCAAACCTGGAACATATAAAATTTCTTTCATCTTCAAGGGTGTTCCAGAATCTAGCTTGTAGCTTGCTTCACCAATTCCTTTGATAGGATATTGGTAGTCATCTCCTAGAGATACCTTTTGAGAAGAAGACTTTTCTTCAAGATTTGAGAAAGTCTTTCTTTGACCTGTCATGTGCTTAGAGGCACCACTGTCAATGAGCCATGTATCTTCTCCAGGGGATACAGATCCAGAGAGTGCAGAGAATAAGACATATTCTTCTGGATCTTCTTTCTTTATTTTATATCTTTTCCTTCAAGGATTTTCCTCTTCTTCTTCTTCTTCTTCTTCTTCTTCTTCACTATCATCTTCTGCCATGTGTGCATGATGTCTTCTGTGTACAAGTCTCTTCTTCTTTTGTGAAGGACAAAATTTGGCAATGTGTCCTAGTTTAAAAAAACTGTAACATTGGACTGTGGAGAGATCTCTTCCTGGATTGGGTCCTCTATTCCTTTTGAATTTAGAGAAGTGTTGAGATCCTTTGTGGTCAATTTTCTTGAAGTGACCCATTTTTCTTCTTTTGGTGTGAGTGGCCAAGGCTTGGTCATCCTCCTTGAGGAGTGCTTCTCTATTGGCTACTCTAGCCTCTTCTTGAACACAATCTTCCCACACTACATCAAACTTCATACTTTCTTTTCTGGCACACATAGTTTGTATGAATGACTCCCCATTAGAGAGATTTTGAGGTCAAAAAAGGGCCTCCTAAGAGATGTACTACAAAAATATGAGATATATTAAAATATTATGAATTTGGGGTTTTATGGGGTAGGTATATATGACAAGTCACCTCCCACACTATTTTCTATGCACAATATAAATAACCATGGTTGAGTTACTTTTCAAAATTCACTAGAAATAAAATTAATAAAATAAGTCTACATTGATGTGACTAAGATTCGTTGTAAATTCCCAAAAATGTATTGTCCTTTAACATTTATTTGTCTTGAACTTGCAAATGAAATTAAATAATAAAAAACATTTTTAAGAGTTTTTTTTTAAATTTTATGTTGACTTTTTATATTTAGTACTTTTCTCATGAATTTAATAATGTAATTTAATTGAGAATTTATTTACATGTAAAATGTCAATAATATTATTATAATCCACATTGCATTATTATTATTATTATTATTATTTATTAAATCTATTATTATTCTTTATTAGTTTGACATTATGTTATTAAATAGAATGGAGTGAATATATAATTTAAAATTAAAAACATAAAAATGATAATATATTATTTTATAAGAAAATGTGAAAGGACTTTCTTTATGAATTAAGAGTACTTCACTTGAAAATGACAATAATATTATTTTATGTAAAAGTGTGAAAAGACATTCATTATGAGTACTTTACTTGAAAATGACAATAATACTATTTTATGAAAAGACTATCATTATGAGTACTTTACTTTATGACTTAAAAGTACTTACACCACTACCTTGGTTAACTATGTGTTTTCATCCACCATAGAAAATTTGACAAATAAGCATTCTTAACTCATGCAATGCCACCTCACCAAGGGGGATGATGTCATCTACTAGAATGTGATTGGTTGTATTTTATAGTACATTTTCTTTGTTTTGAGGCCCTTTTTTGACCTCAAAATTTCTCTAATGCAAGATCTGGTGAGACCATTTAGAGCAGTCATTACAAGTTCATCTTCATCAAGAGTATCACCAATGGCATCTAGTTGCTCCTTGATTTGGGAGACCCTTGAAAAGTAGTCCTGAATGGATTCCCCTTTGTTCATCTTGGTACTCTTCAACTGAGTTCTTAGGTTCATCTTCCTATTGATGTTCTTTCCCTCATATATTCTTCCTAGGGCATCATACATCTCCTTTGGAGTTTTCTTGGAAGCCACTTGGGGAATCAAGTGGTCCTTGATGGAATCAACTATGATTCTCTTTTCCCTAATCAAATCCTTTCTGTGCTTCTCTTTGGCTTCATCTCCTTCAGGTTCTGCAACTTCATCCTTGATGTATTGAGCAAGATCATTCTCTTCAAGAATGAGACCAATTCTGTATTTCCATGCCCGAAAATTCTCTATGCCTTCTAACTTGTCTTCAAGCTTAGTGCTTGGAGCCATCTTCTCTTGGGGGAGTCCAAGAGACAAGATATAGAATAGTACTTACCAAGAAACTTTAACCTTTTTACTTTTCCGGATCCTGTGACAGAATTTTATCGCACTTTTGGTAAAATTAGGGTTTGACTTTCCCAGAGTTCTACCCAACCAAAAATTTTGATCTAGGGCTCAAAAGATTGGTTTTGAGAAGAGCTATCCAGCCATGTAATCAGAAATTAACAATACCAACTTTTTGCTGAAACCAATTTCTGGTTTATCGCACTTTTGGTAGAACTAGGGTTTGACTTTCCCGGAGTTCTACCCAATCAAAAAGTTCGATCTAGGGTTCAAAAGATTGGTTTTGAGAAGGGCTATCCAGCCATGTAATTAGAATTTAACAATACCAACTTTTTGCTGAAACCCTAATTTTCACCAGAGAGAGAGAGAGAGATATTCTTACCTTGTGAAAGATGTCCTATTCAGGCTAGCTCTGATACCATGTTAAGTTTAAACCAAATAGACTAGCAAGATCATTGAAAGAAACATAATCACAAGATAAACACAGAATTTACCCTGGGAAACCCTCATGGGGTAGAAAACCCAGCAAAGCTTTCCTCAATAAGATGATCAACCAAAATACAAGATGTGCTCCCTCCTTCTCTTTCTCCTTAGCAGATCTCTCAGACTAGTGCGCTACTTTTTTGAGTTGTACAAGTGTGTCTAATGAGGATTTCACCTCCTCTATTTATACTAACTCCCGACTGACCAAAATACCTAATGGGGCCGACCTCTCCTGGAGAAGTCTAATAACCCCTAAAATATAAGTTCAGGGCCAACCCCCACATGGTGGGTCTAATAACCCTAGTTTCCACAAATCCTCGGAGTAATAATAATCTCCGGATACATGATAGAGTTACCTCGGAGGGATGAAACATCTCCGGAATAATAATGTACAAATTATAATATTCTTAGAAGTTACAATATTTAACAATATGGAGGTTAAGAAATCTATTGAAAAGTATGTTGAGCAGCAAGAAAACATACCACCATTGCAAGAAGATTATGGACAACAGGAAGAAAATGGTGGACATCCAGTTGAACATGATAGACAACGAGCTGAAAATAATGGACAACGAGAAGAAGAAGCCTTGCAGAAGCCGTTACAAGAGGTCCAACTGGAAAATATACCACCACAACTGGTTCGCAGGTCCACTAGGCCTCATAATCCGACACAAAGGTATCCTTCCCCAAATTATATTTTATTAACTGATGAAGGTGAACCTCATTGTTTTTAGGAGGCTTGTGATGATGAGCATAGAAAGGATTGGAAGAAACCCATGCAGGAAGAAATGGATTCATTATTGGAGAACAAAACATGGGAGCTAGTGAAGCTTCCAAAAGGAAGAAAAGCTCTTCAAAACAAGTGGGTATACAAGATCAAGCATGAGGGTGAAGGGAAGAAGGAAAGGTACAAGGCAAGGTTGGTGGTGAAAGGATTTTCCCAAAAAGAAGGTATTGACTTCAATGAAATTTTTTCACCTGTTGTTAAAATGTCATCCATTAGAGTTATTCTTGGTCTTGTTGCTGCTTTAGACTTGGAGTGTGAACAGTTAGACGTGAAGACCGCCTTCCTTCATGGAGAATTGGAGGAATAAATCTATATGGAGCAACCTGAAGGATTCAAAACAAAAGGTAGAGAAAATTTGGTTTGTAGGTTGAAGAAGAGCCTCTATGGGCTGAAACAAGCACCTCACCAATGGTATAGGAAGTTTGATTCTTTTATGTTGGAGAATGGTTTTAGGATATTAGAGGTTGATCATTGTGTTTACATTAAAAATTATGACCAAGAAAGGTTTATTATTTTATTGTTATATGTGGATGACATGCTAATTGTTGGGAAAGATAAGAGCATGATTAATAGGGTGAAGAAGGATTTGGGAAATCAATTTGCAATGAAGGATTTGGGTCCAACACAACAAATATTGGGCATGAGGATCATACGTGACAGGAAGAAGAAAAATCTTTAGCTGTCACAAGAAAAATATATTGAGAAGGTGTTAAACAGGTTCAATATGAAGGATGCCAAGTCAATGGGCACACCTCTTGCAGTTCATTTCAAACTAAGTGTTGATTTGTGTCCTTGTGATGACAAGGAGAAAGAATAAATGAGTAAGATTCTTTATGCTTCATCAGTTGGCAGCCTTATGTATGCCATGGTGTGTACAAGACCAAACATTACACATTCAGTGAGAGTAGTGAGCAGGTTCCTTGCTAGTCCAGGAAAGCAACATTGGCAAGCAGTAAAGTGGATCTTAAGGTATCTCAAGGGTGCTAGTAATTACTATTTATGTTTTGGTAATAATGACACTGTGATTGAAGGTTTTGCAGATGCAGATATGACTGGAGATGTGGACACTAGGAAATCCACAACTGGTTATGTGTATACATTTGCAGGTGCAGCAGTATCTTGGGTATCTAGGCTACATAAAGTAGTATCCCTCTCCACAATTGAGGCAGAATACATAGCTGCAACAGAGGCTTGCAAAGAGATGTTGTGGATGCAGTGATTCCTAGGAGAGCTGGGAATAAAACAAGATAAATATGTGTTGCATTGTGACAGTCAGAGCACCATTCACTTGGCGAAAAATCCATCATTTCACTCAAGGACAAAGCACATTGATCTTAGGTACCATTCGATTCGGAAAGTATTGGAAGAAGGGCATTTAAAGCTAGATAAGATTCACACAACTGAGAATACTGTTGATTTGTTCACTAAAATTCTGCCAAAGGACAAGAAAGAGCTATGTAGGAGATTGGTATGGCTGGGGGTGACTTGAGTACATCCTAGGAGTAGCATCAGAGAAGCATTCATTTGGCTTCAAGTGGGAGAATGTTGGTCGGTGAAGCGAAATTAAGGAACCGACCTGTCCTTTTTTACTTTCCGCTGCCCAGCTCTGATACGAGCACTATTTCAACCCCCCAGCTACATAAATTTAATAAATAAGAATCCATATAGCCATGTGATGAATAATCGGTCCTGTAATTAATGACTTGTGTTATCCTCTTATCTGGAAAACTCGAGAGGCCTCAGTAAAAATCTATACTTTGTAATTTTTATATATATACCTATGGTAAAGAAAAAAAACACAGTTCAGAAATGCTATGTTTTCTCTCTGCATTTGTGTCCCCTGTTCTTCATAATAGCTTGCCCCTGTTTTATTTTATAAAGCAAGCCATCTTGTATTCCATTTTGTTTCTTCTTGTTATGGCTATTCAAATTGCAGGTTAATTGAAGATTGACAAAGGAGAGATTCTAGCTGCTCAGAAAGAAGGATACAATTTTTTTTGTTTTCAATTTGTTTTCTCTCACATCCTTTGTTGGTGGAAACAGAAAGGAAGAAGTTGTTGTGTACATTACAGCATTAAGCCAATTCGATTTAATACTCAACATTGAGCCATAAGATACACTTTCCCCCACGTTGTCCCAAGGGTATACATGATGCCACATATAAATATATAGTGAACATGCATCATAAGATGAGAAGAAAGAGTTTTGGTTCGGGTGGAAAACAACTTTAAGTAAGATCACCTAGAATCTCTTCATATAATAAAGGCAAAGAAGCCAACAAATATGAAGTTATAAGGATCCATAGATCAAAAGCATTCTGCAGAATGGGAGGAAGAACCAGAAGAAGAATACCCAACAATAGATGAGCTAAAGAAAAAAAAAATGTGAAAGTCTCAACAATTAAAAAAAGGTCAGATCCAAACAAGCAACCAAGGAACATGATAAATTAGGTTAAAAGCAAGTATTCTTAAGTAATTTTTTGTCTTTTTTTCCTACAGGTATAGCTCGGGATGCTTGTAGACTTGCATTTTTTTATATAAATTTTGTTTCTTAAGAATAGTATCAAATAGGATGAACTTTGCACATGTCCACTTAATAGTCAACATTCCAGAATCGTAACAAACTTAGAAAAAATACAATTGGACAAATACTCGAATTTGTAATATCAATATGTATCTAATAACTTGTAATAGTATACATGATGATCATAAACTGTCAAGAATTAAGCAGAATGAGGATCTGGTTCACTATAAAAAAAATTCTACAATCTCTAATCTTCTCTATTCAAACATCCTCAATAGGAGAAGTATCAGTTAGTTGCAGGTGGAACACACCAGAGGCCCTTATGGACTTTCTAGAAGATTAAAATATGATCTATAGGTCTTCTACAGGTAAATTCCCAGTTACAAGCCCTTGTTCCAGGACACAGATTTGGGGATGCCCAAATTGATTAGGAGGCCAAGGGATATAACATTTTTCTAGGGCAATAGTAGCAACAAGCAATCACAGTAATAAAGTGGGAAAAGATCCTGCTTCCATGCTCGATTCCAAAAGCAAACATTCCTTGTGAACTCTAGCCCATAACAATCTCTTGGTAGCATAAAACCATCAAAGAAAAAGGCATTCAGGGCACTTCTACACATGTCTCCTACATTTCAAATGAAGAGCCCTCTTTTAGTTCTCACCTCTTTATTCATTGCTCAAAAACTAAGGCAACCTAGCAGATGTTGTTGTCCAGTGGCCACATGATAGAGTTCTCAAGTCTAGAAAACTAGGAAGGTTTTTTCCTTAATTCAAAAATGATTATCCCAACTCATTTAAGAGAAAGAATCTTCTTCTCAAATCTTTGAAAACTCATCCCCATCTTTATCTCTTTGAGATTTTGGAATCCCACAGCGATATAATCATTTTCAACAAAGGAGAGTTGAATACATCAAGAAAATTCAACAACATTGAAGTCCTTATCAATGAAACTATTGTTAAGATCCATAAGAGAGAGAGAAATCGATTGAACCACCAAGAATGCGCGAGAGATCAATGCAGTAGTGGTCCATTGTGGACTTTTTTTCTGTCCTCCAAAGGGCTCTCATGGCGGATCCTGCAGGGTATCGAGAGTCATCCTTCGTCATAATCTTGGAAAATGTGGAAATTGCTAAAAAAAACCGAGTGGATTTTCATGGGGTTTTATAGAGTGGAAAAAGTGGACAAAACTATACATAATGCATTGTGTATATATATATAACCTTAACCTAACTAATTGTAGTTCAATGCCCATTAATTTAACACTATTTAAATTGTACAATCATTTGAATTCATTGGAGCAAGGACCTAACACTATTTAAATTGAAGATTGATTGGTTTTTGAAGATACTAGTGTAAAGATTTGTAGATAAATTATGTCGTTGCCTAATCACTATAGAGATTGATAATGATTATGGTTCGTTCAAAATGCTATATTATTGCTAGTTGAATCATTCTTCAATTTTTGAAATATGTGTCTGGAATCCATATGAAAATATAAAAAACATGCATTACAATGCTATCACTATCGAACAATCATGGAACCAACTTTAAACCACCGAACAAGCGTTCGATTATTGATTGAAGAAACTACAATGGCATCAATTTGCTAACCATATTGTTTGACAAAGAGAGAGGAATCAACTAGCTGACTCGTCATCCTGTTGTAAATCCATCGTCTCAAGCACTCCATTGACTAAGCATTGACTAGCGGTTTCCACTATTATCCAAGCTTGGGGAGAACTAAGGATTCAACAGTAGTGTCATTTTTCATTGGTACCAGTTGATATATTTTTAAAGTAAATAAAGTTTATTGTAGTGAAGACTCTAAAAATGAGCAAAAATATGTGTTTGATTTGGTCGAATACTGTTTGTAAAATGAGCAAAAATATGTGTTTGATTTGGTCGATACCACTTTCGTCGAGAAAGTCCTTTTATTATTAAAGTTAAGCAAAAGCATGTGGGTCGACACGTTGTAGTTGAAGTGTCTAAAAATGTGATCGATGTGGATACCTTAATTCAAGTTGGTTTTTTAAGAGATTGATCTTATACTATGCTTTAGTGGATGTTGAAATCATAATCATAGTAACATAATTTGAGTATGAATATAGATATATATACGATTTGATCTGGAAAAAATACGTAATAAAAAAATCCAATACGGATAAAATACGGAAGTAGACTTCTTATATATAATACTTTTAATCAAATATATAAACCAAATTAGCATAAATTTATATTAAAAACCATTCGTTTTTATAAGAAAGTAATAAATTGAATGTTATTTATATTTTATAGTTATTAAATAATTAAAATTTGGTTTTTTAAAATTGGTTTTTAAAATTTATTTTTTCATTAGTAAGAATCTATATTCGTATCATATCTATATCGAATATTTGACGAATTCAAATTGCTCTAAATTTTCGTACGGGAAATGCCAATACGGCCGAATTATGCTACTATGGTTGAAATTGAGTCGATGTTATATATGGTTGACTAGTTAATGTCTAATGGTTTCCATTATAATAAGGTCGATGTTAAGTTTGGTCGGACACTTATTTTGGTTGATTTGGTCGACAGGATACTTTATTTTTAAGTCACATTATGTTGTTGAAAATGTGGTCGAGGTTATTTTAGGTCGACCCCTCCCATTATGGTCGAATTATTTTTAGTCGGTTAAGAAAAATGTAATAAAATCATGTCTTAAATATTTGAGTCAAAGATAAATGTTGATAAGTCTTGAAGTCGATTGAGTATACATTGAGTCGAGTCTGTATTGATTCATGCATAGCCATTACTGACTCTACTTGAAATTTTTGAAAGTTGAGAGGGGATGAAACATGAGTCTTTTCAAGGAAGGTGATCCCCTCCATATTTATAAATTAATTTGATCCTTATCTGACTCTTGTTAATCGATTCCAAAAGCAATCAACCATGATCATAGCATGTGTACAATGAGTAGGTATTCCAATGAAACTTGCAGGCATTTTAAATCCTCACGGTAAAAGAAGACATTGAAGGAATTCAAGCAAAATATAACTTACACCACACAAAAAAGAGCTTAAAGACAAGATGATGATGCAAGAACACTTGAATAGATTGAGCTTCCCAATGCAAAAATGAAAAAGCAGTTCTTGGGTTGTAACCTTGGAAGCTTAAGGTAGAGAAATGGTATAGAAAGAGGAGCCAAAATACCTCAGTTCTTATCCATTGGAGATGAATGTTGGCTAGATGATTAAAGGGTGAGGATTCAACTGACTACTACCAGATTGAAGACGGAGGATGAAGAATCATAGTTCAAGGATGTTCCTGCATAGTTGTTCTCTTATGGATGAAGAAGAGTTTTGGGGTGGGGGATATGTTGGAGGGGACCATTTAGGCCCCTAATTGTCATCATTAACAAACTATGTAATGGAACTTAAAGGATAATTATTTGGAGCGTGTATGTAACCACTCCAACCATACTTAGTATGTATAAATATGAATTCATGTTGAATGCAAGATAGTTGAACGTTCGACTCAATACCTATTTGTCTTGATGTTTTACTGTGTCTGATTGTCATTCTCTGCTTGAATTTTGGCTCAAAGTCTCGGCTTATAAAAACGGGAAATAAAAGAGTTGAACAAAGAGTGTTTATTTTCTTATTTATGTTTTTGTTAAATTGATTTTTTATTTGTAAATATTACACACACACACACACACACACACACATATAAACTATACTATATTAACAGATTATTAGTATATATACTATAATAAGAGAGAGAGAGAGAGAGAGAGAGAATGCATGTACTATATACCTATAGAGAGAGAGAGAGAGAGCATGCATGGCAATATTGCTCCCCCGGTCTCCAGTAAAAGTACCATATGCACATGTTGACTGTTTAATTCAATATTAAAAATCATAATCATGATCATTGACATGTTCTTTAGTTGTTTTCTAGTCGCATTTTTTTTATCCCGTGACTAAATTAGTCGTTTATTTTAGTCCTTTTTAGTTGTGATCAATTAAAATTAATGAAATTTGGTAGTATTTGTATCGCTCCTCAATTCTAGTCAAGTGAGGATCATTTTTTTTGTTTCTTGTTTTTTTTACAAATATATAACAATATCACTATTACGACATACTTCCTTTCTGATTTTCATCTCACTAACTATACATTAAATGTACAACTATCACTCCAACATCATTATTCCAATTCAAATCTAACTATATAAATAATTGAATTAATCATAATAAATTAATGAAATATACTCAACTGTATAACCTTGAATTTACCTTTTAACAATTCTATTCATTGAGTTCTCACATAATATTTGAACTATACATATTCGTCATATGACTATATTGTTAAATGATATTATACATATTCGTCATATGGCTATATTGTTAAATGATATTCTTCATGCACTTTAGTCCAATGCATTCATATTTCACAATACATGCTCATTAAGTTATTATACATGCTCATGAACTATACATATTCGTCATATGACTATATTATTAAATAATATTATACATATTCATCATATGGCTATATTGTTAAATGATATTCTTCATGCACTTTAGTCCAATGCATTCATATTTCACAATACATGCTCATTAAAATCCTACATAAAAATTAGACTTTATATATATTATTTATATAAAAATACATTCTAAGATTACAACATTTAATAATATCTTTCACATGTGTTCCATCCATTTACTTTTAACAATTACATGTGCATAGATATCATATACAAGAATTTATCTATTTATATTAATCTTAAGACTACAATATTGAAAAGTATCATCCAATCCGATATACCTTTAAATTGTTACTTTTTGAACTTTACACAAATCGATTATGGTTTCTAATAATTGGAATACGCTTTTCCTTAACATTTACATCTAGGTATGGAAGTAAATATAGCATTGGATTACTCATAATTTTTTTAAATAAAAATAATCAAATCGAACATAGCATTGAATTACACATAAAAAATTTAAAATAAAATACACTCAACTTTACACCATATCTTGATCGAACACAATTTCAACTACTATCATGCATTTATAGATTAACATCACAGATATATGAACTTGGGGTTATTCCTATGTACAAGCATAATCATTAAATGATCGAATATTCCCCACCATGTGTTCAACTAATACGTGGCTGAACATTACATAATTTGCATTATTCACCTACAATTTTAAACATTTACAGAAGTAAAAGCATAAAATTATACCATAGCGATCAACCCTGCATGCATATAAAAATATCATAGCTTTAACGGTTTTATTGCACTATTCTGGAATAAAGTAGATGTAACCGCATCCCTCATATGCATTCAACGTGATTACTATCACTAAGCGATACATATGTATACTGTCGGATTTAAACTGATATGGGACTGGTTTATAAAAGGGGTAAAAATTTAATTGACTGCATGGATCTGCGATCCAGAGATGATCAGATACTTACAAAAGGGATACACAAGACCTTCGACTATATTGAATCAACGGTAGAGAAGTTGGTAATAAAATTTTACTCAAACAGAAAGAGGTCGGGGATCTAGTTTGGTTCAGTCAAAATTTACTTATATAATCAAAATACGACTCTTACAAACCTCGACCTAGTTGAACCAGTGGGAGTAGGAGACAAGAATAAGATTGTTCCATACAACACAATATTACCAATCTCGTTCAAACTAATCAGGTCTAAAGTACATAACACACAGTTAACTGAATAGTTTACCTTCGACCTGGTGGATTCAAAGTACATAACACACAGTTAACTGAATAGTTTACCTTCGACCTGGTGGATTCAACAGAGTTATATATATATATGCTAAATTCCAGGGCACTAACAATTCATAACATAATGTCAATGTAAATTGCAATGCATCTTAGAGTTATATATATATATATATATATATGCTAAATTCCAGGGCACTAGCAATTTATAACATAATGTCAATGTAAATTGCAATGCATCTTGCGATCCCTCGCATAGCTAAAACCAAGTAAAAATATATATAAGTAAAAATATATATATGGTATGTAAACAACATAAATTTAAAACAAAAATAATGAACCTATCCGGATGGTCGGTCCAAAAAATGGCAATGTTATTGAAGTGGATGCTTATCCAATCAAATCCAAGTTCTCGACAAATTACCGAGCGACTCCTCGATTGACCTCGTTACCAAACTAGGAGTATTCTTCTTCCTCCGAGTCCCCCAATCAAATTGGGGTCACAAGAACATACAATCCTAAACCATCCGATGATATCTCCCAATCAGTTATCAACCAAACTCACATGAACCACACTTAATATAAAACTTCCTTTACGGAAACCATCCAACATTAGGGAGCAAGAGATCATTTTCTCTTCCTTCTCCCTTTATTAAATAGAAAAGTCTTGGACAACATGTGTAGTCTCATTCAAAATTTAATTTAATTTATTAATTATTTAATATTCATTATCATGCAACAAGTGTCACTCTTACATACTAGTGCACATCAATTCCTCTTGATTCTCTCTTAGTTGTCTCCCTAGTCTAAAATCCCAATCCCTAGATCAGTGGGTGCATGTGGAGTTAAACTCTTGATATTCTCTAATCTAGATTTTCTCCAAAATCAATTATCTCTAAATTAATTATTTTTTATTTTACTGTAATGCATGTCTTCCTAAATCAATTGATGTACATAATTTTCTACCTCAAATATCCCCTTTCAATAATTTTTTAATTTAAAATACTCTTCCATTCAATTATTCTCAATTTAACATTTACATATGCAAAATTTAATATATATGCCTAAATGTTTTAGTGCAAGAGTTCAATTATTTCTATTTCTTGTGGTTGTCTAGGTACCACATCTATGGGTCCTTCTGACAACTTCTTGTCCTTGTCCCCGTGTGGGGAGTATTATGTAGAGATTAGGAATCGTTACTGTAATCTTCCGACTACATTTCCATGGAGACTAATGGTGATGGAGGAAAATGATCTTCCGTATTGCTCGCCCCTCAACACATCGTGCGCGATCAAATTGTTGTGGCTTTGCCCGTATGGCACACGCTTCCCTGGGTGAGCTGATAGGGCTTTTGAATCATGCGTGGAGTGCTATTTCAAGGTCGACATTCCGTCGTAGTACCCCTATGTATATTTCTCGTTCATTACGACCACCTTTTATTCCATTAAGAGTCAGTCAATAATTCGTTTTACCTACTATTGCACACACTCAAAGCACACATTAGTAGCGCCACACCATATAAAGTATATCCTCATGCATTTTCAACTTTATTCACTTCTATCTAAACAATTGGCATTTATTCACATCTATGGAATCAAAAGCATCATTTCTTTCATTCATGCATAACATCATCATATTTCTCAATCAATTGAACATATTCATCATTTGTTTGTCAATCACCAGTTTTCATTCAATAATAATTAAAGCATAACACATTGTTCAAGTTTATTTAACCAAGTCATTTCAATATCAGTTCCCTCAATAGTCTATTCAATCAAATGTATCAAGGCGGGCATTATATTTCACTTAAAAACACTATCATGACTAATGTTTTTGGTGTTTTAGTCGTTAATTACCCATGGTGACCAACTTTTTTGGTCGCCTAGTCACTAATTACCCATTTTTCTACTAGTGTGTGCAACCTATAATTCTTCCTATAGAACTCATTCTTGACCCATGTACTCCCAGTACTACAACATGTAGCTCAAATACCACTCTATCACATACATGGTAACCTCTTTACTCAATCCCACCTACAAACTATGTCCTTTGTGCCAAATTCAAATTTGATTTCCAATGGCTTGTAATTTTAACATGTGTGTGTGTGTGTGTGTGTGTGTGTGTAAAGTAAAATTTCACATCATTTCTAAATATACAATTATTTATACTATGAATGCATTCATACCAAGCTCAGTAAATCCATGCACAAAATCATTTCCATAATAGTGAATTAAACAAACACAAAACACAAATTTAATCCATGGCATTCATACACATTTGGAACTTATTTTTTAAGTTTCCTCCAACCAACTACAAAAGAAGGATGTTCCTCCTAGTCATATTCGCTCTATCAAGCTGTCTATTTCTTTGAAATTTTCCACCCATGAGCTAGGGATATTAGTCTACAAGGGGTGAACTACCACCTCTTCCTCTTCAGTACACAACCACACACATATAAGAACACTCCTCACCCAAGGGAACCTACCTTCTACCCAAGGGATGTAGATAACCCCATCCACAGCTGACCTCAAACTCTCACTCATTTCCCATTAACGTACACAATGCCAAGGAATGTACCCGGGCTTATTTGCACTGCAGTCTCTTAGGTTGTCTCCTTCATCTTTTGGCACTCCAATACAAACCATCCAAGAAGCCTACATGCCAAGGATCCACACTGAATTTAGGTTCCCTAATATCTAGGCACCAGTTTATTAGTGTAATTGGGCTATCATTTTTCAGGGTGGACTTAAGTGATAGATTATGATAACCAACCTTCGTATGAGTTTCCCCAAACATATCTACCATAGCATGGATGATATCCTCTCTTGAATGCTTGAATGTATGAATAAATTATCACTAAATTATTTTCTCACAAGATATATGGATAATTATGTCCTGACAAGTGGATTTCCCAGAAGTGACCACTTTCCCCTATTTAATCTCACTTAGGATAACTAATCCCATAATTAATTAAAGTGATAGACAACTATGGTTATTTTGTTTATGGTGGAGCTCCTATTTCCAAGCAAATTCATTAGGGTTGACACCAATACAATACATTAGGTCCATGTCAAATGGAGCCACTACTAAGATATTGACGATAATTTGGAGTTGGTTTTTAATATGATGGACTTACGTGTTTATTATTGAATAGATCTGGTGAAGTCTCTTCTACACACAAATGGTGAAAATTTGGGCTATAAAACTACTCCATTGGAAAATTGACTCTAAAATGTCAACTTCATATATGAGCGCCTCGTTGAAAAGTTTAAAGGATATGGGTCAATCACATTACAATAATGGAAGTTACCTATGATTATAATTATTTTTATTGTCAAACTAAAATCATGTATTATATATATGTATGCATGTAGTGTAACACCTTGTTTTTTACCCCAAGATGTAAATATGATGTAATTATGTAAATGCTAGAATTTGTACACGAATGGTCTAGGATGGCCAAATATATTGTAAATTTGTAAATTTGATTTTTAATATAAAAATCCCTAACAACTACAAGTGAGGAGGGACGAATAAGAGATGGAGGGCTATGATTCCACAAGTTGGGGAAGTGAGAGGGGCTGAGAGATGATGATCCTAGCTAATGTCCCTAGTTTTCATTAACCATTTTTACCCAAGTTCAATGTTTCCATGAAGATGGGTAACTCTTTTTGGCCAAATATGGCGATGAAAAATGAAAATTTTACCCATGTTTTAAATTGAAGCCCTCAAAACTCATATTTTCCTTATGAATTTCAACATGCAGTTAAAAAACGAAATGTAGAGAATTATGTTGGCTTTCCAATGATTTTTTTTTAAATATACCAATGTAATTTATTGTGTCAAATTTTCATTTAATGAAACGTGTGTCCTTAAACATTTGAAGCGCAATTAACAAGTGGCGTGTATGTGTGCAAAATAATTTAATGTTAAATTAATAATTAAAAAAAAACAAAATATGTGAACATGATCTAAACAGAATGCAATAGTGCATACACATTTTTCTTTTAATTTTTCTCGAAAAAATATATTTATTATTATTTTTCTAAATTGGCCAGTGAATATTTCGGTCGCATTTTGCACACATGAGTCTGTGTGTGCCAAATCTTTTGATTGTTTACATAAATTGCAAAACTATACCCTTTTGAAGAGGACACATTGATGTAGCGCTTATATATTTTTTCAAAATTTTTGGATGTGTATATTTTGAATGTTGTTCATTTATCTTTGAGCTCATTCGAAGTTGTCGACAGGGTTTTTCAGGGTAAGCTTTAGCATAAATTTAAAAAAGAATGGCATGCGAAGACAAAAATTCATAAATTATATGTCCATGGATAAAGGATTCATTGACAAATCCAACGGTATCAAGTCCTCCCATTAATGTACATTTAATGACATAGTTTAAGCCCCTGAAAGGCACACAAAATTTTCTTTCTACAAAGAAAAGGGCCATGGGCCTATTTTTAAGGCCCTCAATCAATATATTAGCTCGATCGAGGAGTTGAAGAGATCTTGATTGACATTTACGTGAAATCCTCAATAGAGGTCTCTTCAAGCCCTCGATCGAGGGTCTGTCTGTGTGAACAAAAAAATATAAAAGAGCACAAGAAACGGGTTGGACAATTAATGTTGTCCAACCACCATTCCCACGCAAAAACAACAACCAACCTATATATAAAAACTAAACAGTTTCCAAGTTCAACAATTGTTTAAATCATTTTTAGTTTGATTTCAATTAGATCTATGTGAATTTCATGCTGTTCAATTAGATTTCATTATCATGTATGAAGTTCTTTGTAGATCTACTTCAAATTACATATTAACATATTGTTGTTTGTGATAACAATTGGAAGAAATCTTTGTTTGTTGTCATTCAAGCTTGACGGAGAATAAAAGAAAATGACAAAGGAAGCATGCTCGTGGAAAAAACAACGATGAAGAGCGTGAAAATAATAAAGAAAGAATGAGGCAACAAAAAGGAAGGTTGAGAGAAGAAGAAGATGCACCTTTGGTGCAAAAAACTCTAATGGAGGACAACTATGGTAATATTTGAATTACATGCTACCGAATTTCAATTTCATATTTTATATCTCTAACAATTAGTTATCTATTACTAACTATTGTTTTTCATCTTAGCCTTACTATATTTTGTTTGGAATAAGATTTTTAACAATGTGTTATTTATATTTCGAAATTTGTAACAATTTAAAAAAAAAATTAACTATTTTGTTTCTAATGAGATTCTTATTTATTTCTTAACTTTGTTATTTATATTTAAAATTTGTAACAATTTTCAAGTTAAATGGATAATTTTCAATGTTAATGGAACAATTTTCAAATTAAATGTACACTTTCCAATTTTCAAGTTATTAAAATTTTTGAATTAAAATGTGCAATTTTCAAATTTTAATATAACAATTTTCAAATTAAATGTACACTTTCTAAGTAGAAACATTTGTACATATTAAGCTATTTTCAATTTTCTAAGTTACTAACAATTTCAAATTAAATGTAATTTCAATTCTTGTTTTGTTATTTGTTAAAAATTTATTTGTATAGCCTCATGTGAGCTCCAACTCTCAACATTTGTTTGTTGATTGAAATAACTATTAATGACTCATTTTAGAACCCTCATTTTATTTGAAATGAACATTTTGATAGTTATGTAGTAGTTGTAAAATTCAATGACAACAAATAAAATGAACATTGTGATAATTATGTAGTAGTTGGAAAATTCAATGACATAATCAAATAAAATTAACATTGTGATAGTTGTGTAGTAGTTGGAAAATACAATGACAACAATAAAAATGAACGTTGTGATAGTTATGTAATAGTTTGAAAATTCAGTGACAATAAAAGGATTGTAGATTTTGTCAAATCTCAAATTATGCCTACCATTGATCTAATTAGATTTGGTATGTTCTATGTGGTACGTGTATATCATAATATCTTAAACATGCACTAAAAAAATCAAATCTTGTTCTTATAAATATAAATAACAATGTGTAATAATTTGTAACAATTTTCAAGTTAATGGATAATTTTCAAGTCACTAGCAATTTTCAATTTGTTAATTTCCACAACAAATTTCAAGTGACTAGCAATTTTAAATTTAAATGTACAACTATCAAGTTATTAACAATTATCAAGTAAATACATACTTGATTTGTAAATTTTACTAACAATTCTCAAGCTAAATGTACAATTTCAAGTTAAATACATATTTAGTTATTTTCAATTCAAGTTACAAACAATCATCGTGTATTTAATGTATTTTCAATTCTTGTATCAACTTTTTCTATGCATGAATGTAGAGATAAGTTATGTTTTTTTTCCTTATAGTACCCTAATAATGAATTATAAAAAATTATTTGTATAGCCTCATGTGAGCTCCAAGTCTCAACATTTGTTGATTGAAATAACTATTAATGTCTCATTTAATTTGAAATGAACATTGTGATAGTTATGTATTAGTTGGAAAATTCAATTTGAAAAGTAAAATGAACATTTTGATGATTATGTAGTAGTTGTAAAATTCAATGACAACAAATAAAATGAACATTGTGATAATTATGTAGTAGTTGGAAAATTCAATGATATGATCAAATAAAATGAACATTGTGATATTTGTGTAATAGTTGGAAAATACAATGACAACAATAAAAATGAACATTGTGATATTTGTATAGTAGTTGAAAAATACAATGACAACAATAAAAATGAACATTGTGATAGTTATGTAATAGTTTGAAAATTCAATCACAACAAAAGGGTTGTAGATTTTGTCAAATCTCAAATTCTGCCTACCATTGATCTAATTAGATTTGGTATGTGCTATGTGCTATGTGCTATGTGCTATGTGTATATCATAATATCTTAAGCATGCACTAAAAAAATCAAATCTTGTTCTTATAAATATACATAACAATGTGTAATAATTTATAACAATTTTCAAGTTAAATAGATCATTTTCAGGTCACTAGCAATTTTCAATTTGTTAATTTCCACAACAAATTTTAAAGTACTAGCAATTTTAAAGCTAAATGTACAACTATCAAGTTATTAACAATTATCAAGTTAAATACATACTTGATTTTCAAACTTTACTAACAATTCTCAAGCTAAATGTACAATTTTAAGTTAAATACATATTTAGTTATTTTCAATTCAAGTTACAAACAATTTTCTTGTTTTTAATGTATTTTCAATTCTTGTACCAACTTTTTCTATGCATGAATGTAGGATAAGTTATATTTTTTTTCCTTAAAGTACCATGATAATGAATTATAATCCATTCAATAATCAAATCTAGGAGCTTACAAATCAAAGAATAATGAGTGTGTGTATGTTATACATATGAGTTAGTGCAACAATAATATAATAATGGTAATTCTATCACATTAATGGCATGCTATTCTACAATGACAGTCAAATTTACATATTATGATGATGGACAAATTAAATTCTTGAGTTGCATTTGTGTATTTCGCATTTCAAAACACTTCAATTTGGTGCTTTAAAATTAACCTCCTTGCATAGTGCATTTTTTATTGAAATTCCCTTCACATGAATTTTGATTATGTAGGGATAGATTATGGTCAGCCGTCACATCATTATGATCAAGAATCACATGACCCTGTGCTTCCTCACAATCCTGATCAACCATCACAATACACTTTTCCCTCTCACATTTCAAGTATAATTGGGAGCTACAGTGGGATTGGAAGGGGTGGAAATTGTCTAGAGGATTGTGAATTTGTTGTTGTACGAGAAGCTACTTGTTGGGATCTTATATGTAGGAAACCCTATCGAGGCAGGATGGAAGAGGGCATTAGAGAGCAGGTGATAGATTTTTGGGACATCCATTCTCATGCTAATCCATATCGAAAGCATGTCCTGCGACAATGTTTATCCAGAGGTATTTATCAGGAGCACTATAAGCATGTGATGGAGATGATGGGAGTTGCACTTTAAGAGGAATTCCAAGAAACCAATCCTGGTGTTCAGATAGCATTTAGCATGTTCAATAAATTGAAATTATGGTATATTAGTCCGAATAAAATTTGCGACACTTGTTGTTGATACCATGTTGAATTCCAACTATAATATGACACATTTTTGGATTTTTGCAAAAGGCACTAGAACGATGAACCAGCTCCTCACACAGTGCGAGATTTTATTTGTATGATACTATGCAACAGGAATCCTGAACAAGTGTTTCTCAATAAGAGGTGTTTAGGTGGGAGAAGATTCCCTGAATGCGGTGATTTGACATTGTTCCGTAGGAAATTTCCTATCAATCCAACACTCCCTGGATTGTCAGATATCACAATTATGTGGAAGAGATACAAGTATGTCTCCATGAATCCATATTCTTCATCTGTTCCATCTAAGAATATCAACTTACTCGAGGATGAGATTCATGTTTCATATTTCATGGAGAAGTTTCAAAGTCATATTTATAAATACATAAAACACTCCCATAGGTCCAAGTAGCAAGCTTCAGAATTTAAACATTCCCGTGAGGTATTTGATCCGGGCACAATCTTATCAGTGGTAGACTTTGCTGATAACTACACATTTTCTCCTCTCAGAGAGATACAGAGTGAGTACTATCACTCCGACTAGGTGTCTATCTTCGTACATGTATTGTACAGACATGCTCAGGAAAGCATTGATGGTAGGGGTAGCACTCCTCAATCACGCAAAGTGATCAAGGAGTACCATTTTTATGTCAGTGATGATCTTGAGCATGAGACGTTGTTCGTTCAACATTACTTTGGGTTGATTTATGATTCATTCAAATAGAGAGGTGTATCATTTACTGAACACTAGATTTGGTTAGATAGGTGTGTAGGGCAGTTCAAATCGGCATGCTCCTTTTACTAGTTGAGTCACATTCACAAAGAGAGGAGTTTTACACACCTGGAGCTTTTTTGAAACAGGGCATGCAAAGGTGAACATGATGGTGCAGGTGCATGCATGAAACGAACACTTTAGAGGTACCAGATGAGTCATGGTGCAACCAAACTCAAATGCTCTGCAAAAGTAGCTGATTGGTGCACACGACATTTGGAAAATCAAGGTCACGAACAAGCAAGGTTGATGCGTACGTAATAAAATCCAAAATCAATTAATATGCTAATAAAATTATATCATCATTTCCAAAAAAACACCTTCTCAGTAGGAATTTATATGACAAATTGAATTCCATGCAAGTTCTTTTGGGAGGTTTCCCTTGGTGATGTGAAAAGATCCATGCCGTGGTATTGTGAGACCATACCTGGTACGAGGAAATTACATTATGTTCGGAGTAAAGACATGGGAAACATATTCACCATTCAAACGAAAAAGTATGCTTGTTTTTGCGATTTTTGCATTGATGCAAATGGATGCAAGCTTCATCACTGTGAAAATCATGTATATGTGAAACAATGGAAATATGTCCCTCTTAATCCAAAGGGCCCACATCCAATTCTAAAATTGAAAGAGATGCACAATGACGAGGCAGTGGTCTCACTAGATCATGATCGAGTTTTTGATGTGGTGAGGGAAGGTACAAAACATCATTATTAATGATTTCATTATATATTACACATATAGAAATCCTATAGAAATGCATGTAGGACATTTGAATAATATTTGTAATTTGTAGAAATGCACGTAGGATAGAAATCAAGGTGAAGAGAGGTGATCCAGAGAGATGGAAGATGGCAGAAGCTGACGACGATCATATTATGGAGACTTGCATTCATATAACCCATTGGCCAGATGAATGAATTACACATGCCACTTGCAACATTGACCTAGTTATCATGCTGACTTGTTGAATGCAATGTTGTAATAACAAGTTTCTAGAATTAACATGTACATCATCCATTGCAAGTAACTCATGTATGGTCCTACATGGATTTTATTTTGTATCAAAATAACGTGAATGCATATGAGTATTATTTTTTAATTTGTCTTCATTTATCTATGTGCTTTTGCAATAACAAATTTTCATATAGACAATGATCCTCTATTCATTGTGAAGGTAAGTGCCCCATCAACTATGACAAATTACCATTTCTAATATCATATGGGTTTCTCTTCTCTAATGGTTATCCTCAAATTGTAATTTGTAATTGGTTTTTTAAATTGTAATGTAATTGAAATTGATTTTTTAAATTGTAATAAGTACACATTGAATTTTCAATTGGAATTACACATTAAATTGGAGCGAGAATATTGGTTCCCAATGCCATGCTCACATCACCTTCATTTCCCTCCATAAATTGCACCATGATTTAAATATCAATCACACTTGGCTCAATCACACTTGCATACCCCACTAGTTTCAATTAACTTGCCCTTCTCACACAATATTTCATTTCCTTTTGCTGCCACTAATTGTACTCAATTTCATCGACACTCCTCCATAGATATAGGTAGATGTAGCATCGATCTTCTCTATGAACAAAAATCCAATCATGAGACTTCATCGATAAGACAATTAAAAAGTATATGCACTTATAGACAAGTACTAGCCCCTAAGTGGCTTATCTTCCTTGTTTCTAATATGACATTGAATTTAGATTTTTATTTTTCGACATGTTTAATTAATAAGATAAAAGTGACTTTATGGAGAAGTCAAAAGTTATGAGAAAGTTAAACTTTAAGATATGAATAATATGATAATTCTCAATTTGAAAGTAACTAGAAATTGCACCTTAGGGTGCAATAAAAGAACGTTGTATTGTAAGGAATGCGAGAGTTGAAGAAGGTGAAAGTTTTGGTCATCAGAAGATTCGGGTCTAGAGGCTTGGTTCGAAGGTTTGGGTCTATAGGCTTGGGACAGCCTCACTTTGAGAGTTGTTAATTACATTTGAATGCAACACAACTAAAGTGAGGGAGTTTAGAATTTTAAAAAAAAGCCTGAATACTTTCATCAAAAAAATTTAAATTTAAAGTGTCAATTTTTCCATTTTTTTTAATATACTTTCATCAATAAAAATTAAAACAAAATTAAACAATAAAATTATGATTTAAAGTGTCAATTTTTCCATTTTTTTTTAATATACTTTCATCAATAAAAATTAAAACAGAATTAAACAATAAAATTATGAGTATACTTTCATCAATAACGTTAAACGCTGCAATGCACATTCCTCAGACGGTGCATTCTCATCTTTAAAATCTTTACCTCTACCTCTACCTCTACCTCTGCCTCCGTTTTTATTATATTGCACAGAGGCTCTATTATCTCGTGCTGCATGCTCTGCAACACCGCGGGAAAGAAGGCATCGACATCGTTTATGCAAATAACAGTGCTCTGAAGGCCGTGATGGGTCTAGGTCTCATCTCGTGAAGGGTCGCGTCTTAACGTGGGTGATTTAAAGTGGCTTGTAGAGCAGCCGAAGACAGGAGGAGCATCCATAGGGTTGTCAGTCTCATATGGAGGAACTGGTCGTCTATGGTTGATTGGGATTGCAACGTGTGAAACATACCTGCGTTTTGTCAAGTATTCCATCCTTCTATGGATAACTTCTATGGATAATGATTGGGACCTGCAGCTTCTACCTATTGTTTCCAAACCAACTCCAAGATTGTTTCCCAGTTTCCCCCTTGTTTCTTCTGCTTTCCAAGTTCTGCATTTAGTTTAGTGTTTAGGAGATCTGTCTTGGGGAGGCGCAAGAATGGGGCCGTGGTCTTTGCTTCCGAGCATAAAGCTATTGAGGTCACCTTGGTTAATTGAATTGCTTTCCTTTCAGATCAACACAAGAGATTCATAGCATGGACATATTAGTGAAGTTTTTTCTTGAATGGTCATGTGACTTTACTGGCAGTGATGCTGTTATTACATGCACATTACCTTATTCTCTTAACAAGATTCATTTAATTAAATGGCACATGTAAAGTCAATAATGTATATCAACCTTATAATGATGGTCTAACTAACGAAAATAATTGCAATCAAAATTAACTTTTGACTTTTGATTTTAAATTTTATAAAAACTTTTTGAAAATGATCACTATTAAAAGACACCCACAACAGATTTCTCACCATGGGCCTACAGAAAATAGTTTCCTTAAGACCGTCACTTTCATATCAGTGACAGTGGGAATCTATTTATACATGCATATTACTTAGAAGCAGGGCAGACAAACAAGCCCATTACCGTAAATTAATGGTAAATATTTTGTAATAATGAATAGGGCATGCTTGCTTGAAGTGCAATTTCAAGGTTAATACTGGACATTTCTCAGAAAGGTTAATATAAACCTGAAATCGAGAGAAGCCCAAAAGCACTACTCAATCTGAGAACAAGGAATGTTGAATATAGAATTAAAAGGCCAATTCCTAACAATTTGCCTGGGTGCATGTCATTCATGGGAAAAACCACCAGCACCCACAGAAGCCCGGTTACAAGAAATCCCACGGTGTAAAACAGACTGGTATCTTTTGGAACTATATAGGCAGCAGGTCGCTTGGAGTGCAATTTCAAGGTTAATACTGGACATTTCTCAGTCTCAGAAAGGTTAATATAAACCTGAAATCTAGAGAAGCCCAAAAACACTGCTCAATCTGAGAACAAGGAAGGTTGAATATAGAATTAAAAGGCCAATTCCTAACAATTTGCCTGGGCACATGTCATTCATGGGAAAAACCACCAGCGCCCACAGAAGCTCGGTTACCAGAAATCCCAGGGTGTAAAACAGATTGGTATCTTTTGGAACTATATAGGCAACAGGTTGCTTGGAGTGAATGCATATAATATGTATATTGAAATAAAAGCCACTGCTCCCCATAAATTAACTTTTCCAATGAACAGAATCAGACAAAGCAAAGCAAGAGTCAATAGGAAGAAATAGACATCCCGTCTAAAGCATCTGCGATCAATCTGTACACGTGAACCCGCGATAAATAGAGCAACCAATCCAGTCACTACAAAGGTAATAAAAATTGCACCTCCTAAAACACTATTGAGTCCCACCTCACCAGCATCAGCCCCCATAAAAGCAGCAATACTTGTAAACACATCAGGTGCTCCATTTCCAAGAGGAAGAGTCACTCCGGAATTTAGTGATTTGAACTCCAAGGCAGGTAATGAACTTGAGGACGATGGCAATTAGGAGTCTCTCTTCTAGCCTCTTAACCCTGATTCTTATGGGCGTGATAATAATGATAACAAAAGTTTATTCTCTGATGGACTCTGAGCGTCAATTGAAGGCTGACGGGCAAGTGTTTCATGAAGAAATGCAACACATTCACTATCATACGATAACTCTAAATAGTTAGGTGGAATGCAATCCTTTTCGAGCAGAAAAGCATTCGCACCTGGTGCTGGAAGCATGTGAGGTTCAATTGACATGATTGTTGGTATGAATGAATTTGATGACCAGGAAGGTATTGGAATACTTACAAATGAAACGATACCCTCTCACTATGGAGTATTCCGTGACTGGAATCGAACGCAGGTCTACTGGAAGAATTTATGTATTGAGAAGAATCTGAGAACATGGAAGAACAATTCACTTTCCTTTGAATCTTAGCTTCCATGATCCAAAGTATATTTGCACGAATCATCAACGCATAGACTGAGTAATTTTGACGAAATAAACTCCAGTTCAAGAGGCGTAAAGACCATCAGATCGGCCCAACGTGCTGCAGATCTAGTGACGAAAAACCCTTTTTTTTAATGGAGGGATACCATGATTATTGCAAAGGCAAGAAATGTCGGTGATGGAAAGCGGTAGAGAAGCAGCAGACCCACGATGGTTGGGTAGATGTGGAGAATAAAGATTGGAACGACCGTCATAGTGAGTAGAAAGGATAAGAAACATAACTTCCTCCTGTTTCAATGGGAAGGATCTGCAGTTGCGTTGGGGTTTCACCTTCTTCTATTCTCTGCACAAGTTTTTGTATTATAGCTTCGGGCTCTTTCTCCCCTACGAGAACCATATCTAATGTGGCCAATGGCCAAGGCACCGCTCAACTGGCAGAGATTATCTTCATTAAAGACCTCCGAGACCAGACCCAGACCCGTCACGGCCTTCAGAGCACTGTTATCCGCAGAAACGATAGCCGACGCTTTCTTGCCCGCTGTGTTGCAGAACATGCAGCACGAGATAACAGAGCCTCTGTGCAACATAATAAAAACTGAGGCAGAGGTAGAGGTAAATATTTTAAAGATGAATGCACCGCCTCAGGAATGTGCATTGAATGGATGCCATGGGAGCAGCAGTGAATGGATATGATGGGAGCAGGTGTAGCATTGAACGAATGAACAAATGGCGATGATGGGAGCAGGTGTTGCAGGTACAAAACATTTAATGACCATCCGTGCAGAAATTAACGAGCCAAATTAACCCAATCGTCAGGATCCGACGGTTAAAAATCAATAATAATAAAAAATCGGGGAGTGACTCCCACTTGTAAAACGCCTTACGGCGTAAATATGAATATGATAACAATGGTGAATTTTATGAAAATAAACATTTATATTAAAATCAAAGTATTATTTGTGAACTTTTTATATTAAAACTTTACTTTGTGAAATCATTTTTAATAATTTTATAAGTAATTTTTTTAGATATTTTAAGATGAAGAATAAATATATTAAATGGTGACTAAATGGTGGATGATTATCAATATATAGGATAAAAAATTACAAAATCATTATAACCTTTTTTTTTTTCAAGGAAAAATATAACTTATTATTAATACCGCGAAATAGTAAATAAGTCCATTACATCATGTCATCAAGACATAAAGCAGGATCTATGCCAAGTCCCATACATAAATCATAAAGGATGCCAAAGACGAGCATCAAAACCCATCATCACAAACTGGGATCTATGCCAAGTCCCATACATAAATCATAAAGATGCCAAAGACGAGCATCAAAACCCCATCAGCAGAATAAGACCATACTAAACATCTCCATGTGACATAATATCCAAGTAACTTAAAGACATAATAAAGACATAAATACAAATATATAAGTCCAAAACAGCCCAAGGCCTAGACACAAAGACAAAAAGATAGCAAATAGTATAAAGCCGAATAGTTCCAATCGGACCAAAAATCCAACAAGGAGTTGGAGATAGTGTCTATGAACCTGCAATAATTAAAGCCGCATATAATCATATGAGAAATATATATATCAGAACATAACGCAAAACCAAAACATAAATTAGCTCCAAAGCAAATCAACTGAGCCCCGAGTGAACAAATGGCCCTCATGCCATTCCTCCCACAAGATAATACCAGACGGCGTGTCCAGAGCCCGCTTGGAGAGCATGTCTGCCTCCACATTCATCTCACGAAATATATGAGCAAAGTAAATATGCTGAAAATCTCTGATGTATTGCCTAACTGCCTCCAAATCTCTGATGTATTGCCTAACTGCCTCCAGCCAATGTGTGAGGAGCAACACATTAAGTGGGGAAGAACCCGAAGCCCATGATATTATGGAGGAAGAATCACCCATAACAACGAGAGAAGAGATCTGCTTGAGCCGAGCAAAGTATAAGAGAAGCTAGAGTGCACATAATTCACTGCGGGTGTTCGTACCAAAACCCAAATTAAGATGGATTCAAAAGGAGACAGAGTTGTTAAGGTGTAGCACCACACCAGCCCCGCCAACACCTCTCCCCCCAGCCGCAGCCCCATCAAAGTACCCGCAAGGAAATACTAGAACCGGAGGAGCATTACGGTATCCAAGTCGTTTTCCAGATGAGTCAATCATGCCACCCACAGGTACAGATATGGAATTGAACTCCTTGAATAAGGCAATAGTTCGGCTGCACAACCATACCAGATTAGGAACTGTGCAATCAAACACGCAGCGATTGCGGGCCTTCCATAATTCCCATAGCATAAAGCACGGGAGTTCCAACCACCGCTGAGCAAGAGAGTCACAGGACCACCGATCAAAACAATCAGTCAATGTGGACGAATGCCAAGCTACAGGAATACTAAGGGAATTGGCAATAAGTAGCTAGAGATCCTGTGTGACCGAGCATGAGGAGAATAGATGATCAACCGATTCCACTTGGGAGCGGCATAAAGGACACCAACCAGGACCGCAGAAGCCACGATGACAAAGGTTATCCCAGGTAAGTATATTATTACCCAATGCCAGCCAAACAAAACATCTAATCCTCGAGGGGAGGGCAAGCTTCCAAATTGCAGTGTGCCACCAAACCTTCCCCAGTCGACAGTCCGCAAATGAAGAGTCGTAAGCAAGTTTTGAAGTGACCTCGCCACGAGCAACATCCCACGACCAAACCAACCTATCCGGGGAGTCACTAAGGTGGATATTTGCTTGACAGAGGTGCATTGTGTAGTCTGACCATTCCTTTCCCATAGTCCCCCCAATACCAAGCTGACAGGCAGTGATCCATCCCCCACTGTTGAAAGAGACCGCATGTGCAAGATTATAGAGTCCCCTGGCCCACAGATGTGCAAGAAGTTCGGGAGAAAACTGATAAGAGGGGGATCCCCCCAGAACAGGGTCCGATCCCAGTCTAATGTCCCGGCCATTGCCAGGTTTCCAAGTGAGCCATTTTTCAACAACCGAAAACGATCCCATGAACCCACGCCATATATTTGATGACCCAATAACAGAATGCCTACCAATCTGAAACCAGGTCGCAACCGAAACAAGTTTTAGGTATTTGGCCCGAATAATACAACCCCACATAGAGCTGTTAAATAAAGCCCGCCACAGACTCTTTGCATGGAGAGCCATCACAAAAAACTCCATATTCTTTACATCCCAGCCCCCAAGAGTATATGGTTGAGCCAGAGTTTTCCAATTGAGTAAATGAAACTTGTTCTTCTCCCCCCCCGACCAGATAAAGCGGAAGAATTTCCCCCGAATTATGCATAATATGGACACAGGAATTTTGTAGAGGGAGAACCAGTATACTCCCAGGTTCTGAAGAACAGCCTTTGCCAAAGTAAGCCGGCCACCCAAGGAAAGATATCTCAAGCTCCAGTGTCCAATACGCACATCAAACCGTTTGACAAGCCATAGCCAGTCATTGATCTTGTATTTTGCAGGTTTGACAAAGTAGCTGAGATATTTTGAGCCCTCAGATAACTCCTTGAATTCCAAAGGGAATACACTTCTTATCCTGCGTTCCATATTCACCTCCAAAGTGTGCTTCAGGAAAAAAGATTTAACCATACTAATGAGCATACCGATTACCAAGCAGAAAAAATCAAGTATTTTCTTATACTGTACCCATTCAGCCAGAATTCCCAGGCCAAAAAGCATCACATCGTCCACAAATAGAGTATGAGTTACCGCTACACCAGCCGAGACCTTGATACCCACAATAGTGCCCTCACATTTAGCTTTGTGAATGGAGAGGCTCAACCCATCTATGACCAGTAGAAACAGAAGGGGTGAAAGAGGACAACCTTGACGAAGTCCCCTAGAAGCCTTGAAGAAATAAGTCGGTTGACCATTGATAAGTACTGAAAAATTGATAAAGGTAACACAGGCCATAATCCATTTCATTACCTTCCAAGGTAACCCAATTTAAATAAGGGTCAGTTTTAGAAAGGTCCAATTTACCCGGTCATAGGCTTTCACCAAGTCCAGTTGTAGGATGAGTGCATCCAGCTTCTTCTGATTTATGCTGTGGAAAACCTCCTGAGCCACGGCAACCGCATCATGTATCTGCCTCCCATCCAGAAAACCATACTGTTCCATTGAAATATACGTGGACAGGATCGGTTTGATACGTTGTGCAATTATCTTGGATATGATCTTGTATACTAAATTGCACAAAGCAATAGGTCGAAAATCATTAAAGCACTCAGGATGTGATGATTTAGGTATCAGTGCCAGATAGGTAGTATTCAGCACCCCAGATACCATCCCCAAGGACCGAGATTCATCCACAGCATCCCTGAGGTCATTCCCCATGATTTCAAAAAAATGTGTGAACAGTTCCACAGTCCACCCATCCGGACCAAGAGATTTATCTTTTGCAAAACCCCACAGAGTATTCTGAACATCTGTGATAGTAATATCTTCAAAAAATTTGTCCCCCTCCCCATCAGTGAACATCCTAGGGTATTCCTTTATAAGCTTGAACTGTTCAGGCAGGGATGTATTCATAGGATCAGTAAAATACTCAAGAAAGTGCCAAGATGCCTCAATCATCAAATCTTCATCACCACGAATCCGCCTCCCATCATGATCATTTAGATCCCAAATGTTATTTTGTATTATGCGGGAATCAACATAGCAATGGAAGAACTTTGTGTTTAAATCACCAGCTTTTAGCCATATTGCCCTGCTCTTTAAACGCCAGGACTCTTCATGAATAAGGAGGATTTTGAGTTTCCTTTCCTCCAACAAAGCAAGGCGGGCACGACCAGATTGTGTGATCCCCACCCTCCGAGATTGATCCCTAAGATCACCAATTTCCAATTCAAGTGCATTGAGTTCTGTAGTCAGCTCAGCTTTTTTGGTTCGCTCCCACTTTATAGTATAGTCTTTTAAGGAACTTAATTTTAAAGCAAGCTTGTCCATTACCGACCGCTCCCTCGACACATCAATATTTGCCCAATGGGATCAAACGCCCCCATCATATTCCGAGTCATTCAGCCATACAGAATTGAATTTGAATGGGTATACATGGTGATTAGCTTCGAAATCAAATTGCAGAATAATGGGGAGATGATCACTAATATGGATCTGCTGAATCCATGTTCTGTATGTTTGAAAAGAGCTTAAGATTGACTCAGATATCAAGAAACGGTCTAAACGCTTGGATATCAAATTCTCCTCTTGTCGACTATTTGACCATGTGGGGGCCAGAGGCCTCGGTTCCACATCAATTAGAGAATGTGTAGAGAACAGATTTCTGAAGAAAGTCCCAAGTGGGTCCCTTCTGGCCGCACGGCCCCAGATTTCCTCAGCCCCCCAAGAAAAATTCAAATCACCTGCAAGTATCAAGTTTTCCAATGCCAATAAATGTCCCGAGCATGCCAGGTTCCAAAAAGCTTCCATGTTGCAATAAGGGCCATAGCAGTTTACAATATTTATATCTTTTTCTGAACCTCTACAATTGCTAGACAGCAATATGCCCAGCATAGTAATATAAGGGTTTAGCTTAAGAACCCCCGGGTTCCATGCAGCCAGCAGGCCACCAGAAAGACCAACCGCATCAATAGAGGACATACACCAACCCGGCTTTATTTTATTGAAAAAAGAGCGATCTTTCTCACAACAGACCATTGTTTCTTGTAAGAAGACCAAATCAGGATTAAAAATTTGTAGGACTCTTTTGAGGGCAAGTTGTTTGGGCATACCCCCCACACCCCTGATATTTAAGGAGATAAAAATCATTATCGACCCCTGGCTAGGGCTTTGATTCCTCTAAGAGCCCTGGTATCAGGAGAGATGGGGGTAATCAGAATGTTTTTGTCATTACCCCCCTGAGGGTCGACCTTTGAGTTTTTCCCAGCACTCCTTGTTTTTAATGGAGAGAAATCAGTTGTCAGCCCGCCCTGCCGAGCCCCCTTTACAATACAGTGTTCTCCCCGCGTGACCAAGTTGGTAGTCGACGGAAAGTTATTCATATCCGCCCTTTCCGGAACCAGTGCCTCAGGATCCAAGGAATCAACCACGACTGTATTGCTAGGACCACAGTCAACGACAACCTGATTTTTTAAATAAACAGGAAGGGGTGTTTTTTTAACCATCTCAAAGTAAGAAGGGATGTGTAAAACATGATCCTGGGTCACCGATTCACCGGCTGGGGAAGTATGAGCAGGACTGTTGACGGACGGGGATTCCAAAACTATGTCATTCAATGCCCCATCCTTGTCAGGAACAGGTTCAGGCAAAGGTGCCTCACAATCAGAGGATAGGATAACCGTAGGACTGTGAATGCCAGCCGACGCAACAGGCGAGATAGGGATGACGGACGAGGTCTCAGGGGATGTGGTAATCACCGGTAGTGGTATATCATAAGTGGGGGACGCATCATCAGACGAGACATTGGGATCTTTTTCAAATTTAGAGGTATTTGACAGCTTTGGATACACACGACTCATATAGTTACCATTGTTACCATTATTAAGCTCCAATGCATTTATGAATTTAATGTCCAATTCATTCAAAGAATGATAAAGAGTTGGGTCATTCGATTCCAACTTACCCAATAATCCCGCAGCCGAGTTAATCGGTGACGAAACCCTGTTGGAGTATCCATCTAGGCCGTTGTTTGTATCCACATCCTTGTCGCTGCCATCATCCGAAGACCAAAAGGGGTCCGACCGCACCGAACGACCAGAAGAGAAACGCTAAGTGCACTGCCTCCAGAGATGCCCCACTTGTTTGCAGTTGGAGCGGCGAAATGGGATGCCCCAATAGTCGATAACCAAGTCCAGCCGACGACCACGCTAGTTGATGTGTAGAACATCAATGAGCCCCAAATAGATGTCAACCTCCACCAGGAGCCGCCCCATACGTCTATCGAAACTGGTAAGGTGTCCATCCTCCACATGAAGAAAACGACCCAAGCTATTACCAATAGCTTCAAACGCCCCCCGATTCCATAGTTCCAGCGGAAGGCCAGGGATGAGAACCCACAAATGTCTTAAGCGAACAGTGGCTGAATCCGGGTCAAAATCAGTATGCCACTTTTGTAGCATGAGGCTGCCGGCGCCGTGAAGCCACAACTGGTTTAATATAGTCGAGCAATGTATTTCCTGCTCAAACTTGAAACCGAACCAACCACGAGCCATAGCAAAAACCTAGGGAGTGTAACCCATAATGGGCTTCCATTTTTCAGTGACCCATCCCACAATGTCCTTTCGATCCATTGCAAAATAGGAGAATTTCCCCACCAACACAGTCAAATTGAAATCCACAAGCTCCTTTAAGCCCAGGTCCCAACCCATAGTAAGCCAGACCTCCCCGGGACGGCAGCAGAACTTTTCACTCAGACGATGAGCTGCGCGGGAGACATGATGCGGTTTCTTCCCCAGCACACGAGATGGACAAGCCCGAGCGCTGTCGACCGAAGGGTCAGAGCCTGATGTCACCCCAGGAACCCCAAACAAAGGTAGGTGGCCTTTTTTAGGCGCATGTTTGGCACGTGGAGCCCTTTGCCTACTACCCACGGCAAGAGGACGTTTTCCATGTAGCATATCATGGAAATAGGAGTCGGGTTTGAATAACCCTGCCTCTTCTATTCTGTAATCCGAGGCGGTCATGGGGTTATCCGCCACGGCTTGTGGAGGCGCCACATGTTCCCCCATCTGACAGAGATTGGAGATTAAACAATACACAAAGTCCAGGTGTTCGTTCCTAGATCCCGAGCAGCACAAAAACAAGAGGATTAAACCACGACAGGTTCCAACGATATAATGATGCCCAGAAGATTCGAACCCCAGGTCGCTCGCGTCCAAGTCAAACCCACGACATAGTCCGGCAACAAGAGATGGAGGAGTAGTGGCCGGTCCCAGAGGATAGCAAGCATCAACGGCCCAGCCGACCAAACCCTGATAAAAAAAGTGTAAATGTTAACCGGAAGAAACCCAAACCGCCTATGTCCAATCGAAAAAATGCCTGTCGCTGTCCCCAGGTTGCTATAAAACAAATAAACCCCCACCGAAATACATGAATTCGGGCATAAGAAATTTAAACGGCATCGCCGGTCCGAAGGTATTCAGTGAAACGCCCATTACTTCGTGCCCTGAAAACCTTCCCGGTTCCCCAACGGAACCCTCATCCCAATGGCAGCTCCCAGCTCACAGTCCCAGAGAAACCTCCACCTCTCATTGTCAAAATCATTATAACCTTTGAATATCAAGAATGTTAAAATATGAAACCATCTTACCTTATTAAACAGATAAAATTAGGAAATAAGTTTTTATTGGAGATTTTTGTGGAAGTTATTTTTTCCTCGTTTATATAGGTTTTTTTTGCAAGGTGACCAATAGTTTTATAAATATATATTTTTAGATGCTTTAAAATCAAGATTAAAGATACTAGATGAGAGGTTTTTGCGAAAATTGTGTCATGGTGCTCCAATGTGACAAGCACGTTGATACTTTGAAAACACTTGAATGTACTAGTGCTCCATGAACTTCCTCCATAATAGTTCTATAAATATTATTTTAGATGCTTTAAAATCAAGATTAAAGATACTGTATGGTTGAAGATTATCATTATCTAGGATAAACATGTGTTAAAGAGTCATAATCTCTAAAAACCAAGAATTATTAAAATACAACCACCTAACCTTATAAAATGGGTAAATTTTATTTTATAGCAGTTCTGGGAAACCATTTTTTTATTGAAAGTTTATGTGGATGGATAGAAACTAAATCCTCCAAGAAAGATCCCTGAGTTGCATGTATCCATTCATGGAGTCACTTAAGGGAGGGTCATACGTCCTTAACTCTTCAAATAAATTTTTTAGATTTGTAATGGAGGAGGTCGTTTCAATCTTGAGAGATCCACCATGAAGATGAAGCAACAATGAAAGGTTGAGTCCTTCAGTATGTTATACACAACCAAAGTAGCCATCTTCCATATGCTTACCAGTGAATATCAATCCTCACTAATGCATGGTTATTCCACCTTAACTTGAATTAAAATATTTATAGTAATAAAACCATAATAATGTAAAAAAATTGCATGTATGTATCACTTCAATGGCTTGTCTACACTACTAACAATTAAAAATGCTTTGTAGCCATCTTGACTTTATGAAAATATGTTGAACGGTAGATGTTCCCACTTCTATAGAATATTCCATACACACCACAAACTTCTATTTGATAGAAATAAGGAGATGAAACACCTATACAACCTTAATATAATTGTAATTTAAAATACACCTATACAATGTAAAATTGTAATTTAAATTTTAAATCGTAATGTAATTGAATTTTAAATTTTGATTTTGCAATTGTATTGTAATTGAAATTGAACTTTTAAATTGTAACTACACATTGAATTTTCAATTGAAATTACATAAATTTTAAATTGTAATTGAATTGCAATGTGTAAATTGTAATGTGTAGACTGTAATGTAATTGTAATTTAAATTTTAAATTTTAATGTAATTGAATTTTGAATTTTGAATTTGCAACTGTAATGTAATTGAAATTGAACTTTTAAATTGTAACTCCACATTGAATTTTCAATTGAAATTACACATTAAATTTGATATTTTAATTTTTAATTTTTAATTTTAAATTGTAATTGAATTGCAATGTGTAAAATGTAATTGAATTGTAATGTGTAGACTATAATGTAATTGTAATTTAAATTTTAAATTGTAATGTAACTGAATTTTAAATTTTGAATTTGCAACAGTAATGTAATTGAAATTGAACTTTTAAATTAACTGAAATGCAATGTGTAAATTGTAATTGAATTGTAATGTGTAGACTGTAATGTAAAATTGTAATTAAAATTTTAAATTGTAATGTAATTGAATTTTAAATTTTGAATTTGCAATTGTAATGTAATTGAGATTGAACTTTTATATTGTAATCATTGTACATTAAATTTTCAATTGAACCGACAAAACATTTGTAATTGTAATAACTATATCTAGATGTAATATAAAAGACAATCGATTTCAAATTGATACAAAATACACATGAATGTCAATATGATAAAATATACTTTAAAACAGTCCATAGATTTCAAATAATAAAAGTCCATATATGTACATATATAACAAAATTTCCAAAACATGAAAATGTATACATCATCAAGTCAAAGGCCACTACCACCACCAAGCCCTTGATCGTCCCTGTGACCACCATCACTTGCAGTAGACCCCTAGCCTTTGAGGTGATAAACTATGAAAGAATGCCTCGATCTCAACATACAGTAAAAGTTAAAATTGTGAACTCTGTAAGTTAGTTAGATTTTGTATATTATTCAACAAGAAGTGAAAAATTTTAATGGATGGATGTGAAACTCACTTGACTCGAGTCAATGGTGATATCTAGCATGTGGGCCGGAACCTAGTTCGATGGGCCCTCATTAGGACCACGTGGACGAACTGCATCACAATCATTTGAGAAAGTGATGGCACCATTGACGCCCACCTGTAGCGATGCCTGTGTAAGATGAAATTACATGTAATAAGTTAGAAATTAATAATTAAAACTAAAACATAAACTATAATTCAAGAATTAAAACATAAAGTATAAATTGAAATTACTAAATGTTAATTGAATTGGAACATAAATTAAAATTTACCTATGTGTCTGGGTCTAGCTGGTCAGGACCTTGGCGGTCCTCTGTGTATCATCCCAAGGAATGGCCTTGCCTCTACCATGTACAATTTGAACTTGAAAGTTAGGATCTAAAACATAAAATATCGAATCAATAATTAAAACATAAATTATAAATTGAGATTAATAAACACAAATTGAATTGGAACATAAATTATAAATTACCTCGACGACTGAGTCCAACGAGTCAGGACGGGCGGATGGACCTCGCGGATGACCAACAACTGATGGCTCACTACGAAAGAGATTATCCATGAATGTGGTCCCATGCATGGAGCAATAAAAAAAAAACCTTAAGTATTATTGAGCATTCAATTTACAACGTATAATATGATGTAACATGAAAGCATACATACTTGTACAAAAATATAGTTGTCCTGTAGCACTGCATCTGAGATACAACTGAAAGTATGCATCTCGAGCTAACCGATCATACCCCTGTAAGGCCTCCTAATCAAGAAAAATGAATAGATCATCGTCCACTCACTCTATCTCCATATGTGGAGGTACAAGGGGTGGTATGGATGTCTCTCCCTGCACAACAACAATAGAACTGCCCGTGGCAGTGAGCAACGAGTCTGCAATCCCCTTCCTAGAATTTGTAGCAAGTTGGGATGGTTGGGATACGTCCTCTAACCTGATAATCATCTTGTCTGGAATCGGTACCAACCTCATAGGGGTTGGAATGAAAGAGGGGCCTTTGCGAGCTCCAGGACATTGGTAGCTACGTCCCCTACCAGCACCAAAGAATTCAGATGCGGTGTTGGTGTAGTCCGGGTGCATCTCTAGAACAAACTCTACATATATATGTTTTACAAAGTATAAAGGGACTTGGTCATGGTGGGGGAACATGCCCCACGCTCCAATAAATCTATCATAAACATATGGTGCCGCGACCTTGAGCTTAAAATCCTTGAGTCTAAGTGGTTGACCGGCAGGGCGATCAAGAGGGATGTCGAACAAAGTTCCCTTGACGTCATGGCCTCTTGTGGTGAATTTCACTGCATCCCATTTATCGGGACCCATAACATCCTGTCTTCTACTCTGGCATGCAAAACACCATATGTCACTAAGATGTCCCACTCTCCTATAGAGGGACAACATATCATCAACTATTGATAACATCATCAACAATGAGCATCTAGTAGGAGAATCCTCTGTGAGTGTACATCCACATGATTGGACCCAGTCTCATTGGGTGGTAATATCAACAAGGGTAATACGAGCGACCTCATCATCATAATATCCTCCCAGGGCACCTGCGATCCAAACAAAAGCACAAATGTCAGTCAAAATATACATTATAACTTGTAAGTGAAATTGAATGCATTCTATATTAAAAATTTACTGAAAACGTATCTAAAAAAATAAATATGCACTTAATGTACCTGTGTCCTAGCGCACCTCCTCCTCCTCTGGATCTGATCGTATATCGTCGGGATGAACCGACGCACTACCTCTCATGTTGTTGTCGCTAGTGGTAGCTAACCCTGGTGTGGCCTCGTTCCTCAGTGAACGAGAAAACTGACGAGCCACGCCCCATGGGGCCACCTTGGATCCTCTCATGCTCCGTCGAGCACAAAGCAATGAACTCTACTCTAGATAAGTCTATACATCACATTCCATTCCATTGTGACACACTTAATCACTTTTATATTCATTAAACTTAGGAGCATGTGCTAAGTAAAATCAATTACATTGAATCATTAACATAGGAAAATAATTACTTTAAATGAACTCAAGATGCTAAGTTATTTTAACATAGGAGAATCATGCTAAGTATAACATAGGAGAATCATTATTTTATATATATATGAATCTAAGTTATTGATCTTATTGATAATTTGGTTTATTACATTTTTAATTTGCAATAGAAATATCAAAGGGCAAGTGGCTCTTAATCTAGCATATCTACATCATTTGCAATTGAGATTTCAATTTGAAATTGTAATTTGCAATTGATGTAGATATGCTAGATTAAGAGCCACCTGCCCTTGAGTGATTGCCACTTGCCCTTTGATATTTTAAATTTAATTTGCAATTGAAATTGCAATTTGCAATTTCAATTTGAACTATTGAAATTGAAAAATGAAATTTCAATTCGCTAATGAAATTGCAAATTGCAATTGAAATTTCAATTTCAATTTCAAAGGTTTTCAAATGTATTTTTTTTGGACCAACAACATTTATGTTGCCAATTTTATTTCCAAATGTGTAATCCAGCAACATTTCTGCTTGCCAATACACATTTAGAAATAAAACCGCTAGCATAAACACTGCAACAAAAAACTGAGGTTTTTGGTCCACATACCTGGTGGACTTGATGACATATTTTGGTGAGGTAGTGAGTGTGTGTGGTCCTCGGTCGAGCTCCTTGTTCATTCGCTGTCAGCGTCGCAAATGATCCTTGGCTGGCCTGCGAGCTCCATTTTATTTTATTTTAAATTTGTTTCAACGGCTCGATCGAACAATACCTCGATCGAGGGTTTAACCCATCTCTTGATCGAGGTTTCAATAGCTCGATCGAGGTCTAGGTTAAACCCTTGATTGAGGTATTTTTAAGCCCTCGATCGAGGTATTTTTAAGCCATCGATCGAGGTATTAAAACCTCAATTGAGGGTTTAAAAATATCTCAATCGAGGGTCTGCTGCACATATTTTTGGTGCCCCACTTGCCAAAAACCGTGAAGCACATTCATGGAATCAACCATGATGATACCACTATAACAAGACCTGCATGAAGTTTGGGTTGTTGTTAGGGTCAAATTTTCTTGGTGTTATCGAAGGAACTTGTAGGAGTGTTTAAGAATTGTAGGTTTTGAGGTTATAAAGGTGCAATGCTCCAAAATCATATTCTCTATAGCCCAGTGATGTTTAAGTACATCAAATGGTATCCATTTTAAAAGGTTCCAGGTGGAGTTCAATTCATGAGCATAGACCCAACATCTATCAAAATCTACTTATTGAATGTATGAATGTTAAATTTTGTGTTATATTTAGTATCAATTTTGATGATTATGTATATTAACTTTTTAGCATAAAAGATCACTAAATTAACCATTTAATAAAAATGAAAAATATATTCGATATTTTCAATCATTTACATTTATAGAGAATCATATTTAATTTTTAAATTACAAATTAAAAATGTAGAATTTATACTTGTTAAATAAAATCAATAATTTGTCGATTAAATGAAGTTATTCTAATTACTTCATGATTTACATGCTAGTTTTGCAAATTTCAAAAAAATCTAATTTACAATGACGCAAAACATTACCACCTAGTGGCTCTTATTGACTTTATGATCCTCTCATTCACTTTAAACTATTCATTTCATTTGGAATGAACTATGAATTTTCAATTAATCTTATAAATTAGTCCAACAAAATTCTCTTTATATATCACCATTAAATTATTCTTACCACCTATGTCATTTGAATGAGCCATGAAACTTTTTATGAAATGTTGCAATATCTCCATTAAAAACTCCCATTGTTGTTGGTTGACGTAGGCTGCTTTGATGATTAACGGGTTTCTCACTACTTGCTCCACCACATCTTTTCACCTTCAAGTCGATAGGCATTTAGCACACCAAAAAATTGTTTTAAATAATCATTCATAAACTCTATTCAAGAGATCCTCTAGAATCTCTTTTATTTTTAAACAAATTAGGAACAACTTATTGTCCTAATTTACTTCCTGTCCTTTATTTTGAAGACATGATACTTCGTAGCATTTGAAAGCTACATGTCTACTTAAAAAATGAAAAATTTAGGTAAATCAAATTAGGGAAACGATTTCATTTCAAAATGTGGAAGATAGTGCTGCCAAGTGCCAAGGAACTTGTGAGGCTCCACAAACGTCCAGTTTTTGTAAACGTAGACGATACATAGGTACATATATTAAAACTGAATACATGTAATTTGGCATTAAATGACATAAAATATAAAAGGCTCCTTTACACATGTCCCTAAGATTCCCTAACCATTTCACTCCAATTTTATTTTATTTGTATTTGTTATCGGATAACCAACAAATCCCAATCATGAGAATAGTGGTAACAGAGTCCATATTATTTGTGATTTGCTGTCGGTAGGTAATTCACGCGGTGACTTTCTTAAACAAGATCTATTGAATTTTAGACGGACATACAATGGGATTGGATTAGACGGCAATTGTTTTGGTTAGATGAAGGGTGGTCAATTGTAAACTCTGAATTAAATTTAATTAATATATTTTTTTATTTTTGTTAAGGCTAACACATTCTAAATTAATTTAATCAATATTTTTTTTATCTTGTTAAGGCTAACATATGTATGTGTTGACGCAGGGACACGCTATCACCGGCCACACCGTCTCCTTCCAGTCAACGTTTCCAGAAGCAGGCCATCAATCTGCTGGAACTGCCGCTTCAGCCGCGGAGGTGTTAGTCAAACTCTGATAAATGGCATTTAAGCTGAATGGGAAGCAGAGTGGTTGTCAAGCCAACAACCCAGAAAAACAGGGTGGACGGTGCATCCTTTGTTGAAGATGAGC